>CM052701.1:31959700-32001124 GCA_028551405.1 Uromys caudimaculatus | reverse complement strand
CATAGTGGAGCATGTGTCTTTATTACATGTTGGAGCATCTTCTGGGTATATGCCCAGGAGAGGTATAGCTGGATCCTCAGGTAGTATTGTGCCCATTTTTCTGAGGGTCCGCCAAACTGATTTCCAGAGTGGTTGTACCAGCTTGCAGTCCCACCAACAGTGGAGGAGTGTTCCTCTTTCTCCACATCCTCGCCAGCATCTGCTGTCACCTGAGTTTTGATCTTGGCCATTTTGCCTGGTGTGAGGTGGAATCTCAGACTTGTTTTGATTTGCATTTCCCTGATGACTAGGGATGTTGAGCATTTTTTTGTTTCCTTTATGATTTTCAACTGTCATTTGATGTTGGTTGCTTTAGTCTTCCAGGGCCTGTAATTATGGAAATTAACAAATCCCTTCTTGGTCACAGACTATGTCCCTGTTGTTAGACCTATGCTAAGGGTTTCTGTGTTGCCGCCTGGTCAGGGTGTGCTGCAGTTTTGTTTTTGTACACAAGCTCTTGCTGTGTCGTCCAGCTGGCCTCAAACTCATGACCCTCCTGTCTCAGCCTCTCAGTCTTTCCTCTCTCTGTCCCCTCACTTTCCACCCGCTTGCCCCGCCCTCTTCTGTTTCCCCTGGTGCGAGCTGGGTGAGCACTGACCACTCATCTGTCTTTCCAGCCCCCAGGCTTATTTGTTTGTTTATTTATTTGCACTGATTTCTGAGGAAATTTTTATTTAAACTAATTATGGAAATTAACAGGACTTAGTAGTTTGTAAGGGGCATCTTTTATGGAACTAGTGACCTAGGCTGTGGTTGTGCTGTTCCCTGCCCAGGGCTTGCTGCCTTAGAGAAACTCTAACAAAGTAGCTCACCGATAAAGTATTTGTCAAAGTTGGGAGGCTCCAGATGAAGTGAGGCATGTGCTTTCTGTTTAACCATTTTGTCTCTTTTGTAAAATATTTGTTTGTTGGAGCGGGGCATTCATGTGCTATGGTGCACATATGGAGGACACCTTGTGGCAGTGGCAGTAAATTCTCTCTAGGCTTGGTGGCAAGCATCTTGACTTGCTGCACCATCTGGCTACCCCCTCTCCTGCCTAAGCACTCTCTGTCTCGCACTACAGTTGGGATGATGGTTTCTCAGCCTGGCTGCTTCATCGTTAGCAACATCAGGAGAGACATTTCCATATGGGTCAAAAGCACAGCTGTCTGTCAAAAGCACAGCTGCATAATACATAGTAGACACGGTTTCTGACTGTGTGGTTGTGAGTCAGAGGCAACTGAAGTAACTGTGTGGAGACTTGTGTATTGGTCTGTTTTTTTTTTTTTGTTTTTTTTTTTTTAAGATTTATTTATTTTATTTATGAGTATACTGTAGCTGTCAGACACACCAGAAGAGGGCATCAGATCCCATTACAGATGGTTGTGAGCCACCATGTGGGTGCTGGGAATTGAACTCAGGACCTCTGGAAGAGCAGTCAGTGCTCTTAACCTCTGAGCCATCTCTCCAGCCGTATCTGTTAACTGTGGTGCTTTTTATAGCCTCAAGGCTATAGGGCTTATCTGGATGTAGCAGGAGATGCAAGATGTAGTGATGGGCTGGAGAGGAATCCATGTGAAGGAAGTCTTGGTAAGGTAGCGCTGAAGGGCAAGGCCACCCTTGGTTAGGTGGACCTTTTGCGCTGTCCCTGCAAGGACTCCATTCTGACTCATTCTTTCCTCTGCAGCAAAGTTGGAACTCTGCCCTGGTTATGTGTGCCCTCCAGATCTCGCCAATTAGAAATCCCCTGTGCAGCACATGCTAAGTGCTCAGAACCCATTGATATTCACATGCCTGTGTGTGGAAAGCATGTTGACCAAGGGGACTCGAGTCAGGGGGCCCTGGAGAAGCAGCATCAAGCCTCCCATAAGAGCTCCTGCAGAGATAAATCAGAAGGTGGGGAGAGAGAAAGTGCCAGGCCTTCATCTGGAAGGACAAAGCAAAGGAGTTTGGAAGCCCTCTCTAGGCCACCCCAAATGCAGCCAGTCAGCTCTCCTAATGACATCAGATGGGTAGAGATGGAGGCCAACCCAGCTCAAGCCGGGAGCACTGAAGAACCAGAGAAGTTGCTGAATTGAATAGAAATCTTGGGATTTGGAATGGTTAACTGTGAAGAGTGTGGGCTGAGCTTCAGCAAGATGACAAACCTGCTTAGTCACCAGAGGATCCACTCAGGGGAGAAGCTGTATGTGTGTGGGTTGTGTGAGAAGGGCTTCAGTCTAAAGAAGAGCCTAGCCAGACACCAGAAGGCACACTCTGGGGAAAAACCCATTGTGTGCAGGGAGTGTGGGCGAGGTTTTAGCCGGAAATCAACACTCATCATTCATGAGAGGACACACTCGGGCGAGAAGCTTTATATGTGCAGTGACTGTGGACGAGGCTTTAGCCAGAAGTCAAACCTCATCATCCATCAGAGGACACATTCAAGGGAGAAGCCTTACATGTGCAGGGAGTGTGGCAAAGGCTTTAGCCAAAAATCAGCTGTTGTTAGACATGAGATGACACACTTAGAGGAGAAGACCATTGTGTGCAGTGACTGTGGCCTTGGCTTCAGTGACAGGTCAAACCTCATTTCCCACCAAAGGACACACTCAGGAAAAAAGCCTTATGCTTGCCAGGAGTGTGGGCAGTGCTTCAGGCAGAGGACAACCCTTGTCAACCACCAGAGGACGCACTCGAAGGAGAAGCCTTATGTGTGCGGTGTATGTGGACACAGCTTTATCCAGAATTCAACTCTTATCTCTCACAGGAGGACGCACACTGGGGAGAAGCCATATGTGTGTGGGGTATGTGGATGAGGCTTTAGCTTAAAATCCCACCTCAACAGACACCAGAACATTCACTCAGGGGAGAAGCCTATTGTGTGCAAGGATTGTGGTCGAGGCTTCAGCCAGCAGTCGAATCTCATCAGACACCAGAGGACACACTCTGGGGAGAAGCCGATGGCGTGTGAGGAATGCGGACAAGGCTTTAGCCAGAAGTCAAACCTCATTGCACACCAGAGGACACACTCAGGAGAAAAGCCATATGTGTGCTAAGACTGTGGGCGAGGCTTTAGTCACAAGGCTAGGCTCATCAGACACAAGAGGAAGCATTCCAGGGAGAGATCGTATGTGTGCAGGCAGTGTGGGCTAGGCTTTAATAAGTCAGCTTTAACCACACATAAACAGCTTTGAAGAGAAGCTCTGTGTACACAGTGAGTGTGACTGAGGCTTTAGCCAGAAGTTACCCTTCACCTTACATCAGATGACACACAAGGAGGAGAAGACTTACACATGCAAGAGCTGTGGGCAAGGTTTTAGGCAGAGGTCTCACCTCAGCAGACACAGGAAGATAAAATGTGCCTACCACAAACTGCCTCTCCAACCTGACTCTGAAGCCTATTTGGGGCGATCTTCTGACCCCTTATATCTTCTTTGAAAATGAAAACGGTGGAAAGGATTCACTGGCAGAATTCTTGCACTTCCATGAAATAGAAAAATGCACTTCGTAAGACCAATTGTCAGTGACTCTTCCTTCTTCCTTTCCAGTCTCATGGTGTGTGGCCTTTTGTCTAGTAAACTTGTTTCTTTACAAATTTTCAGCCTGATCTGTGATTCTCATTCTCTTTTAGGAAATGGAACCCTCGGGTATCTTGGACTCACTATTCACAAAAAGTCATTGCTTGGAAGATAAGGGCATAGCTCCAAGACTCTTAAGGCCTTAGAAACACTGCGTGGCTCAGCGACCACGTAAAGCGGCTTCCATGAATGTTAAGGCAGTCGCTGCATAACATTCTGATACCTAAGCCAGAGAATCTTGAGATCTCTGTGGATGTGGTTTTAGCTATTGGAATGCAATTCAGATAAAAGTGTAGGAAAACAACAGAAATACCAGCTAGGCAATCTGATTTTCTTTTTCATCCAGATTCACTCCAAACGTTGTTTTTACATCAAAAGTACACATCCAATTTTTAAAGGGTGGCCCAGAAACACAATTAGGCTTTTCTTTTTTCTTTTTAATTTCGTGTATTTGGATATGTTTTGCCTAAGTGTATGCCTGTGTATCATATGCATGCTTGGATCCCTCTGAGGCCAGAAGAGGCCATCAGATGCCTGGAACTGAAGTTACAAGTGGTTTTGCGCCACATTGGGTGCTAGGAATTGAACCTCATTCTCTGTGATAGCAACCATTGCACTTAACCTCAAGAGTTACCTCCTCGGTCCTGAATGGCAGTTTTTCATCCAAATTTGTATACGAGGGTTATCTGGATATAATAGCATACTATATTTCTTTCCAAAATGTTCTTGAAATTAGGACTTTTCATCCCCATCCACCAAGTCTTGTACACTTTAGAAAATAATTATGACAGATTTTTAAAAAATGTATGCGTGTGTGTGTGATTTATAAATTTCCTTAGGTTTTAAGGGTTCATAAATTATATGCTATATTATTTTACAAACTGTCAAGAAATAAAATGGTTCATATCGAACCCTCAAGTGTAGGTTTTAGGGGGACACAAGTGTGTTGTCAAGTTTCCCTCCGTGTAATAAAGAAACAAATTCAACTCCAAATTTATTTAAATAGTGGGGACTTGGGGGAAGAAAAAGCCACATTTCTTCCCAGATTTCCTGGAAATGTGGTATTTTCATTTACATCTGTTCAAGTGTGGAGACTTATAGGCACTAAATCTTCTGAGATATGCAGAAAATGTAATTTCTTAACAAGTTCGCTGAAATCATGGCGGTTTTTTTGGTTGTTGTTATTACATATTCCTTGCAGAAGGTTTCTTCTAAATGGCATTGAAGTATGATTTTTCAGTCAACTTGGCTCAGATAGAAAAGTCTTGAGAAATAATTCCTATGCCAGAATTTTCTTCCAGTGTAGCTTAAAAACTCTCTATTTCATCCAAATATCTTTACTTGATAGTCATTGCAGTGGGGTGGGGTAATAAGCCCTGTTCTGCACATATAGTAAGAAAATACTTGTTAAATTTTCTAACTTTCTATCAGACATGAGATCTGTGCCATCATTTCTCCACAATGGCTCCTAAACATGAGTTTTAAAAGTACAAATTCAGACCAAGGTAGGTGTGTGTGTGTGTGTGTGTATGTTTATTTCTCCCCCATATCAGCTCTTTGCTAGCTTTTCTTACAGAAAGTGAGTTTTGTTCAAAATCATTTTTTGGGGGGGGGTGTCCAACGTGATTTTAAAAAGATGGCCTATCACTGAAACTTGCCGGAAGTGAAATTGTGGGCAAAATTGCATACCATGTTGTCCCCAAGAATGATTTAAGAAAGTCTATGTCCAAATTTGCATAATTTTGGGATGGGGCAATCAGCATGAGTTAATTACCATAATTTTTACCTCAAGCGCCATGCAGATGCATCTTTTAAAGATCCGTATTCATTCAGATTGTGGTTTTCTTTATTTTTGAGACTAGCCTAGAAACATGGTTATTCATTCACATTGCCTTGGGCTATGAATTATTTTGGGTATAATTCTGTGACTGATCTTCAATAATGTCCCAGAACTAACATTGTTAAAATCCAAACTGAGCCACTGCTCATGCCTTTAGTCCCTTTACTGCCTCACAGTACACTGGATAGAGACACACACAGGTTGATTGGCATTGTATTCTCTCTCTCTCCCAAGGCCATAGCAAATCCTCATACGCTGGGATCACATTTTATTTTGTTTAACCCTACAGGAATTGGGCTACACTATTATACACTACATACACTAAATAGCTTTAGAGTAGATTGTTTTTATTTCCTTGGTTTTAAGGAATTTAAGGAAAGAAGTACATAGAAACAGGTGATGCAATCCTTTTTAAGAACAGCGGTAACACCATTTCTTGGTATCCTCTGATAGTTTTAACTTTCAGCCTGACAGAACATAGAATCACCTAGGAAGAGTCTTAATGAGGGACTGTCTACATTAGGTTGGACTGTGGGCATGCATTGGTGGGGGATTGACTAGACTGTGTTAATTTGAGGTGGGAATACCAAACCATTTTGGGTGGCACCATTCCCTAAGCAGGGGATCCTAGACTATAGGAGAGTGGACAACGTGGAGTTGAACACTAGCTTGCAGGCACTCACTGCTCTTTGTTCCTGGTTATGGATGTGACATGACCCACTCCCTCAAACTCCTCCACATATAAGCTAAGTTGGCTTTGTCAGGATATTTATATCACAGCAACCAGAAAAGAAACTAAAACACATTCAGATCAAAAGATACCTGATGCCCTCTTATGGTCTCTGTGAGCACCACATGAGTGTGAATCCCCCTCCACACCTTTTTAAAATCAGAACTTTATAAGGAAATAGATACTATTTAACAAAACTAATTAGTTATTTGAAATAGTCCATGCACAGAAACCTTGAGAAAACAGATACTCTAAGAATGTGTACTTCAGCAGTTTTTACTTTATTTAAATTTTCTGCTGTTTTAGATTCTTATAACACACATGAAATGTTTTATGAAACAATCACTTGTTTGCACAGGATAAACAGTTAATCATTCTGCTAAGATCTGACATGCACAGAAACCTTGATAAAACGGACACTCTAAGAATGTGTAGTTCAGCAGTTTTTACTTTATTTAAATTTTCTGCTGTTTTAGATTCTTATAGTGCTATAAGAATGAAATGTTTTATGAAACAGTCACTTGTCTGCACAGGATAACACAGGATTAAGCACAGCTGATCACTCTGCTGAGATCTGAATGTCCATCTGTATTATACACATGGCCAGGAGGCAAAACCTTCACCAATATTACTCTTCTCTCAGTGCATAAACCAATACAACCAAGATATTGATTCATTTTAGAATTTGCCAGCATATGTATTTTCATTTTGAGTATAACCTTATATCAGAAAATAAATGTTTTCCAAACTTAATAGCTGAGATATCTATTTTGCAAAGTTATCCTTTAGGCACATTGACCATTCAAAAAACCATGAAGTGATTTTTCACAAGTATTTCCTAAGAACACACCTTGTGCCAAGAGCTATAATTAAACATAAGACTTATAGTCTCAGGCATGGAGGTTGGGTGTGTAAGCATGCAGGCACAACATTGTGCAAGTCAGATTCTCATCAATATAACACAATACTGGAGATAGTCAACTTACAAACAAAAGGTTTTGTGTTGGCTCACAGTTTTGAAGTTTCCAGTCCTTGATCATTTGGTTCCATGCCTTTGAGCCTGTGGCAAGGCACTACATCATACCAGAACAAAATCATTCACTTCATCATCAGGAAGCAAAGGAGAATGAGGAGATCACACAAGCTGCTTCAAAGACACACCTTCAACCACTAAAAGACATCTCAGTAGCCCACATTTCTTAAAGGTTTATTCTTGGGACTCCTCTATTCTCACCTATTTCTCAAAGCTGAACTCAGTGATCAAACCACTTTAAAATGAAAAGGCACCTCAGGACTTTGGCTGTCAGGAACATAACACAGAAACAACCCATATGGTCACATCACTGAAGAAGCTTACTGAAGGGAAACAGACTACTTATACTGTTATTTCACAGTATTAGACACAACCAAAAATCCTGTTTCAATATGTTAACCTTGAGAATATGCAAGGGATCACCAGCTCTTTGCTGTCTGCCATGTGGATGTCTCTGATAGGCAGAAAGGTGCAGCCTCATTCCCAACAGGGTCCTAATGGTACATGGTGCATGAGCTGGCCTAAGTGCTATCTATACTTTAAAAGGATTTGCATTCAATGAATCTAGAATACGTGGAAGGCCTCTGTTCAAAGCTGAATTGTCTAGGCAGCTTTCAGACTCTCAGACTTGATATCCATTTTTTGTAGATATTATTTTGGCTCAACACTTTGGATAATCTGGACTTAATTCAAACCTACAGACTGCATCCTGCCAAAAATACCAACCAAGAAAATCTACAGCTCCTCCTGGATTCCTACAATAGATATAAAGACATGGAGATAGAAAGATCCAGACTGGGCCAAAATGGTAACAGATTAAAAACAATGGAGTGCTTTGCTTTATCAGTCACAGGAGACAATGTACCTGCTGGAGAATACCATTTTTGTTTCAACCTTACAAATCCATCTTTGCTAAAGATGGAGGACTCTGAGAGGATTATAAGGGGATCAGCCTGTGAAGTTTACTGAGGCCTTCAGGTATGTTCTGTGGGGAATGGGGTACATACTATCTTCAGCATAAGTCAGCGGACTTCATTATGAATTTACCTAACATCAAACAGCATAGGCTCTATAGAATGTCCCATTAGTTGGGCTATCACCACCAATCAGTTAAGAACTCAACGGTCCTCTGAATCCACTAATGTCCTAGACAGAAAACAGTCTGGAGAAGTACTCTGCTCATCAGATGCTCCTTCCCTGAAGCATGCAAGTCCACCCTTCAGATGACTTCTCCATCAACGCCTCCACCGTCTTCCTCTCATGCATGGTCACCGAGCCTCTCTCTGCTCAATGGGACTTATCATTTTTGGTCTACATACCCTCTTTTGTATGTTCTAAGAACCATATTGATGCCATTACCATAACATTCCAACATTTTCGATGGTCTGATTTATCTGACTTCTCTTGCCACTTTCTGTCTGTGCTTCCTCAATGCTGTATCTAAGATTGTTTTATGCCAACCCCATGAGTGTGCCAGTATGTGTAGGAATAATAGTTCCTGTGTGGGAATAGTTCCATGGTTTTTAAGGAATATACACAGAACAGATAAGCAGGCAGAGTATTGGGATTCAAATTGCTCAACAGGATTTATAGAGTGACTTCTGGCAAAAGCAGCTCTGAGGAATGTGGGATCATAATTACTATTGGGCCACTGATTGTGACCAACTGTGTCACCCATTACACAGAGAGGCAGGCAAGAGGGCAGCTACTCCCTCTCTCCAAGTAGATTCACATGCACTATTCTGCAAATAAAAGGGAGAGATATAGCTGCTGCAGGCCCATAAATGATGAGTTTCTCATACAATGTGGAATGTTCTCCAAAGGAGGGGCCTGAGTGCTAGACTTTTTTTCTAGAAGGTAGAAAGAAAAACACCTGTAAAACTGCAGTCACAGAAGCATCTGGTAGCACTAACCAGACATCTACGTATCTGTAGGAAGAGACCTCTTATAGACAGTGGCTCTCTTTCCTGATGGATGATCTGAACATCACATCAAGGGGGAGGACATGTGTTGGGGGAAGAGGACCAGCCATTAAGAAACACAATGTCATGCTGAGTAAGTGTGGTCTTGCTTTCAGCAGATTTAGCAGAATCTAAATTACATCAATATTAAACCCATTCCTAGGAACAGATTTCTGTGATCCTTTGTAGGAAAGAAAGAGCTAATCTGTAAAGCTCTCATCCAAGTAGAATTGTTTTCAGCCATCTGTCTGCTGTGGGTGAGGGGTCACCACCAGGCAGGGAGAACTGCTGGAAGGAGGGAGAAGAGCCCAGAGATGGATTGAGTCCAGTTTGAGGGAGCACAAGACAGGGTCTTCTAGTTCTGAATCCTGGGAAGAGACTTTTCAGATACACTGTCTACTTTCTGCTAAGGAAAGGACATAGCCATTCTGCTATGAATTCTTACAAATTATTTACTTAAGCTATATTATAGGGACGGATATATACATGCTATATATTTTTATGTTTTACTCTTTGTGTACACATACATATGTGATTATATAATGTTGTACCACCTCTACAGAGACATGGCTGATTCTGAGGATGAAGCAATGGCTGAAGAACCTGGATGAGAAGAACTTTATTATATAGTACTTTATACTTTTTGGCTTTGAACCACAAGTAATTATTATCTATGGAAATATAAATTACTAACCAGGCTGGGAATGTAGCTCAGTTGGTAGGGTATTTGATTAGCATGCATAAAGCCCTGGGTTCAATCCCCTGTACCACATAAAATCCAATGTGGTGGTACAAGTCTGAAATCCCAGCACTTAGAAGGTAGAGGCAGCAGGATCACAAGTTCAAGGTCATCCTTGGCTACATAACAAGTTCATGGACAAGACACATGAGACCCTGTCTCAAAAACAACAATAAAGAAAAACAAAAATTAAAAACCAAATTTCAAAATTATCAATAAAACATTAAAAAAAATCTGGATATGATGGCACATGCCTTTAATGCCAGCGTTTGGGAGGCAGAGACAGATCTCTGTGAGTTTAAGGCCAGCCTGGTCTACATAGCAAATTCTAGGCCAGTCATATCTATATAGTCTCATTAAAAAAAAAAAAAGGAAAACAAAACAACAAAACAGAAAATAAAACATAAAACACTAATTTTACCATACTCTAAGGTATATATAGTATTGGGTAGTTATACCAACTTAAAAGAAAACTGGGTTTGTTTCTCACAACCTGTAATCTCAGCTACTTGGGAGGCTGCGGCAGGAGGATCCCACGTTACTTAAGGTCTGTCTATTGTACAGGGTGAGTTCAAGGCCAGACTGAGCAACTCTATGAGATCCTATTTCAAAATAAAGAGAGCTAGGAATATAGCTCAGTGGTACAACACTTGCCTTAGCATCTGCAAGGCCCTGGGTTCTATCTCTCCCCTCTCCTCCCGCTCCCCCCTCTCTCTCCCTTTCCCTCCCTCTCTCTCATACACACACACACACACACACACACACACACACACACACACACACACACACACACACACACACACACAGTCTTATGAGTTCCTTTCAACCCCAATTCTTACACTTAAATACACATTCCCAAAATAAGAACAGCTATGGCTGTGTAGTCTCTTCGCAGCCTCCTGAATCCCTCAGATCTAACTGTCACCTAGGATATGGTTCCCAGGTGGAGAAAGTTGGTCCTCCAGACCTTGGGTGAACTTAGCAGCAAAGAGCGAAGAAGTGAGGTCATCCCCCATGTCCAGAGCGATGTCATATGCTGTCTGGCCTCTTGTGTTCTTCGTTTGGATGTCTGCATTGCACCTGTGAAGGAAGTGGAGAAACCATTGCTCAGGCTTATGACCCTCAGAGCTTGACTGTTCCTTGCCTAGGGGGCAATGTACCCCCATAAAAGTCCTAAAGAGGACACTAGGCTTCAACTCTCAGAGTGACTCTACCTTGTTGGGGTATACTATGTGAAATTGTGTCTCTGTCTTTCTTTACCTACCTAAGACATTCTCTGATTGGCTTTAATAAAAATCTGATGGCCAATTAGCTGGGCAGGAAGTGGAAGGTGGGACTTTCTGGGAGGGAGAAAGGAACTCTGGGAAGAAGGAAAAAAGGCCCTTTCATGTCACCAGGGGCCATGGGAGGAGACAGACATGATCACAGGCCTGGAAGGTATAGCTAGCCACGTGGCTGGAAGGCGTTAGGTGGTCAAGTTAACTTAGATGAGCTGGTTGAGAGTCTGCCCAGGTAAGGCCTAACTAAGGTTTTGAAATATTAAAAACGTCTCTATGTGGTTATATGGGGAAAAGCTGGTTAAGGAATAATTCCATTGTACTGATTTCCAGCATTTATTAAGATATACATTTGAACATAATAATCGCACTTTTTACACAACCTTGAGACCTTTCAAGGGGCTGTGTGATTTCAAATATTCAATTGCCTGCCCTAGTCATTTGTCCCAACTGCACCAAAGTCCTATAACCACATTCAATGATGGCAACATTCACTGCACAGGAGTGGCCTTCATCGGCAGGGGTAACACTTCAGAAGGCAGGGCTGCTTTGACATGGCTGAATGTCAGCAGAGGTGTCACTGGTACCCTCAGTTTTTCTGAACATACCCCAGTAAAGTGGCGATGCTCTCCCTTCCTTCCAGGCCAAGTAGAGTTGCTTCGTGAAGAGCTGTGTTTCTGAACCTATTTGTGGGGAAAATTTTCTAGGTAAATCTTTAGTGTTATCAGGACAATGGGAAGGGATTAAACATGGGTCCTCAGGTTTGGTGATAGGTACCTTTCTCTGCTGAATCATCATACTGGCCCTAATTCTGGTTTGCTAAGGAACAACTTGCCAAGTCCCTCTGCTACAGAATAGCCAGATCTCTGGCTGGAGGGAACATGACATGGTTCCCTGGGTCTACTGAGACCAGCTAAGGGCAAAGGCCATGCTGAAAGGTTTAAACTCTGTTTGTTTGTTTTTTTCTAGATAGAATTCACTATGTATTCTGGCTGTGCTGGAACTCACTCTATAGACCAGGCTGGCCTTGAACTCACAGAGATCTACCTGCCTCTGCCTCCCAAGTGCTGGGATCAAAGGCGTATGCAAATATGCCTGGCTCAGGTCTAAAGTCTTTAGATGAATATATTTGAGCCAGATTTAGTAGCATTTTACTCTCTGGGGGCAAGTCTACTTTACTAGCAAATACTAAAAAGGAAGAAGAAATCTGTGCTGGATTTGAGAGAGTGGCATCCAGTCTGGCTTTCTTCTCTAAAAGTCTTCCACTCATGTAAGCTAACCCCTGCTCAGGGCAACCTTGGTAATGCAGCAGGAGTGGAACTATTACACTAGTCAAATGGACAGGCACAGTCTCAGTCCTGGGGCTCAGTAGATCTGCAATGGCACTGTTTCACCAGTCAGATGAAATCACATGTGCATCTGTGTCACCGTGGAGTGCTGGTGAAGTATGTAAGGAAACTAAGGAAGAGCACATTAAAATGGCAACTTTTCTATGTGCAGATTACTTTCAGACTCTTAGTTGGACTGTCCATGAGTCCAGAACTCATTTTACTGAAGAAGCGTTCAAAAAGGGACGTGTGTATCAGGCACAAGGCACCCTGCTTAAGTGCTATGAAAAGTCTGTTTGGATTATACAAAGTATATTATAAAGCAAATAACGTCTCTGGGCATGGTAGTGTACATCTTGGATCCCAGTACTCAGGGTGCAGAGGCAGCTGAATCTTTGTGAATTCAAGGCTAGCCAGGGATATACAGCGAGACTTTATTTACTGCCCCCCCCAACAAATAGCATCATTTCATGATCAAGACAGTGAGGCAAAGGTGTGGTAAATGAAGGGGGTGGTAGCATGGTGAATGAATACTTGAGTTTTCAGAAAACTCAAGAAAGTCAACAAAGTTTTATAATGTATATCAAATATTCTGCTATAAAATAAAACTGAAAGGGAGCAGTATCTTCTCATATACGTGTCTTATGGGAATTATAAAAATGCTCTCAGAAGAAACATACAGTTTCTATGTTTTGAGACAGGCTCTTGTTATTATAGACCTGTCTAGCCTCAAACTCATGGTCCTCCTTTTTCAGCCTCCTAAGTGCTGAGACTGCAGGTATGACCAGCAACAGACATAGTAACATATTTTATAATTGCATATAGTTAATTTGAAAGAATAAGTAAACCAAAATGAATAGTAGTCATAAAGAATATGTTTTGAATAAAAACGCAAGAGAAACTGAGACAGATAACAGAAGCAAAGCTATGGGAATTTTGCTCCCCCCTCTATGGTAGCTGGAAATACCCAACAACACATCTCACCAAGCCAGGCCTTGAACTTGTCTGTGTAAGAATCCAGGAAGCAAGAGGGCTGGATGCCCGCAGCATCCTCAAGACATTTCTATTGTGACAGCTTGTCATAAATGATACATAATCAGGATCCTCCAAAGTAATTGGGAAGCAAACAAAGAATCACAGATAGGAACTGGGATGTGAGTCAAGATGGCTCTGAGGTTGGACAGTGAATGACTTTACATAGGACTTCTCCATCCTCAGATGGAGAAACCTACGGAGCCAAGCGACCACGTAAGCCCACATGCCAGCTCCTCGCTGGTGGTGTCGGCACCTGCAGGCAGCTATGCAATGCCTTCTTTCTGCATTAAATTCACGGAGGTGTTTTCACAAAGTCTCACTTTACTTGGTAAAGTTCTTAATGGTTTGGATCATGACAAAAACTTTGTCCATTTTCCCAAGAGTTAAAGATTTTCTAGATTCAGACAAGTTCATGTTGGATGTGGTGGCACACACCTATAATCGCAGGAAGCAGAGGCAGAAGGATTGCAAATTCAAGGCCAGATTAGCCTACATTAGCAAGTTTTAGGCTGGCCATTTCTACATATAAATACCCAAAAAAGTTAAAATTAATAGGTTAGCAAATGCACTGTCATTTACAAAGCCTAATAAGTTAGGCAGCCCAACTGAGTAGTTAATTATTATTTTTTACTTAGTGTTGTGATTTAAAGAAATGTCCTCTGAGGCACTGTTCTAGAAGGCTGTAGAACCTTTAGGAGGTAGAGATTCACTAGGGAAGGTCACTGGGACCTGCCCCACTTCCTGTCCCTGAGTGTGGACCCAACGTGACCAGAGAGCCCCCTGCTCCTGCCATCATACCTTCCCTGCCTGCTGCCAGCTTGGACTATGTTCTCCCAGAATTGTAAGCCCAATTATGCCCTTTCTCCTGTAAGTTGTTTCTATCAGAGCTTTTTACCACAGGAATAACAAAGTAATTAAAACCCTAGCTTTAGAAAACACCCTATTCAGTCTCTTACTAAGGCTGAAATAGATTAAAGCAGTTCTAAGTGGTTCCTGGTGAACAGGGCACTTGTATAGACTGATTGCAACAGAACCCTGTGAGCTATACCTAGTCACAACAGGGTACTCTATTGTCCTGTCAATGTTTCACTTACGGTCCCCACTGCTGGTTGATGTCTGCTCCTCTCTGAGCGAGAACTGGAATGGCTTCATAGTGTTTATTCACCACAGCCACAATAACAGCTGGTCGACCTTGACTATCACAGCAGTTAGGGTCTGCTCCCTGTGGGTCATGGAAAAGGACAAACTTGCCATAAAACCCTGAATTCAACATTGCCCATCTGCCATCCCACCATGAACAACAAATGTCCTAAAATGGGATGATGGCATTGAGTTGAATATAAATCTCAGGAAAGGAGAATGAGGAATCTCATGAACAAAGCTATAATGAACAAGCCCCCAGATGTTTAAGACTTCTCCCCACATCAGGAGGAGCCACCTTTTCATGGTAGGAAAGCAGGCTGAAGGTAAATTTGGCCACAGAGCAGGGATTCTGTCTAGCCTCATGGACATTACTTGGGTTCACATGTGCTTGTCTACATGATTCTTTGCTATAAAAATTGGCAGAGTAACAATGAGTGTAAAGCTCCTCACTAGTCATTTACCCCACTGGCATACAGAGTTTAGTTAAGAGGCAGCAGGCACAGAACAGGCTCTCTGCAGAGAGGCCCATTCTGATGGCACTCACTTCATCTAGCAGCTGTTCCAGCACAGACAGTCTTCCTTTCCCTGTGGAGCCAACTTCCTCCAGCAGGAGTCTGTTTTCAGGCTGCAGGATGACAGAATGTGATCATCTTCATCTCCTTTGTGTATCTCTGTTGTAGACTCTCAGCCCTAACACTCAAGGCAGAATCCCCCTCTCTCCCGGCTTAGCAGCCACATTCTCTGTTGAACCACATGGATGGGTGAGTGCTGAGAGAGGGAGTGTGTGTGTGTGTGAGTGTGTGTGTGTGTGTGTGTGTGTGTTTCTCTTGAGTGTTTTTGGGTGTCTACAGTCTTCCATATGCAGCAGTACTGACATCTCTGTATAACTCTGTAACATGTGTACCCTGTGCTCAGCACCCAAGTTTGGCTGTGGGTAAGGACACTGCTTTGAGATTGTGTTATACAATCAAGGGCAAGGAGGGTCATGAGAGACCTCACAAAACCTCAGAAACCTTGCTAGCTTTGTAATGAATATTTCTAGGAAGAGCAGCTAGGGTGAAACCTGGAATCTCCTCTGCAGGCTTACTAAAGTGCTCAAGGTCAGGCCACTATGACAGATCACAAACACACCTGACAAATGGAACCAACAGAACCTGTCTCTTAGAAAAAATACTTTCATTTGTCCACAGACATATGAAGAATTTCTTTTATGTTTATTCATGGCATGTATTAAAAAAAAAAAACAAAAAAACTTAAAGCTTTAGGAAATCCTGAAGTAATGCCCACTGTCAGTGGACTAGTGATTTCGAGGGACTCCCAAGATGACTAAAGTAGATGAAAGCAAAGCAACAAGCAAGCAAACATACAGGGACACGTCACACCATTAATACCTGTGCCACCAGAAGAAAAGTCTTCTACATTGGCAGTCCGAGAGAGACCCTAATGCTTCTCCTACTGCCTGCCTAGTAATTTTGTAGAATGCCGTTGTGGTGGTTTGATAAGTGGTCCCCATAGGCTCATGTGTTTAAGTACTTGGTCCCCAGTCAGTCAGTCAACTGTTTGGGAAGGGTTAGGAGGTGTGCCTTGTTGAAGTGAGTGTGTCACTGGGAGTGTGCTTTTAGGTTTTAAAAGTCCATGCCAGGTCCAGTTCTCCCTCTCTGCCTGTGGGCCACAATGTAGTTCTCAGCTAATGGTCCAGTGTCTGTCTGCATGCCACCATGCTTCCTGCCAGGATGATAATGGATTAACCTTCTGAACCTTTAAGCAAGCCATCAATTAAACTCTTTCTTTTATAAGTTGGCTTACTCATGGTATATCTTCACAGCAAATAAAACCATCTCTAACCACCTGCCTATACAGGGACTTCGACTCACACACCTGTTCATGCTCAGCACTTACACTGGACAACCTAGGCCAGGCACCAGTGCTGACCCAGCTGGCCCTTCATTTATTCAGTGATTAGACAATGAAGGGTCTTCATGTATTTAGCCAAACCAAGTACAAAACAGAGATAGATGAGCACTCAGAACTGACCCCAGAGATGATCCAGGAAATTGATGAGACTAGTTAAAAATAGTTCTAGTTTATCATTCTGAGAAATTTTTAAAGAATTATGCCTCCACAAAAGAAATGATACGGTTATTTAAGAGGAGGAGAAAATGAGAAAGCATTCCATTACAAAATGGCCAAATAAACATCAAAGCGACAGGCTGCACAGGAGCTATAGAGACCAAGAAGGTCACCTACTGTGAGTGGCTCTGGGTTTACGAGGAAGGTTTTGGCCTTGAGATTCTTCATCTTCTTGACACTTTCAGAGGTGTCTGAGATGCTCTGGCTATAGGCACTCACTGAAATGACAAACATTTGGGAACCAAAATGACCCTGCCTTATTTCCCACATGCAAGGAGACCCCTCAAAAGTCACAAGGATAAAATGAGTTTTCTAGGATTTTTTTATTAAACCTGGCAGGAAGGACCACTGACCACCCCCCTCCAGGAACTGTAAAATGAGGGAGGGAGGGAAAAGAAGGGATTGTGATTTTTAGGTTAAAAAGCACATGTACACCCTCCCCAGCTAAAGCAAATATACTTCCCAAGCCCTGTGAAGGACTTGAAAAGTCACACCCCAACTCCAGGGAAGTCAGAGAAATAAACTGCCTGAAACATGTTGAGCTTTGTGACGTGGCAGTCCCATCAATCCTGGCCCAGTTGCTCTTGGCTAATTACTGAAAGCTCACCAGAAGGGTATAACTCACCCAAGCTGGACCTGCTGCTGTACAGCCCATTTGCACCTTCCGTGACACTGCTCAGAAAGTGGTTACTGAGATTCACCGACTTGTTGAGGTACAGGTTCTGTCCAATGAAAACACTTCAAGCATTACTAATGATGGTGCTGCCATGTCTCAATAGAGAGACCGATCACTGCTAGCCTGCTCCTCAGGAAGGACACTTTGCCACCTATTCACAGGCCTGAGACCAGGAACCTCATGCACAATAGCCAACCAATCTAGGACTAAGTTATCTCCCCACAGTGCTGCCTACTTTTAGTTTTGAGAGTGTCTCACAAAGTTGTCCCAAATGGCTCTGAACTCATTCCAGCCTTTACCTTGATATCCTCCTGCCTCAGCCTTCCAACTGGTTTATTTTGTATAAAACAAATAAGTCAAGGTGAACACCAGTAAACATTTTTGCTTGTCTTTTCCCAAGTTTGATATATCCCAGACATAATTATTTCAGTGAGTTCTAAATGGCCCAGAGGAGTACCAGAGCAAGGATGGGTGGCAACTCTAGTTCCTACCAAGTCCTTCTGTGCCTCTGTGATGGTTAGCATAAGTATTTACATAATTCTATGGAATTCCTTGTGAATATTTGGTGGTTTGAAAGAAAATGGTCCATTTAGGACCATAGGGAGGGGCACAATTAGGAGGTGTGGCCTTTTTGGAGTAGATATGGTCTTGTTGGAGGAAGTAGTCATTGGGCTGTGAGGTCTCAGATGCTCAAGCCACACCCAGTGTGGCAGTCACTTCCTGCTGCCTATGGATCCAGATGCAGAACTCTTAGCTCCTTCTCCAGGATTATGTCTGCATGCATGTCACCCTGCTTCCTGTCATGGCAATAATGAACTAAATCTCTGAACTGTTAACCAGCCCCAGTGAAATGTTCTACTTTATAGTTCCTGTGGCATGGTGTCTCTTCACAGCAATAAAGCTCTAATTAAGACATCAAGTTTCCTATTATTTGAAATTTTCCTTTCTAGTTATTACACAAAAACATTTATGTAAACTGTAAGCCAGAATTCACCAGTTCAATCAAATCACAAATAACTTGTAAAAGATTATGTACCTTGTTTGAGACTTGAATATAGTTCAGCCTGATGCTAACTTCATAGCCATCTTCATGGACAGTAGCAGAGATAAGCTTTAAAAAGAAATGTAAGAACATTCTCAATTGTGGTGTGGGACTCAATACCTAGGAACTCTGAGATGTCAACCTCTATATTTAATAAAATATTTACCACAGAAGAAGGTCAAATAGAGAAACAGTGGGAAAAAAACTACCTGAGATAAATAGAAAACTAAGAAAAATAGCACACCCCAAAACAACTAATCTGAAATCCTAATTAGAAATGAGCAACATATTTCAATCAAGGATACAGACTCTCAGACTGAATAAGGAAACAAGATCCAAATTTATATTATCTACAGTAGACTTCCTTCAGTCAGCCACATGGCTATGGCATCACTTTTGATAAGGTGTCCTGGTGAATGGGTGGGGGGGGGCAGCTCTGCATGCAATAAAGGAGCTCACGAGTAAGCAGCTTTCTCTGTAAGCTGTGGAACAACTTTAAGCAGGGGCAGCTAATGTTTTTGAAGATTAGATGGTAACGTTTTCTTAGATCTTGTGAGGCATAAGTTCTCTAATGCAAGTGCTTAGCCTTGCTGTTGCAGCTCAAAGCAGCCACTGTTAACATGTAGATGGGTGGGAATACCTCTGATCCAATAACCAGAGGGCAAAGTATATATAAGCTATCAAAATAGTTCATTAAAGTAAGCTGAGCAGTCCTTGAAAACAAGATGGATTCAATGTTGGACGGTTTTGTGGCAAAGGAGCTGATGGTCTGATTTGAAAGGGTTCTAGTTTGCGACAAAAAGGAAATATTCTTCCATTGAACTGTCTCTTAGTAATGACTTTGTGCCAAAGAAAAGGCACGTGGCTTGGAATCTGCATGCTTGTTACAATCCAAATGCCCAAGATGCAGCAGTGCAGTTTGGAGCAGCTTGCCAAACTTCTCTGGGTCACAGTTACACTGGTAATCAAGTAAGACTTGCTATGAATATCTACAGAGTTCAAACCAAGCAATGTAACTCCAAACAAAACAAAACAACTTCAGTTTTGTGCCATTAAAACCCACCACTTTCTTATGTTCATGTCCGTATTCCTCACAAGAGACAGGATAAGGGTGGAAAGCAAGAGAAGGAAGAGAAGGCACACATAAAAAGCAAAGTCTTAGGAGGGCCTATTTCCAGGGATGCTCTGAGCAGAAGCCTCATCTTACCCACCTTTCCCATCCTGGGTTCTGCAATCAAGGCCCGGAATTCAGGGTTGTTCTGAGCATAGGACCTGAGGTGAGCAGAGATGTGATCCAACTGTTTTCTCCAGTAGCCTAAAAAAGGAGAGAGACCCAAGCATGGATAAGTCTTCCATATTTAGGAAAGACAGAAGTGAGGGTGGAACATATGTTCTCAGGTTATTTTCCTGGGCAACTGTGTTCATTTTCCACACAGAACATGAAGTACACACTAAAGTAAGTTCTACAAACACCCCAAGTATTATACATGATTATCACAGATTACAGCATTTCAAAATTTCATGGATTGCTGCATGTCAAGCCCTTTCTTCTTATGTTATTCTATCTTACATATAAGTCATGCTGCCTTAAATGTATGGGTTTGACAGGTACATTCATCCCAGTCAACATACAGAATGTGCCCACTTTTCCAGAATGTTTCCTGTGCCCTTTCTAGTCTACATGGGGAGTTTAATGCATTTGAATTAGAAATCAGAGCAGTTTTGTGAGCCCAGATGTTTGGGTTTCATGTGTGGGAGAAAGACATAGAGGCTCACACCTTTCTGCCCAGGTTGGAGACCCTCAACGTGGTGAAACGGATTGGGGTGGGATCTCTGCTAAGATGGCAGAACCAGTCAGCCACTGACAGGATGATTAGCTCTTCTTTCCTCCTGCTATCTGGGTTCACTCAGATGGCTTAGTCCTAGTGGGAATATGGTACCCCTTTTCTCCTTAAGCAGATTCTCTTTCCTTCAGGAACACATGATGGATTTCTTTACTTGGTGATAACTTTCAAGAGAGCACAGTGACCTCCATCCTTCTAAGGCTTAAGGCTGAAGGCAAGAACTATCAGGGTATCTGACCTATCATGTTCCACTGGCCAGCAAGTGACCAGGCCATCTTGATTCCAAGAGAGAGGAAAGAGCCTCTTGCTTCTGAGGACAGGAGGGGTGCGAGAAATCACTCTGGAAATGGCTGTGACAGTCTCCCTTAGGACTTGGTACACTCAAGTCTGTCAAAGTCAATCACAGTGAGGATGAGTTCTAACTCCTAGCATGGCACCTGAGGAGCTTGGTGCTCCCTTTCTCCAGAGAAACCAGTTTAGAAAGCAATGGGAGGCTGGAGAGGTTGCTCAGTGATCTGAGTATATGCTCTTGCAGGGGCACAGTTTTGTTCCTAGTACTCACATGGCGGCTCACAATCACCTCTAACTTTAGTGCCAGGGGATCAGATGCCCTCTTTGACCTCCATGGGCAGACACCAAACATACATGCAGGTAAAACACTCATACATATAAGGCAAATAAAATCTAAAATTAAGGATTTAAAATCTCTGGAGGTGTTTCTTTTCTTTTCTTTTTTTTTGTTTTTCGAGACAGGGTTTCTCTGTGTAGCCCTGGCTGTCCTGGATCTGGAGGTGTTTCTAAAGACATCAGTACATTAATGAAAAGAATGTACTGAAAACTCAGAATAGTCAGTGGTGGTATTAGAATCCTGATCCACCTCTCTCCCTCCCTCTTGCCTAATATGATGGAAACTCCACTCCAGGTCAGGACAGTCAGGGACACAGCCCTGTCCATCTTAGCTCTAGGTTCCACTTAAGCATCTCCTGAGAATAAACAGGACTTCCATGTTGCTACTTCTGCCACAGCTGCTTATTCCCCAGCCTAAGTTCTTGGCAAGCATGGTCAAAAGGGACTTTCCCTCTTCCTGTCTAGTCATTACTCACAGGATGGAGGCTCTATGCTGATGTCATGTGTTGTTGATACTGGGAACCCAGATCACCTGTTCTTGACTCACTTATCAAAAGTCCCTTTTGAGAGAGGTAGTAATAGAAAACTATCTATGATTGCTGTATTCCCTGGGTTATTCTGAGAGAAAAGTACCATTGTCCATGCCAAAACAGATTTCTGCCCACAGGGGAAAGAGGGCCAGAAATCAGAGTTTGGAAGCTCTTCCCAAAGCAACTGACTTCATTGTAACAGAGTGTGGAAAAGTTCAAGCTCAGAACAATGGAGAGGATGTGTGGCGGTTTGACTGGGTCTGGCCCCACAGACTCATGGGTTTGAATGCTTGGTCCTTATGGAGTGGCACCATTAGGAGGTGTGGCCTTGTTGGAGGAAGTGTGTCACTGTCGGGGTGGGATTTGAGGTTGTACATGCTCAAGCTTGTTCCAGTGTGGCACATAGTCTCCTTCTGCCTGTGGATCAAGACATAGAGCTTTCAGCTCCTTCTCTAGCACCATGTCTACCTGCATACTGCCATGGGTCCTACCATGATGATGATGATTGAATAAACCTCTGAAACTGTTAGCCAGCCCCAATTAAATGTTTTCCTTTATAAGAGTTGCTTTGGTCATGGTGTCTCTTTACAGCAATGAAACTCTAAGACAAGGATAATAAGAGGCAAATTTAAGGTACTGGGTACTTAGCTCAGTGGTAGAGTGTTTGCCTCGCATGCACAAGGCCCTCAGTTCAATACCAAAGAAGGAAGTGGGGGCAGTTACAGTGCTGATAAATTTACTACAGATAACAGTTAAATCATAGGTTGGGCCACTTTATATAGAATCAGGATAATAATCAGGTAATAAGAGCTCTTCTGAAATCAGAAAATTATTCAAATACTGACCTAAGAAAATGCTCCTGTGAAAGATCCCACATTTGACTGGGTCACTCTGTGAAGGACTGATGGCCCAGAACAGGGTAGACACACCAGAGCAATGACCTAACAGTATGTTAGCTCAATGGCTGAGGTTGGTCAGGGGAAGGAGGCAGGAGGCCTTGCCAAAACCACAAAACCACCATCTTTCTAGGATGGCAGAATGCAGGCCAAAGGTGTGCTCCCCAGTGAGCTGCTATAGCGGTTTCACACGGCAGGGTGAACCAAAGTTCACTAGAAAGATCAAGCTAACTGCTAGTCAGATAATGTGCAAACAGCAGTGAAAAGCCTGGAGGAGAAACTAGCCCAAACTTGAAATAATTATTAAAAATCTTCAGTTTCAACAAAAAGTGAAAACAAAGAGGAAAGTTTAACTAAATCGAAAGAATAAAAGGAAGGTGAAAAAAACTGCCTGGGACAGCAACTGCACATTGAGGCTTTAACCAAACTTCCTAGGAGCCATTAGAAACCTGCTCAGGGGGTCAGACTGTAGGTCCTACAGATGTTCCACATCCCCCGGCAGCACACACACTCTCCCTGGGACACTATGTGAAGGACGCCTGTCACAAGGGCCAAAGAAACGTCAAGAAGAGCAAGCCCATGGACAGGCAGATCAGTGGCTGTCAGGCAGTCTTGCCTGTCTAGTCCGTCAGCCTCATGGCAATGTGGGCCTCTGCTGGGCAGACAGGCTGAGTCCGTGTCAGCATCACCTGCCTTGGGAGAAGAGAATGTGGAAGGTGACCATCTGAGAAGCACAGGCTTGCTCCTGAGGTGCTCACTGTGTTCTGCAGACTGAAGACAACTACGTAACATCATTAACGTGATGCCATTCAATTGCATGCTTAAGCATAGTTAAAATGGAAAACCTTAATCCTAGGTGAGTTTTAAGCACTCAAAAGCTGTAATGCAGGTGATGCTGACACGGACTCAGCCTGTCTGCCCAGCAGAGGCCCACATTGCCATGAGGCTGACGGACCAGACAGCAGGCTAGGAGTTAAAGTACGGGAGGAGGACAAGTTTAAGGAACAGCTACTGTTCTTACAGAGAAGTGACCTGGACAAAGGAAGAGGAACATACTCTCAGTCCATGAGAACAAACCTAAAAGGGAGAACCTACGGGAGGCTCTGTCAGAGGGAGGTTCTCCCACCAGCAGCAAGTGTCTCCCCTCACCTCTTCCCGGGCTGACAGCTGTGAGGACTGGCCTGTGGTCACTCATCTTCTCCTGCCTCTGCCTGTGAGAAGCTGCCTCCAGTTCCTTCTTTGCCAGGAGCTTGCCAGATGGGTAGAACAGGCCAGAGGTCTGTGTGCCCATGTCCTTCTTAGACCCAGTGGCAGAGGTGGGCAAAGGGACGTTTAGAGACTGCCAGGCAGATCGGGGCTATGAGCAAGGGAGACAATACACTTAAAGATTAGAATATAATTTAATTAAATTCATCTACTCTTAGAGAATATAAATCAGAATAAAAATACCTACAAACTTTCTTTGAACTAAAAGTTTTGTTGCTGGGTAGTGGTGGTGGTGGTGGTGGTGATGGTGGTGGTGGTGGTGGTGATGATGGTGGCAGTGGTGGTGGTGGTGATGGTGGTGGTGGTGGCAGTGGTGGTGGTGGTGGTGGCAGCAGTGGTGGTGGCAGCAGTGGTGATGTTGGTGGTGGCAGCAGTGGTGATGGTGGTAGCAGTGGTGGTGATGGTAGCGGTGGCAGCAGTGGTGATGGTGGTGACGGTGGTGGTTGTGGTGGTGGTGACGGTGGCAGCAGTGGTGGTGGTGGTGACGGTGGTGATGGTGGCAGTGGTGATGGTGGTAATGGTGGTGGTGATGGTGGTAGTGGTGGCAGTGGTGGTGGTGGCGGTGGCAGCAGTGGTGATGGTGGTGGTGATGGTGGTGGTGATGGTGGTGGTGATGGTGGTGGTGGCAGCAATGGTGATGGTAGTGGCAGCAGTGGTGATGGTGGTGGTGGTGGTGGTGCTGGCAGCGGCGGCAGCAGTGTTCTCCCCACCACTGCTTCATCTTCCTTGCTTCTGTCTCTCCCAGCAATACTTAGCTTGATCCACGAAGGTAGCCCACTCCCATTGGCCATTCACTGTCTCCAATTCAGCTAATTAATGATGCTTCTATCCTGCCTGGGGCCCGGGAGACTTCTACCCTCTCAGTTTCATAATTCAATTGAATACAGTCTTTACTCTGCAGACATATTTCTCTGCTAAGAACAAATTTCTTTAATGGATCTAAGAAAATCACCATGGAAGGCTGTGTAGGCTGTCTGATGTCACCACATCTAAAGGGGCACTGTACACATGGCACACAATGTCTGTTTGTGTATCTATTAGGTTAGATTTCCTGGTAGAGAAAAGAAAATGTCTAAGAATGTACTACAAACATTTTTAGCCAATGGCAGACAGTCTAAGAAAGAACACCTTTTTTTTCCCCTTAAACTGTGGTGTGAATGGTCCCTAGCAGGCCCCACAGTTATGATTGAGTTAAGAGGCATGTGTCCTTCACAAGTGCATGTGCAATCTCTTAGTTTCCATCAGTAAAAAGAGAAGGTGACTGCTGAAGCATTGTGCAGCTTAGAGAATCTGTGAAAGCAAACAGGAGAATCGTCAGCCCTGTGTGTGCGGCTCAGTGACAAGCCAGAGGCTATTGACAGGGCGACATCTTACACACTTGATGTAAGTTTTCTAAAACACAGAAGAGCAGGGAGGACGATTCTTGGAACACTATTGGAAAAATCTAAAAGAAGGTCATTCTGCGCCATGCACAGAGCATGACTTCTTTCTGGGGTGCTACATCCACTGCCTTGTGCTATTAGAGCCGAATCTCTGCCGGAACAATGCAATTTTAGTTTCTTAATATATATTTTTTTGAGACAAGGTTTTACTTTCTACCTAGGCTAGATTTAAACTTGTGCAAATATATAACTTTTGAAGAAATCATTCAAGCATTTAAAACCTAAATTGAATTTATTTACAAACCTAGTTTAAAGTCCATGTGCAAGGTCTACATATTTTGGCTCTGTTCTCCTGGGCTGATTCACAGGACACACAAAGTCAGAGTTACTCCTGAGCAGCAGTTCTTACCTCAGGAAATGGGCGAGGCCCCCCAGCAACTATGGCCAAGCTGTTGTTCATTCTAAACCTTGTTATGGACTTCACGTAAATACCACAGGAGCCACAGAATCGGGCAGTCAGATGATTGTTAGCCCCACACTTCGGGCAGACAGAGTGGCTAGCAGAAATGCCAAGCTGGAGAACAGAAAATATATGTATGATTTTAGAGTTTTAATTTGTCCGTGTAAACTGTTCCCACACCATACAATTTCTAGCCATCAAAATAGCATAGGCTCCTGCCTGCTGACCTAACAGCTCTATCTCTAAACTCCCTCCTATACATGGTCAAGCGCTTAAAGAAACATAGCCCAGGCTATCTTTCATAGTGTTATAGGTACTTAAAATTTACTTCTTAAATTTATTTTATGTTCACATGTGTGTGTGTGTGTGTGTGTGTGTGTGTGTGTGTGTGTGTTACAGTGCCTGGGTGTAGGTCAGGGGACAACTTTGGAGAGTTGGTTGTTTCTTTCTACCATGTGGATGACAAGCATTGATCTCAGGACTTCAGGCTTGGTAGAAGGTGCTCCCACCCACTGAGCCATCTTTCCAGCCTGGTAGTGTCAGACTAGAGAAAATAACTGAGAACAACCTTAGTGTACAGCAATAGAGGATATCACCTAAATAAGCCATAATGTGTGCACATAAAGTCCGTATTATAGACAATGAACTGCGAAGCTATAGGAGAGCGCGAGGAGGAACTAGCATGGGGTATTGCCAGATGGACAGGCTGGGTCAGTAAGCTCCAGCCCACTAGGGAACTGAGAGAACACCTGGTTTCTCAGGGGCAGGACTGTTTCTGGGTAGAGGAGCTGCCGGTTGACACGAAGATGGCAATTCACTCTAAGTCTATTGTTACTCACATATCAAATAAACATAGAGGATGTGAATATTTTGATTAAAAATTAGGCAACTTCATTCACAAAAGAAATTCCAGTGGTCAATAAATGAGTGCAAAGGTTTAACCTCAAAATATGCAAACCAAATGGCAGTGAGACGGGCTTCTCAGTTCCAGCATATCAAACTATTATTTCTATCTCCAAATTCTTGAAACAGAAACCATAGGAAGTGCTTCCTGCAAGGTCATAGGGAGACCTTGGCAGATGGGGTGCCCTGCACAAAAAGGCTCAGTATTTCCTGTTGTTAGTGTGGTTGTCTTGTTTCATTTTGTTTTTCAGGACAGGCTTTCTCTGTGTAGCTCTGACTGTCCTGAAACTCCTCTGTAGACCAGGCTGGCCTCAAACTCACAGAGTTCTGTGGGCTTTGGCCTCCTGAGTACTGGGATTATAGGTATGCCCACCACCGCCAGGTGAGCTCAGTCTTAACGTGCCTACCATGGCTCCACACCAGTCACAGAAGGATGCCTCCCAGAGGTTCTGGCAGCCACATCTGGAGCAGGAAATGGTCTCCCCATTTCGAGTGGGTGGACGAGGGACTTCATCTCCATTGCACAGCCACTGCTGAACAAAGCAGCATTGAGACAGTCAGAACTATGTTATCCAGTTTTCACTCCATCCAAAAATAGGAATAAAGCCTAAAAATGACAGAAACTATAACTATCCTCCCCCCATTTTGGACAAAAGGAGAAAAAGATTCATTTGTGTTTGTTTGTTTGAGAAAGGGTTTCTCTACAAAATCCTGGCTATCCTGGAATTTTCTATATAGACTAGGCTGGCCTCAAATTCACAGAGACTCTCCTTCCTCTACTACCCAAGTGCTGGAATTAAAGGCGTGTATCACTAAGCCTAGCCCACATTCACCAATTTTTAAGTTCATATTTGTGGTGGTTTGAATATGCTTGGCCCATAGGGAATGGTACTGTTAAGAGGTGTGGTCTTGTTAGAGGAGCCCACTGTGGGGGTGGGCTTTGAAGCTCTGCCCAGTGCAGAAAGGTTAGTTTTCTCCTGGCTGCAGTCAGATCAAGAGGCTGAACTCTCAGCTCCTCCTGCACCATGCCTGACTGGAAGCTGCCATGTTCCCTCCTTGATGATAATGGACTAAACCTCTGAACCTGTAAGCCAGCCCCAACTAAATGTTGTCCTTTATAAGAGTTGCCTTGGTCATGGTGTCTGTTCATAGCAATGGAAACCGTAACTAAGACAATATTCCTCCCTGGAAATCACAGGAAGTTGATGAAAATGGTCCTCCTGTATGTCTGTACTCCTGTTTCACTGATATCTCAGGCTGAGCAAGCCAATTGTTGATTAATAAAGCATTACAGATAAACCAAGCTGAGCCATCAGGGCCATGACTGAGACTTATCTTCTACCCTTTGCCCTAATGAAATGTTGCTTTATTTTCCATTCTGGGCATGGAAATGGTAGAGTAAGGAAAGAGCCACATTTATTCTATCTTGTAGACCACATTTGAGGAAAGATGATTCAGTAGTTAAAGAGAACATGCCACTCTTTCAGAAGATCCTGGTTCAATTCCCAGCACCTATATGGTAGTTTACAACTGTCTGTAACTCCAATTGTAGGGGATCAGACACTTTCTTCTGACCTCTGAGGACACAAGACATACAAGTGGCATACAGAAATACATGCAGACAAAATACCCATATACATAAAATAAATCATAAAATTAAACATAAATAAGAGCACGTTTGTACTCCATGCTATAGAATCTGTAAGTCCACAGGAAGTGGTCCAGCATATACGCAGAGCCACAGCTTGTTTGTTCTGAGCTACTCTCTAACACGGGTGTCTCTAGATGGCTCTCTGGGAAAGATGTAGACTACACCACCGGGGGCATGTGAACCCATACTACACAGGGACAACAGTGTGGGAAGCGATATGGGGAGAAGCTCCAACACCATGAATCTCAGAGGTGAGGCTGCTGCCTGACCAGAGACAACCTTTGCCCTGATTCGCTGCCTTTCTTCAGGTTCTCTGTGAAGTGTGCCATCAGGGGACGGAATGGGGAAGGCAGACTGTGGAGTGTTAGTTCCATGGCTTCTCAGATTGCCATATCTTTAAATAAAGTATAGTTTCATGACTCAGTTCCTGTCTCTGGTCCCTGGCTCCAGTATTCTAGTTAAAAAAGGAATTCTTTTATTGTGAAGAGGAAAATGGTTGTTCTTGAGAATTTCTGACACTGTTAGGTAAACCTGGGTTACAATCTTGGCTCCTGTGCATTATTCACTGTTGTGTAATGTGACAGCTTTTTGCTTTCCCAAAGGGGATGATAGTAAAAGTGGCAGTCCTGTGACTAGATGCAGGCACTGGTCTACAACCTTCTGTCTGATTTACAGCCTGTTGTCCAGGATTCCACAGTCCCACCAGTTTAGCAGTGTCCTCACAGGTCTGTAATGAGTTTGGGATTTCGAGTAAGTATGAAGAAACGCGCAGCATAGGGTCAAGTTCTCCACCTCAAGTTCCTGTCTCTCCGGGCTTTCCATCAGGTGGTGACTTATGCACACGAAAGGACTCTAATTCTACAGTCCATCCCACTTATGCAATACCAGTGATCCTGGCACCTAGGTGTCAAATAGTTATCAAATCAATGAATAATGATCCAATTATTAACCAAATACATACACTGCCACATATTCCATATGTAGTATTAAATATATGGACAACAAAAAATATTTTTCTAAGGACAATTTTCTGTCAAAGATGGCCAATTGGTTAACTGTATTTGTCCAGCTGAACCCTGTTTAATTCAGGGGTACTTTGTTATCCAAAAACAGAACTTTTTTTTTTTTTTTTTTTATAGAAAGAGTTCGTATTAGTCCATAACATAGGGAACTGGGGAAGGAGAGAGGCCATATCAGCCTATAACATAGGGAGCTGAGGAAGGAATATTTCTATGTTCATTAACCTAGTTTCTGTTCAATCAGAGTCGGCTCTTTGGGATAATCCAAAAAGCACAATTCTTTGGAAACTTTTGCTTCAGATCTTACATTTCGATTAGCCTAATATTAATTTTTTCTTTTTTCTTTCTTTTCTTTTTTTACTATAGAGATTTATTTATTTAACTGTGTTCTGTAAAGCATGTATTTTTTTTATTGGTTATTTTATTTATTTACATTTCAGATGTTATCCCCCTTCCCAGTTTCCCCTCCACAATCCCCTATCCCATTCCCCCTCCCCCCTGCTTCTATGAGGCAGCTCCCCCACCTACCCACCCACTCCCACCTCACTGCCCTACCATTACCCTACCTTGGGGCATCGAGTCTCCACAGGACAATGGGCCTCCCCTCCCACTGATGCCAGATAAGGCACTACTCTGTTACACAATGAGCTGGAGCCATGGTCCCTCCACGTGTACTCTTTGGTTTAGTCCCTGGGACATCTGGGTAGTCTGGCTGGTTGATATTGTTGTTCTTCTTATGGGGTTGCAAACCCCTTCAGCTCCTTCAGTCCTTCCCCTAACTCCTCCACTGGGGCCCCGGTGCTTAGTCTGATGGTTGGCTGTGAGCATCTGCATCTGTATTGGTCAGGCTCTGGCAGAGCCCCTCTGGGATTATTTTTATCTTATGTGTGTATTTTTTTTCTATATGTATGTATGTGCACTTGCTGACAGGTACCAAGTGTGGCAGTTCCTGGGGAGGTCCGGCCAGCAACTGACCAATGCAGAGGCGGATGCTTGGAGCCAGCCATCAGACTGAGCTTGGAGAGCCCGTGGGGGAGCTGTAGAAGGACTGGGGAGCTGAGGGAGATTGCAATGCCATAGGAAGAACAACATCAGAAGCTGATCACCCAGTGCTCCTAGAGAGTAGACCACCAACCAAGGAGTGCAGAGGGAGGGAGCCATGGCTCCAGGTGCATAGGTAGCAGAGGCTGGCCTTGCCTGACATCAATGGGAGGGCAGCCCTTGGTCCTGTGGAGGTTTGATGCTCCAGCATAGGAGGATGCTGGAGCAGTGGGGTGGGAGACGGTGGGTGGGTGGGGGAGCACTCTCATAGAGGCAAAGGGGAGGGAGGAGAGGGAGGATGTGGGATAGGGGGCTTGTGGAGGGGTAACCAGGAAGTGGAATATCATTTGCGATGTAAACAAATTGAATGATTAATAATAATAATAATAATAATAATAATAATAATAAAGTCCAGAAAACCAAAGGAAAGGATAGGAGGAGGGAGAAGGAAGGGATGAAAATTCTCTTACATTATTTCTGCAGGCTCTTTTATAATCTAGGATAGCCTCAAACTCACAGTTCTCCTGCCTCAGTTTCCAAGCATTGGGATTATAGAAGTGCGGCCCCACAGTTTCACTTGTCTCATGGTGGCTTCAAATTGAGGCTGACCTTAAACTTCAGACCAGCCTGTCTCCACCTCCTAATGCTTACAGGTGTGCCAACAATTTATGTAGTGCTTGGACTCAAATTCAGAGCCCCAGAAACCCTAGGCAAATAGTTTACCAAATGAGCTATCCCTAGCCAAAACGTAACTCTATTGACAAGAAATTTACTTGAGTCTATCGGATCGTTCACTCCCAGAAGGATTTTCATGAGTGCCATCATTTTCTACTGTTATGCTTTCTTAACCTCACTAACCTTCTCCGCTGTGGAAAACAACAGTGCAGTTTCATCACGAGAGAATGCTAAAAATTTGAGCCCACATTACCAGGCAGCTACAAATACAAGAGTCCCCCAATTTACAACGGATTTGATTTGGGAATAATGTGTGGATGTTCTGCTTAATTTTGCTGGTTTCATTAGCCTATCTCCATGGTTGATTCTGAAAATTCAGCTATGTAACAGAGATAAATTTTTAAACCTACACAGATGTTCCTTTAAGTGGCAATGAAGTAAGGCTGCACCCAACTATAAAATCTGCTCCCGATGCGTGAAGGCTCTGGAGAGCGGACACGTACAGCTCCAGTCTTAGCTTTGGCCTGGGGCTAAGAGCACAGCACACAACACGTGCCAAGTAGGAAGCAAAGGGCAGTATTTCTGCATGCAACAAACACTCAAACACATAGACAATAAAATCTAAAAAATAAATAAATTTCTAAACATGTTTTGTGCCTGGATGATGTACATGCAATGGCCAAACCTCTACCACTGATCATATGCACCACCTCCTTTACTTATCTTTTGTGGAGGGTAAGAACACAACAGTTAGTCTCTTGGAAAGTGTCAGAGATACAGTGAGTAATGACAATCAGTAACACAGGTGAGGAGGATTAACTGTCACCATGGTGCACAGAAGAGCTCTTGACTTCAGAAGCACAGAGTATCTTTCACCACCTTCTCCCTAAACCATCACCTAACAGTCTTGGTGGGTTTTTTGTTTTGTTTTTGTTTTTATGTCTTCACGTCATGCATGTAAATGAGATCATTCAGTATCTGACTCTGTGCCTGGCTTATTTCACACTGAACATAATGTCTCCATGTTACAGGTGAAAGGAGAGTTCCTTCCTTTTAAATGCTGAATGGTATTCTATACATGCCATGTTTTCTTTATCTGTTCCTCTCCTAATAAAGTCAGGTTGATGCTGAAAATGGCTACTGTGAACTGCAATGATCAGGGGACACAGCTATCTCTTTGACACACTGATATTTTCTTGGGTATATATGCAATGATAAGACTGCTGGATCACATGATAAAGTATTTTTAAATTTTAGAGGTATCTCTAGACTGTTTTCCATATGTTTATATTAATTTACATGTCCATCAATAGTGTAAGGATTCTTCTTTTTCCACAGACTCACCAACACTTGTTTGTTTGTTTGTTTGTTTGTTTGTTTGTTTGTTTGTTTGTTTTTTGGTTTTTCGAGACAGGGTTTCTCTGTGTAGCCCTGGCTGTCCTGGAACTCACTCTGTAGATCAGGCTGGCCTCGAACTCAGAAATCCACCTGCCTCTGCCTCTGCCTCCCAAGTGCTGGGATTAGAGGCGTGCACCAGCACAGCCTGGCAACACTTGTTATTTTTGACTTTTTGATAACAGCCATTATATCTGAAGTGAGGCAATATCTCGTTTTAAAAGTTACTTTATCTGTGCGGATGCGTGTGTCTGTGTGTGTGCATGCACACACATGCTTACTATGGAGGGCACAGAGAGGTCAGAGGACAACTTTGGCAGTTGGTTTTGTCCTTCCGCCCTGGGTTCCAGGGATCAAACATGGATTATGAGGCTTGCACAACAGGTGTTTTCAACCTGCTGAGCCACCTCCCTGGCCTCTAGCTGATGGTTAGGGGTGTTGAACATTTATGTAGCCTCTAGGCATACAGGCTATTTGTGACATTTTTTAGAGTATCTACTTGAGTCCTTTGTTCGTATTTTGGCCACCTTTTGTGGTGGAGTTGTGTTAGTCTGTCAGTACTGGGGCGGCAACTCCTGTTGACGTGCAGTTTGAGTGTCTCCTTCCACCCTGCTCGGGTTTTGTACTGCTGATCCCTTTGCTGAGCAGACTTGTCTTCCTTTGTATGGGCCCTGTTTGTCTATTTCTACATTCGTTATTGTATTTCAGGGTCATAGCTGAAATGTCATCACTAGAAAATGTCTTGAGGTTTCCTTTGTTTCTTCTAGTAGCTTTGTAGTTTCAAGTCTTAGGTTTCAAATCTTTAGTTCATTTTTAATTGACTGTTGTACATATAAGAAAAGGGTCCAGTTTCATTCTTCTGCAGGTGGAGATCTGGTTTTCTTAGCAGAGTTTATTTAAGAAATTGTCCTTTCCTCATTTTATGTTCTTAGAATTTTTGTCCAAAATCAACTGGTGGGAGGCTGGGGAGATGGCTCAGTGGTTAAGAGGTTGACCCCAGTTCAATTTCCAGCTCCCAATCATCTGTAACTCTAGTCCAAGGATACCCAATACCATCTTCTGGTCTTTGAGGACACCAAGCATACATGGGGTGCACAGACATGCATGCTGACAAAACACTCATATACATAAAATAATAAGTAAATAAATAATAAACAAATAAGTAAATATTTTAAAAATCAATTGTGGTAAATATGTGGGTTTATTCCTGGGCTAGCTATGCTGCTAGTCAGCTCCATTGGCATGTATATGCATCTTAAATGTACCTGGGCTGTTTTTATTACTAAGGCTTTGCAGTACATCAGGAAGTGTGAAGGCTCCAGCTTTGTTCTTTTGCTTGATTGCTTTGACCATTCCAAGTCTTTTGTAATTCCATGTGAATTTCAGGATTCTTTTTTCCATTTTATAAAAAATAAAGTTATTGAAATTTTGACGGTATTTCCCTGAATCTCTAGACTGCTTTAGAAACTGCAGACATTTTATCTATGCTAATTCTTCTGATGCCTGAACATGGGATAACCTTCCACTTATTCCTGTTTCAAATTTCATTTTCTTTCTTTTTTCGAGACAGAGTCTTGCTGTGTAGCCAAGGCTGGCATGGGCTTATAGGCTTGTTACCATGCTTAGATTTTCTTCTATTTCTTTTATCACTGCTTTAAACTTTTCATTTTTTATGTTTATATCTAATTATTTACTACCTCTTCTTTAAAACTTGCTAGAAGAAATAGAAAAACAAAAATCAAAACAAAAGCAAACAAATAGAAACCCAGCAGTGCATTGTGTGCATACATACTAAATAGAAAATGTAAATAAAAAAAAAAAGCCAGGCCTGGTGATACACACCTTTAATCCCACTTAATCAGGGAGCTGAGGCAGACATCTTTCCCCTCTCCTTCCTGATATGATTTAATAAAACAGTGTTAATGAGTAGATGTGCACCTCGAGGATTTAAAGTAAAGGTGACTGAGTTTTATATAAAAGTTTGGATTTGTGATTCTCTTAAGATTTTTTTTTTTTTTTTGGTTTTTTGAGACAGGGTTTCTCTGTTTAGCCCTGGCTGTCCTGGAACTCACTCTAGTCTCAAACTCAGAAATCCACCTGTCTCTGCCTCCCAAGTGCTGGGATTAAAGGTGTGCGCCATTACTGCCCAGCCTTAAGATTTTTATAAGAGTATTTTTTAAAGATAAATAATACGATGATTGATCTTTTCTTTGTAACTGCAAATTACAGCCTGCCAGTAAGAGAACTGGCTGAGAAAAATGTCTTGCTTACTTACACTTTGTTAACCATTAACAAGTTACTTAAACATAAATGTACATGGGTCCTTGGGAAAATTTGGTTTTCACCATTTAATCATTTAATCATGTGAGAGTATTGGGGAACATGCTGGGTTTTTGCCTATACTCTTTGTAATTGTTCACTTGAAGAAAAACAGGATGAAACCACATCACAATTTTTATACTGCCTTAAACATTTTTCTGGAATATATAAGCTACAGGAAAAAAAATAAAGTTGGTTGGAGCTTGTTGGAGCCTTGCTTCATCTACCAAGGGTGTGTATCTGTGTGTGTATGTGTGTGTGCTTCATCTGCCATGGGTGTGTGTGTGTATGTGTGCATTGTGTGTGTGTATGTGTGCTTGTTTTTACCTTTTTCGCTGGTCCTAGATAATTAAGGATAATTAATTTGCTCCCTCAGAGAAAGGCCAACTCCAGGCCTCTTTCTCAGTGTACCTGACCTGTTAAAGCTCCCTTCAGCAAACAAAACTTAGCGGCCACCAAAGACAGGACATTCACATGCAGTCCACCTACCTCTTGTGTTGGAGGCAGGGTCCCCTCACAGGTGACACAGTATCTCAGATGAGCAGGATTCCCAGTGCCACAGGTGCGACAGATCACTCTCTCCTTGATAACAGGGAATTACAGAGAGAATGAGCAATGACAGGGTGGAGATGCTCCACAGTCCTGCTGGTCAACTACTAGTGTTACAGCACCCAGCCAGAAATTATTACACTGGTCTGGGGATTACTGAAAAAAACTGCCAGACAACTGAACACGGTTTTAAAAGAGACAGAACTGCAAGGAAGCAAACAAATGGGAAATAGTATTCATTTGGTTTGAGGAAGACAATTTGAATTTTTACAATGACTATGTTCCCATCTCCAGTATGGGGATGCCAACAGTCAACAGGCTTTCTACTTCATAGCCTACAGTATAAAGAGAAAAACTTGAGACCAGCAGAAGCTCAGTCTGTGGATTTATAAGTCTGTTGGGTCCCAAGACTTTATGCTAACTAGAAATTTAGGTTTGTTCTGTAGGTTCTGACTTACATAGCATTTGAAGAAGGGACTGTCAGAAGAAAATATTAATGCAGCTTCCCAAGTTAATTCACAAGATAAGGTGCAACCCAGAAATAGAGATGATAGAACTAGATGGAATTCGAAACTAGAAGGGAGGAGGGTGGGAAGCTGTAACAGTTAATAAAGATTAGTACAATTAAGGAGAAACCTCACATTTTGTACTTTGCCCTGGAATATTGGAAAATGCCTACAGGGCAAGACTCCACTTCCTTACCTTCAAGTAGAGGCTGGCCTGGGGCCGCAGCTGTGGAGCAAGAGGAGCTTCGCACACCACACAGATGGGGGTGTTCATGGGAACCATACTGCCACATTCTGCACACAGGCCCATCTGCTCAAAGGAAAAGGTCAAGTTTGCCTTGGGAGGTGACGACTGACAGGATTTAGTTCCTAAGGCTGGATTTGCTTTTGGAAACAGTTGAAATAATTTCTTTTCCTACTATTTATCACCATTAAGTGTAAAAACCTGTTTACTCTAGAATGTGAACCATAAGCCAAAGGTGAGCAACAGACTGAAGCTTCCCAGGAAATGCCCATCTGCACAAAAGCACAGGTTCTTCCAGGCTGCTCTCCGGCTCCCTGCTCTGGCCAGGGGAGCCTCCAGCTCAGGGCAGGCTGAGAACAGCAGCGCTGCTATGGCTGTTACTGTAGGAGTCTGTCTTATTTGAAACATTGTTAAGATGACAATCTCAGTAACCAACAAAGAAGACCAGCGCTTCCTGGTAATCAATGGCCAGGTGAAGTGCCCTGGGAATTTTGTTTGTTATTGTTGGTTTTATTATATTGTGAGTAGATTCTTTTGCTTTTATTTTTCTATTTTAACTTTTGAAAAGAGAATGTGTGTGTGTGTGTGTGTGTGTGTGTGTGTGTTGGGGATAGAGAGGGTTGGGAGTGATGTAGGTGTAATGCTCATGTATGAAGTTCTCAAAAATATTAAAATGTGTGTGTTCATATATGTGCAGGTGCACATGTATGTACAGGTTTGTATGTGTGGAGGTCAGAAGGTAACTTCAGGTGTCTTCATCAGGAATGCTGCCTGTCTCCTTTGAGATAGGGTTTCTTGTTGGCCTGCTAGTTCACCAATTACACAAGGCCTGTAGCCCCATGGATAGCCAGTGAGCTAGTTGTTGAGGACTGAACTCAGGTCCTTGTGCTTGCAAGTCAAGCAGCATTGTACTGAATGGGATGTTCTCCCAGCCTGATGCCCCGAATTTTAACAGGTAATCTAACTGCAATGTCTCAGTACATTCTCAATGTGGCCCAGCACCCACATCTCTACTTGCATATGTAGTTGAAAGAAAACTCAAAATGAGTGAAACCTTAGGCACCCCTGAAAACTGCCTTAAGTTTTATATTCTGTCCAGTTCACACAAATATCTCTCAGCAAAGCCTTACTAGCTCAAGGTGCTTGAAAACAGGCCAACCTTGTCCCATTAAAAAAGTGAGTTTTAGTCTGTTTCTCAGTGTGTCTTCTCTAAGGCCACACAAAGGAAATCCTGTTGCAAGTGTGTTTGTCTATTCTTACGATGGACTAGGTAGCAAGATATCAATGTGTTCAAAAGTCTTCCAATGGGTATTTCTGTTTGTGGCTCATGTGACAGGCCCTTGTCACAGCTACCTATACAGGTTACATAAAACAGAAATGAATGTTTTCAAACATTCTGCAGCTTACCTGAGCCCCTTCTGGGGGTGGAAGACGATAGCCAAATATGGGTGGGACAGGAGCGCCACATTCTTGACAGAAGCGAGCAAAAGGATCAGATGGACGGGAAGCCAGACAGTGGGCACACCTACAACGAAACAGCTTTCCGTTAATCCATAAGGGCCTACACTAATATTCATATATATCCAATGAATGGTGGAGGGTGCATTAGCTCCTGAACCCCAAGAATTACTACTAGTAAAAGGTTTGTTGGGGAGACAGTTTTATCAGTTATGTGCCTACGGAGCAGTAGCCCATGTTTATGCAAGCAAAGCTAATTAAAGCACACAAGCACGCACGCACGCACACACACATGACATCAAGAGGGGAAATTCCTGAAAATGTGTGCGTATGTTTCTAAATCTTTCATTAGAATGCAGAGATTGATATAATTTTTAAAAAGTAAGACCTGCTATATTTTGCTTAAAAGATACCAACTTTAGGCCGCTGCACCCTCTGCTTGTCACCATGGCTGCCTACAAGCTGGTGCTGATCCAGCATGGCGAGAGCGCCTGGAACCTGGAGAACCGCCCAGTGGGCCACGAGGAGGCGAAGCGTGGCAGGCAGGCGTTGCGAGATGCTGGCTATGAATTTGACATCTGCTTCACCTCTGTGCAGAAGAGAGCAATCCAGACCCTCTGGACAGTCCTGGATGCCACTGACCAAATGTGGCTGCCAGTGATCAGGACTTGGCACCTCAATGAGTGACACTATGGGGGTCTAACAGGTCTCAATAAAGCAGAAACTGCCGCTGAGCATGGTGAGGCACAGGTAAGGATCTGGAGACGATCTCATGATGTCCCACCGCCTCCCATGGAGCCTGATCACCCCTTCTACAGCAACATCAGCAAGGATTGCAGGTATGCAGACCTTACTGAGGACCAGCTCCCCTCCTGTGGGAGCCTGAAGGATAGATACTGTTGCCAGAGCACTGCCCTTCTGGAATGAAGAAACTGTCCCCCAGATCAAGGAGGGGAAAAGGGTCTTGATTGCCGCCCATGGCAACAGCCTTCGGGGCATCGTCAAGCATCCAGAGGGTCTCTCAGAAGAGGCCACCATGGAGCTGAACCTGCCAACGGGCACTCCCATCATCTAGGAATTGGACACAAGCTTGAAGCCCATCAAGCCCACGCAGTTCCTGGGGGACGAGGAGACCGTGCGTAAAGCCATGGAAGCTGTGGCTGCTCAGGGTGAGGTGAAAAAATGAAGGCGAGGAGGCGGACCCCTGCCCGGACACCTTCCCTGCCTGCTCCTGCCTCCTGCACCCTCCCAGCACCTGCCACACTGACGACATCTTTAGGATCTTAAGTTTAACTTGTAGCTGCAGATGGGGACCTGTGGCTCCCATTTTTATTTTAGTATTTTATCCCCTGCATCCACCCCCCTTCATAGAATCTAGTCAGAATAACACCACTGGGGGTGTAGGTTCTTGGTCCACATCCAGGGACGGCTCCCTGTACCAGGAGAGTTGAGAGATAGTAATTACAGCTTTTCTTAGTTCTTTGTTTACTAAGGGTCTGCTTAGGAAGAAGTCAGGGAGGAACTGTGCTGTGGTGTGATCAGTGAGGAGAAGCTGCGGCCCAGTTTTGTCTCTGGAACCTGTCCTGCCCTCTTCCTGCAATTAGGTAACTGGGGCATAGTCATTCCAGTGGAGGGTGAAAGTAACCATGTGGTGATTTTAACCCTACTTTCTCTCTGACCCTGGAAGGTTAGGATCAATCTAGTCAAGTCTATGTGTTACATTTACTTATACAAAAAAAGTATATATACATATATCAGCACACAAAAGCAACTCCAAGGTTGCTAGTGGCAGTTGAAACAGTCCTATGTGGTCACCAGAAAATAAGCCATTCCTCATATCAAATGGGATAAACTCCTTGTACCTCTTGCTGTGTTTGGATCCCTTTGCCGTGTTTTGTAGAGGTGAAATGCCCCTTGATCGTGTCCAAGTTTTGTCTTTCACTGTCTGAATCATGTTCCAGCTGCTTGACCCTACAGTGTGGGTTCAGAACTTGTTGGGTATAACAACTAAGTCTCTTTCCAGATCAGTATAATAAAGGAGTGATGTGCAATAAAAAAAAAGATATCAACTTTAAGTAGGGAGACAAAAGTAAATTATAAGACACAATATGTCTTTAATATATTAGTTAAAAGAGGACAGAAATGGCTGCTTATTATTAGAGCAAGTAGATGGCTGAGCAAAGGATGTCACCAGAGTTAAAGGTTATTTCATAGTGGCATAGGAGTGAATTCAACAACAGGACATAAACATTTAAACAGTTTCATATTTAATATTATTAGAGTTTTAAAAACACTATTAAGACTATGTGGACTTTCACAGTTGGACAGAATGCATTTTGCATTATGAGATGGCCATGCTTTGGGGGCTAGTAGTGAAATGTTATAACTTGACTCTGCAGTGCCACTCACAGGCTCAGTTTTCAGTGCTTAGTTCTTTTTTACGTTATTTTGAAGGCAGCAGAGTTGGGCTGGTGAAGCATGTTACCAGAGAATGGACTCTGAAGGTCAGTCCAGGAACTCTCTACTTCTTGTTCACCATACTGTAAATAAGCTGAGAGGGTCTTATTGTGTTTCCCAAGCTAGTCTGTAACTTGCTATATAGCCCAGGTTAGTCTGAAACCTGCTATAAAGCCCAGACTAGCCCAGAACTTGTGATCCTCCTACCTCAACATCATTAAGGCTGGCATTACAGGCATGTGACATATGCCAAAGTGTGAAGTTTCTCTTAAATATGATAAATTAATTAAATGTAAAGGAAAAACAAGTAAATTAGACTTCATCAAATTGCAGTGCTAAAGATTAGAAAATATTTATAAAACATGTCTGGTAGCATACTTGGCCCAGAGAATGGCACTACTGGGAGGTGTGACCTTTTTGGAGTAGGTGTGTCACTGTGGAGGCGGGGCTTTGAGGTGATGTATATGCTTAAGTTCTGCCCAATGTGAGACACAGTAGTCCCTCTCCTAGCTGCCTTTGGATCAAGATGTAGAACTTTCATCTTCTTCTCTAGTACCATGTCTGCCTGGATGCTGCCATGCTTTCTGTCATGATGATAATGGACTGAACCTCTAAGATTGTAAGCCAGCCCTAATTAAATGTTGTCTTTTATAAAAATTACTTTGGTCATGTTGTCTCTTCACAGGAATAAAACTTTAACTAAGACAATGTCTGACAAAGGAGAACACATACAACCCTATAATAAAAATATGTATAACTACTTTAAATTTCAACAGACTCTTTTTCAAAGACTTATACACAATAAATATGTATGTAAAAGATTCCTATTATTAATTATGAGGGAAATATAAATTAGAATCACAATGATATACCACTACAATCTCACTAGAATGTCCAAATTCTCTAATACTGCTGAGGTTAATATAAGTGGTATCCCTTCTTTGGAAACATCTGGATATGACCCAGTTATTCTCCTTTAAAATATCTACCACAAATGACATGGAAGCTAATGTACACACAGTAACATGTATATAAATGTTCACATTAGTTTTTCAGTTTGACTTGCTAGCCAAATACTGGGAGGAGCATGTGCCTTCACAATTGAATGGCTAAGTGAACTGTGGTGTGCCCATTCAATAGAAGTTGCAATATACAAAATGCTCATCAGGAAAAGAAATGGACATTTGATGTCAGCAACATGTATGATTCACAAAAACAATTATGCTGAATCAATAAAGCCTGGAGAGTGGGGAAAGAGTACATGCTGCTTCATTACATTACATGTGGAATCAATGCAAACCAAGCTAGAGTGACAAGAACCAGATCAACAGCTGACTGCTGGGGCATGCTGGAGGGTACAATATTGGGATGAACTTGTTCACTCTGTGATTGTAGTGTTAGTTTAACACATGTGTGTCAATCACGCTCTCCACAGATGTACATTCCAGTGCATGTCAGCTTCGTTTTCCTTTTCAAATTTTTTCTACTTTAAATTTTTATTTTCCATGTATGAATGTTTTGCCTGCAATACATGCCCATGCCTACAGAGGCCAGAAGAGGGTGTTGGATCTCCTGGAAGTGGAGTTATTGACAGTTGTGAGCCACCATGTGGGTGCTGGGGATTAAACCAAGGTCCTTCAGAAGAGAAGCTAGTACTCTTTTTTTTTTTTTTTCTTTTTTTTTTTTTTTT
>CM052701.1:31928579-31959200 GCA_028551405.1 Uromys caudimaculatus | reverse complement strand
AGTCAGTGAGCTCTGGGGCTCGTGTTGCCCCTGCTAGGGGCTTTTCCGCGTTCCTGGGAGAGAGAATTTTCTCCCGGAGCTGCTTGTCTATGGAATCCTAGTGTCCCAGGCAAAAGTTTCCTGCCTCAGCCGCCCGCTTTTGGGATCCAGGGGGGTTTCTAAGCCCGCCTACCTCGGTCCCTGTGTCTCGCGGGTTCGGGGCAGTACCTGGTGAGCTGTGGGGCGTGTCTTTGGCCCTCTCCTGGGTCTTGCGATCTCCTGAGAGGGATCTTTGTCCCGGCGCTGATTAGCTGTGGAGCCCTGTCGAAGCTAGTGCTCTTAACCACTAAGCAATCTCTCCAGTCCTGGCTTCTTTTTCCCAATTATGTGTTCTTAAAACTCTAAAAAATGTCTAGGCATGGTAAATACCAACAGTCAGGAATCTGAGGCAAGAAAATGGTTTCAAGTTTAAAGCCAACCTAGACTGCATATAAAGTGTCAGGCCAGGTCCACATGGCAGGTCCCTGTCTTAACAAATTTAATTTTTAAAACTAGGAATAAACAAAGACGTGTTATATTTCATTTTTATCTCATGGATCTAAGACAGAGTAGAGAAGGTGACACATACTTGAGGAAGTCTGTCTCCCTCTGGATCCTCATGATCTCGGTGCTCGTCAGACTCTTCTGGCCAGTTATGTGTGCAAAGCCAGGGGACTAAAATGAAGAAGACAGAGATAGTGACAGACATACAGTCCATATAACATGGTAAAGGCTATAGGACAGAAAAAGTTCATTCAAAATTCATTTACAGCCGGGCAGTGGTGGCGCACGCCTTTAATCCCAGCACTTGGGAGGCAGAGACAGGTGGATTTCTGAGTTCGAGGCCAGCCTGGTCTACAGAGTGAGTTCCAGGACAGCGAGGGCTACACAGAGAAACCCTGTCTCGAAAAAACCAAAAAGGTTATCAAAAGAGCAAAAATAACTCTGGTTCCCTAGGTCAAACAATTGTTTATGTCAACATTTTCTGCATATACCTTTATTCTCTTTGAGTCACATGAAAATAAGCTGTAAGCAGTATTTCCCTTTGCCCTAAGTAGCTGAGCGTGCATTTCCTAAGAACAACCGTACATCAAAGTCAGCAAAGTTATGGGTGACGCTGTTATCTCACCCACAGACCCACATTCAGACCCTGCTGGTTGTGCCAATGGTATTATTCTCCCGGTCTGGGATCTCATCTAATATCATAGTTTACATCTAGTTGTCATGTCCACTTTGTTGCCTGGAATTTGAAGTGCTTCCTCAGTCTTTCTTCATTCTCTCTCTCTCCTCCCCCTCCTCTTGTTTTTTTTGGTTTGGTTTGGGTTTTTCGAGAGAGGGTTTCTCTGTGTAGCCCTGCTTGTCTTAGAACTTGGTTTGTAGATAAGTTTGGCCTTGAACTCACAGATATCTTCCAGCCTTGCCTCCTGAGTGCTAGGATTAAAGGCATGGGCCACCACCGCTCAGCTTCTTCATCTTTCTTGCCTTGAACATTTTTAAGGAGCAATAGGTCAGCCAGGTAACAGTGGTACATGCCTGCAATCCCAGCATTCAATAGGCAGAATCCATCACCTGTGATACCTCAATATATAAAACAATCAAGAACTAGGCCATGGTCTGGAGAGAGACTGGGGAGAGGGGATATTACATGACACAGGTTGGAAGGAGGAAGGGGAAGGGGAAGGGATGTAGTTAAGTTTTAATTTTAAAAAGAAGCAGATGCAAGAGGCTCACCACAAACTTGAGGCTAGCCTGCATAGTTTCAGACCAGCTAGGACTATATAGTGATATTCTGTCTAAGAACAAAACAAAAAGAATATGACAGTTAACTCATAGCAATTCATAGTCTATGGCATGACCATGGAATCTGGCTTTGTCTCATATTCCTGTGACTGGATTCAGGCATGGATTTGGGACACATCCTAGAGGAAGGGTGCTGTCAATGCAGCAAGTGAGGGGTAACAATACTCATTCTTGAGCTGATGCTGAAGCTCAAAGTCGTTTGACTTGAGTTCACATCAACAGTGTGGGCACTAAAGCTTGAGATTTCAGACTTTCTCCTATAGACAATGGGGAGCATTCAGGGTGATTTTGTTATCGTTTTGGGTATTGGTTATTATTGTTGTTCTTTGCTTAATGTTTTGGTATTACATCAAACATGGCCTATACCAGAAATTGTAAACTGGTGGCCTATTGGCTAAATATTGTGGGACACTGAGTTTCATTTGGCCTATATACATATATATTTTCTCCTACACTGGTTCAGGTTCTGGATTGATTCTCAAATTTTAAGCTAGGTTAGTAGACATGAAGATGCAGGTTTCTGGTTCCCATGCAAATTCATCAAGTGGCAATAGTGAGCTGGAAGCCCTTGTTGCTGGCTGTCTGCAGATGAAAATGAGCACTCTGTAGCTCTGGCATTCCATATCATCACAGAACCCACAGACTTTGTAACCTCACCCTAAAGCTAGCTGCCACGGATTATTTATCCTCTACTTTGCTGCCTGAAATCAATGTTAGGCCAGAAGGATGGATATTTAAAATGCAGATTCTGGCCCCATGCCTAGAGTCTCTGTTTTGGGGCTGGTGTGAGGCCTGAGAACATACATTTCAAATGAACTTCTATGTGATTATGATCATGCAGGTGTAAGGAACCACCTTTGAAAATCACTGTGCTACCTGACCACCCAGTTTGTCTTGTGCACGCCATCACTGATTAAAACGTTTTGTGTGTAGCTGGGGGGTGGTGGATCATGCCTTTAATTCTAGCACTCAGAAGGCAGAGGCTGGTGAACCTGAGTTCAAGGCCAGCCTGGTGTATAGATCGAATTCCAGGATGGTTAGGGCTACACAGAGAAACCCTGTCTCAAAAAAGAATCATGTGACAATTTGCTTGATTATTATTTAGCTGCCCAAGCCCCTATCAAAGGACAGCTCTACGAACACAAAGGCTTTCCCCTTTGGACACAGTATTTCCAGAGCTGGGACACTGACTGCAACATGGCTAACGTTTGAGAGATGCTGTCTGAGAGTACGCTAGGAAGCATTAAGATGCCTGGGGCATTTGGCGACACTAAGGGACTCCCACTGATGTTACCTGGGCCTGGTGAGTAGGCAGTCGAGCACTCGCTCCCTCATGGTAGGCTGGGATTTCCAGTGGACTCTCTGAGAAGCGAAGATCTTTCAGAGTTTTAGCATCTGCTCTTTCGCCTACTTTGAGGTCTATAATTATATTAAGAATATTGTTTTGTGATATCATTACCATATAAAACCTTACGAGTATGTCCTATAGCTAGAAACTTCCAGTAAAGTACTACATCACATTCTTTCCTTAGCAGCAAATACTATAATGTCACCCTCCCGAGTCAGTGAAATAAAATTGAGGAAGAAATAATTGACCCAGGTTAAGAAAATAACCTTCCTTGGTGCCTTCTACAACATTCCAGGTCAAGCTAAGAAAACAGACCACACTTAACAATAGCAAAGTTAGCAGGTAACATTATTTCAAAAGAAAGAAAGAAAGAAAGAAAGAAAGAAAGAAAGAAAGAAAGAAAGAAAGAAAGAAAGAAAGAAAGAAAGAAAAGAAAGAAAAAGAAAGAAAAGAAACCCATGGCAGCCTCTTCTTTGCATGGCTATTGCTTATTTACTGAGGACTCCAGAACCTTTGCTGGCTGAATTCATGTAAGAACCTCACTTTTCTTTAGAAGACCCAAGACACTCTGTTTTTTTTTTTTTTTTCCAGAAAAGAAATACACAAACCCCCCAACACTAGTGTTGTTGTTACTTGTGCGTAGGGAGCATGCATGCCACAGAGGACAGCTTTTGGGAGTCAGTTGTCTCATTACACATGGGTTCCCAGGATTAAGTCAGGCCGTCAGGTCTGCATGGCAAATGCTTTTGCCTTACCTGATAAGCTAGTCTATCTACATGCACCTTTGTAGTTTCCAATGTAACCAAACCTGAATCCATATCTGATGCTGACCCTTCCTGTGCAGCTCAGTTCTGCTCAACTCTATCAAAACCCTGCTTTTGTTTAAATTTTACCCAAACACCACCCATTCCCTAAACCCAGTGATTCTTTCTTTCTTTGGTGAGGCATCCCATGGTTCCTTCAATATAATTATTCAATTAATCAAATTTATCAGTCTGCTTGCTTATCTCTCACGGTCTTGATCTGTTAGCTAGAATAAAATAAAAAACCAAACTGTAGGGTGTCTTCTGGCTTTCTAATTTGAAGCCTGCATAGCGGGCTTCCTCGCCTCCCCATACCTGCAAGCCGCCTAAGGTTAACGTTCCAAGCCGATTTATTTTCTGCATTCTTATACTTCTTCCTTAGTTTGGGGCCGACAAACCCATTTTTTAATTCCTAGGAATGAAGAGACCACATGTTACTCGATTATATACATTTGGAGTATGAAAATTAGAAGTCATGGTAGAGACAATGTCATGGTGAACACTTCTTACTTGAAAGGGGTTATAGCAGTTTTTATAAGAATGTCTGTTTCCTTTAGAAACTTACAGCTTTGTGTCTGGATTACTTGGTGGGCCAGCATCTGGCTGGTAGGCCTCACCAGGTCAAGCAGTCAAGACAGGAGACAGGTTAGAGCACATGGATAGTGCCATTATCAGAGACAAGACTATTAGAGGGGAGAAAAACAAGTCAGAGGGGAAAAATAGGGTGGGGTCAGACCAAAAAGGGAAGCCTTATGTTCACTACCTGCCCAGACAGTGCTCCAAACACTCTCCTCCCTGGTTTTTCTTTTGTGAACTCTGACCCTTCTATCTGATTCAGACATGAGTCTCCGCTGGCCCACTGATCGTCACTGCGATAATCACACTGTAGGTCTGCCTCATCCATGTCATTCACTGCTCTGTCCCACAACATGTGCTCTGGTCTCAGGGCTACCACCGGGCTTAAGTAACACTCCGCAAACCTTCTGTGTCTACGCAGGCTTCAAATAAGAAAGCCAGAAGACACCCTACTGTGTCACTCTCAACAAGTACCCCATGACTGAGACCTCTTGGTGGGTTGCCCACTCTCTGACCCTACTGCCTGGGTCACTGCTGCCAGCAACTCAGGACTGATGTTTCAAACATCCTTCTTAGGTATATCAGATTTAACTCTCCAAAGAAGGGCAGATTTGCAGCTTTTGTGGGGTGAAGACTTTAACTATTATTAGTCAGTACCCACTGCAATGGTCTACTAGCCTTGCTACTCTGTTCCCAATATATACTCATTGCCCTCCCTTGCCTGCCCCTACACCTGCTTACTGTTATCTCAGAGCTTGTAAATGGAAAAAGCTGACAAGAAACCAAGAACTCACATGCTCAGATCACTTTTCCCCCAGAGAAGGCACAATGCAGGGACAGAGAAGATGTAAACAGCTTACTTATCTGGAGTTTATGCAGAGCTCACAAACAAAGCACAAAAGCTGGGTGAACACAGAAACTGACTTTTGGGTGGCAGCCTAATGGTCTCATTCATAGATAGATACTGCAGACACTGAACACAGGGAATGACAGCGCTGAGTCAGAATTCTGGTTTTAGAAGAAGGCTCGACCAAATCTGGGAATCAGTGAAGATTCTTCACAATGGCTGATACTGACCCTAATCATAAGTATCTGACAGTTGAGTAGAAGTGTTGTAATGGAAGGAAAGTGTGCCCATTGAGCAAGGAAGGATGAAAACTACAGTGACAATCTGAAAACTCTTTGGCCTCATTACTTGCCTGCTTTGAGAACCCCTTGAGAGCATCTTCTACATTGTCTTCAGAAGAGACCATCTTCGGTGGTTCATAGTCCACCTGAAACACCTTTGTCACAATCCCACTCTGTCTGCAGTCTCTGGAAATCATATTTTTAAAAAGGAAAGAGTACATTATACAAACATTCAAGGGAGAGGTGGCTAGCAGTTACAATGCTAAAGCTTCTTAATGTAGCCACTAAATGTGTTATACTTTAAGCTGGAAAAGTTAAAATATACTTCCAGCTAAGGAGGTTCCGGGGTGAGGGATTAGGGTAATGCCAGCCTTTAGCAGTGGCTATGGTATTCCAGAGCCTGCTCCTACTCAGTGGTTCACAGAGCCCCGGCCAGTGTGCAGCACCCCTTCTCACCCCGCCTGGCTCCTTGCAGTGCCCTGAATGTAAGTATACTGGCTCAGCTCCAAGGAGCTCAAGCCCACAGAAGTGGTTTGCATTTTTGGTATCGCCATTCTAGGTCTGTTTTGGATCTTCAAAAACATTCCTGGAAATCCAGGCATAGAGGTACATATCTGTAATCTCAGCATTAGAAGGCTAGGGTAAGAAGATCCCTTTAAGCTTAAGAGTAGTCAGTGCTATATAGCAAGACTCTGTCTCAAAAACCAAACAATTTCCAAGAGACATATATCGCAACAGGGACTGGAGAGAAGGCTCAGTGGGTAACTGCACTGGCTGCTCCTCCAAAGGACCTGAATTAAATTCCAAGCACCCATGTGGCAGCTTACAACGGTCTGAAATACTAGCTCCAGGGGATCTGATGCCCTTCTCTGGCTTCCAGGAGCACTGTATGTGGTAAACAGGTAGGCAAAACACTCTTACACATAAAATAAAAATAAAAAATAAAATAAAATAAAAATACAAACACAATCTACACTACAAGGGCATAGACAACTGATAGCTTATTAATAAAAGCCAACAGAAATCTCTAATAAAAAGGTTAAAGTGATTTTCTCAAAGCACCACAGTTGTTTTTAAAATGGATCTGCTATGAAGCATCTTCTTTGTAATTATTTCTGGTCTTTTTCTCTGAGACCAGAATTCTGGACAGTTTATCTATTTACCTGACACTTATCATGAAATACATGGTATTTTTATCCAAATGTACTTAAGTATTTATATTTAAAATGTTCAATGACCTCATTCTTGAGTTCTTTTTTAAAATAAAGTAGCATTCATTTCTATTACTGTCATCTTAATAACATGGATAAGTACAAGATGTGTGGGTGGATACCCAGAAATTGCAATCCCTGGACTGCTAGCATTCAGCACCATGGATTTGAGTGCTGTTGCTCTCCTACTTTGGTTTTCTACTGCTGGGATAAAACTCCAAGACCCAAACAACTTGGAGAAGGAACAGGCTTATTTGGCTCATAGTTTATGCCTATCATTGAGGGAATTTAGGGCAGGAGCTTAAGGTGAAAACATGGAGGCACGAACTGAAGCAGAGATTGTGGAGGAATACTGTTTACTGGCTTGTTTCCCATGACATGCTCACCTACCGTTATTACAACCCAAGACCTCCTGCTTGGGAGTGACACCACCCACAGTGGACTGGGCCCTCACACATCAATCAGTGATAAAGAAAATGCCTCACAGACTTGCCAAAGGTCAATCTGATGGAGGATCACGTGTGTGCGCACACACACACACACACACACCAACCCAAAACTAATCATCACATAATATCCTAAGGACATTATGTAAGGGTTCTGATTTCTCCACATATCAATGGCACTGGATATTGCCACTTGGTTATATTCTCTGTAGATATTTGCTTGTGATGCTCCTTATGTCTTAGGACAGGGTTAGCTACTACAACTAGAACCAAAATAATAATGACTGAAAAAAAAAAGAAGTACTAGGTGTGGAGATTCACACTTTTAGTCCCAGTACTTGGGAAGCAGAGGCATGCTGATCTATGTGAGTTTAAGACCAGCCTGGTCTACAAAGTGAGTTCCAGCACAACCAGGGCTACACAGAGAAACCCTGTCTCAAAAACAAACAAACAAACAAACAAACAAACAAACCCAAAAGAATAAACAAACAAGAAGTGACAAGGGTAAGCAGTCAAAGATGGTATGCTGGTTTGACTGAGAATAACCCCATAGGCCCATAGATTTGGGGAGTGGCTCAATTTGAAAGATTAGGTGATGTGGCCTTGTTAGAGAGACAGTGTCACTGGGGGTGGGTCTTAAGGGTTCAAAAGCCCATGCTAAGCCTAGAGTCTCTATCTATCTACGGATCAGGATATAGTTCTGAGCTACTGTGCCAGTGTCTGCCTGCATGCTTCCCACATGACAATGGACCAAACCTCTAAATCTGTAAGAAAGCCCCCAATTAAATGCTTTCTTTGATAAGAGTTGCCGTGGTCATGGTGTCTCTTCACAGCAATAGAACACTAAGACAGATGGTATAGAGGTGTTGTATTGTTGACTGTTGGTGGGATCCAGACTCACATAAGAAACACGCCTCTGGGCATGTCTATGAGATTTCCTATATTGGGTTAATTGAGATAAATAGATCCACCCTGGATGTGGGCTGGAGTCCTGCACGTCAATAAAGAACCAGGTGAGCTCTAGCACCCCCAATCCCCTGCCACCCTGCTTCCTGACTGCAGATGCAATATGACCTGCTGTCTCATGATCCTGTCACCATGGATTCCCTTCCCTGATAGACCATACCCTCAAACTGTGAGCCAAAACAAACCCTTGCCTCCACTGTTGCCTTTGTCAGGTATTTTTATCATAGCATGAAGAAAAGTAATACGGATGTTATAGGGTCAACTTTCCATCTCTTTGTTCTATCATCCCTAGCGCGTTGCATTTGTTCTCACGATCCAACATGGTTGACATCTGCATTCCAGACAGTGGAAAGCAGAGCCTACTCTGTCCCTTTAAAGACAGAGCCTGGAAGTTTTACATGGCACTTCAACACGAGTCACAGCCTGGTGATATACCCGGACCTATCCCCTAGGAAGATTAGGAAATACCTAATAGACAACCGTGTACCTGGCTAAAATTCACAGGTGCCATTCTTTTAGAAGGAAGAGCAGATGTTGGGGGCAGGTAGATACTCTGTCACATCACCATCACAGTCTTGCAGTGTCTGTGGGATGGTTTAACTGCCACTATGACTTACCTGTTCTGAAAGCTCACAGTGGAACATAGCTTCCTGTTATTTTCTTGACATGCCTGTGCCTCGAGGGTCACTCACAGTCGTGATTCTGGCTGATCTGCCTGGAACTCACCACTTCTGAACATCAATCACCCACTCTCTTTGTATCCTTTGCTTGCCTTGTTCTTGTTGATTTTTAGATTGATCTCTGATGGATTTTACTTGTGTTTCAGTAATTTCTCAGATTTTCTACATTTCTTAAAAAATATGTCTAAAGTCTTTGAAACTCTAGGAAAATAAATGTCCCCAAAGGCTTAAAATTCTTTATGTAAAATCATAAATATATAAACATCAATTCTAATAGAGTTGAGAAATATCTAACATAATATAGAGGTTTTAAGCTGTATTTTAGAAGGTAAAAAACTCAGAAATATGAAATTCATCTAAATAGCAACATCTGAAGTACAATGTTAATAACATAACACCACACTTGGCTTTCTACGTTTAGTGACTACCTCTATGTTGGTGCGTGGAGGGACTCATTACTCAAAACGTAAGACCAAAGCTGCAGCTCCTGTCTGAACACTGTAAGATGAGCTATCCACAAACTACTTCATTCACCTCAGTTGTTCTTATTAGCACATGTCTCAAGGGGCATTCAGACCCCACACTGAGGTCATACTGAAGCCACATTGCTTCTCAGCTACTTGTTCCAGTCCTTTAAGGACCCTGTTATCTCCCTACCACAGATGGCCCTGTTCTTGGAGACCCAGCTAAGGCATTTGCCCATAGAATCTATTTAGCCTAGAACAGCCCCAAGATCAGCTTAAGCTGCATAATAGGCAGCTGCCCCCAAAAGAACTAGGGTTGAGAATAGAGTTATAAATCTTACTCACAGCCTAAGATGCATTTGAAACACTCATATACTTCTGTTAGGGCTCAGGATAGTGACCTTAATATATGTGTACCAACATAAATTATACCCAGCATAAATGCCATATCTGGGTACTGTTAGCTCCACAAATACTATCCTATTACAGAAATTATTTAGTCCCGACCTGGGGTTTCTACCTTACTCTTTAGTTTCCAGATAAAATACATATACAGCCTATATATTTACAACAAGCCTTAAACAGCACAAGATCTGAACAAATATCTACCCTCTGCTATTAGAATTTACTTTCCTATTGATAACCCTGAGTTATTATTATTTACTACTTACTATGTTTCATCTGGGCTGCTCTTAACTCCAAGTGGCCAGCCCTCAGGACCTTTTTATGGTTCACCTAACCCATGGGGCCTTCTCCTTCCTCCCTCTGACCTACTTCTCCTTATGGTTCTCCTTCAACCCCAAACTCTCTAAAACCCAGCTGTCTCTTCTGCCCAGCTATTGGCTGTTGGCATCTTTATTTACCAATCAGAAATAGCTTGGGGACTGGGTCACTTAGCATCTATGGGTGGACCCTCTCATCTTTGGGGCAAACAGTCTTGGGGGCCCAAAATTAGCATTGAAATAAAAGCAGCATCAGGCCAACCCATTACACTATCCTTTCAATGAAATACCAGAATTAAAGACCTTGGGTATAGCATAGGTCATAACATGTCTTCCTAGAATGGGCAAGGCCCTGAGTTCAATCTTCAGCATTACAAAGCAGAACTTTCTGTGTGGCTACAGGGAAATTACAAAGCTGGGTCAGTAGGAATTTACAATTTGGTTTGAGTTGAGTCTTCTCAGCCTATTGAAAACAATTAAAATGTGGGGCTAGATAATTCTTTTTCATAGGAGCTGTCCTCTGCATTATAAACTGACCAGCTGCAAGTCTACCCATTACACACTACATGCTAGTAGAAAATAGGACTCATAGTGCCAACCAAAATGTTTCTTTGCATATGTACACAGGTAGTTTATGTACATGTTTATGTGGTGTGTGTGTGTGTGTGTGTGTGTGTGTGTGTGTGTGTGTATGTGTGTGTGGAAGCTGGAGATGGGGTCAGGTATCTTCCTTTATCACCCTCCATTTCATTCATTTTATTTACTGTGTGTGCATAAGTGCATACATCATTGGGAGTGGGAGACAATGGGCCACAGCATGTGTGAAGAGGTCAGAGGGCAAGTTCCAGAAGTTGGTTCTCTCCATTCATCATATTCTGAGGGAGGGTGTGGCTCCTGTGATTTCTGAGATATGAACCCCAGCCTGCTTGGCCTGGAAACTTCTGGCCAACTCACCTATCGTTGCCTTCCATCTCAATGGTGGAGAACTGGGATTTCAGATTATAATATGGCACTCAGCTTTTGACATGGATTCTGGAAATCAGCCTCAATCATCATGCTGTATCACAAGCTTCTTTATTCATGGAGCCATCTTCCTCAGCACTCCCTCTCTCTCCCTCCCTTCCTCCCTCCCCCTCTTATTTATTTATTTATTTATTTATTTATTTATTTATTTATTTATTTATTTATTTATTTAATTAGTTTTTTGAGACAAGGTTTCTCTGTGGAGCCCTGTCTGTCCTGGAACTCACTCTGTCGATCAGGCTGGCCCCAAAAATTAGAGATCCACCTGCCTTTGCCTTCTAACTGCTGGGATTAAAGGCATGAGCCATTAAGTTTGGCTTCAACTTTGTTTTCTTTAAGAAGAGTGGCTCATTGCACCCAGGGTTCACCTATCAGCTATGCAGGCTGGTCAGTAACTACAGAAATCTGCCTGTGTCTGCTGCCACTTCCAGCCAAGCTCGGCCCCAGGCACTTGTGTGGCTTTTACATGGCTGCTAGGGATCCAAACTCAGCTCTTCATGCTTGCACAGCTGGCATCTAACACACCGAGCCATCTTCTCAGTCCCCCAAAAGGTTTTCTGACATAACTATATATGTCACGGGAGAGGAATTATGCCCAGAGAACCTTGACTTTAGGAAGATAAAAGAATTAACTCAGTTTATTCACCCAGCACAAACTCTTGAATTCTCAGACTTAAGCCATCTCTGAAATTCTAGTAGCCTCAGAAATTAGGACTAACATAAAGAAAATGAAAGTGAGAAGGCCACCTGATCAAGGTCACACTGATTAAGTGATTGAGTAGGGTAAAAATCTTCCAATCTCTTTGGTGGTAATCTTGTCAACTCAATTGGATTGAGAAAGGCCTAAAGGATTAGTAAGGGACACTCTGGGGATGTCTGTGTGCTGTGTCCTGGCTTAATCGGTAGATCATCCCTTAGCAAACCCATATGATGGCATTACTGGGAAACAGTGAAGGGCAGGAGGGACCTCTGGAGGAAGCAGGTCACCAGCAGGCACACCCACAGGGACTACAGCTTGCCCTGGCCCTTTCCTGTAGTCACATACTCATTTCTTCCTGTATTCCCACATTCTTTTTATTTTTTCCTTCTTGGTGGCCATAATGTGACCATCTCTCCTTTGCCACATTGATGGGTTAACACCTCTAAAACTATGAGTCAAAATAAGTCTTCCCTTTCCATTTGTTCTCAGGCATTTGGGTCTTATGAACACAAAGTTGCTAGTACAGTTTCCAAGTCCTATATTCTTTCTACGGGCTTGGTGACTTCTCCCAGAGTTCTCTCTGCCTTTGCTGCCTGCGGACATGGTGTTCAGGTCTCTTCACTGCATTGCCTCCTGAACAGGGTCTCTATACAACAAGCCTGCATCATGCCCTCCAGCTAGGAAGTTGATAATTTAAGGTTGTGTGTGTGTGTGTGTGTGTGTGTGTGTGTGTGTGAAGGAGCTACAGATGAAGGCCTGTGAGATATGCTGGTAGCTAACTTTTGTTTGTTTTATCAACCCTATTGGAAAACTTGGGGGTCCTTCATGAGTCTACTGAAGAAAATATTCTCAGAGGAGCCCCTGAAGTACTCACGTGCTCTGAAAGCTCACAGTGGAATTCCATAGCAAGTTCATTTCAGACGAAATATTCTTTCTTGTAGGAAGTTTATTGAGACTTAGGATATTAACTAAAGGGAGGCAAACATTCACCCTGCATGGCAGTTGATAAAACTCTGGAGGAGTAAACAACTCATTAGCGTCAGCAGTCCCCCAAACCAACTGATTACTAGGTCTAGTCCCTCCTTCCCTACGCTTTCATAAGAAGGAAGGACTGGGGAGCAGTCAGATGAGCAAGGCTGCCCTAAAAAGGCTCAAACCAGCTAAACCACCGGGAAGAGGCACGGCCAGCAGAGCTGCCTGAAGAGACACTTTCTGACTGACATGTTGAGCTGCTTGCAAATTTGGTTTTAAAGTAGGCTGCAGGGATCTAACTTTTGTGGGCTGGAACCCACGCTGGGGTGAGCATTGGGTAATTCAGATGTCTTTGAGTCATTTCTGTTGTTTAAGTACCCCCTCATACACACTCATATTCTTAGGGGTAACCCCATAAATCCTACTATTTCGCCAAATTTGGTAGCAGCTTTACTTTGGTCTGTGTTTTGTTCCTCATCTGGGGTGAGCAGATGCTTGTTCATATCTACTACTTTGTCACAAAACACCACCCATAGTTCCAGTTTTTGTTCCTGCTTGGCTTAATATATTGTGTCCCCTACATGGGTCAGTGGTAGAGAAGGGAAACTGCACAATCACTCCCAACACATGACAAAATATGTTGGTGAGACAAGATGCTGTTGATCCTAAGAAGCAGAGGGTGAGTGGACCCTGGGATTACATCACCAGTGCGGGCCATCATCTTTGACAACACCCTCTCCTTCCTGGCATGTTCCCAAGTTCTTTCCCCTTCTTGTCCAACTGTGTTCTTTCCATACTCTGATGTGAAATTATTCTCTCCCCCCCACACACACACGGGGGGGGGAGAGAAAGTAAATAAGTAGATATAAGAAAATAATCAAGGCCAGGCATGGTGGTGCACATCTTTAGTCCCAGCGCTCAGGAGGCAGGCAGATAGATCTCTGTGAGTTTAAGGGCAGCCTGGTCTACAGACTGAGTTCCAGGACAGCTGAGGCTACACAGAAAAACCCTGTCTCAAAAAACAAAACCCAAATATTAATAAAAAAATTCTTAAGAAAGAAAATGGGAGTGGGAAAAAAGAAGATTTAGGGAAAAAGTGGCTAATGACCTCCAAGGTGAAATAAAACTTTGAACAAGTTAAAATGAGCTTTGAACATCATTTAAGTCAACAGGAAATGAAACAATGATGTCCCATCCCAGGGAATAAAAGAACCATTCACTAACAGCACTTTCCTTAGAGCAAAAGGAAGCTCTTGAGAAAGCTCTTTCTCCCTAGAATTCCAGTGTGGAATTTGAAATAAAAATATTAATACAGGCAACATTTATTGAGCTATATACTTAAGATTTGTGGACTTTATACCTCAATAAAATGCAAAATCTATATGCTGAAACTAGTGTAACTTTGTCATTAATGGCCTTCTAACAAATTGATTCTCCCAAGAAGAACTGAATAAAATTCGAATATAATGTAGCTGGGAACGGTGGCACATGCCTTTAGTCCCAGCACTCAGGAGGCAGAGGCAGGTGGATCTCTGAGTTCAACGCCACCTGGTCTATGGAGAGAGTTCCAGGACAGCCAAGGCTATCTAGAGAAACCTGTCTCTAAGAACAAAAAATAGCATATATATGCATATGTATATTAGTATGATCCTACCATGCTTGTAGCATACATATGTATATCTATATTAGTGTGATCCTACCATGCTTGTTTGCCTACCATGCTCGTAACTTACTTGGAGACAGCAACAGCTTTGACTTGTATTTTTCCATCAGGCAGAGTAATAGGTTTTATATATTTAAATGTATTATTTTCACCAGAGCCAACTTTCTTTAGGAAGTCAGGTTTGCTGCCATCCAGGGTGTAATATATGTTGACATCTGGGGTGTCTGAAAAATCCAGAACAGGATAACCATAATTAACACAGAAATAACAAGTCTTGTATACCTATAGTCTGTAAAAGAACACATACACACACACACATACACAGTAAGTGAATAAGGATTCTGTTATTTGTGTTAACACAGTACTCTGTATGACTAAGCTCACTTCATCTATTAATTTATATTACTGTATTCGGTAGGTCCTAATTTGTACCAATTCTCTTGGTGGCAACTGAGTACCTAAGAGATTAGTGAACTTGACAATAACAAAGGATTTCCAGTGCTTACATAGTTGCTCACAACTGTCTGTAACTCTATAGCAAGGAATCCAATGCCATCTTCTGGCCTTAGTAGATGCCAGGTATGTGGTTCACAGACATGCATGTAGTCAAAACACCCATACATATAAAATAAAAATATAAATATTCTTAAGAGCCGGGCGGTGGTGGCGCACGCCTTTAATCCCAGCACTTGGGAGGCAGAGGCAGGTGGATTTCTGAGTTCGAGGCCAGCCTGGTCTACAGAGTGAGTTCCAGGACAGCCAGGGCTACACAGAGAAACCCTGTCTCGAAAAACAAAAACAAAAAAAATATTCTTAAGAAAGGAAATGGGAGTAGGAAACAGATTTAGGAAAAGGAAAGTGATTAATGATCTTCAAGTTGAAATGGCAGTAGTTTTGAACATCTTAATATACACAAAGTTTATTGACTACATGCTAACGATATGTGATTTGACTTCTGCTGGGCTGGATACACAGCCTGTAGTCCTGACCCACTGTGTTCTCTGTCTTCTAATAGGTATTAATACAAGTAGAAGAGGGGTCAGTTTTAAGATTGTACAAACCACATAGAAAGCAAAACTACTCTTGGAGCATTTCTTAAGAAGTATTTTATTTGGTCTCAGTAAATGATTCCTATACCTCTTAGAAACATAAAAAACAACAAACCCCAGATGTAATTCAAAAGGTTAAAAATGGCTGTACAATGAGATAGCCCTCACACCAGATACCCACAGCATATTGGGTATCTTTGAAAACTTTCCTATTCGTGCAAACATACACTTTATATTTTATTGTCTCTTCTCTTTGTATACCAATTCTATGTCCTATCTCACATATTTCTTTCTTCATAGAGCATACATTTGAGGGCACATAAACATTAACCAATCAACCAAATTTATTTTCTCAGACAGTAATGAATGGACTTTCTAATAAACTAAACAGGAGAGAAGTTCTTTCCAGTGAGCAAATAATGGGGTGGCTAGAAGCCTATTTTCATTTATAGAAATGATATTTTTATTTTCTTACTCATAGAAACGTTTTTCATATCCTTTGCTTATCTTTTATTTCCTGCCATTATTAGCTTAAGTTCACTGTGAGAAGCAGAGGGTTTATGACATTGTCCCACTCATTAACCCTTTGGTTATCTTCTCCTGCCCTGCCTCCCTGGCCCCACCACTACCCTGCCTCCTCTCAAAGGTTCCACTTTCAAGTCTTTTAAGGAAAAAGTCTAGATTCTGCACAGAGATTTGCATATGCATAGATTTGCACATACATTTGTAATTTTCTTTATTTCTTTTACTTTTTTATTTGTTAATTTTTCAGCAGTGGGGATTGAACCCAGGGCCCTTGTTACACTCACAAGCTCTCTGCTGTTAAACTCTCTTCTTTCATCCCTCCTTCTTTCATTTCCCCTCCCCATATATATGTCTAAATATATGTATATATGTCTGTAAGTCTAAATCTTTTAATATAAATATTTGTTCATATGTCTTATCTATAAAACTTCTTTACACTGACATTTACATTACTTATATGCATACATACATATAAGTAAATTAAGTGCTATCTACTACTTTGTTTCTGTAATAGTTAAGATTTATTTTATTTAATATTATTATAAGCTAATAGATATTGTGTTAAATCAAATTCTCTCCTTTCATCTCCGTATGTATACACATTTTTATCTCTATTCCAAGTCTCTAAAGGGTCTCATTAGGCAGCACAGATTGGGCTCAGATTCACAGTTCTCCTGTCTTGGCCTCCCCAGTGTTAGCATTAGGGGCATGCTCCACATAACCACCTTTATTATTCTCTTTAGCACTGAACTGCAGGAACTCTTTATTTATTTGACATTTAAATATTAGAGAATATAAAATCCCTTATCATTCATATCATCACATTTCATTAATGCCCTGACTCTCCTAAGAGTTATAAGTTCATATGTTTAAATTATTAAACATTATTAATTATTATTATTTTCAGATAAAAGAGAACATGGTATAATGTATAGCTTATTCCTCTAATTCTTTGACTAAGGAGTCCAGAAGTAGCTCTATAAATGCAGATAAATAACTTTTATACATTTAAACTATCAGAATTAAATAGAGACATATGTAATTAGAATCTAAACATCTCAATACAAATATTTGTATATATCCTATTTATGAAACTTCTTTAGATTGATTATACATAAGCATATACACAGATTTAATGGTTAAGTTTTTTTATGAGCTAAATCTTGCGTGCCTCAGATATAATGCCCACTCAATATGGCAAAGGATTATATACCAGTATACAGTATCTCATTTAATCCTCCAAGTGGCTCCAGGTGGTAGCTATGGTTGTCCCAGCTTAGCATGACGACATTGACACTCAGAAAAATTAAGTAATGTGCCCAAAGCCAGCAAGGTTGTCAAACTGGAATTCAATCTCTAACTATTTATACCGGAAAATCTGTATTTATAGGTCAAATTTATTATCATTCTGAGAAAGGTTGGGAACACAATTGGATATCTAACATTGACTCAGGTGAGCCAAGAGGGTGTTGCTACTAGCAACCTGTTTGCCTCCTGGCTGAGACAGGAGGATTGCTGTAAATTCAAGTTCAGCTGGGCTATATATTGAGTTCAAGGCTGACCTTGGCTACATAAGATCTTGTCTCACGAAAACAAACACATACGTACCACTCTACAAACCACCAAAGAACAACACTTTCAAAATGTGGAAGATTTACAAGCTTCTAAAGCCCCAACAGAGAAAACATGCAAGGAGATGAGTCAGTAACACATGAACACAGAATATGACAGTGTTATTTTAAATAATTCAAAATGCATGTGCTTCCTACCGGATTTCATTTCCAAAAGAGTATTGGTATCAATTTCATGGTTAGCTTTTCCAGGCTGAGGTACTCGCAGTGGTATGATCTGAGGGGCACACACTGAACCAGCAGTCATGTTCTCTCTTTATATAAAAAAATAGATTAAAAAATTCCATCATGAACCCATGCCTAAGCACAAAAACTACAGAGTATTTATTTTAAATGCAGCAAGCCAGTAAAGCCTAAAGAATATACCATTAATATTCCACCTACAGATAATGCCCCAGTTAATTAATGAAATCATTACATTTTAGCTGTATGTTTGCTCTGGAGGTCTGGTGTTGAATATTCACCTAAATACTTTACATCTAATAAAGGCAAATAGACAAATTCGATAGGAGACTGGAGCTGCTATAAAAGGGCAGGTCCATGGATGAGGCAGAACAGAATCTACCACTAACGCTCTGAGCTCAGTTCCCTCGAGATCATTCACTCCTCACTGCCTTCAGCTAGTGCACACATACACACTCACTCTCCTGACTTCAAGGCCGCTCATTACGTAAGGAGAGCAAGTAGCTCTGCACGTAGCATGAATTATTTAGAGCCAAATCTTAAAAGAAATTCTAAGCCCCACACACAGTCTTACCTTTGACACTGCAGCATATTGTATTTTGGAAAATATACTGCAAAGACTGCAGAGCATCAGCTCTCAATGGAAAGGAAGTCGACATGGATAAAACCCAACAAACACAGTTTCCTATTTGTTCTACCGTTTTGTAAATAATTAGCAGGACCTTATGGGTCTTATCTTTGAAGTGGGAGGAGTCCTCTTAATCCAGTATTTGCATCTTGCTCTGCAGTTTCAATGATTATAGCTACATAATTATTCAATTATAATGTGCATATTCGTCATACTTTGATAATCAACATTTTGCATTCTCATTTTTTTTTTCAAGACAGGGTTTCTCTGTATAACAGTCCTGGCTGTTCTGGAGCTTGATCTGTAGACCAGGTTGGCCTCCAATTCATGAGATCCACCTGCTTCTGCCTCACAAGTGCTGGGATTAAAGGCATGTGCCACCATGCCTGGCTTACTTACAATTTTTCATGTAACAATTTGTTGTTCAATGGTGAGGTTATTGGTTTTTTTTTTTTTTTTTTTAAATTTGGTAGTTGGAATTCTGATAATGTTGCTGTAAATATCTTTGCGTTTTGACATATCTTGTTCTGGAAAGTGGGATAATTAGATTTAAAAGACGAATTTAATGCCTTTCCAGATTGAGGGTCAAGAATAAAAACTACAGGTATCTGACCCTTCAGAAATGAGGCTGGATGTAGATGGATTTGCCTATCTTCATATTTCCCTTCGAGTGAGAGTCAGTTAAAATAAAGATAGCTGAAAACTAGATTCTAAATAAACATCGTTGGTTAGAGACTGATGTGCTCACGATTAGCTCTTAGCTGCTCTTGGGTGGTCACTGGACCTCACAAGAAGGAGACAGAGATGGCTGATTCGCTAGGTCCACACTGCAGCCTGGTGTCACTGTCATGCCACCAGCATCACCAAACATCCTTCACCTGAACCATCTCCTCGCTGCCCAAACCAGGACCTAGACTAGCGTCACGTCCTCGGCCTCCCGAGGCAGTCAGAGATGCCTAGTTCCCTCCCAACCCAGTGAGAGATGCCTTTCTCCTCACCTTTCTCCAGCCTCAAGGACAGAGATAAGGATCCCCGACGCACCTCCGCCGCGGCCGCCAACCGGGTGTCTGGTCTCTCACCGTCTCACGACTGCTCCTCCGCTGCAGCTTGCGTTACCACAGACGCTGCGAACCGCGCCCCGCCCACCGAGAGTCGAGCAGATGATTGGCAGGTAAATCGATTTCCTAGCAACCAGCCCCGCCCTTGTCTCTGGCTGCAGTCTCCGTCTGGTACCCGCCCTCAGATCCTTCTGCGACACTTTCTCGTAGGTGTCCAAGAATTTGCCTTCTCAGGGGCTGGAAGAGGCTGAAGGGTGCGACCCTATTCAACGTACTGGAGCCAGAGACTCTCGTCCGACAAGCACTGAAATTTGGGACAACAGAAAGGAGTCGTTGTGGCGACCCTGCTGAGCAATGCGGATCAGGCACAGCAGGGACGCCCCAAGCCGACCCGATGAAGAAGGCCCGGCGCGACCGGATGAAGAAGGTCCCTCGCCCGTCTCACGCCCCCGTACCCGGCGCGCGCCTCCACCGGTTCCCGAGACTTGCAGCGCGCTCTGAAGGGCCACTTTTCCACTAGTCTAGAAAACCATCCTCATGGCGGAGGTGAAGGTGAAAGTGCAACCGCCGGATGCGGATCCGGTGGAAATAGAAAACAGGTAATGCAGTGGAGCTAGGTTCCCGAGGTTAGGCGAGCCGTCAGCTGTAGCCGGACCCCTCTCTCAGGCCCGTGGGAAGATACTGGAGCAGACTGGTCGAGCACGCGGGAGCGAGGTTGCCGGGTGTCTGGGCGCCCCCCTCCCGATTAGGGAGAGTAGAACTCTTCAGAAGCTCCAGAGCAGCGTGACAGCTTGAAACTTTATGGAACTGGCGTCTCCAGGATTCTATTAGAGCACTTGGAACGTGACAGCAACCAGTGCCAGAAAAAAGATCTACATTTTCCCCCGTAGTTCTTGGGCATGAGTTCGAATCCAGGATTGCTCGGCTGCCAAGGGAAGTTCTATAAGACAACGTTTGGGCCAATTTAGAGTTAAGTTTGTGATTACAAAGGACCATTGAGCCAAGTAGGTTCAGTGAGTGCCTTAACCCCCACAGCGCACATGTGTTTTTAGGTTATAATGTAGTTAAAGACAACTTTCTCAACATCATTATTGTGGGTAATAAGTTTACTACACCTCCAAACAAATTAATCCCTCCAGTTTGTTTGGGGGGGATAATTTCTCAGACTCCAGTTATGGTGAATCACTATAACGCCCCCTACACACACACACACACACACACACACACACACACACACACACACACACACACATTCTACATTTGCCTTCGGCCTACAGACCTTGGATTCACTCTGCTGTACTTATTCCCATTGATAACATTGAGATTTCAGCCTAACTATTATGTATCTTCCTTATTTGCCTTTTAAAACAAGCAAACAGAAACCATTTATACCTTTGTTCCTAGAATTATAGAATTATGTCATCAGTTCCCTCACGGAATCACAGATCAAGTAATTCAGAACGAAATGCCTCACATAGAAGCCCAGCAACGGGCAGTGGCCATCAATAGACTATTGTCCATGGTAAGGTGAATTCAACTAATTCATGTACTTTGTATATTATGATTTTCTGTCACATAGTTGTGATGGTTAACTGTATGTGTCAACTTGGCTGAGCTATGATTCTCCTGCATATCCACCTATATGCTGTTTCTGGGATGTTCTAGAATGTGGTATTTGAATTGCTGTGCTGACTGTAGAAGGTGAGTGGACACCATCCAATTTAGTATCAACCTAAGTAGAACAAATGGAGAACAGAGGAACTTATCCCGGCCTACTTTAGGTCCCAGGACCAGTCTTCTGCCTTCACCACTCTTTGTCCTTAGGCTTTCAGATTCCATCTACACCATTGACTTTCCATCACTGAGGCTAATGCATCAGGTCTGTGCCATTGATCTATGCCACTGGCCTTCTTGAGTCTCCAGCTTGCAGGAGACTTATAAGAATTCTCACCCACTACAATCACATGAACTAATAATAGCAAAATAAGCCTCCTTTTTAGTGAGCCAATATACTAATTGTAAGGCCAAAATGTGTGACTTGATTCCAGTCCATGGAAAGGATTAGAATGTCTAAATTGGAAGAAAAAATAATTATCTGTCTGCCATTTGACAAGATGAGAAACTGCATGCAGTTCTGTTATAACATTGTTATTAGCTTCATTGACACAAAAGGACACATGGTTGTAGTCTGTTCTCACCTTGTTTTACTTCCTGCTGCTAGTTTTTTAGCCATTCCCTATAAAATATTTCCACTGTAATTTTTTTTTGTGAGTTATCAATAGCCTATTGATTGGGAAGAAGTTCCACTGAGGGTCTTTGAGAAGAAGTACAGCCTCAGCTTCAGAGACAGTACAATAGAGTTTTCATTGGCGCCCAAGAGCCTGGGGCCCACATGCCTCTCTTCCAGCGTTTCGAAGATGCCCACCACATTCTGTCTGATGCTTTAAATCTCCTATGTCTCTCTCCTTTCACAAGCCATTATATTCCTTTCTCCTGAGGACACTTTGGTTTGCTTTTTTTCTTTTAGTTAGTTAAGAGTTTTACACTAGGCCTCTTCTGATGACTGTGTTTTTTAAAACTTCCAGCCTGTGGCTCAAGGCTCTAGATGCAGAGATTATAGGGATAGTCAAATCTTTTGTTTAGTCTTTGTCTTCACCTTTGTGGCTCAGAATTTGGCAAACTTCTCTATGAAGTAATAAATAAAATTAGTTTTGTGGCCCATCTGGTTTCTGTCACAACTGTATCACTTGTCATTTTTTTGTTTGTTTGTTTTGGTTTTTTGAGACAGGGTTTCTCTGTGTAGCCCTGGCTGTCCTGGAACTCACTCTGTAGACCAGGCTGGCCTCGAACTCAGAAATCCGCCTGCCTCTGCCTCCCAAGTGCTGGGATTAAAGGCGTGCGCCACCACTGCCCGGCGTCACTTGTCATTTTAATAAGAAGCAGCCATGAGCCATGAACAGTGATTCAGGGTGCGGATTTTTTCTGATGAAATTTTATTAATAAAAAAGCAAACAGTGGCCAGGGAGGCAAAGGCAGGTGGATTTCTGAGTTTGAGGCTAGCCTGGTCTACAGAGTGAGTTCCAGGACAGCCAGGGCTATACATTGAAACCCTGTCTTGAAACCCCTGCCCCCCACCCCCACCCCCCAAAAAAAAGCAAACAGTGGGCACCCAAAGAAGAAAAGTTGGTGATTCTGGGCCTCTTTTTTCTGTGTAGAATGACTCCTTATTATCCTTCTGGACTCAGCTTCACTGCTCTCTTCAGGAAGATGCCTGGAGCCCTTAGGTTGGGCCACAGTCTTTTCTCTGAGTGTGCATCCACTCTTGATCCTCTCTTAATGCCAGCCAGATAGTACTGTAGTCACCTGTGTGCTTCCCTTTGAGAGTTTGTAGTGTAGCTCAGTGGTAGAACATTCCCCTAGCTTGCATGGCGTGTTCAATCCTCTGTCCTATAATTCAACAACAGATTGTCCACTTAAACAGCTATCCTGGACTGCAGAGATGGCTCAGTGGTTAAGAGCACTTGCTGTTTGTCTAGAGGACTTGGGTTCAATTCCAGCCAGGTGGCTCACATCTGGAATTCCAACTCCAGAGTATCTGACTCTGGACTGGCCTCCCCAGGCACCTGCTCTTGCAGACATACAATTAAAAATAAAAATAATGAACAACAACAAAAACCAACTATCCTAACCATTGTTAGGTACAGTACAAGTGTTTAGTAAGTGGCTAGAATGGCCGGAATAAATGACAGAAGGGAACCTCTGAATTGAGTTTTGTGATCCCACTTTGTATATCGTGAAGAAGGGGGGGCATTGCAGTTGATCCAGTAAGTAAACCTATTTTACATTCTTAACATAGTAGGACCCCCTCTTGGTTACAGTTTCCTGTAACTGCTGCAAGTTCAGTGGTACACACATCTCAGTTCTCTAGATGCCCAGGCCCAAGGAGGTTCAAAAGCATGATAGAGCGTGACTTATTTTATTTTGCTTCATTATATAAAACACCACTACTAGAGAGAGACCTATCATTAATTGGTTAACCTTTTTGCCTAATTCTCCTATTACAGAATTAAATTGTACGTATTAGTAAATGTCATTAATAACTATAGTTTAACTTGGTATGCTATTGAATATTCATGTTTATACTTTGAACTAAATTTTTATTAGTACAATTTCTATTTTAATTATATTTATCCATATTTTGTATAATTTGGACTTATTTAGATTTCAATATGGATTTTCATGTATTATCCTAAAACAACTTTTTAAAGAGGATTTATTTTTATTTAATGTGTGTGAGTGTTTTGCATGCATGTATTGTCTGTGCACTGCATGCATGCCTGGTACCACAGAGGCCAGAAGAGGCCACTGATAATCCTGGAACTGAAGTTACAGACTGTCATAAGCTGCATGTGGGTACTGAGAACTGAACCCCAATCCTCTGTAAGAACCCCTAGTGCTCTTAACTGTGAGCTGTCTCTTCAGCCCCCAGGTTAAGAGCATTTGCTGCTCTTATAAAGACCTGAGATTGATTTCCAGTTCCTATGTACATAATGGTCGCATCTGGCTGTCACTTCAATTCCAGGGAGTCAGTGCCCTCTTTCAGCTTCCAAGAGCATCGTATACACATGGTGCCCAGACATATATGCTAGCAAAATATCCATATACATTAAGAAATAAAATAACTTTTCCCCGAGACAGAGTTTCTCCGTATAACCTGAGCTGTCCAGGAACTCACTCTGTAGACCAGGCTGGCCTAAAACTCAGATCTGCCTGCCTCTGCATTCTGAGCCCTGGAATTAAAGGCGTGCGCCACCACCACCACTGGTTAGGAAATACAATAGATTTTTTAAAAAACTTGTTTGTGCCCTGACCAAATAACCAAGCCAAGATAGTATATGGGACACTATTAGTATCTCTAGATTGAACTATCTTTAGATTAGTTTTTAAAAATACCTTGTTTGAGGTGTGTAAACAAAATCTTCAGTCTCAGATGAATAACTGACATGTGAGAGGCAGAATTAGTGTGTATAATCAACACCTTTAAAACTGTAGTAACACTTGCCATCAGAATTGATAAATTTCCAGAGTAATTGACTGATTTTCTATTTTAAAACACTTTAGGGTCAGTTGGATCTTTTAAGGAGTAATACAGGCCTTTTATATAGAATAAAGGATTCTCAGAATGCTGGGTAAGTAAGCACCTACTTTTTTAATTTTAAGAAAAATTTGTTTATTACAAAAGTAATATATGTATTTTAAAAATGTTAACATACTAACGGATATTGTGGCACACACCCATATCCTTGCACTTGGGAAGTAGGGCAGAAAGTTCAGGGCCATCCTGAGTTACACAGCAAGTTCAGGGTCAGCTTGAACTATGAGACCGTATGTACATAATGTAGCTCAATATGTGGTACACACCTACAGTCTTGACACATGGGGGCTGAGACATGATGATGATGAGGTTGAAAACAATTTAGGCTGTACATTGAAAATCCTGCCTCAAAGTCAGAACCCAGAAGAAACTGATGTAAATTCATACTATCCCTGCTTTTTGTCCTGCGTTTCCATTTCCCAGAGTACCTGCTCTTGGTAATTTCTCCTACACAGATTTAAATGTTCGTAGATGATTCTATTTATATATTGTTTCTTTTCCTTTTCTTTCTTTCTTTTTTTTTTTAACAAGACTGGATTATGCTATCCATACTGTTATGCAACTTGGTTTTTTTTTTTTAATTTATTGTATTTTGGACATCTTTTCATATTGGTACATACAGGTCTGTTGCATTCTTTTTAAGGTAAACCTTTCTTTTGCCAAATAAGTCAGGTGATAGCCTTGTCTGCTAATTAAGTAGTCATGCGGATGATAACACAGCCTACAATTTTTCCTTTTTTAATTGTCCTTTATTCCCTGCAGTAAAATGAAGGGGTCCGATAACCAGGAAAAATTAGTCTACCAAATCATAGAGGATGCAGGCAATAAAGGTGAGCATGTGTTGTATTGTTCTGTTTATTTTACGTTTTAAGAGAAGGTCCCATCATGTAGACCAGGCTTTCAGCATCTTCTTGCCTGGAATTCCTGAATGCCGGGATTGCAGGTATGTCCTACCACATGCGGCTAGGGTCGTTTGTTTTACACACAGACTCTTTCTTCATGTACACATTTCTTTGAAAGAAAACTCCTAACTTCCCACAATGAGTTAGCCTTATTTTTTCTGTCTTTCCCGTAGAGTGTTTTCTTAAATAATAGATGTATGTACATGCATTGAAGCAGCTGAGCTTTTGTATTTCCCCCCCGTGGTTGAAGATGGCAGATGAGCTTGGTTCAAATTTAAGTTCCTTTTCACTTACTACAGTGAAAATCTCAGAAGACTGAGATTAGGGTAAAGGCTTGGATAGATGTGATGTAAACTGATTCAGCAGTGTTCATGGTTGGTTGGTTGGTCGGTTGTTTTCATTACAAAAATGTTCTTGTTTCGTATATATTTTTAGAAGATGTCCCTCTAGGTGGTGATATACCGCTTTATCCTAATACTAGGAGAGACAGAAGCAGGTGGATCTCTGAGTTCAAGGCCAGCATGGCCTGTATGTATAGCAGCTGCATAGTGAGGCCCTCTCAAAAAACAAACAAACAAAACAAAACCGCACCAAGATTTCAGGAAATGTTCAGTTGGAATGTAGAATATCCACTTTATCACTGGCTCTTGTAGTCTTTCTTTATCCCAGTGTTTTGTTTTGTTTCTTTAGGCCTTAGTTTCTGAAAACAGGTCTAAACTTTGTGTTAATTGGTGTGCTGTCTGCTTTCCTACTTTCTTACAGGAATATGGAGCAGGGATATTCGGTACAAAAGTAACTTGCCGTTAACAGAAATCAACAAAATTCTCAAGAATTTGGAAAGTAAAAAGCTTATTAAAGCTGTGAAGTCTGTAGCAGTGAGTAGCTGGCTTTCTGGGTTCTACTGTGTAGTTCACTAAGGCAGCTGAGCCGGCCGTGTTGTCAGCCTCATTCATTAAGTTATGTGGGATTTAAGAGAAATGGGTTTGGGTTTGGTTTGGTTTGGTTTGGTTTGGTTTGGTTTGGTTTTTTTTTTTTTTTTTTTTTTTTTTTGGTTTTTTGAAACAGGGTTTCTCTGTAGAGCCCTGGCTGTCCTGGAACTCACTCTGTAGACCAGGCTGGCCTCTGACTCAGAAATCCTCTTGCCTCTGCCTCCCAAGTGCTGGGATTAAAGGCGTGAGCCACCACTGCCCTGCTGTTTTGTTTTTTTAAAAAGACTGAAAATGTAGCTCCTGATGTGCTGACTCTTAACTTGCTGCCTATTGGACTCTTGATGTCTCGCCTGTTCCCAACTTTGTCCTGTGCTCTACGGAAAAGAGAGTCTGAGCCTTGAGTGTTCCCTAGTTTTTGTGTTGTATGAGATAACTCAGTTTATCCTAGCACATTGTCTCACTCAACAAGTGTTTGTGGATTGGAGTATGACAGGCACTGCTTTGCACTTGGAGTATGTTAATGATCAAGTCAGAGAAAGATCCCTGCCTGGTCTCTTATACCAAACTTGAGTTTTCCTTTTCTCTATCTGGAATATTCAGTGATAAAAGAGATGACCTACTTATTGCTTGCTGTAAGAAATCACACAGAAAAGGCAACACTGATTCCAACTAGTGACATTGTGGGAAAGACAGTAAAAAGCTAAATGTTTGCTGGTCTTAGGGGTCAGGTCCCAGGGAACATAGAATAGATGAAGCAGCTAAACTGTTCTATAAAACAAAAGCCGTCAGCATGTGTTGAAACAATAGGCAATGCACAGTAATCTTAGTTATACGGTGTTATTTTATTTTGAGAGAGAAGTGTGGTAATATAACCAGGGCTGGTCTTGAATGTCTTGAATGCGGGATCTTTCCTGCCTTAACCACCTGAGTCATGGGATTTCAGGTGTATGCTATCATGCCCAGCGATCTGCATTGTTTTTTAATATTTTAAAAGTTACTTAGATATTAGGGGGATGCCAGAGTGGAATGCAGAAGCTAGCGGTTGGATATGGCTCAGCAGTTAGGAGCACTGACTACTCTTCCAGAGAACCCAGGTTCAGTTCCCAGCACCCACATGGTCTAGGGGATCTGACACCCTCTTCTAGCCTTTGTGGGTATTAGCCCAGGCATACACCAATACCCACACACATTAAGTAAGTAATTTTAAAAATCAAAATAACTGTGACAGAATTTTACAAACCACACCACTAGGGGTTAGAGGAATAGGGGCTGACCTAAGTACTTGTAGAAATGAATGGTGTCTACAAAGCGGAAGGCAAAGGAAAATGTGCGTAAATACCACATCGTATCTGAAGCAGTGTTCTTCCCTTTCCTGTGAGGCTTCTGATCTACTATACAAAGCAGCAGACCATGAACAGTGCTGGCTGCAGTATAGTTCCCTTGAAGATGGCCCTCACTTTAGAGGACAGTCCCGAGTTCAGTAACATTGAAAAGTGTTCTAAAATATAAACTTTACTGTTCAAGCTTATTCTAGAAAAGCTTATAAAGAAATGATCTGTGCATATTCTTTTTTAGGCTTCCAAAAAGAAGGTGTATATGCTCTATAACCTGCAGCCAGACAGATCTGTGACTGGTGGAGCCTGGTACAGTGACCAGGATTTTGAATCTGAATTTGTTGAGGTGCTTAATCAACAGTGTTTCAAATTCCTACAAAGCAAGGTGAGGTCATTAAGGAAACATCACAAGGTCTTAAAAAACAGTGGCTTTGTGAAAGATTGATTTTTGTATATCATATTTTGTAAGATCGAAAATCCTAAAAATTGGAAATTTTTACCATATGTGCTACTGTTGGTGTGGCACATAACTTTAGCACTAACATGCATTCTTGCTTGAGCCTCCTGTTCTAATCTTACAGGCAGAGACAGCAAGAGAAAGTAAACAGAATCCAGTGATACAAAGAAACAGTTCATTTGCTTCATCACATGAAGTGTGGAAGTACATCTGTGAACTCGGCATCAGTAAGGTCAGAGCTTATTTCTGCCCTGTCTATATGGTCTAGTCTTCTTCACAAGGCTTAGCTTTGGTGTGTTTGACCCATCTGCCCTTTCAGATACACATTCTGCTAAACCCACTTTGGAAAAGCACTGTTCTAAAGTAGGCAGAGGCCCTTATGGTGTCTGGCTCTGGTGAACTCTTCTCAATGCAGCCCTGGCAGCCGCTGTTCACCCAAAGTGAAAATGTTCTAAATTCTTGGTTGTGTGATAATTGAGTTTGTTACAGTGTTAGTATGATTTATTGATGCTTCTTTCTTTATCAAATGTAAGAACCGTTTTTGAAGACCTTTACTTAAGGACACTGATGCTTTTCATGGTCTGCAAAGAAGCCAAAGTGGCATTTGGAGAAGCCATTTTCAGTTCCTGGTTCCCAGATTTCTCATTGATAAAAAATTAGGAACTCAAGTTATTTCATGTCTCAAGTGTCTCTCTGTAAAGACATTTTAAGAATGTCTATCAAATTCTTGGGGAGGGAGATTTCTTTGTGGGTTTTTGGTTGCCAAAGAAATGTCACTTCATAAGCCTAGGTTTTCTTTTAAAGAATGATGACGTCAGTGTGAGGCTCAGCGTGTAGATAGATGTCTGTTCTCAGCATGTCAGTGGTTTGTGCTCATGTGGACTGTCACTCACCCTATTTGTGCCTTCTATTACTTTTCCCCAGAGCATGGCTTTTCCACCTTGAATGAGCAGCTGTCACCACTTGTTTGTAAGACCTCCTCTAAAAGGATGTTCCCTTGTCCTTTGTGCTTGTTTCTATATACCCCTTTCTAGGTAGAGTTGTCCATGGAGGACATTGAAACCATCTTGAACACACTCATTTATGATGGCAAAGTGGAGATGACTATCATTGCTGCGAAGGAAGGCACTGTTGGCAGCGTAGATGGACACATGAAACTGTACAGGGCAGTCAGCCCAATCCTCCCACCTACAGGCTTGGTCCGGGCACCCTGTGGACTCTGTCCCGTAAGTGAAGGCTTCTGTGCTGTGGTATCCTATCCCCATCATAGGCAGATGCCAGAAAGAAACAACAGGCACAGCAGGCTTCCCACCTGGGTCACAGGAGCTATTCAGCCCCTCCCCAGACCCTTGATGGAGTCACAGATTGTTAGTGAATAGGACTTACGTTCTTTCTTGGAACACTCAGGCCAGGGACATGCCCTTCTGTTCTTGGGCCTGTGTCTTTGGAGCTAGTGGTGTTATTTCTTTCCCCTAAAGAGTGAGGGAACTTAGGGGTGGGTGTAGCTCAGTGGCAGAGCACATGCTTAGTGTACATGGGTTCTCTCTTCTCCAGATTTGATCCTCCAGTACCCTCCCCCAAGAAGAAAGTTAAATTTAAGCAAAAAATATCACTTAGAATAAATATGTTTTTCCCAGTATGCCTTAGCACTTTTGCTCATTCATTCCTGAAGCTACAGGGAACAAAAAGCACTTCCTATTCTTTTTTTTTTTTTTTTTTTGATACTTTATTTACATTTGCAATGTTCCCCCTTTCTAGGTCTCCTCTTTGGAAACCACCCAGCCACTCCCCCTCCCCCACCTCTATGAGGGAATTCCACCTCCCACCCACCTGCCCACCCACTCCCGTATTCCCACCTTGACATGCCCCTTTACTGGGGCCTCTCCTCCCCCTGATGGCCAACAAGGCCCTTCTCTGCCACATATGTGGTCCGAACCATGGGTCTCTTGATGTGTATTCTTTGGTTGATGGTCCAGCCTCTAGGAAGTCTAATTTCTTTCTTTATTTCTTCCTTGACCAAGTTATCATAGAGTAGAGAATTGTTCAGCTTCCATGTGTATGTGGTTTTTCTGTTGTTATTGTTGCCATTGAAGACCAGCCTTAATCCATAGTGATCTGATAGGAGGCATGGGATTATTTCAATCTTCTTGTATCTGTGGAGGTTTGTTTTGTGACCAATTATATGGTCAATTTTGGAGAAGGTACCATGAGGTGCTGAGAAGAAGGTATATCCTTTTGATTTAGAATGAA
>CM052701.1:31905126-31928079 GCA_028551405.1 Uromys caudimaculatus | reverse complement strand
CCCCCCCCCCCCCCCCCCCGTGTGTGTGTATGTGTGTGCAGCCTTAGAACCACCACTTGGAGCTCCTTGCTTTATTTGTTCTTAGTGTGTATTTATTTTGTCCTGTTTTCTCTGATATCCCTGCTTCCAAGTCCCACCCTACAAATGATGAGCTCAAAATCTAACAGATGAGGCTTTTCAAAAACAAATTTCAAACTTACTTGGGTCAGGCATGTTTTTAGCCAAACACTGGAAACCAGGAATCTGTGATTTAAGGGAAAAGAAAAAGCTATGATAGAGAGCTTAAAAATGTGACACCTGATATGACCTTGCTTAGTTCAGTAAATATTTGCTAATATTATGACATGAAATAGATTAAGTAGTGTTACAGGGCTTCAGAAAAATCTACGGTCACTTATAGTTCTCTATCCAGTTTTGTAGAACTCTGCGGAGACTGGTTTCTGCACTTGCAATCTGTGCTTATTTCTAAGTCATGTATAGAGAAGACTAAGTGAATGTGTTAGAGACAGAACGACCTGAGCAGAACACTGTGCCACAGAAAGACAGTCAAAAAGAACAGAGACACCACTCAGAAAGTTGGGCATCCCGCCCTACTGGCCATTTCCAGCTTGACCCGTGAGTCAGTAGTTTTACCCATAGCTTTCAGTCATAACTCTGAAGTTTTATTCCAAACAGACCCTTATTTTCTCCTGAAATTCTATTCTCCAGGCCAAAGTGGAAATCTCTGCTGGGCTATGGAAAAGGGTTATTTTCTTTTATTAAAAGTTAAGCACAGGATGTCCTAGGGTGCAATGATGTTTCTATAAAGTTCACAAAGAAGCCAAATTAAACAGTATGTTGTTAACGATTATACTCATGGTTGTAAAAACACTTAAGTTTTAAAAGGTGTAGCAAAAAGGCCAGAAAAGCAGCCTAGCTGGCAAAGGCACTTGCAGTACAAGCCCAGTGACCTGAGTTCGATTCCCAGGACCCATGTAAAGGTAGCAAGAACTGATTCCAAAAATGTCTTCTGACCTCCAGATGCCCCCCTGCACACAATAATTTAAAGAGGAGCAAAATAAACTTCAGAATGTCATACGGATGGGGAAGGGGGGAGACAGATTATTCAGAAGATACCTGCAATGTTCTAGAGTTTAATTTGTGCTGGGAGTGTAGTTCAATTGTACAGGACACACAAAGACACCTTGGGTTTAGACAGCACAGGAAAAAAATTACCTTAGTTTGGTAGTTTATTGTACGTTATACAATCCTTTGTATATATTAAATATCACATGGTGAATTTTTTTAAAAAGTAATGAATATAAACAAAATTATCTGGAGTCTGGAATCTGAACTGGCTGCAGATGGGGGTGGGGAGGGGCATTCTCTCCGGTTGTACAACTGGTTTTCCTTTTAATCTCAAAAACTGAGCCCGCAGCTTTGTGAGCTGCTTCACCAAGTAGGATACTGACCACATCTGTGGGAGGGTGGGCACAGGCTCGAGCCTCGCCCTCCGTTCTCTCTTCCTTAACTCGGAGCCAAGCTGACCGAAGAGTAGGAGTTAGCATTCCTTACCTGCTCCAGCCGCTTTCTCACCCAGCCGTACCAGCCGTGGGTGGCCACATCCCCACCTCCGTTCCCGGGAACAATCACTGCCTTGTTAGGGGACGCCATGAATGCAGAAGTGGGAGACCCCTGCCCAGCTTGGACCAGCAGTTCTCAGACCTAGACTACATCCGGCCCAGAGCCCGCACTGCGGCCTTCTGGGAATTGTAGTTTTTGGATACCTGCAGGCCTATGCCTTCTCTGGCTCGAGCACAGGCAGCCAAACTCAAACTTTGTGAATTACCATCAAATATTAATCATCTTTGATATACCCTTTTCCAGCGTTCTCATGCTCCACATCCCTTATAAAGGACTGGCAACAGCGTGCTCAGAATGTGTTATCTTTTTATTAGTTGTACCAATAGTTCTTTAAGGAAGGATTACTTTTTCAAACGAACTTTCATTAATTTGTTTAAGACAGTTTCATTATGTAGCCCTTACTGGCCTGGAGCTCTCTATGTAAACCACACTGGCCTAGAACTCACAAAGATCTGCCTGCCTCTGTCTTCTGAGTGCTGGCATTAAAGGAGTGTGACCATATTCAGTGAGAATTATTTATGTGTATATGCACGACATATGCGGGTGGGTGCCTGAGGAGTCCAGAGGAGAGTGTTGCATCTCCTGGAACTGGAGTTACAGGTGTTGGGCCAAATGTGAATGCTGGGAATTGAACTCCAGTCTTCTGAAAGAGCAGCTCCTATGCTTAATGGCTCAGCCATCACTCCAGCCCCATTACTGTTTTAAATTATCACGTGTGCATACATGATGTGTGTATCGTTGAGCATAGATGGGTGTATATGCAAAGGATAGAAGACAGCTTGAAGGACCCCTTTCTCTCATTGCATCATGTGAGTCCCTGACATTGAACTCAGGTTGTCTGATCTGATTACAGCTGGTTTCCTTCACTGTTATATAGTTCAGGGCCTGCCCATAAGATGTAACTGTCCAAGTTCAGGGTGAGTCTTTCTGCCTCAATTAAGACAATCTCCAACAGACTGCAGCTAAGCTGATCTATGATTTCTCATTAAGACTCCTTATAGGTCTGTGAGATTGGAGCTTCAGTTGCTATGTACAGCAGTTCTAGGTGGTTCTAGGTCGTGGCTAGTTGACAGGAGTTGTTAGTGAAACCAGAGTAGGAGAGAAGGAAAAGACACTTTTTGAAGAGCCAGACAAGCAAACCAGGAAAAGAACACAGGATCAGTTGTCATGAGTCTGTTCCTTGAGGGTTTTATTGAGGTGCACATGAAAACTGCATTTTGCCAAGGATAACGTGAGCCTTGGGTGTAGAAATTATGCTCAAATCTTCCCAGACCAACTCAAGAACAAATAGCCACATTAATTGTATGTGAGCTTGCTCTGTTCCCCCCCCCCGTGTGTGTGTGTGTGTGTGTGTGTGTGTGTGTGTGTGTGTGTAGGCCAGAAGTCAATGTTGGGTGTCTTCTTTCCTTCATTCCACATTACATTTGGTTTTGCGACAAGATCTGTGAATTTGGAGCTCATTGATTTAGCAAGAGTAGCTAGCCCGAAAGCTTCAGGGATCTGTTTCCCACCTCTGAATGCTGGACTTGAGCTGTCTAGCCACTGCAACCGAAGCTCCATTTTTACAGACTCATACAACAACCTTTCAGGGCTTCTTGGCAGAAAATACAACCATGCCATATTTTGTTAGTGGTAGCAGCTTTCTAGAACCGTAGAGCAAGCCTCCCTGTGCTCTCATCTCGTTTATTTTTAGATAGGGGCTCATTAGGTAGACTGGGCTGGAACTCATTATATAGACCAGGCTGGTTTTGAAGTCACAGGAATCAACTTACCTCATATGCCAACATGCCTAGCAAATACCTCTTACTCATCTTTTGCATCCTTGCAAAGACAACACCACATGAACAATGAACACCGAGTTCTGCTGCCACTCAGATGCAGGCAGACCTTGGTGAGCCATGACGCCATGGCTTCTGCATGCCTTTGAGGCTGAAAGTAGGAAAACATTTCTCTTGGCCATGTTCCAGCAGGGAATCCTTGAGAGGGATGGAGGCATTCTCAGTTCAGGATTTCTCCTTCTAAATACATTGTACCTTTAATGAGTGGGGTCCAAACCTCAGGACACATTTCTTTTTTGTTGTTTTGGGTTTTTTTTTTTTTTTTTTTTTTTTTTTTTTTTTTGAGACAGGGTTTCTCTGTGTAGCCCTGGCTGTCCTGGAACTCACTCTGTAGACCAGGCTGTCCTTGAACTCATAAATCCGCCTGCCTCTGCCTCCTGAGTGCTGGGATTAAAGGCGTGTGCCACCACTGCCCGGCAGGACACATTTCTTATTGCCCCAGTGTAAATGTTTTCCATTAATGGTGCCAATTTCTGTTTAATTACAGCTGCTTTCTCCCACTCTGCCTCATCTGCATCTTTTAACATGTTCATGCTCTTGCTCATACTATACTGTATTTTTAAATCCTCCTGCTAAATATTTATCATAAGCTACAATAAACGTGATGAACAGTAACCATGCCTCAGCCTGGATGAAATGTCATACTCTTTTGAAACTTCTTCATCCACACCTGGCCAAGAACATGCTTTGATGTTTCAGCATCAAAGGCATGCCTGCATCTGAGTGGCAGCAGAACTTGGTGTTAATTGTTCATGTGGTGTTGTGGACCAATAGATGGTCCCTACTAAATCCAGTTCAGTTGAGTTTTCAGCACACAGTGAAAGCACAGCCATGGGCTTTGCCAGACTGTCATATAAATGATCTTTTGCCCATTTCTCAGCACAGTTTTTGCTCCCATCTAAAATGTCATAAGCACACCTTTGGCTGTTCCTATTTCTATTGGCATTCTAGTCTTCCAAAATCTCACTGGGTGGTTCATTCATCTCTGCTTACAGCTCTCTAAATCTCCAGCCTACAGCTTCAAATGTTTCAACCTTGTTGTGTAATCCCAATTCAGAAAGGCTCAGGAACTGCCCTGATCATGTTTCTCACAGAACCAACCTCGCTTCTCAGTACAGCATTGTTCTGTATAGATTTTTATTGTTGCTGTGATGAAACATCTGACAAAAAGCAGCTTAGGGAGGAAGGATGTATTTCAGCTCGCAGTTTAGAGAAACACAGTCTATCATAGTGGGAAGGCATAAGGGCTCACAGTTCAGAGTCTGTCATGCCGGGAAAGAATGGAGGCAGGATGGCTTCGTCTGTAGTGTCAACCACGGAGAAAGGGCAAGCCAGTACTCATCTGGCCATCTCCTTTCCTCACTTTATTCAGTCTGGCCCCCACCATAGAAGATGGTACCAAACATTTTAGGGTGGGTCTTCCTTCTTCAGGTAATCCTGTCTGGAAATGCTCTCTCAGAGACACCCAAAGTTGTGTTTCTTAGGTGGTTCTAAAATTCAGTTAAGTTGAGAATAAATATTAGCCATTACAGTATGCTGGGAGTCTTGTAAAACATTTTGAACTAGACAAAAGAAATGATATTTCATGGACTAATGGGCATTTTATGAGATGTGCTGGTGTCATTTGAGAGATGTGTACTTTTGTACCTTGACTGTATTATTATACAACTCTGTTGAGACAGAGATTAACTTTAGAAAGTTGATAGGTTCACACACACACACACACACACACACACACACACACACACACACACACACACACACACAGAAAACTGATGCCCATAACGATGCATATAATACTCTGTTGTAGAGAATATAAGTTTTTATAAATGAGATTTTCTTAAAACTAATGTGAACATCCCTATTGGTTTCCTCACTAATAGGTGAGTTAAGTAAATTATTTGGAATATCTTGTTTGTATAATATTATTTCTTTTAAAAACCTTATTGCGTCCATTATCATCATCACCTTTATTTATTTATTTATTTATTTATTTATTTATTTATTTATTTATTTATTTATTTATTGTGTGGAAGATGCATGTTCCATGCCATGGGTGTTCTGATCAGAGGACCACTTTGTGGAAACAGTTCTCTTCTTCAGTAGTTACTTGGGTTCCAGGGATGGTCCTCAGGTCCATAGGCTTACAGGCAAGCATCTTTATCTGCTGAGCCATCTAGCCATGTTCTACACTTTACATTTTCACTAAGATTCCAGGTAGAACTGGATTCACATCACTGAAGAGCACATTACAGGCTGTTGAAGCTAAACTGTTTCCTTTCCCTTGGGTCCTAGAAGGCGAACGCTAAGTAGAGGGCGCTGCTGCTCTAGCTTTCTTTCTAAGTGGTTTTCAGTTCTTTCTGGTTTCCTCATGGCTGGTTAGTTTATTCTCCTCCCACTGACAGTCACAACATCAAGAAATTTCGTTTTACCAGCCATTTGGTAATTCCTTTAAGGAACTAAAGTTTACAGAGATACTCTCTTAGGTAGTTTATAGTGCCCTCTCTCTGTCTTTGTCATTCTATAAGACTGCCACAGCAACAGGCAAGAACAGCGCCTTCTTCTCTAGCACACCACACTTGAATCTTTCTGAATTTCTTTTTGACCTGGGACTGACACCATAGAACTAAAGCTGTATGTCCTTTATATGTCAATGTGTCTGCCAGGCTTACATCCATTTCTGTGAGAGAACAGGCTCTCTTGCCACTCTCGTTGAGTCACAGTGAGTTAAATCATCATATTTATCCAGTTAAAAGATCTGTGTTACAGAAACAAGTACTTTTTTGTTTGTTTGTTTTGTTTTTCCAGACAAGGTTTCTCTATGTAACCCTGGCTGTCCCGGAACTAACTCTGTAACCAGTCTGGCCTCGAACTTGGACATCTTGACTCTGCCTCCCAAGTGCTGGGATTAAAGGCATGCACCACTACTGCCCTGCAAGTATACTCTTATATAAATAAAATACTTCAGGGCTGGAGAGATGGCTCAACCGTTAAGAGCACTGACTGCTCTTCTAGAGGTCCCGAATTCAAATCCCAGCAACCACATGGTGACTCATAACCATCTGTAATGAGATCTGATACCCTCTTCTGGTGTGTCTGAGACAGCTACAGTGTACTTACATATAATAAATAAATAATCTTTGGACCAGAGTGAGCAGAGCTGGAGAGAGAAGGGGAAAAAATAAATAAATAAAATACTTCAAAATTCCCCCAAGTAAGAACATTTTCAATCTTTAATACTTTGAACATGCAATTAAAAAATATCCTTTGTACAAAAATTACTAGTGCAGAAATAATCCAAGTTCAAAGATTGAAAGGGGAATCTGTCAAATAAAATCACATTAGTTTTTGTTATTTAAAAAGCTACTTCTTGTTCTCAGTGTTAGATATAATGAACATATATATTTTATTTTACTTGGACATTTTTCCTTAGGAAGAGATAACTGCATTTCCCAAACATATTTAAGGTTTTAAATATGCCATCATTAATGTTATATTTAAGATGAAAAATGTAAATTCAAAAAATATTTAATGCAAATAGTAATATTTCATAGTAACATTTATTTAAAATAAGTCCTATGATTTATAGACTTCAAAAAATTTGATTTAGCAGGGTGTGATGACCTGTGCTTTTAATCTCAGCATTCATGAGGCATAGGAAGACAGAGGAAATCAGAGCTCTGTGAGTTCCAGGCCAGCCAAACCTACAGAGTTAGGCTCTGTTTTAAAGAAAAGTTTACATTAATAGTAAATTGGGTTATTTAATGGATACTTTTTGAATGTCTAAACATGTCTTAGCATAAATGATAGATTTTAGAGTTTGCGGGATGAAGAGTTGGTTGAGTGGTTGAGTGTATACTGCTGGAGTTCAATTCCCAGCACCCACGGTAGGGGCACACAACAGACTGTAACTCTAGCTCCATGGGATCTCATGCCTTCTGGCTCCTGCAGGCACTACACACACGCTGAATTTGCTGGTTTTATTTATTTTTGCCACTTGTAAGAAAGTGTAAAGTGACTGTGGCGGTCACAGAAAGTTGTGTTACCCATCAAAATAGACTCTGTTAGTTTCCTTAAATGCTTAAATTCTACCGTTCCCAATTACTCATTTCCTTGCTGGGGAATGGCAGGAGGATGCTCACCAGAAACAGTTTCTACTGAGCGCAGAAATAGCAGCAAGTGAGAAGGCAAGGTTTTGTAACGCGAAGAGAGTAACTGCACCTGCTGAGCTCAAAAAGAACACCAACTAGTGGGCGAGACTCCCTGTCATCTCCTAGCGGCTTCTCGCTGGCTGAGGGCCTCTTCCGGACAGCTTCGGGTTCCTCTGGGGCTACGCGTCACTCTTCTCGCTTCCTGGTAGCTAGGTGATGAGAGGGACTTCCCTCTGAGGCAAACAGACGTCACGTTGTGTCAGGGAGGTCCCCTGAGGAGTGCTGGATGCATTTGGATGACGGTTCCACAGGCGCCGAGGGTCTGTGTAGGAGAAAAATTTAAGGATATATTCGAGAAAGTATGTATCCTAAGAAACTCTACATTCTAAAGTTTTTAAAGTGAGAAAGTACTACGTTGCCCTATTCAAAGATGGAAGCGCAACTTTTCTGACTGTTTCATTTTCTCGTGTCAGCCAGAGAAGCGCTCTCTGATTGGCTAGAGCATGGCGCTGCGAAATGACGTTTTTGAGCAGTGACCAATCGACTGTGAGCTGAGGTGGACTTGGCGGTGGAAGCCGGAGCCGAGCTCTGGTGTCCGTGGGGCGCCGAAGGTTCTGTCGTGGTGAGTGGTTCCGGACAGGTGAGCGGCTGGTTCTGCCATGGTGAATGGGCGCTCAGGAGGAGGGCGGAAGCCAGAGATGCCGGGGCGAGGTGGGCTGCTTATGGAAAGAATCAGGGAATTTGATGACCCAAAAGCTCGCTGAAAGTGACTCATACGCGCCATGCCTGATAGCAGACGGCCGGTTTGTGACTCCTTAGCCCTCGGAACTGGGGTGTTGGTGGTGGCTTGAACATCCAGAAGGACCGAATCCCCACGAAACCTTGAGTTTTGATTTGTGATAAGTGAAATCAGAACCCAGATCTTAAGTACAGGATTAGGTATTTAACTGTCTACAAATGGTTACTAAGTCCTAGAAAGTTATGACCTGGAGAGAGTAGAGGGGCTAAGATATTTTATTGGATCCTTTTCTAGGTCTTTCATTTATCCACTCACTCAGTCATCCATTCTCTCTTCATTCACTCATTCATTCATCCATTCGGCTATTTACCTTTTCAGATACCCTTACCCGTTGAGAATTTGATAGGAGTAATGGAAAATACACATTTTTCTCAGCACGTAGAATTTAGTAAAAATCCATAGAATTTCAGAAGATTCATGAATTCATTGAAATCCTCAGTGGATTATGTTACCAGGATTAAGAAACTGGTTTAGAAGGTCGAGGAAAGGAGCAATGAGAAATAGGGAACAGATGTTAATATGTAGATACTTGAGGACTTGGACATTTAAGGAAAGAACTTTATAGAGGGGTTACCATTATTGGGGTTTGCTGAAGTAACTGCTGGAAATGGTGATGTTAGAATGTACTGTGACTTATTTCCTAACCCCTCCCCCCAGGTGCCTAAGTACTTTCTGTGTAGTCAGTGTTTTATCTTCCTGTGTTTGCCAGAACTAACAAGTAGAGGTGTTAGTTTCAGTTTTTGCTTCTCTGGGTATGTAAAATTGCCCTCATCCAAATTGTCTGCAGGATATATATATATATATATATATATACACACATACATACACACACACACACATACATACATACGCGCGCACACACACACACACACACACACACACACACATATATATAATTTTTTTTTTGGATAGGATCTCCCTGTGTAACCCGGGAGGTTTTGAACTCCCTTGGTTCTTCTGCCTCAGCTGCCCAAATATGGAAATTACAAGAATATACTTCCATTCTCATTTCATAGGTTCAGTTTTCTTGCTTTCCTTTTTTAAAAAAGTTTACTCGCTTGAACATGTACTTTGTGTGTGTGTGCACCTGTCAAGCCACCCATGTTGGGGACAGAGGCAACTTTTGTGTTATTGGGTCTTTCCTTCCATCTTTTGTGGGATATAAGGATCTAACTCAGGTTGTCAGACTTACGTGGCAAGCACTTTACCCACAGGACCACCTTGCTAGTTCTTTTTGCTTTCCTGATTGGCTTGTTCAGTCGATCTTCAGTCACTCATGTGTCATTGTATTTTAGATCACAAGTAGGTTGCGTTTGCTTAACGACATTGAGTTATCTGAGTCTGAAAGCTTAGTCTGAAAGACTGATTGTTAGAGAGTCAGAGAGTCTTTCAAGGATGAGCATAAGTAAACATGGTGAGGAAGGAGAAGTGAGACTCAATACAAAAGCAAACTTCCTTTCATAGTTTTGGTGTGCCCATTAGAGATGCTTCCGTGCCAAGCTGCTTCCTGTTAATAACCGGATTCTCAGGTCAGCATACAGTTCTTTTCTCCACAGTTAGCAAAGTGGTGGGGGTGGTGGGGGACACAACAGGATGGTGGACACACAAAAACAAGGTTACTTGGAATGTGACATTTCATACAGTATTTACTTTGATTGATAAAGGAAGGCAATCAGGAAAATTGTTGGCTCATGAAACAGAATTTGAGACCGACCTTTGGAAACAAGGTTGAAATTGGCTTGTCTGAGAAATGTAACTCAGTGGTTGAGTGCTTGCCTAGCATGCACAAGATCTTGTGTTTGACCCTTAGCATCACAAATAAGTAAATACTAATAATACCCAACTATACACAGTTAACAATGGTCAAGTAGTTCCACCTCTAACCTTTTTGATTAATTTTTTCCAAGTTCTACAGAGAGGGTTTGAGAAAGTGGCCTGATTATTATTATTATTTTGCCAACTTGACATAAGCCATTGTTATTTGAGAAGAGGGAACCTCACTTGAGAAACCGTTCCTATCAGATAGGCCTGCGCAGCATTCTCCTGATTGATGATTGATGTATGAGGGTCCAGCCCACGTTGGGTAGTGCTACCCCTTGGCAGGTGGCCCTGAATTGTATAAGAAAGCAGGCTAGCGTATCTCGAGGAATGAGCCGGTACACAGTGTTCTTCCATGGCCCCTGTATTAGTTCCTGCTCTGACTTTCCTGGAAGATGATGAACACTCCACAGAAAGCACTTGGGCACCTTGGGGGTGGGGTGTTGTAAGTTGAAATAAACCCTTTCCTCTTCACAGGTTTGTTTGTTTTGTTGTTGTTGTTATGGTCTTTATCATAGCAGAAGAAAACTAAGACAGAAAGGAAGAGTAATCAACTTTGGGGGGTCTGAGAGAAGGTAGTTACTGTTATCTTGCAGTGACACGTTTTTCCAGACTGGGTATTTGTGAAATACTATGTTAAAAGATCATCTCTTTGTTTGGGACTGAGCAGTGGGATTTCTGGTGTGAACCATTGCACTTGGCTTGGAACCCTCTTTTTTTTGAAAATCAGCTGAGAATTTTGCATATAATTAAAACTTTATCTTTAGTTTCCTTTTAGACCATGGCAACATATCTAGAATTCATTCAGCAGAATGAAGAACGAGATGGCGTGCGTTTCAGTTGGAACGTGTGGCCTTCTAGTCGCCTTGAAGCCACAAGAATGGTTGTTCCCTTGGCTTGTCTCCTCACTCCTTTAAAAGAACGCCCAGACTTACCTCCTGTGCAGTATGAACCTGTGCTTTGCAGTAGGCCTACCTGCAAAGCTATTCTTAATCCACTTTGGTATGAATTCTTTTAAAAAAACGGTAAAAAATGATATGTATAGTAAATTGTTGTCTTTATGCAAGTCTTATGAAAGTCACTTGATTTTTTTTTTCTTTTTGTGTTTTGTTTTGTGTTTTATTCTTTGAGGCAGAGTTTCTTTGTGTAACCCCGGCTGTTCTGGAACTCACTCTGTAGACCAGGCTGGCCTTGAACTCACAGATCTGCCTACCTCTGCACCACTCCCTCCACCTCCATACCAGCCCTCCTCAGTGACAGTCACTTGCTTTCTATAGAAGAGTTTCCAGTTTGAGATAAGTAGATGGTGAGATTCTTAGAAGATGAAACCTCCTTGGCATATGCCCCGGACAAAATTGGATTTTTTTTTTTTTTTTTTTTTTGAGGCATGTAGCCCTGGCTGTGCTGGAACTTACTATGTACACCCAGCTAGCCTCTAGTTCACAGAAATCCTCCTGCCTCCCAAGTACTGTGATTAAAGGCATGCCTGGAAGAAAATTGGGATTTTGTGTGAACAAGGCAAGCATAGAAAGGAAGAGTTTGGAGTTGTCCCTCCTTCCATCCTTTCCTTTTCTTTCCTCCTTCCTTCCCAGATTATCAGTTTGCTTCTGGATTGATCGTAAACTTAAAGGGCTGTCCTTTGAATCATTAAAAAAAAAAATCCAAAAACTTTGCTCTTTTTTATGTACCTTAATGATGACATAGTATGTCTAGAGGAAGTACTAGGCAGAAGAATTGCTTTTTGGTAAGGATTGTATGTGGGCTGCCTGGCATGGATGCTAGGAACTAAATTGTGTTCCTCTGGAAGAACAGCAAGTGCTGTTAGCCACGGAGCCATCTTTCTAGCCTTGGCGGAAGAAATTTTAACTCCTAACAATTTTATTGTTGAGTGCAATTTTTTTTAAATCTGAGATTCCGTTCTATTAGTATATTTGAACACTATTGGGAAGAATTTTTATCCATTATTTTTTGAGCTAGAGTATCTATATTGCATAATTGGGTCTCACATTCTAGTGCTGTGTGACTCTCCAGCATCATGGGGAAGACATAAGACTGTACCACCATGCATGGCTGAAGGAATTTTGAAGCAAGTTGAGAATGTCGAAATTTTTCTATGTTGAAGCACTTTCTCCTTTATTTCCCCTTGCTTTTATTTATCAAGCCCATGTTAGCAATGTCTCAACTCTGCTTGTAAAATGATAGCTGTTGGCTGTTAATATCCCAGGTACAGAAAGGGAGAGGAAACAATAGATGCTTTATCTTGAACCATCTCTACTATGTTTATCAATGGCCAAGTGTGAAATGTGCTTTCATTATTGAAATTAAGAGGTTTGACATAGGGGCTGGAAATGAATGGCTCAGTGGTTAGGAGTACTTGTTGCTGCAGCTGAGACCCATGGCCATGTTCCCAGCACTTATGTGTTAGCTCAGCCTTTCATAACTCCAGAACGAGGGGATTCTTTGCCCTCTTCTGACCTCTGCTAGGCATGTGTGTACATACAGGCAAAACTCACATACACATAAGATAAAACTAAATATCTTTTAAGAAAGGTTTTACATTGTTGAATGATAAAAACGTTGGATAAATCATGACTACCAGGTTAAAATAGAAGGCAGAAGGAAATAGCTTATCGTTTGTATGAATGAAGAAAATTTAAACCATCATCTTGAAATTGGAAAAGACAAAACAGAATTTAGTAAGTGCAAATATTTGCAGGAAACTCTTGGTGCTTGGTAGCCAGTTTTCCCTGCAGTGCAGTCCAGGGATCCTTTTGTTCATGCACACTCAGAAACACACACCTGTTTAACTTATGGAACTTTAAATTCACATTTGCTTGCTTTCTAGCTGAAAATACGTGATATCTGTTTATAATACTTATTTATCTATCTTGCAGTCAAGTTGATTTCCGAGCAAAACTTTGGGCCTGCAATTTCTGTTTTCAAAGAAATCAGGTATGTAATTTAAAATAATATATATGTTTATACTTACACATTTTGTTTTTGTTGACTGCTCTGGGAAAAATTACATGAATTTAAATTTCTATCTACACTTGCAATTAGCAGTCTTTGGTGCTCTCGCATCATAGCTTTTGTGAGGCACATTGGTGTTGAACAGTAGAGGACGTAGCCTTGTCCTTTCTGTAAGGTTTCCATAGGAAGTGAATATGTTACCTAAAGAAAATAGATCTGTTCATATTTTACATTAAATGTGTTGTGGGAAATATTAAAAAAGAAGGAATATGGCAGCATGTTCCTGTGCTGCGCCCTGGTTCTCTCATCCCCAGCCTGGGCCAGCCATGCACTGGTGAGCAGTGGCCTACTGCTTTTATCTCGTGGAACTCTGACTCAGAGCTTCAGTATCTCCAAGGCCTCTGTGGTGCACATCAGGCAAACCCACATTTTGCCGCTGTACCTTTCTCTCTGGAACCCAGATGAACCACTGCGTAAAAGAAAACGCAACACAAACTTAGCTCAGAAACAATAATAACTCAATCTCTGGGTGTAACAACTAAAACCTAATCTTGTAAGCCTTATCAAAATCTGATTCCTCTGGTGGTGAATCTTTGCAGATCCGCCATGATACCAAGAGACTCTAGTAGCTACATCTTACCTACATGGTGTCCCGGTCCAAAAAGACCCTCTCTCTCTCTCTTCCCCTATCTGACCTGGAAATCCCTCCTACATGTCCAGTGATTAGCTCTTTTATTCATTAGGGGATTGATTCACAAGAAGTCACAAGAAGTATGTAACTCACTCCTTATCTGAAGCCCCTCCCAGGAGTGCAGAATTAGCATTAAAATACAAACAGCTCCAGGACTATCCACAACAAATATGAACATAACATTTTCATCTTCTTGTAACTTTAGGGTTCCAGTATCAGTGTTGAGCTTTTTCTGCTTTAAAAGTGTGTTGTTGTTTTCTTTTGGGTCTCTCTGTGTCCCTGGCTGTCCTGGAACTCACTTTGTAGACCAGGCTGTCCTGGAACTCAGAGATCTGCCTGCTTTTGCCTCCCAAGCGCTGGGATTAAAGGCGTGCGCTGCTATGCCCGGCAGCAAAGTTTTTTAAACTACTAAACTAAAAGAAAGTTGAAGGCCAATGGAGTGTTCCCATTATTTCTTTCTTTTCTTTCTTTTTTGGTGTTCAGATCAAATCTTTGACCTGTGTATGCTAACTGAACAATACCCACAGCTAAGACCTCTTTTTAAAAGTAACTGCTATAGGATAAAATTGTTCTAAAACTGGACTGTAGTGACTTACTTCTTAAAACTCATGGAGCCATGCACTTAAAACGGGTGACTTTTATGATATGTAAACTAGACCTAAGTAAACCCGATAGCACTAATTATATTCAACAGGTATACAGAATGCAAACAGCTCCGAAGCTATTAAGAACATTTACCCGTGTACTAATCATAACTATGATTAATTTCATTTTCAGATAGAGCACTTACTAGTTCAAGGATGACAAGCACAGTGTAAACAATATACAGTTGGTAACTGTTTTCACTTTCCTGAGCTTGTGAGTTTTTCTTCACAGAGCATGTATATCTTAGTTAGGGTTCTACTGCTACGGAGAGACACCGTGACCAAGGCAGCTCTTATAAAGGCACATTTAACTGGGGCTGGCTTAAGGTTTCAGAGGTTCCGTCCGCTCGCATCACGGGATGAAGCATGGCAGCCTCAGGCAGACATGGTGCTGGAGGAGTCTAGAGTTGTATAACTCCATCTGAAGGTAGCCAGGAGGAGCTTATACACTGGGTGGAGCTTCCCCACAAGGATATCCTCCCTCCAACAAGACCACACCTACTCTAACAAGGCCATAGCTCCTAATAGTGCCACTCCCTGTGGGACAAGTATTCAGACTTATGAGTTTATGGGGCCATAACTATTCAGACCACCACAATGTATTATTCTATCGATAATAAACCTAAATAAAGGTTTTATCGTCTATGCTTTTTTCCCTCCCAGAGCTAACAGCCTTGTGCATGCTGGGGAAGTTCTGTACCACTGAAGTATATTGAAGACAACCTCAGAATTTAATTTGCAGGGCAAAGTTTAAGCAATGTGTCTTTCTTTTTTTAGTGATTTATTTATTTTTATTTCATGTGCATTGATGTTTTGCCTGCATGTCCATATGAGGGTGTTAGATACCCTGGAACTAGAGTTACAGACAATTGTAAGCTACCATGTGGGTGCTGGGAATTGAACCCAGGTCCTCTGGAAAAGCAGCCAGTGTTTTTAACCACTGAGCCATCTCTCCAGATTTTTTGGGTAGTATATTTAAAACATGTGAACTTGACTATATGGATGGGTGAACAGGCCTTTTCTAAATGGTAAATATTTTTTAAGATTATAAAATCATAGGCATGTAAGAGAATTAGAAGCTTTGAGTGCTTATATTTGTGTTGTAGCAACATGTTTTATATTTTGTGCTTTCAGAATTAACAGGGTCACGAACCAGTTTGATAAATGGGAAATAAGTGTCCCATGCACAGCTGGGGCTGGAGCTCAGAGGCCTGTACTTTCCTCACAAGGATGTGCCAAGGCTTAATCCTCAGTACAGAGGGAGGAGCGGAGCATCAGTCCCTTTCAGCCCTAATTAAATGTTGTTTTGCTTTCTTCTCGTCAGTTTCCTCCAGCATATACAGGCATATCTGAGGTGAATCAGCCGGCTGAATTGATGCCCCAGTTTTCCACAATTGAGTACATGATCCAGGTAATTTTGTCATGTGTTTAGTGAACACTGTTAAATTGAGTTTCTTTTCAAATACTTGGAGTTCTGTGTCTCTCACCTGTCCTCAAGAGGTAAAGCTGGGGTCCATGGGAGCAGGATTCTAGACGGTATGTTCTAGTACATTTGTGTTGCTGGCATTGTTTTCAGGTCTTGACCCAGGCTTCAAACAAGATGGACCTGACCAAATTTAAAGCCTATCCTACACAGCCTTCCAGATCTCACCTGAAGATGCTTCATATTCTAGGTGGTCAGCTTAAAATGTACAGTGTCTCCCTTCCTGCCACTGGTCCATGTATGCTCGGAGAGATGCCTTTGCAAGGATTATCTTGCCCTGAACTAAATCCTGCAGTCTGTTTCCTTTCCTACCTACTTGCTCTTAGCTGCTACCTGTGTTTCTCCCTAAGCATTCTCGGACATAGGTCCCTCACCCCCCCTTCCCATGATCTCCCTTTCTTGAACATGATTTCAGTGAAATCAACAACCAAATGCAGCTGAAGAGATGAACAGTGGTGGGGGCTAGCCTGGGCTAGAAAGGTCAGCTCCACCCCTTCCTGTTCTTATCAGTGACCTCTTCCACATCCCCTGTCTCATTTGGTAGGACATCCATTGATGTACTATTCAGAACATGCCTAGGTTCCACCCATCACTCCTCTCCAGCCCTAGCCATCCTGGGCCATGTGCCTCCTCATATGAGGTACATTGACAGTCTCTTAGTTGTTCTCCCTCATTTTTCTTTGTTTATGTTTTATTCTTAACCCAACAGCCAGTGTTAACTCTGTAGACATGTCAGGTCACTGGTAGACTGAATTGGCCCCTCTTCACGCAAAGCAAAACATAGTCTTCAAGGCCCCATGTCTTATCTCCTCCTAGTGTCCTTGCTCAGCTCCATAGGCCTTCTTGACTCCTCAAGTGTCACATCTGCAGGAGGGTGTTTGACTTCTTCAGGTTGGAACTGTTTTTGCTCTGCCTTGCTCCCCATTTCCCTCCCTCCTCCTCACAATCATGATTTGTTTTATGTGTTTGTGTGTATGCATGCATGTGTGTTTGCATACATGTGTGTGCGCATGCGTATGTGAGTGTGTGTATATGTTTGTGTGTTGGGTTAAAGTGGTGAGTGGTGAGCACTGCTAGATGCCGTGGGAGAGCTGAGAATGGAGTTGGAGCCTGTTGGCTGGATCTAGCCTGGGTTGGGGAGGGGGAGTAGGGGGGAGTCTGACTGGGTCCTGTGGGGACCGAGTCTTTGGCTTGTCACCGGCTAGCTGGGTTGGTTTGGTAGAGGCCGTGGCTGGGAGCAAGGAGAGGCCTTCTGTGGGAGACTGGACGCGCTCTTTAGACAAAGGCCTGTTCCATCATTCCGCACTGCGGATCCTGATGAAGAGAGACAGTCCATGGTTTAGGGCATTTATTGTCATGGCAGAGAGTGGCGATGAGTGAATCCCCCACAACCTCAAGGTGGACCTGAGATTGAAATACCGTTTGCAGTGAGGAATGTCTGGGAAGGGGAAGGGAAGTTTATTGGCTAAGCCTCCAGGTACCTCATTAAAATGGGAATGTCTTGAGGCTACATGACCACACCTCTACCTGTGGAGGGGTTTGGGGTTGCCCTTATGTGCTCTGATAGTCACAGACCTATGGAGAGCTTCGGCCTCATGTCAGGAGCCTGGGGCCCAGGAGCATGGCAAAACGCCTACCTTCCCTTGTAGGGTTATCCGCTACTGGGTCCCGGGGTTTTAAACCTTAGCTCAACCAGAAACTAGGCTGCCTTTCACGGTCCCACATTTGTGCACATGTGTGAGCGTGTGTGTATGTGAGCATGTGTGTGCTCATGTGTATGAGCATGTGTATGTGTGTGTGCATGCGTGTGTGTTTGAGTGTCCGTATGTGTTTGTGCATGTGTGTGGGTGTATGTGTACATGCATGTATATGCTTGTGTATGTGTGTGTGAGTTTGTGGGGGGGGGCATGTGTGTGGAGGTCAGGGGACAATTTGTAGAGCCAGTACTTATACCTGGTGGGTCCTGGGGTTAGAGTGCAGATCGTCAGGCTTGGTTTGGCCTTTATCTACCAAGCATCTAGTCACCTCAACTTTGACCTTCTTATGAAGCTGCCCTCATATCTCTCTCCCTCCCTCCTTCCCTCCCTCCCTCCCTCCCTCTCTCCCTCCCTCCCTCCCTCCCTCCCTCCCTCCCTCCCTCCTTCTCCCCCCTTCTCTCTGTCTCTCTCTCTCTCTCTCTGTCTCTCTATTTTTTATTCATGTACTTTATGAGACATGGCCTCACTATGTAGCTCTGGCTGTCCTAGGACTCAGTATATAGACTAGGCTGGCCTCAAACTCACACAGATCCATCTGCCTCTTCCTCCTGAGGGCCAGCATCCCCAGCCATGATCTCTGTTTAACACAGGGACCTGGCACCTTCCTCCACCTTAACTATTGCTGCTCCCTGGCTTCTTCCCCCAGGTTTGTTCCTTTTGACTGACAAGAATCTTTGTTCCTTCTGTTCAGTAATGTATCCTAGGGTCTGCAGTAATGTCTGGCACATAGTAGGTATTGAATATTGAATAAATTTTTGGATTGATGTTTGTTTTGATAAACTCTGGGTCCTCATCATTTGATGAGGTAATGAATCAGTTGATGAGGTAAAGCTGGTGTAGATTCTTATCCACATAGCCCTTATCTGCCTGAATATTTACAGGCACAGAGACTTGCTCTACTGTGCCTGATTTGTCCTGTGGAATGCAGGTTTGTGTCTTGTGAAGAAGCAGGAGCAAGGGTAGATTGTGATGTCTATTATTTACTTTTGCGTTAATGAAGATTATGGAAGTTGGATCTTTCTGTGCTCACTGGTTATGTCTATGTGTACACTGATCCTCACACCGTTTTTCGTCTCTCGAAGAGAGGTGCTCGGCCCCCTCTGGTCTTTCTCTACGTGGTTGATACATGTCTGGAGGAAGATGACCTTCAAGCGCTCAAAGAGTCCCTGCAGATGTCTCTGAGTCTCCTTCCTCCAGAGGCCCTGGTTGGCCTTATCACTTTTGGGAGGATGGTTCAGGTTCACGAGTTAAGCTGTGAAGGAATCTCCAAGAGCTATGTCTTCCGAGGGACCAAGGATTTAACTGCAAAGCAAATACAGGTTAGTGTCTTATAAGGCAGCAGGAGCAAGGGTAGATCTGCAGTGGTGGTATTTACCTTTAGTGTTAATGGAAATTGGATCTTTCTGTTTTTCCCTTTCAGGAGATGCTGGGCCTGTCCAAGTCAGCTATGCCTGTGCAGCAAGCCAGACCTGCTCAACCTCAGGAGCAACCTTTTGTTTCCAGCAGGTGAGACAGTATACAGTGTCATGTGTTCTGTGGTGGGCATGCCTAACAGCCCGGGTGACTAGGAAGAGCAATCCTAGGACTTCTGGGCCCATAGTTCTAAGCAATAAATAAATAAATAAATAAATAAATAAATAAATAAATAAATAAATAAATAAATCTAAGCAATAAATAAATAAATAAATAAATAAATACTAAGCCAGTTGATATTCATTGTTTCATAGAAATGTTTTGACACATGGCTTTTATCCTTGATCTTTCAGTAAAGCTGACAAAAGATAAAACACTTCTTTGGGTATTTTTAAATAAGCCTGTGAAGAGGCACTTACTTCCTCAGTGTATTGAAAACTTCTGGTTGCTGGAGACAGCCTCCACTCTGTTCAGAAACCAGAGTGTTTCCCTCTACATAGCTTCTAAGGCTCAAGGGGCATGCAGTCAGCAACTTCAGCCTGGAGAAGATGTCCACATAAGCAGGCCTCGAACTGTAACCACCTAGGCTTGTCATTAGGATTTCCTGCTGCTTAAATTTTAATTAAACCTACTTTTCCCTTTTCAATTTTTTTTTTTAATGATACGTGCATAAATGTGAGATTATTAGATTTTATGGCATATTTCACAGTAAAATTGCTTGGAATTGCTTCTGTATTTATAGAGATAATTTTGAAGAAAAATGTTTTGAGTTTTTTTCTATTGTATAATTGTTTTGAAGAGCGGTTGTGTGACCTGGGGTTGAAGGTCAAGGTACTCTATTAAATCACAACTGATGTTCCCTTTTGAAATCATACAGATTTCTACAGCCCATTCACAAGATTGACATGAACCTCACAGATCTTCTTGGGGAGCTGCAGAGGGACCCGTGGCCAGTAACTCAGGGGAAGAGACCGCTGAGATCCACTGGTGTTGCTTTGTCCATTGCTGTTGGCTTGTTGGAGGTAATTCAGATTTTTAGAGGCCTATCAAATCATATAAGCTGTTCTTGTTCTTGTTAGCTTAGCTGGAATCCTGTGCCTTAAGTCAGCCCTTTGTCTATGAATTAGAAAGTATTTTAGTCATTATTACCTACGTTGAGGAGGACCTCAGTATTTTGCAAATACCAAAAAGTTTTTATGAAAAACTAAGGGAATTAGAGCAGTGGAGAGTGCTTTCACTGAAGTGATAGAAGTCCAGACCATCTGGTTGGGAGAAAGTAAGAGCCGCTCTTCTCCCCCACTGTGCGTGCGTGTGTTTGTATGTGTGAGAGAGAGAGAGAGACCCTGCAGCAGCACTAGTGCCAAGAGCCTGTGAGACGGCCGTGAAGAGAGTTGTCTTTGGAGGACTTGAATATAGAAACTGAACTTACGCCCGGAGGTGGAACTGTGTTGCTGCCACAGTCTTTACTCTAACTTTTTTTTAGGGTACTTTCCCAAATACTGGAGCCAGGATCATGCTGTTCACTGGCGGGCCCCCGACCCAAGGACCTGGCATGGTGGTTGGAGATGAACTGAAGACTCCTATTCGTTCGTGGCATGATATTGAGAAAGATAATGCCCGGTTCATGAAAAAGGCAACCAAGGTAGGTACCCTTGTAATTACAGTCACACAGCCATATGTGGACTGCTCCAGATGAAGGAATGATGGCCACCTGCTAAGTAGTGATTGTGTAGTGACACTTCCAGACCTCGTCTCCTGTGAACTTACTGACCCCTTCCGACTATGAACGAACAGCTTTAGAATGTTTAAGGAGTTTTGACTTTACACGGCTTTTTAGAGGCCGTGGACTCCGTGCTCCTGTTGTCCCTTACATCCTTAGGTGTGGTGAGATGTGCCTTGGGAACTCTGCTTCTGGCTCCTAATAGTTTTCTTTCTTTACAGCATTATGAGATGCTTGCTAATCGAACTGCTACAAATGGTCACTGCATTGATATTTATGCATGTGCCCTTGATCAAACTGGACTTCTGGAGATGAAGTGCTGTCCAAATCTTACAGGGTATGTTCACATTGAATACCTGGGAAATAGGGACGGAATAAATGATGGAGTTATAGGGGTGAGTGAATGAATGGTGGAGTTACAGGGGTGAATGAGGCCAGCTTCGGAGTTTTCAGGTTGCTTGCTCTGAGATTTGGAATCATTGGCTGGAAGGGGACTGTGGGCCCTGTGGAGGCAGAAGCAGCGCTTAGAAGAGGTCTCAGGATTTTCCTGGGAACAAGTGTGTCCGAGTAACTTTGTTTCTTCTTTGGAGTTGTTAGACTTGTCTGCAGACTAGGCCATCAAGCTAGTGTGGAGTACCTGGCCTTCAGCAGTGCACTTCCTTGCAATAATGAGTAAATACCATCTGAGTGTCAGTGTCAAGTGATTAGAAGAAGCTTGACCTGGTTAATGACTTTGCGACTAATGCCAGTCACACTGTCACTTTATGGGGTACACTTGCCACCAAGTCATATTGTCCTCAAGTGAAAACATAGAATGAATTCTCAGCTTGCAGTGATGGCAGGGCCAGGAACCTTAGGGGCTCATGGGAACCACTTAGGAATGTTCTTTGGCTTTCTTCAAACCCTCTGCATCAAAAACTCTTGGGGAGCAGCAATCTAGATTTGGGGTGCTCATGAAAGTGCAAGAAGCACTGAGGTGGAGCACTGAATCTGAAGCTCAGCTGCACATTAGTGTTGTCTAGGGAGCTTTAAGACTCTGGTGAAAGGGCAACAAAACAAGCTGCTTTGTCTGTCATGTTCCCCACCCCCAGCCCCCAGCAGCCTAATATAATGAACATGGGGTGTGGCTTGGGTATCAGCATTCTTCAGTTTCCCTCCAGTGATTCTAACATGGAACAGAGTTTGAGCACACACAGCCTTGGTTTCTCTGGGAACCTCTTAGACCTCATTTCCCACTTGCTGAATCAGAACCTACACTGGCCCAAGATCCCATGGACTGGAATACATGGCACAGGAGCCGCAGCTACAGAGAGCTGTGTGTGGGGCTGGAGACTCTGCGTCTCTTTTCCCTTTAAGTTTTTTATTTGTTTGTGTGTGTGTGTGTGTGTGTGTACGTGTGTGAGTCAGTGTGCACATGGAGAGGTCAGAGGATACTTCGTGGGAGTAGTTATCTTCTTTCACTGTGTGGAACTCAGTTCAACTTTGGTTGCTTGGCGGCAAGCAAGCACCTTTACCTGTTGAACTGTCTGCTGGCCTTTCTAATCAACCTCTGGAGTGATTCTTCTCTGCTCTCTTAGGGGAGGGCATAGGAGGTAGGATCTAAGTCATTTGAAACTGTTTTGGAGTGGGTCAGATGTACTAGAGATGGGGGGCATACATGTAATACTAGCACTCTGGAGGATCTTGAGGTCAAGGCTAGCCTGGGCTATATAGCAAGAAGTTGTCTTTAAAAAGAAAAGCCCCCTTCCCAAAAGAAAACAAAAAACAATAGCACAAGTGCTAGCAAGATGGCTCAGTAGGGGGCTGGAGGGATGGTTCAGTGGTTAAGAGCACTGACTGCTCTTCTGGAGGTCCTGAGTTCAATTCCCAGCAACCACATGGTGGCTCACAACCATCTGTAATGAGATCTGATGCCCTCTTTTATATATATATATATATTATTTTTTTTTTTTTTTAAAAAAGATGGCTCAGCAGGGAAAGGTACCTGCCTGCCACCAAGTCTGAGACTCTGTCCCTGGTCCTCATACATGGAAGGAGACAACTAAC
>CM052701.1:31859376-31905026 GCA_028551405.1 Uromys caudimaculatus | reverse complement strand
GACCTGGAGACACCTGGCAGGGAGGAAGGAAATGCTGGAGATGGAGAATGCTAAGAAAGAGAGATAACCCAATATGTGTTTACTACCCCCTAGCTGCACGTGTGTGTGTGTGTGTGTGTGTGTGTGTGTGTGTGTGTGTGTGTGTGTGTGTGAGAGAGAGAGAGAGAGAGAGAGAGAGAGGATATCAATAATTCATTTTTGTTGAAGAGTTTGTTGATTGAAGGGGCATTGTTTGTTTAAGGTCTTACTGTGTAGCCCTGGATGGCCTAAGCTCACAGTCCTCCTGCTTCAGCCTCCTGAGTTCTGGTGAAGGATTACAGATTCCTGGGACTTGTGAATGTGAAGGGAGTGTAGAGCAGGTCTTTGCGTTCTTCAGTTAGCACCCCGAGGTAGCACTTCACGCAAATGCATCACTCAGCTTCAGGCTTGGAAATGGCACAGTGCAGTTACTGAAACTGCAGACTGTGGGGTTACCTGGTGCTTGCTTTGTTTTTCTGTGAGTATAATCAGCGGGATTTTACCATCTCTGTACATTTGTGTATGGTGAGCAATAGAATTCGTATCTTAAAATATTTTAAAACTAGTTTTACATTTACTTCTTTTGTATGTGTTTATGTGTTGTGTGTAAGTGTATGTATGTGGGTGCACATCCATGCTATGGCACTTGTATGAAGTCAGGGTCACCAGTGGGAGCTGGGTCCTTGTCTCTACCATGTGGGTCCTAGACTGATTGAACTGAAGTCATCCGGCTTAGTGGTCCCCTTACCCACGGGGCACCTCCTCAACCCTCTAGAACTCTTCCAAGCGGACTGCAATGGTTTCCCTAAGTACAAACTGAACTTGTTCATTTAAGTTAATCAGTAGCACCTGTGTGGACATGGCGTGCTCTCTCTCTCTCTCTCTCTCTCTCTCTCTCTCTCTCTCTCTTTCTCTCTCTCCCCCTCTCTCCCTCTCTCTCTCTCTCTCTCTCTCTCTCTCTCTCTCTCTCTCTCTCTGTGTATATGTGAATAAATTGTGAATCTTTTTTTTTGAACGATAGCTGAATTTTTATCGGCAGTTCTAGTAAAATATGTAACTTCTCATTTATTCTAAGCAAGGCTTCCCTCTCCCCCCCTCCCCGCCCCCAGCCTGTCTTCAAATAATCCCTTTACTCTTCCATTAGAATTTGAAGTCTTGGAGATTTTGAATAGCAGCAGGGCTTTGGGTGATAAGCAGGCCCTTTAAATCATGTGTTGGCTATGTGGAGAAGAAGGAATGTGGGAGGGTGTCAGAGACGGTGAGTGAGAGAGAGATCGTTCACTGGACACACTGGAAGACAGCAAGCATTTCAAAGCTGCTTTCGGTATCTCACGAAGGCCCAAACTGCTACCATGGTGAGGGCAAACACTGGTAGCAGCACCATAGCTACAAGAACCCCACTTGGCTCTCCTTCCCCTCGATGTACTAGGTCCATTCTGCACTGGTAACTGGTCCTGTACTCTCAGGAACACAGCACATCGCACATTACGAAAGAGGTCTACAGCATCTTGGTGCAGCAGGTTCTTCAGGTCTTGGCCATTTACCTGAGGGTCCTCTCGTCAGGGTGATCTCTTCCTCCGTGACTAAATAGTCCACCCGTCCGTTCATATCTGACTGCTCTCCGGGCAGAAACCCGGGGTCAGTGGGTGCCCAGCACAGGTGAATCAAGCTCTGCACTGCCTTCCCAGCATAGCTTTTACAGTGTCCGTAAATTGTGAATCTTAAGGGAACAACCAAATGGCTTCTAATCCTTTTAAATGTGTACTTTCTTCCTTTCTTGTCTAGAGGCCACATGGTGATGGGAGATTCTTTCAACACTTCTCTTTTCAAGCAGACATTCCAAAGAATTTTTAGTAAAGACTTCAATGGAGATTTCAGAATGGCGTTTGGTGCTACATTGGATGTAAAGGTGCAGTAGGCTTTTAGAAAATTTTATTTTAAACTACCTTATATAATTAGCTTATAGAATTTTCATATGTACATCATAATAAGTATTTAGTTATTTATTATTTCTCTGAGGCAGGGTCTCACTGTGTATATCCTCAGCTGGCTTGGAACTCACTATGTAGACCAGGCTGGCCTCAGACTCTTAGATCTGCCTGCTTCTCCCTCCAGTGTGCTGTACTGTACTCAGCCATATTATAGACTTTTGAAACTTTACTGGGATTAGTGTGGTCAGTTTAGACACTGCAGCCTCAGCTGCTAGGCATAAGCTTTAATGACCATTTAAAAAGATCCAACAAGATGGCTATCACAAATTATTTTGCCCACCGTATTCCTTTGTTCTCAAGGATTACCCATGTGTTTATCAAAGTTCTAGACAGAAAGTTTCTCTTTCCCCTCAGGCCCTGCTCTGTTCCACCCTGGTTTAGGATAGGTAGAGTTAGTGGGATTCTGGGTGGGCGTTGGTTGCTGTACTGGGGCTTGAAGTCACATGGTCAGTATCCACACAGCCATCGCTGTGAGTCACTGCATTGCTCAGAGTGGGGTTTAGATTTAAGTGTTCAAATACTTTGTAGGAAATCATAATCCTGGACAGCTGACTCTTGCAATTGAGAAACCATTAAAAGGGACTGCTAGAAACTTGATTAGAGAATTAGAGAAAAGCATTAAATTATCTAGGATAAGCTTTAAACAGTGTTTTCTCGTGTTTAAGGGGTTTGCTTGACTGCTTATTTAGCAGAGTTGGAGGTTGTTATAAAAGGGATAGGGAGCTGGCTCAGAGGCTGCTGTGCCTGTGTGTAAGCATGCGGGCCTGTGTGTAAGCATGCGGGCCTGTGTGTAAGCATGCGGGCCTGGAGTTAGTCCTCCAGCATCTGCGTGAGCATAAGAGGCTGGACTGAGCACACGCCTTTAATCCCAGCACTATGGAGGCAGAGGCAGGTGGATCTCTGGGTTCGAGGTCAGCCTGATCTACAGAGCAAGTTCTAGGACAGCTAGGGCTATACAAAGAAACTCTCTTGAACCACCCCTACCCCAAAAGAAAAAGAGGTATAGACTGAATTCGTTTTATTGAAATCAGATTTTAAAATATTCATTTGTTTAAAAAAAAAAAAAAATCCAGAGGCAGAGTTCAAGGCTAGCCTGGTCTATATAGTGAGTTCCAAAACAGCCAGGACTACATAGAGAGGCCCTGCCACAAAGAAGAGAAAAGGGAAGAAAAGAAAAAGATCTCCATTGGTCTTATCATTATGTTAGGGTTTGTGAATTAAGTATTTTTAAAGGAATGTAAAACAATGTTTACTGGATCGAAATATGTAAATAAGTATGAATATGCATGGTATTTGGAAAAGAGTGTAATATAGTTGGTAGAGTTGTTACCTTTCATGTATATAATAGTTTCAAAGGTTGAAATGAATAGAGAGTTGAAAATGCCACCTGGCCAGGTGTGGTGGTGCTAACCTGTACCCCAGCATTTAGGCAGAGGTAGGAGGATCGTGAGCATAAGTTCACTTGGGCTATCTGTGGATTTCCAGGTTAGTCTCAGCTACTTCTTGGGGAGACTGTTTCAAATCAAATAAATGAACTCTGTCTTTTTTGTTTTGATTTTGAGACAGTCTCATGAACTCAAGCTGGCCACAAATTCACTATACAGTGAGGCTGGCCTTGAACTCTTCATCTTTTGCCTCAGCCTGCTGAGTATTAGTATCGTACCATTACACCTGGTCTTCTTGATATATTTTCTAAGGTGGATTCTGTTGAAGCTTTAATCAGCTCCTAGTATTCTTGGAAAATCCAGAGTGGGCATTTAGATAGTGTAATCCATTAGCGATTTTCTCTGTGGGAATTTTACTCTAAGCCTTTACTGTGATCGTGGTGGCAGCAGGCTAGCTCTTAACTTATTGTGTGATTTGTTTTAGACCTCTCGGGAACTGAAGATTGCAGGAGCCATTGGTCCATGCGTGTCTTTGAATGTGAAAGGACCATGTGTTTCAGAAAATGTAAGGAAAATCCGCCTCCTCACTTGCCCCGGAGTAAACTCATTAGCTAAGTCAAACCCTGATGATCTTGCTTTGTGTCACCTGGGAGGTGTACTTGTCTGAGAGGAACTGTAACACTCCCTGGTGACAACTCCAAGAGGTAGTGTCATCTGTTCTTCTGCCCATTGATCTGTCTTTGACCAGAGAAGGAAACATGGAGTCAAGGAGTTTAAGTTAACCCTTACTCAGGGTTGAAGCTGACCCAGAAGACCTAGATCTCAGGTTCCCCCCACTACATCTGATATGTGGATGCTATCTCACTGAGAACAGAAAGCAGTTCCCTACAGCAAAGGCAGACATTGAGAATTCTTCCAGAATAATAACCCGTGTGCTTCATAAGTTGGCACCCTGTCTCACTCAGCTGATAACGAGCTTAGGACACGGGACCGCTTGAGTTGGTTGAACAGTGGATGATACAGATGCATGTGCACTGTCAGGGCATGAGAGCAAAGCGCAGGCGTTCCTCTGCATGAGTGGCTTGCCGATGGCCCACATGCTGTGAGTGTGCCTTAGCTGCCGGCAGACACAGTGACTGATGCACGAGGTCCCTTCTGCGTTGGTCACATGCCCTAAGTATAACCTCCGAGTATGAAGATGGCCCACATGCTGTGAGTGTGCCTTAGCTGCCGGCAGACACAGTGACTGATGCACGAGGTCCCTTCTGCGTTGGTCACATGCCCTAAGTATAACTCCGAGTATGAAGATGCATCAGTGAATGTCGCATCAAGGGATGAAATCACAGACTTACGCTTCCATTAATGTGACCCAGAGCAAGCCCAAGTTTGAGTTCCTCACTTCTCTCTGTGTGTCTTCTGTCTGTCCATAGTTACTGACCTATCTGTAATCTCCATGGGTGCCGTTTCTTTGCCTGTCTGAATGCTGTCTGGTGTCTCATTTTCCCTTCGTCTGTCTCTGTTCTGTATGGAAAATACAGAAAGGATCCTGTGGAGAAGGGATGAGGGTTTCTTTACAGAAATCACTAACAGTTTTACAAGGGGAGAGATTATTTTACTGACCCCAAGTAACTCAGAACTACTCAGTACTGCAAACAATCTATGTCTATATGTTGTTTCTAAGATGTATGCTGAATGTTGTATAAGATGTATTTGTTGTATAAGGTTGTTTCCAACATGTTGGCTGTTGTTAGCAACATGTATACATATATATTACTCTGGATCAGGGACATAGAATAGTATATAATTTAAGATTAAATCTATGCATTAACTTGGGTTTTAAAGGCTGATTCATGGGCTATCCAAGGCAAGTAAGATTAGTTGTTACATTGTTATTTTAAGGTTGTACTGATTACACAGTAGGATAGCCTGTGGTCAAGAGGTGTATTTGGCTGTGAAGTCCAGTAAAAGTTTAGTCCTTTTGAATGCGAGAGCTTTTTTTTTTCTCCCATAAAATTGTATCACTGCAGCCGCTGGGGTATCCTGGGGTATTGTTACACAGTCATGTCCTTCCCTTCTTGTCTTCCATAGTGGGAGGGTGGACTGTAGAGCTGTTGTGGATTTAAGGTGCATAGCTACTACTTGCTAGCTGAGTGGCCTGGGTACAATTCTGAGTGCTCTATAATTCAGTGTTTTTAGAAAATGGGAAAATAGCAGTACCTACTTAAGAATGTTAGGGTTAAATGAGGTTGGTCAGGTGACAGATTTAGGACAAGGGCACACTGGAGCCCTATACAAGTTGTCCATTATCTCTTGTATGTCAGAGCAGACATGGACAGAGACTATATAAATGAAAGTTTTGTGGCGCTTGGCAGGGGGTTACTATTTGTATACATGCCTCTGTAGTCCTTGGATGAGGCACTTTCTGCCCCAAACCCCATCTGAAGGTTATCTGTCTCAGTGTGTTAAGTGATTTGCATCACTCCTGTTTAATGGCAAGGTTTTGGAAGGCTGCGCCACGCAGAATACTTTCTGTGAGCTTGAGAGTCTCTCTGACAAAGCTTCCTGCAGTAGTTTTAAAAAGATATCTTTAAAGCTTGCACCACACTGATGAATCTTCCATTTGAATTCAGCATTGAAAGTTTTGGTTGGAGGGTGAGGATGTTCTCAGGGTTGAGGAAGGCACAGCTCCAAGCATACACCGGGCTTAGGAAGAGTGCGTGTGTTCTGTGTCCTCACCCTCTAGCACCACTCTGCAGTATCGGCCACATTCCATAGCTGTTGGAGTTAAGATCTCCTGACCTGTTTGCTTTATCAACATTATTTACAGAAACCTTTGGAAATTATTTTCAGATGTCATGACACTTGGTTCTTAAGCAATGCAGTGTGTGTGTGTCCTAAAAATAAGGATATTATATCATTTCCTCATTGTCAAATCTGAGAAGATGAACAGTAATCTTGCAGTAGCATCTAATACAACACTTAGCCTGCGTTCTCTCCCCCGTTTGCTCCTAACTGCTCTCTGTGGCTGTTGCCAGTCCCAGCCGCATTGCTCTCAGTTCTACAGCCTTCATTTCTCAAACGCTAGCCTAGCCCTCACCTGTTGCTCTCTTCTCTCTGTTTCTGTGCCTTTGTTTCCAGACACTGATATTGAAGGCAGTACTGAATATCTTCTCTAGAGGGCTCTACGGTCTTGGGGCATCTGCTTCCGCACAGTGGTGTTTACGCTGTTACCCTCCTCCCAGTGCTTGAGTGAATGGAAGTTAGGTTTAAAGATAAAACCAGAATCTGCTTAAAGCTCTGTCTGCTTTCCAGTTGATCTGCAGCTCTCTGTTTTTTATTCTAATAGTGATGGAAAAAGCAAATGCAGCTTTCAAACCAATTCTTTCTCAGTATTCTTCCCCAACATTGACATAATTCTTTGTTGACTTCAGTATTGTATGCTGTATATATGTTATACATATGGTGTATTAAAAGGATTTAGAGTGCCAGTATAAAAAGTTTAGTTTAAAAAGAACTGTAATTGTTTTAGTTTGGACCAGATGTCCAAATGTGACATCTTTTGGTGCTTTTAATTCCTGGTTTCCCTCGGGGTTTATTTTTGAAATTCCTGTCTCATCCTAGGAGCTTGGTGTTGGTGGCACAAGTCAGTGGAAGATCTGTGGCCTGGACCCCTCATCTACTCTTGGCATCTACTTTGAAGTTGTTAATCAGGTGTGTAGCAGTTTTCTTATTGTTACAATCTCTTCTGATTTTTTAGGAGGTACTTTCTCCCTATCTTGGTACACCTTTGGTATCCTATTAGGTGTTATGTTAATTTGGTGTGCTCTTTTAAAATTCCCTCCAGCATTTAGTTAGAATCAAGTAGCAAATTACTTTGTTCCTTTGTTATTGATCTGACAAGGTCCCAAGATGAGTACTGGCTTTTCTTAGCCATCATAACTCATGAATTTTTGAGGGAATCAGTCTTTCCCCAATATTTTGTTATGAAAAATTATATATAGTTATCGGAATAGTTGATAGACTTGGTACACTTAGGACCTGCAAAACTATTTAGCTTCTATAATCTATTTTACTACAGTTACATTGTTAATATCTCCATTTTATTCTGTATGCTTTTATGGGTGGAGGGGAGATGAGACAAGGTGTCTTGTAGACCCTCGTGACTTTGAGCTTCTGGTCCTTCTGCTTCCATATTCAGAGTGCTGGGATCACAGGTGTGTGCCACCACACCTGTCTTATTTTTGGTTATCTGTGGTTTTCACTTCTCAATAGTTCAGCAGCAGCTCATCAACTGGAGTTTACTGTTCTTCCTTCTGATACTGGGCCTGAACCCAGGCCGCATGTACTTTATGCACATGCTCCATCACTGAGCTACATCCCCGCCCCAGTGCTAGTGCTCCTCCTGCTCCCCTCCCCTCTGCCTTTAGGTAAGAGTTAGATACAGTGATACCATAGAACATGCAGGTCCTAAGTGTACCATGGAAATGTACCGAAACCTTACCTTGGTGCTTTAGAAGGGCCATATTTACATCATGCCTGTGACATAACCAGATGTGTGGCCTCTGACCCTGCAGCACAATGCCCCGATTCCCCAGGGAGGCAGAGGTGCCATCCAGTTTGTCACACAGTATCAGCATTCCAGCACTCAGAAGCGAATCCGAGTGACCACCATTGCCCGCAAGTGAGTGTCTTGTCTCTTAAATCTTAACCAAGGCTGATGGGGTTCTTGTGAGCATTTTAACTGCTTTGAGTTTATTTTTCTGGTTCCTTAGATGGTTCTTCCAGTTCCTCACTCACTCGTTGATGAGCCATTCTTGGTTAACCCAAATATCTACCAAGAAGAAATCAGCTTTCATTAGGACTATAGTTCATTGAAAATTATTTTTTATTGTTTTATTTGCTAGATAAGTAAATCATGCGTCTTGTTAAAGATGTAAACAAAACATAAGTGCAGTTGGCCCTCTGTATCCATCTGTTTCATAGCCATAAATTTAACCATACCAGAATGGAAAATACTGTTTGACATTACATCTGTATTGAACATGTAGGGACTTTAAAAAAAAAATTCCATAAACAATACAGTATAATAGCTATTTACATAGTATTTACATTGTTAGTGGTAATGTAGAGATGAGTGAGTGTATGTAGGGCAGTCAATCTAGATGTTTGCAAACACCATGACATTATATTTATATTTATTTATTTAATTTTTGAGATAGGCTTTTACTATCTATCCCTGGCTGGCCTGGAACTTACTAGGTAAACCAGGCTAGCCTTGAAATCACAGAGATCTGCCTGTTTCTGCCCCCGAGTGCTGGGGTTAAAGACATGCTCTACTATGCCCATGTGAGCTGTGCCATTTTCTATCAGTGACTTGATATCTGAGGGAGGTGGGTCCTGGACTCTGTCCCCAGTAGATAGTGAGAAATAACTGTGGGTGTCTTTACTTACCCTACGCGGAGTTAAATCTATATAAATTTAGCTGCACACCCCCACTTCTGTGCTGCTTCTACTATATGTGTACGGCAGCTTATTTCTTACGTCCTTGTACTTATATCCGTGTGTGTTTATCTCTGGCGTGCCTACCTCAGTTGTTTATTTCAGTGGTCACACACTATTGCAGTTTATATGGGAGACTACTGTAGTTAAAGGGACCGCAGGCACTTCTCCAGCACTGCTGCTTTTTGTATTTATTTTTAGTTATTTGTGCATGCAAATATCCTCTCTGTCTCTCTCTCTCTCTGTCTCTCTCTCTCTTTCTCTCTCTCTGGTGATATTATTCTCTACATTACTGGGGACTGAACCAGGCAGGGCCCGTCTCTTATGCTCTCTCACTTTACCACTGAGCTGCAGTCTCAGGCCCAAACATATTTCTTGTCAGTCATTTCATAGAGTTGAAATTTTAGATACTGCAAAACTGCTATTCTTAGTAATTTGTTCTCTCCTCAGCATGGTAAGGAGAGTACACCACTACCTCATTAATCATGGATGATAATATTTAAATGCAAATAGTAATATTTCATTTTCATTTAAATTTCCCCATTTATCAATGAGTTAATATTTCATGCTATCTCTTCTGTGATCAGTCGAGCATGTTCTGGTTCATTTCTTGTGCTATGATAAAGTACCCTGACAAAAAGCAATGTAGGGGAGAAAGGGTTTATTTAGCTCACAAGTCCATTATAATGGGGAAGTCACGGTGGCAGAAGCTTGAGGGAGCTGATCACATCTGCAGTCAGTCCATAGAGTGAGAATAAATATGTGCCTACTGTTCAACCGTGTCTTCCACTCTGTGCAGTCTGGGACCCAAACCCAGGGAATGATACCACTCACAGTGGGCTGGGCCTTCCTGCCCCAGTGAGATAGCTTGGTCGTTAAGACCACCTGCTCTTGCAGAGGGCTGGAGTTGGGTTCCTAGCACCCAGGCCGCATGCTTCACAACTGCCTGTCACGGTTTCAGACACCCAACTCCCTTTTCTGAATTGGAAGGGCACCTGCACACACACGTAAACATAAACAATAAATCTTTAAAAATAAATAGAGGAAGAGATAAAAAAACCCACAAACCCTTTAGGCATGCATGCCCTCAGCATGCCAACCTGCTCTTTTCAGTCCCTGACTGATCTGTTCTTCCCAGCTGATTCTAAGTTGTGTCAAGTTGACAGACCTGATCTTCTCAGAGTCTTTGCCATTGTTTATAAGACCTTTTCTTTCTTTTTTTCCCCTCCCCCCTCCCCTCCACCTCTTGTTAGGCTGACCTTGAACTCACTGTGTAGCTGAATATGACCTGGAACTCCTTTTCTTTCTGCCTCCACCTCGAAGTGCTGGGTTTATGTGCATGTGCCTGTGCCCAGATGTATAAAGTGATAGCACTTTTCTTCATTGGTTTGCAGAATAATTATGTATCTTGATTTGCTTTTCTTCCCTGATGATCTTTTAGCTCTTTTCATTTTTATTCACCTAAAAAACTCTTATACATGGTCTTAATTCATTTTTCCAAGGAGGTGGATACTAGGAAGTCATTTTGTAAAGTTGTAAATGCTTAGATTTTCCTAAGGATTGGCCTGGAAGAAGGCAGTCTGAATTAAGACTCACCTTTTGGGTGTCTACTGTTGCATCTGGTGGATTATAGGAAAGGGTTTTTTGTTGTTGTTGTTGTTGTTTTAAGATTCATTTATTCGCCAGGCAGTGGTGGCGCACGCCTTTAATCCCAGCACCTGGGAGGCAGAGGCAGGTGGATTTCTGAGTTCGAGGCCAGCCTGGTCTACAGAGTGAGTTCCAGGACAGCCAGGGCTACACAGAGAAACCCTGTCTTGAAAAACCAAAAAAAAATTCATTTATTCATTTAATGTGTGAGTACACTGTAGCTGTCTTCAGACACACCAAAAGAGGGCATCAGATCCCATTTCAGATGGTTGTGAACCACCATGTGGTTGCTGGGAATTGAACTCAGGACCTCTGGAAGAGCAGTCAGTGCTCTAAACCACTGAGCCATCTCTCTCCAGCCCTATGCGAAAGTTTTTCTGTTGTGCTTTTAGCCTTCAGCCAGCACCTGAGAGTGACTAAAATGACTGCCAAACTTCGTTAACAAAAATACAGGGCAACCTTGTCCTGGACAATGGAACAGGATCTCTGAGTGGAGATCTCCCCTTGGTGGTTGCCACTCAGAAGTGTGGTGCTAACTCTGGTTGTCAGTTGGGCAGATGCACAGAGTCAGCTGAGGCACATAGAAGCAGCGTTTGACCAGGAGGCTGCCGCCGTTTTGATGGCACGGCTTGGAGTGTTCCGTGCAGAGTCGGAGGAGGGGCCTGATGTGCTCCGGTGGCTGGACCGACAACTCATCAGACTGGTAAGATGAGAACAGTGCATTGAGTTTAGTCTTTGTGTCTCTTCTACATTTGAAAACTCCCACTTAAGCCTGTTATATTTTATGTTTTATTTTTTTTTAAAGTATTTATTATTTACTTGTATGTGCACATGCCAGAGTGTATGCATGTGTACCAAGTGTGTGTAGGAGCCTGTGGAGGTAAGAAGGTTGGATCTCCTTGGACATAAAGTTATGAGAGATTGTCAGCTGCTGTGTTGTGCTGAGAAATGCACCCCAGGCTTCTGCAAATACTCTTAACCACTGAGACTTCTTTCCAGTCCCAAACCCTTTTACTTTATGTAGTCAGACAGCAAGAATTTAACAGTTGCTCACTGTAGGCCAAACACCAGATAGGAAAGAAGTGTTAAATGTACATTTCCCCTTGAGGGCTGACATCACAGTGTGTAAGAAACAACATGGAAATTTGGGAAATAGTACAAATCTGTGTGCTGAAGGCTGAGTAGCGGAGTTGCTGCTGGTTGCTATGACCCTGTATTCTAGGAGAGCAAAAGGAGGCTTTAGAAACTGGAGTCCAGGCACACCGAGTTCAGGGAAATACTTATGTATGTATTCAGGTCTGATTAGGAGAGAGAAGACAGAAGAAGCCAAGTCTGGTTGTGTAAGGCTACAATCTCTGCACTGGGGAGATAGAGGCAGGAAGGGCCACTAACCTGAGGCCAGCATGAGCTTCGTGTTGAGACCTTGTTGGGTCTGAAAAACAAAACAATAACCCAAGTAAACACTAAATAATAATTTAAAAGGGAAAACTTTATATTAAAAACCACTAGGGTTGAGGGTATAGATCAGTGGTACGGGGCTTGTCTAGCATATGGAAAGCTCTGGGTTCCAGGAAAGGCAGGTTGTCAATTAAAGGATTGTCAAGGGAAGAGTGCGGGTGTGGTGGCGCATGCCTTTAGTCCCAGCACTCAGGAGGCAGAGACAGGCAGATCTCTTCGAGTTCGAGTCTAGCCTGGTCTATAAATAGAGTTCCAGGACAGCCAAAGCTACATAGATAACTAGCTGATAGAAGAGGTGGCTACTACTTTAGGGCTGAGACAGATAACAAATGGAAGAGGCCCTCTCCCACGGGGCGATCAGACCTAGGAAGAAGAACATAGCTCAGTGAGTCTTTGATAGCACAGATTGTCATGGTGTGCCTCAGTTGGCTGAGTTGCTCTAGCATCTCAGCCCCATGGAATCCATGAGCACACTAGGACCCTGCAGCTGACCTTGGCTCCATTGTCCTCTGTTGACAAAGTTCTGTATCCCAGCAGCTGGCCAAGCAGTTTAAGGGCTATATCCATGACGTAGACAAAGGGAGTTGGAGCCAGATGGGCAATAAATAGCTAACCTTGTGACCTTACCTTCTTGAAGATTCTCAGCTTGTGTTTGTGATCAAAAGCCTGGGAAGGGGTGTGTTAAACGTCTCAGTTCCACATTTGCCCTTATCTGCATCTTATAAAGTTATTCATCTGGAGTGTCAGTGTTTCAAACAACTGTTTTCAGATAACCAGTCAGTCATGAGGGCTGGCAAAGGCTTCATGTGGGAAGTCAGCCCTGAATCAGATCCTTTAGAAATGGTGTAATAGGAGAGAAGGCAAAGTCTGGCTAGTAGGGCCCAGCATGGGACAGCTTGTGTAGGCTGCAGCAGCTGTGCCCTTCAGCTATGGTGAGAGGAAGGTACTGTCACAGGAGAGCAGGCTGTGAGCTGGAGCACGCAGTGAGGATAACCTTGATTATTTCTCCCTTAACTTTAAGGAGAGACTTACATAATTTTTTTTCTTAAAATTTTTTCTTTTAGATTTACATGTATGAATATTTTCCTTTCCTTAGATTTATGTGTATGAATATTATCCTTGCATATATATGTGTGCCTTATGCCTGTGGACATCAGAAGGGTTGGATCTCATGAAACTACTTAATGAATGATTGTTAGCCACTTTGTGCACACTAGGAACTGAACCCTGGTCCTCTGCAGGAGCAACCGGTGCTCTTAACCCCTGGGCCATCTCTTGAGCCCCTTGTTAAGAAGGGACTAAGAGAAGCATCACTGTGTAAGGAGAATTAGAGGGGAAAGGTTTCTGGCATATGGCAGTAGCTGAGACAGGGCAGTGCCAACAGAAATGGAGTGACCATTTTGGAAGAAGGGAAGGAGGAGCTGAAAGAACTGCTGAAACCTTATGAAACAAGTATATAAAATAAAACTCAAAAAGTCTGGTGGGAGGCTCAGTAGCTAGGACTGTGTATTGGTCTTCCAGGGGACCTGAGATCAGTTCCAGCACAGGGACCCTGGAGGGTGGAGGCTCTGGTGGAATCCAGTGGATCCAGGTGGTGGGCATACCCAGAGAAGCCCCTCCCCCTCCAAATTCTGGGGATAAATCCAGGGCCTTCAGTGTGCAAAATATGTGTTTTAACAAGACCTGGTGTTTTGTCCACCCTTGGTGCCTGAGAGCTAGTCTAAAATTCATGAGAAGTAGCAGGCTACATAGCTCTTTTGTTTGGGACTTTTCTTTTAGTTTATTATTTTATTTGCATCTGTGTTTTGCCTGCACATGTCTGTGTTCTAGTGCTGGATTCCCTAGAACTAGAGTTACAGACGGTTGTGAGCTACCATGGGGTACGGGAATTGAACCCAGGTCTGCTTGAAGAGCAGCCAGTGCTCTTAACAACTGAGCCATCTCTCCAGCCCCAGTCTGGGACTTTTCTAAGTGACACCAACTTAGATTCTTTCCCTATTTTCTTTCAACAGTGTCAGAAGTTTGGGCAGTATAACAAAGAAGACCCCACATCTTTCAGATTGTCAGACTCCTTTTCTCTGTATCCTCAGGTAAGAAATATGCTTTTAAAGAAAATTACAGAAGAATGAATCATTAGAACCTAACTTTTTATGGGAGGAAAGGAAGTCTTATGGTTTGAGACTGAATATAGAGATAGGCTATCCCATCTCTTCTGAACTTCTGTTGATGCCAACCAAGAGTCCAGCACTTGGACAGTGCTTTGTATGTGTAAGCAGCCAGTATCTGGGGCCCGGGACTTTCAGGTGCCTTAGCTGAGCAGTTGATGATTAGTGTGAAAGAGCTCTGGGTTGGCCAGTCTGGGTGGAGAGTCAGCACTGACTCTGCTGCTCCTGCTGCTGCTCCTGCTGCTGCTGATCTTAGGTGAGGTCTGAGACTGCTGTCAATCTTTAGACATCTTTAAAAGGGAAGAGTTGGTCTAGAGTAGTGATTTGAAATCCTTTTCTTCCATGGACTACTCTCCCTCAAAAGCCAATATGAAAAGCAGGCAGATCTGAAGCTTCTCTGGGTATGCCCACCACCTGGGTTCACTGGATTCCACCAGAGCTCCACCCTCCTGAGTCCCTGTGCTGGAGAGGTCCTCTACTCTCCAGGGACTTTCTCAAGAGAAAGAATATCTGTTCCCAAAGAAAATAGGTGCAGGAGGAAAAGCACAGCTGAGGCTTGGAGGTTTGAGTCACAGTGTAAGGGAGTCCCACTGTGTTCCGGGAGGGGGACAAAGCTGTGGGGTTTGAGGATACATCCTGAGAGACCAGAGGACCTCGGAAGGACAGGAACAGCGGGCGTGTGTGTGAGAGAGAGCTCAGGACACAGCTTGCAGACTAGGATAAGGGTCAGATCTGCAGAGAGGACGACAGTGGTGACTCTGATGGCTAACTCTAAAATGTCTCTAGAATATAAAAATGAGCCTTGAGAAGTAGAAGCATCCTAATGTTCCAAATATGAAATCAAGGTTCTTAGCAATAACCACGACAGCCATTCCCGTTTGCAGAATAAGCACTTGAAAATAAACCTAACTCTGTAGTTTACAGGTAAGGAAACTGAGGCACCAAAAAGTATGCAGCTTCCCCAAAGCCACCTCCATTGCTCACTGGCTGCGTAGAACTGTGACATAGGCTTCCTGGCTCCTGAGTGCTACCTTAGAATGTTCTGTAGATGAAGTCATAGAAGCTTCCACAGCTGCTGCATTCCAGACTGTGCCCCTTCATGTGGGAGCTCTTTAAAAACCAAAAACAAACAAAAGAATTTTTCAGACATAGAGTGGTTGCTGCTCTTTCAAGGACCTAATTAGGTTCCCAGCATCTATATTTAGTGGCTCAAAACCACTTGTAGCTTTGGCTCTAAGACCCAACACCTTATTGTGGCCTAATTGTGGGCCCACATGTGACATACAATCACACAGGCACACACACATAAAATAAAAATAAAATAAATCTTAAAAATTTTATCTGGGCCAGAGGTTGGTGGTAGTTTGCACCTTCGATCCCAGCACTTGGGAAGCAGAGGCAGGCAGATCTCTGAGAGTTCAAAGCCAGCCTGGTTTATAGAGCTAGTTCTAGGACAGCCAAGGCTACACAAAAACAAAAACAAAAACAAACCCTTACCTGGAAGGGCTAGAGAGGTGGCTCAGTTGTTAAGAGCGTGCACTATTATACTATTCTTTGCCAAGGATCTGAGTTCTGTTCTCAGGACTACGTCAGGTTACTCACAGTTATAGGTAACTTCAGCTTCAGGAGATCTGACACCTGGCCTCTGAGTGCACCTGCACTCTCATGCACATGCCCCTGCTCCCCTAATCAAAAATAAATCTTTAAGGGGTTGAAGAGATGGCTGAGCAGTTAAGAGCACTGACTGCTCTTCCAGAGGACCCAGATTCAATTCCCAGCACCCACATGGCACCCTGTCTGTAACTCCAGTTCCAGAGGATCTGATTCCCTGACAACAAACATGTAGGCAAAGTACCAACCAATGCACATGAAATAGAATAAATAAATAAAAAAAGTCTCAGTGCTCCAGAGTCAGAGACAGGGTCTCTAGGACAAGCCGACTAACTAGGGCAGCCTGTTGGCAAGTTCTTGGTTCAAATGAGAGACCCTGCCTCAGTAAGTCAAAGCAGAGAGCAACAGAGAAGGACACAGGACAGAGCTTGAGCTTTCCACATCTCTATACACACAGTACATATACACAATTGGTTGGCCTCACATATGGGTATATATACCATATGCAGGCAAAAACTTATTAAAAAAAAAAGATTTAGGGGCTGGAGAGATGGCTCAGCAGTTAAGATCACTGGCTGCTTTTCCAGAGGTCCTGGGTTCAATTCCCAGAAACCACGTGTTGGTTCACTACCATCCATAATAGAATCTGATGCCCTCTTCTGGTGTGTCTGAAGATAGCTACAGGGTACTCATATACATAAAATTAAATAATAAATAATTCTAAAGAAATGATTTTAATTTGTGTGTGGAAGTGTATGTGTAGTTACGGATGTAAGAGTGCAGTGCTTTCAGGGAGGGCCGTGGGTCCCCTGGAGCTGGAATTATGGGTAGTTGTAAGCCACCTGATTTTGGTGCTGGGACCTGAATTCACATCCTTTGCAGGATCAGCCTCAACTTTATCATCTTACCCCATTTGAAATATATAACTGTGTGGTATTAAATGCATTCACATTCTTGTGCACCACATCTCTATAATTTTTTTTATCTAACTGAGCTATAACGAAACTCTTTTGGGATTGTCAGCTCCCAAATAATGACATAGAGACTTATATTTATTTATTCCTGTCTAGGCCTAATAGCTAGGCTTGTTCCCAGCTAGCTCATAAAACTTAACCCCTATTCTAATTTAAGTGCTGCCATGTGGCTTGTCAGTTACCTCTCCTTCAGTCCGGGCCTGCTTCTTCCTTTATGTCTACCTGTTGAATCCTCCCCTCCCAGGCCTGACTCTCTCCCGGAGTTCCTCTCTTACCAGAAGTCCCACCTTTTATTTCTGCCTTTGCTATGGGCCATCAGCTTTTTATTAAACCAATCAGAAGGTGAGAGATATGATGTAGCCATATGAATAACAATACCAAAGTCCAGTCTGCACTCAGCTCTCTTGGGCACAGAAATAAGCATTTGAATAATACAAAGACAATCTTTACACCGTGCACAATAATATTATCCCGACACTGAGCCAAGTGTGGTGACACACATTTAAATTCCAGCACTTGGAGGGCTGAGGCACGATGATCTCAGGTTTGAGGCCAGACACACAAGATCATTATGTCACAAAACAAGCAAAACCCACTTTGAATTGTATTCCAGTAAAAGGCACTCTCTATTTCCCTCTTCTGCCAGCTCTGCTGCACCTTCTTTGTGTCTCTGTGAACCCACAGATTTCTTTTCTGAGTTCAGGCTCATGTTTTAGAGATCCGGAGTAGATTGGTTCTGAGTGTCCAGCATCACAGATGTATTCATTTGACTCTTTCTTTTGCTTTTGTGAATGCAGTTCATGTTCCACCTGAGAAGATCTCCATTTCTTCAGGTGTTTAACAACAGTCCTGACGAGTCGTCCTATTATAGACACCATTTTGCCCGGCAGGATCTGACTCAGTCCCTCATCATGATCCAGCCAATTCTCTATTCTTACTCCTTCCATGGACCACCAGAGGTAAGGCTGGACATGCATGCTTTGCTCAGATGTCAGGACCTAATCATGAGGGGTTTGGTTTTGTATTTTCCTTTATCAAATATAGTCTTAGGGCAGAATGGTAAACAAAACGTTCAGTTTATAAACTTTATATTGTTTTTGAGTATAAAAGATAAAGCTTTTTGTGTGGGTATGTGGAAAGTAAGAATAAACTCAAAAAAACCAAAACCAAACCAAAACAAAAAACCTTAAAAACCGCAATGTTATGAGTTTGCATACTTTGTCCAGTAACTCCAACCCATGCGAAGTATCTGAGAGAGATGTGACTGTGAGTACAAAGAGAGTTTTATGGGAAGGAACAGAAATGAACTACTGCAAGAGAATTCGGGGTTGGGAGAGAGCTGGCCTTGAATGCAGGAGCCCAGGTTCTAACACTGAAAAAAAAAGGAATCGTTGGCAATCCACATACTCAGTAGAAGGAAAATAGATAAGTAGTCTAAGAAATAGTCACATAACTTACATAAAACAGTAAAATGTTAAAATGTTACATGGTAAAAAAAAAAAAAATCAAAGTAGAAAGTTTTTTGTATAATAAAGAATGCCCTGTGACAAACAGTCTGGACAAACACAACAGCCTTAAAACCTAACGGAGCAGTGTTTGAGCAGAAATAAAACCACCTGAGACACGTGCAAGAGTGGAGATCAATAACAGAGAGGAGGAAGTGAAAAGATGCTTGAGGAGGGAGTGGCTGGCACACACTGAGATCGCTGTGGCTCGAGCAGGCTCCACTCAGCTGTGACTGAGGCAAGTGGACCTCAGAAACGCCTTAAAAACATATGGATTGCAATGTTGCCCAATTCGCAAATAAAGCCAATAAAGGTTTTAAACCAAAAAGGGAAAACAAAATAAACTCTAAGCTGCATATACTAGAAGCCTATATAAATAAAGAATATGCAAATGAACCAAAAGATGAGCATGTTTTCAGCTACAGAATTTCTGAAATGAGTACAAGTTACTTTTTATTATTATTGAAATAAAAATCATAATGAAATATGTTTTGTGGTAAACTTTAAAAACTTGCACTGAATTCTGTGTTCCAAATAGGCATCCCTGTTCATTTTAGCTGTAGCTGCATGAGACTTGAGAGATCAGCTGGTTAAGAGTAGTTCTTGCACAAAACAGAGAAAGCTAGAATGATGTTCTGGCTTTTGGATCACAAGATAAGCATCAGTTTCTATCCGCAGTTGATGGAGTGTCAGTGGCTTGTTTCTTCTACAGGACTGAGATTTCGAGCTACCAGTTACCACCAGTTTGGGGAGTGGAAGGTAGCAGTATATGAAGAGGGGAACCCCTGTGCTGGAACCTTTGCGAGTGGCTTCCTGACTGTTTTGTAGGCTTGTGCATATGGGGTTGGAGGGAAGATCAATGCTGTCTGTCTTTTTCCATAGCCTGTACTCCTGGACAGCAGTAGCATTCTAGCTGACAGAATTCTGCTGATGGATACTTTCTTCCAAATTGTCATTTACCTTGGTGAGGTAAGATGATATCCTGTTTCTTTTTTTTATCCTGTTATTTCAATTTATTGTGTGTATATGTTTGTGAATCTATATGACTATGGTACAGCTTGGGGGAGTCATTTCTGTCTTTCCTCCATCTTGGTCCTGAGGCAGTTACATTCCAGTGTGAACATGGTTAGCGGACACCTTGTAACAGGCTGCTTTCTCCATCCACGACTGGGTCCTGGGGTCAGACGTCACTCATCAGGCTTGGTGCCTAGAGGCCAGTCTTTAGGTGATCCTAGAATTAGTCAGGTGGACAGTTAACGCCAACTGTCATCAACTTCTTCACCTGCTTTGGATGGTGCTAGCAGAAAAATGTCTCACGTGTTAGTGAAGTCAGCTCTCAGTGCCTAACAGCACTTTTGGTTGGCTTGTTTTGGTGTAGACCATAGCCCAGTGGCGGAAAGCTGGATACCAGGACATGCCTGAGTATGAGAACTTCAAGCACCTTCTGCAGGCACCACTGGATGATGCCCAAGAAATCCTGCAAGCACGCTTCCCAATGCCACGTTATATCAACACAGAGCATGGTGGCAGTCAGGTGGGTGAGCCCCGTCGGAGCGCCAGTGGATGTTTCTGTTGTTGCTTTGTGACCTACTTTATAGCTATGAATGTAAAAGGCTGGTTTTGATTTTATGTGGCGGGATAAATTTCCATACAGGTGCTCTTTCAGCTGTGAGTTTGTTTTGTTTCAGCTGTTTATTTTACTTCCAGGCTGGCCTGGGGCTCACTATGTAGTAGTGCAGGTTGGTCTCAAACTCATGATACTCATGCCTCTGCTTCTGACACATGCCTGCCATGCCTAGTGGTGACTTGTTAAATGAATGTACGAATACAAAAGTATAAGATTATCAATACTTCTGGATCATTTGTAGGTGGGGAGCCTGGGCTTAAGATAAAAGCAATAGGTTTCTAAAGAGAAAAAAAAATCTAATTTAAATAAAGTAATGTTGTAAAAATCTTTTCTTTTTTGTACACTAATTATTTTTAATTTAAAAAAATTTTTTTTTTTTAAAGGCTCGATTCCTGTTGTCTAAAGTTAACCCATCTCAGACACACAATAATCTGTATGCTTGGGGACAGGTAAGACTTGTTGGGTATTTGGGGAGAGGGCCCATTTATTTTTCTTTAAGGCCTGTTTGAGCCTATAAATTGGACCTGTTTTGGTTCAGGGACAGAATGACTTGGAATTCTTTAGGGGGTGTGGGCTGCGTTGAGTGGGGTACTACCTATGTGGGTCCCCTGCACGCAGCCTCCTGTGCCAGGGGTAGACTATGCCACCGTGGCCTCTGTGCAGCTCTCCTCCTGCACGTGGAACATGGCCTCACGGTCTGTCTCTTGTCTGTAGGCATCTCCTGCTCCGTTATTAATCTACCTTCTGTTCACTGTCAGCCTGACTCCATTCCTTAATTATTCCCCAAATTTCTTTCTCTTTCAATGACCCTTAAAATGTCTTTAAATTAAACTTGGCTTTTGAGATAACTGTAAGTTTATCTGTAGTTATAAGAAATAATACTAAAAGTTGAACATGGTTGGCACATGCTTTTAATCCTAGCACTCTGCAGGCAGAGGCAAGTGAATCTCTGAGTTCTAGGCTAGCCAAGGTTACAAACTGAGACTGTCTCAGAAAAATCAAGTCATAATTATACAAAGAGATTCCCTGAAACTAATTTTTAAACTAATAGCTACATTGTGAAAAATAATAATTCAATATTATAGTCAGTATATCATGAATGATACAGGCATTTCCAGCACTATGGTGATCTCTCATATTCCCTTTCATAACCATTGCCACCTGGTACATCTTAACATTTGCCTCTTAGTAATCTGCTCAGTGTTCCTGTGATTAAAGTTAGGTGCCATCATCCTGGGGCTAACTCCTGAGAAATTTACTATAATTTTCCAGTAAAACTGTCAGAACATAGAGATGTTTTTTGGATTCCTAATTCACTTTCTGTAATAGTGACAGGGCCTTCAAATTATCCTGTCCATATTGAGTAATTTGGCAGTTGTGTGCTTTGGGGAACCATTTTTGTTAGGCTGTCAAACACACACACACACACACACACACACACACACACACACACACACACACACACACACCATTTTTTAGTTGTCCATAGACTCTGTGGTCACATTCCAGCTTCACTCCTTATATTAGTCAATTTCGTCTCCTTCCCCTGGCCTGCTAGAGTTTAGAAGTTTACTTTTCTTCAAAGGTACCAGTGCTTCATTTCCCTGACTTTCTCCCTCATCTCTGTTTTCAGCCTGGCTGACCTCTGTTCTGCTGCTGCCTTCTGTTTCCTTTAGAGTTCTTTTCCTCTGGTGATAGAGCTTAAATGGTTGGTGTGCGGGCCTGAGACGGCTCAGTGGTGAAGAGCACTGGCTGCTCTTCAGGAGACTCCCAGGTTGGTTCCCAGCACCCATGTGGTGGGTCCCAACCATCCTTAACTCCAGGCCTGTGGGATCCAGTGCCCTCTTCTGGCCTCCCAAGGCACTGCATGCACAAGGCACACAGACATGCAGGTAAAACACCTTTACACAGAAAATGAATGAACATGGTACACTTTTCCCGTCTCGTCTCTGCGCTCCCTGGCAGCACTGCTGCTGCTGTGTCTTGCTGTGTTGCTTGGTTTCCAACTCTGCAGAGTTTTCCTTGTTGCTTGTTACTGATTTCTGTGTAGATTCCATTTTGGTTGGAAACATACTTTGTGTGATTTCAGTTCTTTTAAGTTTGTTGAAGTTTGTTTTATGATCTGGGGACATGATCCATTTTGCTTTATGCTCCAGAGTGACTTGAAAAGAATGTGTACTGTGCAGCTATTTGGCATGCTCTGTCAATGTTAATTCGGTCTGGTCACAGTTGGTAGCATCCCTGCGTTCTTGTATATCTTATAGATGTACAGCTACTTGTCATTCTGCCAGTGTGGATGGTGTCCAGCACTAGCTCTCGGTGTGTCTCCTCCTCTGGCCTTTCATTCGTTCCTTCCTCGTGTTCCTCACAGCCCTGTTTGCTGTGTACATACTTAGAATTACGTTTTAGAATTATGGGTTGTCCTTCTGTGTCTCTTATACTTTTCTCTGCAGTAACATCTACCTTATCTGACATTAATAAAGCCATTGCTTTTTAGGAAAAAAGTTCTGTGACTCTTCTGTGACTATTGCTCTGTAATTGATCTGACCTTTGGGATTATCATACCTCTAGCACCATACTTTTTTGCTCATGATTACTGAATTTTAGGAAAGAGAGATAAATTACCCATACCACTATTTCTAGCTACCTTCTAGGTGATACAAACTAAATATTTTAGGCATGTACATATGTTAGTTCTTCACCAATTTGATATCGTGCTACAAATTGTGGTTTCTATTCAGTCTTTTCCCTCAGAACATTAATTAATTCATAAACGTGTTCTGGTATTACAAATAGCATCTGGTGGTGATGTCATTCACTTGCTTGTGACACCTTTCCATTAGAGCACTTTAGAGATAGGTGTGGTGCTGGCCCTGGTGTGTCCCATGAGGGGCTGGTGTACAGGCCTTGGAGGGTTCATAACTGGAGAGGAGCTCCAGCTGATTTCAGCCAGGTCTGTAGGACTCGGAGAAGGGATGAAATAGAGAGCTATACACTCGCCCTCTCAGCAGTGGGCAGGAATGCCAGGTCTCAGGAAAGGGTTTAGAAGAAAGCATGCCTCTGATGAATGACATTAGCTAGGCAGAACACAGGATGTGAAGGACAAAGGTGATACCTATGTGTTTCTGGGCAGAAGACACTGAGCAGCTTGGAGTGGCTGTTGAGTTCTTTGTCAGTAAGCCTTTCTGGTTGTATTTCAGGAAACTGGAGCTCCCATCCTGACAGATGATGTCAGCCTGCAGGTGTTCATGGATCACTTGAAGAAGCTGGCTGTGTCCAGTGCCTCTTAAGCTGGTAGCACAGCCTGGACGTGGAAGACAGTGGTGACAGATTGTGCTCACACTATTGATAGCGTCCTAGCAACAGTCACCTTTCTGGGAGATTCTAATAAATAACCCAAGGAATTTTTTATATGTATGTCTTCAGGTTATAATACGTCTTCAGGTTATAATTTATTTGTATTTCTCTCTGCCTGTTTTCCTATACATGAAATTATATGTCATAAATGTTCTGCTAAATGTAGATGTTTACTTACTTTTTGTACTTAATGTTTTAGAGTCTATAAAATCAGAGTTTATGTGTTTTTGGCTGCTTGTTTAAGTCTTACTGATCATCAAGGAAATAAATCTGGGTAAGGATGGCATTGACCAAAATATACTAATGCAGATTTTTGTCTTGGTGTGTGTGTGTGTGCATGTGCGTGTGAGAGAGAGAGACAGAGAGAGAGAGAGAGAGCACGCACACATATCCGTGCTCATGGAGGTCAGGGGAGAACATGCTGAAGGTGGTTCTCTCCTATGTTGTGGGTCCCAGGAATAAAACTCAGGCCATCAAGACTTGGCATGTGTCTTTACCTACTGAGCAGTCTCACCAGCCCCAAAGGGAAGAATAGGAGTCCTAAGTTGAACCTGAAAGAATTATGAATTGGATGTCGGGCCACCTGGACTGATGATAGTTGTTCACCTTTTGAGTTCATATTTGTTCTCCTGTAGAAACATTTATTATGCAACAGTTACATTTTAGATGTCAAGAATTTATATGTTTCCTTTTCTAGAGGATTTTTTATGTAATTTACAATTGAGACACACCTTATAGAGGAGTACATAAAACTGTAAGTAGATCGGAACTAAAATTTCCTCATTGGACCTTCTGTTACAAATTAACAGAAGAAAGCATATGATGTTCTCTCTCGTCTTGGTCAGATATTCTCTTAGTAAAATGTGAGAGCGTCTCCAAGCAACTAGTACAGCAGACAGCGGCCATACAGTCCCACTTCTGTGTTCCAGTGGGGGTGCAGAGTTGAATGCTCGCTAAGTGTGTACCCCTGAGTCCAGTGTACCTCATGAAGACTCTGCAGGCAGGGGCTGAAGTGGTCAGTTCTGGTGGGAAAAACTGGGACTTGAGTGGCAGGAAGGATGGGAGAGAAAAAGTCTTAAGCCAGAGCAGAGTGTTCAGAGGTGGCACGGACATGACAGATGAGGAGGGGTCAGGATTTCTGGGGAGATAGTTTTGCAATCATTGCCTTAATTAGGGAACAGGAAGAGAAAGTTTGCATCTTGTGTGTAGCATTCATAAGTTCAATACTGTACGTTTTAAGGAACTTGGGTGATACACACACACTAGAAGTACTGAGCAGGCCGACAGTCTGGATTTGTATACAGCAGAGATTCTAGAGAGACTAAAAGGTTGTTATAGGTAAAGAACAGTTGATGAGAGTAGGAAGAGAGGTGAATGTGAAATAATACAATTATTCTGCTCCTTACAGCTTCATTGAGATAGATTTTACATATAATATCTTCTCCCAGTTAGGTGTACAATTCAGTCAGTTTTATTGGATGAAACCTATGTGTTGGCCATCTGGAAATTGATTCACTGGCCGAGATTGTCTTTTGTCACGATCCAATGTAGCCTTTCTTTCATTTGTTTGAGAATTTTTCTGCTTATACAGATCAAACAGATATGTAGTAGGCTTCCTATCTATTTCATGCCTAGAAATGCCATGACTGATTAGCCAGAACCAAAGGTCAGAACGAGTCATGCCATTATAAATTTTATTTCTCCTGTGCTGACCATTAAGGTATATGCCATTATAAATGTTGTTTAGTCTACGCTGTCCATTATAATAACTATGACCACCTTATCTCTGGCGATTCAATGCTGCCACCTGGCCCTTGTTACCTCAGGGCCCAGTTAAACCCATTGCATTTAATTCATCTAATTGAGCAGCAGCATCTCCAGCCCTAAGGTCTGGCACAAGGAAAAGGGCAAGAACAAAACTCTTCAAATGTGCTGGTGCCCCTCTCACCAGTTTGGGTCTTAATAGGATTGGTGAAGGGCATATCTTCTGGGCCTTCCCATTGTGGAGAATTAGGTTTTGCACAACGTATCCACTCTAGCATTGCAATTTCCCCGAGCCTTAAAATTCTTTCATCAACACCAAACCAAGGGATATCAGGAATCTCCAACTCCTTTTCTTTCTTTCTTTCTTTCTTTCAGGAATCTCCAACTCCTTTTCTTTCTTTCTTTCTTTCTTTCTTTCTTTCTTTCTTTCTTTCTTTCTTTCTTTCTTTCTTTCCTTCCTTCCTTCCTTCCTTCCTTCCTTCCTTCCTTCCTTCCTTCCTTCCTTCCTTCCTTCCTTCCTTCCTTCCTTCCTTCCTTCCTTTGTTTCTTTCTTTTTTCAAGACAGGGTTTCTCTGTATAGCCCTTGCTGTCTTGGAAATCACTCTGTAGACCAGGCTGGCCTCGAACTCAGAAATCCACCTGTCTCTGCCTCCCAAGTGCTGGGATTTAAGGCGTGCGCCACCACTGCCCAGCTCCAACTCCTTTTCAGTAGGCCATCTTTTGATAAACGCTTCAGCCAACCATTCAAACAAACTTCTGACACCTTTTTCTTAACTGTGCGAGCTTCCATATTAAACCTAGATTCTCCACTCAGAGGACCCATGTCAATAAACTCAGCCTGATCTAGTTTTATGTTCCTTCCACCATTATCCCACACCCTTAAAATCCATTCCCACACATATTCTCCAGACTTCTGCTTGAACGAATTAGCAAACTCATTAAGATCCTTAGTAGTGTAGTGCACTTCCTCCTGGCCTACAGTTTCTACCTCCTCTCTAGGGGCCTGTTTTGCCTTGAGTCTGGTTATAGGTCTAGAAGAAACTATGGGTGGGCCTTGAGAAACATCAATATTGTCTTGTCTGGCATTTTCTTCAGTAAAAGTCACTGCTGGTTTATCAGACTCTGAGGGATTAATTTCCTCATGTGGAGAAGGTATTATTTCAAGGGATGGTGCTGAGGATACTACTTCCTCAGGTGAGGTAAACCATTGAGAATCTGAAGATTCAAAATTCTCAGCTTCAACAGGGTCCTCCCACACATCCCCACCCCAAGTTATAGGACAAATTAATGCCCTTACTTTAACTGCTGACACCCTCTGAGGCTGAGACTTGAACTTTCGCTGCAATTCAGCCAACCTTATAATGAGGGCTTCAGTTTGATTTTCTGCAACTTGAGCTCTATGGCTGCTGGAGAGAAGATTCTCTTCAAGGACACACTTAGCAACTTTTAGATTGGTTACTTGCATCTGGATCTGTTCAGTTTTATCATACAACTCCTTTTCCTTCATCATCTTTTCCAGAGACGCTAAGAGCAACCAGCCAGAAATGTCATTTTCAATTTTTTTTCTCCATCTTGTAGAAAGTTTTGCACATGCAGTCACCTAATTCATCAAGATGCTCAATGGCATCAGCTGCTTTAAGTTTGAAATATATTTCCAACCACGGGTCTTCAATATCCTCCAAGGTCCCAGGAGAGAGCGTATCTGGAGAGGTTTCAGCAGTTGAAGGTGCTGGTGAATTATTAAACCAACTCCAGATTCTTAAAAGATTAATCTTTATACTGCTTTCTGCTCCTCTAGAGCCACTCCCAGTACCAACTTCTGTATTAGAGTTTTCTAGAGTCACAGAACTTATGGGTAGTCTCTATATAGTAAGGGAATTTGTTAATGACTTACAGTCTGTAGTCCAACTCCCCAATAATGGTCAGCAGCAGCTGTGAATGAAAAAGTCCAAGGATCTAGCAGTTGCTCAGTCCCACAAGGCACGAAGGCGAAGAAGAGCAAACCTTCCTTCTTTCAATGTCCTTATGTAGGTCTCCAGCAGAAGGTGTGTCCCAGATTCAAGGTTTGTCCCAGGCTGATCTTGAACTCAGAGATCTCTTTGCCTTAATCGCTTGGGATTAAAGGCGTGTACTACTTTGTCTGGGCCTAAGCTTTTCATGGCCACTATGCCTCAAGATCTCTATGCCAAGACCCAGGTCAGAAACTTGTGTCTTCCAGACACAAGATCTGGATCACAGGTGAGCCTTCTAATTCTGGATTGTAGTTCACTCCAGATATAGTCAAGTTGCAGTCAGGAACAGCCACTATAGCCGTAGCCTACTGATCAGCTTTCTCTCTATATATCCATTTACTTTTAGGATTTTTGTCTTGTTTGCCTTTCATTTACCCTAATCCATCTGAGATTCATACATATTGCCAAGTAGTATACTTTTAAATCTAATTTGTACACAGATATTTGAGCGGTTTTGTCTTTTGTTACTGTGATTAGAATGTATCTGAACACTGTGCACAGGTCTTGTGGACACAGCTTTTCCTTTCTCTTGAGCAAGTAACTAGGGGTGGAGTATGGAATAGATTGTAGGATTGTTATCTGTTCAACCTTAGGGGCAGGAGGGAGAGCTTAGAGGTCAAGAGCACTTGCTGTTCTCCCAGAGAACCTTGGGTTCAGATCCCAGCACCCATGCCAGAGTACTCATAGCCACCTGTAAGTCCAGCTCCAGGGGATCTGATGCCCTTTTCTTGCCTCCACATGTACCCACATATATGTGGCATACTGTCTCTCACACATATACACATAAAAAGAAAAATCTTGAAAAAGAAAACCTGCCAGCTGTTTAAAAGGATATAACATGAATTCCAGCAGCTCAGCTGGGCTGGGGAGATGGCTCAGAGAATAAAGTGCTTGATGTACAAATAGGGGGACCTGAACTCTGCTCCCCAGCACCCATGTGAAAAACTAGGCACAGAGGTGAGCATCTCAGTCCTGGGGAGTGGAGGGACGAGGCCCCCGGGGCTTGCTGGCCAGCTAGTCTAGCTGAGTCAGTGAGCTACAGGTGAGAGGTCCTGTCACAAAATTACGTGACATGTGATTAAGGAAGATACCTGATGTCAACCTCTGATTTTAAAACTTCATTTTCCTCAACTGTGAGTCTTAGTTCTAGTTAATCAGCTTTCATTATGTGGCTCATGCTTCTTGTATCAGCCTATTTCAGGATGACAAAGATTTGTGTGTGTGTGTGTGTGTGTGTGTGTGTGTGTGTGTGTGTGTGTGTGTTTGCTTTTAGGTTTATAATTTTAGCTTTTATATTTAAACACACGGTCCCATTTGAGTTAAATGTTATACAGTTATATATTTCTATAGGGTAAACACAAATGTAAAAGGAAAGATAACAGAAAATGTTTTGAACCCACCAGAGAAGCATGCAGGGTCAGTAGTGTCAGTTGCTTTAGAAGTTAAGTTTGAGGAAGGCTGAAACAGTTAAAGTCGGTTACCCAGCCCGCTCTGGGTAAACACCTCAGGCTTGCTCTCAGATTGCTTAGTTTACTGGTGTGCAGACAAATTATTCTTGGAAGAAGTGTATGAATAAGACAACCAGTCGATAGAATTTAAGACTTTTATTTTTTTAAAGATGTGTGCACTTTTGTATGAGGGAGAATAAAAGCCAACAGGGTGATAGGACGGAATGGTGGGCGACAGGGTGTAATTGGGAAAGGACCATGGAAGCCTCAAAGAATTGGACATAGAGTTCCAGGTAGGTATATAGAAAAGAAGCGAGCTACAAACGCCATTTGAAATACTGTCTGATATACGGAGGGCAGGCATTACAACTTTGCAAGTGAGGAAGTTTCAAGTCACCATCTGCTCCCCATCACATAGTACACAGTGCAGTTGCCAGCTGCCAGCTGAGCGCCTAACCTATGGTCTTGATTAAAAATCTCCGTCCTAGCCGGGATTAACTGTGGACTACGAGTCCCAAAATGCATCGCGGCCGGAGCAGGAAGTGGCTTAGGACCCTTTGGTGGCCGCTGCGGACACCTGGAAGGACTTCTTCCTCACGAACGTTGGGGCTCTTCTGTGGAGCCATGCGCTCTGAACAGGCCTCGATCTGGTACCGGCGGATGTCTTCTGTCTACGCATTCGGCGTCTGGTCGGTGTTGGGCTCGGTGTTTTTAATTTCACGGAAACGGAAGATATCAGGTAGGGTTCTCTGGCAAGATCGGCCTCGCAGCCGCTGCTACCCACCCATTTCCCCGGTCACCGAAGCGATCTTCTGTACTTGAACCCCGGGGTACTAAGCAAAACTGCTACAAGCGGGTCCTTAGATAATTTGTGGTGATGGAATCTGCAAAGAGCAAAACTCCAGGAGCTAACACGCATTATCATCTGGACCTTATTTATTGACTGACTAAGACTGTCCCCGTGTTCAGCTGGAACTTGTGAATTCACCTGTGTAGTGCCAGGTGGGTTCCAGAGGCTCGGACAATAGCCTGGGTGCTGCTCATTTCCTTGAGACACTGTCGCATGCTGCGAGCAAGCAGTTTCAGGCCTTAACAGCAACCAAGGAGTATTAAAATCATCCCAGTAGCGTGAAACTCCCTGAACCTTCAAATAACATGCTGGAAGTCGAAGGAACCGGCAAGTTAGTTGGTGTAATCGCTTGAGATCGGAGTGATAGAAAGGATGCAGGCGACTGCGTGGCAGAAAGTCCTCTAAAATTGATTGCGGTGCTGGTTGCCCAAGTCGAATAGATTAAACACCATTGAATTGTATCTTGTAATAGGAGTTTGAATGATATATTAGGTGTATCTCAATAAAGCCATTGTGTAAACACTGCTGGAAATTCTTGGGCATGAAGGTGGTTTGTGGTTTGAAAGTTCACACGGTCATCAGGGTGCCCGTTTTGTCTCTGCTTTTTCTTTTTTGGAGAAAGATAACGACAATAGACATCTGATGGTATAATCATACTTTGGTTTATTATGTCCAAGGTTTTAATGACTGATGTCTAAGTTAATAATTTCAGGTTCTTTTCTTTAAGATGGTGAAGAAGATCAAGAGGATGGCTCAAGGAATGAAACACCTCTTTCTACAAGTGAAAACTTTGATTTAGCAATGGAAACTGAGCCTGGTAAAGGGCTTTATGTGAAAACAGTTATAAAGTATTCAGAAAATTCTGTTCCAGTCACTCAAAGGATCCTGACCTTTCTGAAGTCATGGACTGGTGGGCCTGGCCCGCAAGCATGAACAGCTGCTGAATTCTGAAAACAAGGACTTGGCTCAGTATTTGATAGATGCCTTGATTTCCATTTCATGTTTGTGGAAAGAATGTATTTAATTTAATTTTATAAAATATAAGCATTAATAATGTGCAACAAATGTTTTCTTGAAGGTACTGAACACATAATTCAAGAGTAGTCTTCGCAGGGCAGTGGTGGCGCACACCTTTAATCCCGGCACTTGGGAGGCAGAGGCAGGTGGATTTCTGAGTTCGAAGCCAGCCTGGTCTACAGAGTGAGTGAGTTCCAGAAGGGCTACACAGAGAAACCTTGTCTCGAAAAACCAAAAAAAAAAAAAAGAGTAGTCTTCTATGTTTACGTGGCTGAAAGGTTGATATAAAGCCATTAGATTTAAAACAAGTGTGTGTGAGCACATGTGTGTACATGTGTATGCATGCCATACGTGTGCGTGGAGGTCAGAGGACGGTTTGCAGGAGTTGGTTGTCTCCTTCCACTGGATCAAACTCAAGTCATCAGGCGCCTGCTGAACCGTCTCACTGCTTCTGAAATTTCAGTTTTTAAAAATCTACTTATGGGGTTGGAGAGTACTTGGCAGTTAAGAGTACTTGCTGCTCTTCCGGAGGACCAGAGTTCAGTTCCCAGCGCCCTCATCCGGCACATTCACAGACTCTAGTTCCAGGGAATCTGATGCCCTTGGCCCTAGTGGGCACCTGCACTCAAAGTGCACGTTTCCGCTCGAAGATGGACACACCTGAATGTAATTAAAAACAATAAAAACAAATCTTAAAAAAATAATTAGTGTGAGCACAAGTTTGTACCTGAGGGCAGCAGGCACATGCCACACATGGATGTTGAGGTCAGAGGATAACTTTAAATGTTAGCCCTGGTCCTAACCCTTGTTTGAAAGACGATTGTTCTTTGCTGCTGTGCTGTGTACCCCAGGCTAGCTGTCTTGCAAGCTTTCAGGAGATTCTCTTTGTCTCTGCTGTAGGAATGCTGGGATTAATACATGCCTCTGCATCAGACTTTTTGTTTTGTTTTGTTTTTTTGTTTTTTTGAGACAGGTTCTCTGTATAGCCCTGGCTGTCCTGGAACTCACTCTGTAGACCAGGCTGGCCTCTGACTCAGAAATCCACCTGCCTCTGCCTTCCGAGTGCTGGGATTAAAGGCGTGCGCCACCACTGCCCGGCTGCATCAGACTTTTTATGTGCGCTCCAAACTCATGTTGTCAAATATCAAACACGGTGACTTACTGAATGATCTCTCTGGCCCTGATATTGAAAATCACATTCAGCTTCTATAAGCTAAATTTTTGGCAAATAGTTTGTGTAACTTATTTTTCATGCTATTAGACAGTACTTTAGTTGTCCCACTAAGGTTAGATTGAGTACAGTCTTATGGGGCAGCCAAAGCAGCCCTCCAGCGGACAGCAATAAGTACTGGATAATTTATGAATTAGATTATAACTTATAAGTTAGATAGACTTGACCTGTTCTTTGGGACTTTTGCCTGAACAAGTATGTATGTGCTCTCCATGACTGACTGGTGTCCAAAGAGGTCAGAAGAGGGTGTCAAATCTGGAACTGGAATCACATCCGTGAACTGCCATGTGAGTGCTGGGAATTGAACCTCTGAACCACTGAGTCATCTCTCTACCCTTGTGTAATGTTTTTGTTGTTGTTTTTTTTTTTTTTTTTTTTTGGTGTCTTTGAGTCTTCTCTATGAAGCCCTGGCTATCCTGGAACTCTCTATGTATGTAGATCAGGCTGGCTTCAAATAGCTCTGCTTAGAAGCTATGCTTCTAAGTGCTGTGATTAAAGGCATATGCCACCATACCAGGGCTCCTGGGTAGTGGTTTTTACTCATTTGAGACCCTACAAGGCATACGGGTGGAGAATCCTAACTGTTGGGGCTGGAGAGATGGCTCAGGGGTTAAGAGCATTGATGGCTCTTCCAGAGGTCCTGAGTTCAATTCCCAGCAACCACATGGTGGCTCACAACCATCTGTAATGGGATCTGATGCCTCCTTCTTCTGGTGTGTCTGAAGACAGCGACTGTGTACTCATAAATAAAATAAATCTTAAAAAAAAATCCCAAGAGCCAGTTGATACTAATTGAATATATTTATGTTAGAACTGTGGTAGGTATCGAACAGAATGAACAAGAATCAGGCTAAGACAGGAAGGGTAGCATGAGAGGGGTGGGTGAGCTGAGGGTGTCTCTGGTAGAATGCTCTCTTAGTGTAAACAAAGCACTGGTTAAGTCCTCAGCATTTGGGAAACTAGCAGCAGATAATTTACAAGACATCTCCCATCTTTAGAGATTTCCAGAAAAATAAGGAAGGGCAAGAGCTAAGGGAGTGTGGCGTCTGGCAGGACAGAAGTCTAGGATAAACTGTTAGACTTCTACTCTCATGGGGCAGTAGAATAGTGTAAGAATAGAGCATAAGAGGCCAGAGAGATGGCTCAATGGCTAAAGAGCACTGGCTCCTCTTCTAGAGGACCTGGGTTCAATTCCCAGCACCCACATGGGGGCTCACAACCATCTGTAACTTCAATCTCAGGGAATCTGATTCCCTTTTCTGGTAGACACTACTGATAGAAAGCTAGATTTTTTTTTTTCTTTTTTAATTAGGAAGAACCAAATCAATATTTGTAGATTAGTTATTCAGAGAACAGTCTTTAATCAGATACGAATCATTTGTAATAAAATCACAATTATAAACAGTGCTTTCCTGGATCAGTGGGCTCCTACCAACTCAAAGGGGGTTATTGTCATCCTAATAATAACTTTCTCCCTTTTTTTCCTGGCCAGGATGTACCAAAGTTCAGGCATAATACAGCCTTCTCATATTTTATTTATTTTGTGCACATGTCTGTGAACATGCCTGTGGAGCTCAGAGGATATCTAGTGATGTCAGGGAGGGGCCTCGGGATCAAACTCAGGTCATTAAAGGCAGGGAATGCCTTTACCCATTGAGCCAGGCACTCTGGATGTGAAAAACTGACTGCTTGATAGAATGTTCCTAATTTAGATTTTTAAACAATCAGATACAGAGTCTCATGCAGTTCAGCCTGCGTTTGGATTGTGTAGTTCCACCCTTGGACTGCTCCTCCCGCCTCTCTACCTCTTGATTCCAGGTCAGCGTTGCCATCTCTGGTTTATGTGATACTGAGGATTGAACCTAAGACTTCCTACATGGTAGGTAAGTACTATATCCACTGAGCCACACTTCTAGGCCCAGGTTAAGTTTTGTTGTTGCAGAATTACCACTGTGTCCTTCAATATCAGGAAGCATGTGAAGCCCATTAATCTTATTGCTGCTGCTGGTATCTTCAACAATTAAATTAATGAAATTTTGCATTCACTATTTAATATTTAAGCGTAATGTAAGAGGCTCTCAGACCTTAGCACAGCTGACTCCATGGTAGAAGTACCGTTCAGGTCATAAAACTCAGCATGTAGACAGCACCACCTGCCAAAACGAAAAGGAAGACCCAATCCATCAAACTCCATAGTTCTGGGAAAGTCCTTCAATGTACTAACCTTGCCTTTTTGACTTGTGTAATTCTGCTTTTGCCTAACTGTACTTGTTAAGTATGTCAACTGAGGATATGGTTTTGTGTGTGTGTGTGTGTGTGTGTGTGTGTGTGTGTGTGTGTGTGTGTGCTTAAATCCTCTGAAAGAGTCTGGGCTACAGTGGAATCCTGAACACCCAGTGTTGTTGCCAGCTGGCTAATAAGGACTTTCTACTGGTTTAAACCCTGTCTGAGTAGTCTTCTCTGGCGGATGCCCCACAATAATACACGTTTCTAGGTCTTTTTTGTTGTTTTCTGGGACAATGTCTCACTCTGTATCCCATGCTGGCCTTGAACTTCGGAGTGATCCTCCTACTGCAGCCTCCAGAATGCTTGGATCACAGATGTGGGACCACCATTCCTTGGAGTATTCTAGCCAAATAACAGCTCTATCAAATTGCTTTCTATCAAATGCTGCTCTGGATCTGCTATTCCTGGAAAAGGCTTTCAAAGTGAAGACATTCTGAAATGGGTGAACTTTTTCTGACACTCCCATTTCTTTTTAAGCGAAAGTCTCATTACATTGCCCACATTGGTGGTCTTGAACTCATGGACTTAGAACACTTTCCTGCTTCATCTCAAGTAGCTGGGAAGATCTCTCTTCCCTCCCTTTTTTCCTTCATTGTTTTAATTATAAACATATGTACTACCACTGGGCCAAGAAGATGTTACTTTTTAGTAATGAAAACTTGCTACAGTAATAGCTATACAGTTCTTTGTAGCCATCTAAGCATCCTTACAGCCCATTCAAATTTCCCAACAACCCTATGAGAGGGCTAAATATTAGATTTGTATTAGGAAGGAATTAGAATTCTAGACTTATTTACTATCCTGATGTGTCTAAGGTAAACCAATGGTTATGTAGTTAGATGGCTAGTTTAGCAGCAGGTCCTTTTCTATTTAGCAACAGGCATGCTGCTGAGGATAGATAACAAGTGAAGATTTTGGAAAATCTGTGACTGGAGGATTGGAAAAGAGGGAGAAAAGCAGGAAAAAGATTAAGGGTAAAACTGAAAGAGAAAGAAACTGGAGCAGAAATTAATTTATGTCTGGACATAGTGGAGTCTAGGCTGGCAGTCTGGGACTATAATGCTTAAGGAGGAGCTCAGGGGTGGATAGGGTGGGACCTGCCACAAATAGGCTAGGTAATGGATAGGTGACAGGTGAGCGTGATTGACGTGGGCGGGGCCAATTGGATAGGTGTGGCTAACGTGGGCGGGACGCAGCTCTGTGGAATGGGTCCTCGCGGAGCTCTTCCGGTGTTGCCGGTAGAGGGCGCCGACCAAGGAGCCACCGGCGGAGTCGCAAGGTCTGACCACACCGCGAGTCCCAGTCGCTACAGCCGCCGCCATGAAGGCCGTGGTGCAGCGCGTCACCCGGGCTAGCGTCACAGGTTAGTCCGGCGGGCCCGGGAGGAGCAGCCTCTGATCCCGGCGACCCGCTGTTCCGTATGAGGGTTCCCCGCAGCCCCGAGTTGCCAGGCAGCTCCGTGGCCGAGAAGATCCGGCACGTGCCTGGCCGCTGACGGGTTCAGGCTCAGTGCTTTCGTTGCTACATAAAACCTCATCTCCGTCGTCATCACCATTATAATCATCATCATTATCTTTGTGTGTGTGTGTGTTCCCCACAGACAAGGTGCCAGAACCTGTGAGCATCCCCAGGGCCCGTTGTTGAATGCACTGTTGCACAAACAACACATAGGGAGCATTTCCGGAGCGGAGTCCCTCTTTTCTACCGCTCTGTCTGAAATGTTGCATTTTAGCACTCTCCTTTTGCACATCTTTTCTTTTTTAAATGGAACTTGGCTCATGATAAAATGGACAGAGGAGGGATTGCTAATTGTTTGAGCTCTGACCGCTGTGAGCAAATACGTGCAGGCATCCTAACTAGGTGCAGAACGTCCCTTGCCTCTAGATGTTGGTCTCTGAACCTTCAGTCACGGGTCGGAACCACAGAATTCAAGATGACATGTTTCTCTTTCCCATTAATTAATATGGACCAGGATGTTCAACCATTAACCATCAGTTGAATGTGGGAGTCTGGTTGAAATATTCAGGATCCAGCTACTGTTGTTATTTGTAAAGTGTTAAAAAATAGAAATGACGGGTGCCATTCTTTTAGTCTTTTAAGTTAAAAAATAAATACATTTATTTACTTGGTGTCTGTGTGTGTGTGTGTGTTTCTGTGTGTAACAAGACACTGGTGTCCAGGCCAGAGAACAATTTAGATGTGTCACTATCATGTGGGTCCTCTGGATTCAACTCAGGGCATTTGAGCTGGCAGCAAGTGCCCTCCCCTGCTGAGCCATCAACCATCTGGTGGGTTTTTGTTTTTGTTTTTGTTTTTTTTTTGAGACAGGGTTTCTCTGTGTAGCCTTGTCTGACCTGGAACTCACTCTGTAGACTAGGCTGGCCTCGAACTCAGAAATCCACCTGCCTCTGCCTCCCAAGTGCTGGGACTAAAGGCGTGTGCCACCACTGCCCAGCTGTGTTTTAGGTTTATATTGGCAGAACTACATTTTTAGGTCAGATGCCATGGTGAGCATGTAGTCTCAGCCACTTTGGAGGCTGGGGAAGGAGATACGTTGAGCCCAGGAATTCAAAGCAGATTCTACAACAAAAGAGACCCTATGACACCTTTCCCACCAAAGTTTCAGTTCAAGAAATACAGATACCTTTTTCTTCAATACATTTTTATACCAAATACATGTTTTGAGTTTAAATCTAGATCCCCAACCAAGTAGTCAAACCACATATTTAGACCCGAGAATCTACCTTTTAATCCTGCTTAGTGATTTGCAAGCTGTTTTGTTAACTTTGGTTTTAGAAATCATTCTGGATTAATAAGGAGCAGAACAGGACTGGAGTTTATGGGACTCTAATAACATTTCAGTAAATATTGAGCACATGAAAACTAGGAAAATTCATTGATGAAAGATGGTTTTGCTTTTTGGGGGGAGAATCTGTCTACTTGATGTGGTCATCACCAACAGATTTAAATTTTGAGCTTTGGTCCCTTAAGCCCTCTATCCTGCTGATCTGGAGTTTGGAAAATGTACCTTTGGTTGTAGATGGTGGCCTGTTCCTATCATCCCAGCACCCTGGGGGCAGAGGTAGGAGTTCTCTAGTTTGAGTCCAGTATGGGCTACCCGGTGAGTTGAAGTATAGACTGAAGCTACATAGTAAAACCCTGTCCTACAAAACCAAGGCCTGGCATGTGCGAGGCCCTGGGCTGGTACTTGCACGAAGTGTCTAACAGTCTTGGGATTTCCCTAGGGAGCCCTTTGATCATACTTGAGCTTAAGCTGATGAGACAGTTCAGAATAAGAGTGAGGGAGTGACCTGAGTGACAGAGAAGTGTCTAGAGTGGATGGGCCATTGCCTGTAGTTTCCAGATGTGTTCCAGGATACGTTTGTGTAGTAATGGGACATAATCAAGAAGTTGCCAAGGGGAACAACTTATTTCTACTTTCTGAAGCAATTATACGGGCTATGTAATGGCTTAGCCAGTTAAAAGCATTTGCCACCAAGCCTGAGGATGTGAAGAGAGAACCAGCTTCTACAAGTTGTCCTCTGACCTCCACTGCATGTGGGTGGCACAAGCAAATGCACACATCCATGTCACATGAGTAGATGAATCAACATAAAAATTCAGTCAACTGTAATAATGTAAATAAATGACCCTAATTAATGTAAAGACAATGCAAATGAGACCCCAGGTGTACATGCAGTGTATGTAGGTGGGGTCCTAAGCTGCTGAAAGGTTGCTAGGTACATGGCTCAAAGAGTGCAAAGTCCAAACCAAGTGGAGTCCCAGTTTGCTAAACTGTCCCCTATGCTTGCCTGCCTCATTACTTTGATACTTATGTGCTGAAGGTAATAGTAGGAAATATTAAAAGCCATTCTTTTCTATAAGCCATGATATTTCTGAGCATAAAGAACAATTGAGACCTGGGAGAGTATCAAATCTGAGTAGAGTTGTTTTGGGCAGTGTCTGTTGGTGTTGTGTGCACGTTCTGTGTTCAGAGCCAAGGCTTCATTGAAGTGACATGAAGTAGCATGAATGAGCACTGCCAGAAGCACTTGGACACATTATATGTTTGGTTTTGTGTTAAGTTTTGGTGTCTGCGTACTCAGAAACCTTTTATTTTTGCCAGGTTTTTTTTCCCCCTTGCAACCCTTGCCTTTGGTCATGTGATTCCATATATAATTACAATAGAAAGTTGAGGAAGCTGGGGTTTAGTATGTGCTCCCCTGTTAGGAATATTTGCAGATATTAATGCACAGCAGAAGCAACACACACACACACACACACACACACACACACACACACACACACACACACACACACACATACACAGAGGCAGAGTTCATTCTTCTGTTCCTGACTGGAACACTAGGTCAGTACAAAATGAAATAAGAAAAAGAAAAACAACAACAGTAATATGATGAGACTGGGAAAAAGGGGGAAATTATCAAGGTTGCCACTTAAAATATGAGTTTAACTTCACCGCCAGAATGATGAACGTCAGTGGAAATACTGTGCCAAAATTTTGAGTTATTGGCTAAAAGTAGTAGGGAGCCCATTTGACTATAAATACACATACAGATATTAGCATGGTGTTCTTAGAGATTGTTTTTAATGGACACACTGCATGATTCAAAAAGATTTAGATGCTATTGGCTTAGAATGCCACTTTAGAGATACGCTAGGAGATGCCAGCAGTTTCTGAGGTGAAACTTACCACATAAGTCATAGTGTTTATGGGTAATGAATTTGCCTTTGTAGTAAGCAGGGAAAACATATTTGTTTTTATGCCATGAACATTTTCCATTCTATGCCGTCTGTGTTTTGAGTTACTATACTAGATGTGCTGATCTACAAGAAAAGCAGGGATCTCCTTCCTGAGAATTAATCTTGCTGAGCTGGAGTCTCTGGAGGAGGAAATCACCTTTCTGGTATTCAGATGCATATATGGGACTGTGGAAAGTTCCAGGCAATGCACCCAAAATTGCAAATAAGATCTGGTGCTAATATCCTGCTTAGTGACTATTCACCTTACAGCTCCCATGGGTTCCAGATAAAAGACCAGAGTGGATGGGAGTTATTGGCTCACACACTTACTGACTTTAACCAAAGAAGTGGTAAGAAGGATGTGTGATGTTAAGGATGGCCATAGAGTGACTGAAAAGATGCTTCACGATGCCTGGGTATATCTAAGTCTTTCCTCCATTTTGGTTCCTTATAGTTGGAGGAGAGCAGATAAGCGCCATCGGACGGGGCATCTGTGTCTTGCTGGGTATTTCCATGGAAGACTCACAGAAGGAACTGGAGCACATGTAAGATCTGGATTTCTAAAGTCATTGCTAAGTCATGGGCTATGAGCTGGCCATTGTGGCAGCCCCGGCAATGTTTTGTGTGTATAAACTGAGCCTGTGTCGCTTTTAAGCATTGTTCATGCAGATAAGACAAAACAAGAGCGATGTGCCCAACCTCAGTCCCTGTCAGCAGTGGAATAGGACCCCAGTTTACCTTATGCCCATGTGCCATAAATGTTGGGCATCTTCTGTCTGATTTCTCTTTAAAATGGGGCAGTGTGGCTTGAGTACTGTTTAAGCAAAATGCCAAGTTGTTCATTGGTCATGTGAGGATCTGGAACTCAGAGAGGCTCATTTTCTTGCTCCAGGCCATGGACATGCTCACTCAGTGAAAACCTGACCCCGAATTAGAATCTGGCTGGCACGCTGGGCTGCTGCTCTTTTCTAGGCAGGCTGTCTTAATGGAGTAAATCTTCATCTGCCCCTGCTTCGCCCCTAGTACTTGCTATATTCAGTTCAGATGCTGTCCCTTGTTGCCCAGAGCCTCAGTATAGTTATTACATTCGAAGTCAGGCCCAGAACCTAATTCTTGCTAAGGTGCTGATGACTAATCAAGGCGATTTGATACCACTTTGGGATGTTGGTATTGATGGAGTGAGTCCCTTAAGAGCTCAGATGGAGTAGAGTGGGAAAGTGGGTAATACTTGGTTCTGGGTCTGGATCTCTTTAATGCTGTGATGACTAGTCTTGATCATCTGTTTATTTGGATTGAGCTGTTCATAGGAGATTACTAAGCCTCACCTCTGGGTATGTGTGAGGGTCTTTTCCAGAGAGGAGTAAGGAAGGGGAAGGCCTGTTAGTGAATGTAGATAGCAGCATCCCACAGGCTGGGGTGCAGATGGAGTAAGAGAACATGCTAGCATGGTAGGCGCTGCCATGCTCTGCCATGCTCTCCCTGACATAGGAGACCGAAATGCCCGAAACTCTGAGCCATTGGAAACCTTTCCTCCCTGCAGGTTTGTTCTGTTAGACATTGGGTCGCAGTGATGAGAAAACTGACTGACAATTTGACTGGGACCTACTGCTGGTGGTTAAGGGATAGAACTCATCATAAGATAAACCTTGCTCTTGAAGCAGGAATGAACCAAGGATACCCATGTAATTAGTCATCAGATGACATTGTCATTGCCTTCAGCATCAAAGGGTGACTCTTAGAATTGGGAATTTGAGCTTTCATATAAGTGGTTCTTTTGTGGCTCTTAAATTGGACTTGCAACCATTACCTGGTCCACTTCCTTGCCAGAGGAGTTGCCCTTTGTCATCTGTAAGTATGAAGAAAATTGCCTTAGGCAAGCCCCCTGTATTGGCTAGTTTTGTGTGTCAACTTGACACAAGCTGGAGTTATCACAGAGAAAGGAGCTTCAGTTGAGAAAATGCCTCCATGAGATCCAGCGGTAAGGCATTTTCTCAATTAGTGATCAAGGGGGGAGGGCCCCTTGTGAGTGATACCATCTGTGGGCTGGTAGTCTTGGGCTCTATAAGAAAGCAGGTTGAGCAAGCCAGGAGAAGCAAGCAAGCCAGTAAGCAGTATTCCTCTATGGCCTCTGCATCAGCTCCTGCTCCTTGACCTGCTTGAGTTCCAGTCCTGACTTCCTTTTGTGATGAACAGCAGCATGGAAGTATAAGCCGAATAAACTCTTTCCTCCCCAACTTGCATCTTGGTCATGATGTTTGTGCAGGAATAGAAACCCTGACTAAGACACCCCCCAAAAACACTCTCTCTGTGTCATTCATATATATATGTTTGAACCCATGCAGGCCCTGTGCATTCTGAGTTTGCAGTTTCTGAGTTCATATGTGCACCAGTGCTGCTGTGTCTAGAAGACACTGTTTCTTGGAGCTAACTCTTAAAATCTTTCTGCTTCCTCTTCTGTAGCCTTGAGGGGACGTTTCTCACTCTCTGTACCTTGTCCAGGTGTGAGTCTGTAAAAGGAATTATGGTTTCTAGCTAGACCGTATAAAAGACACATAATCCAGGTATTTTATTTGTGAGCTGTAGGCCTAGATTGGGCAGGTTTTGGAGGTATTCTAAGTCACATCCCAGCCATCTGTCCCTTGTTACTTGCTGTTTCTCCTGGCCATGTGCTCATCGTCCACCTCCTTTCCTCTTCCCCAGTCTCCTCTTGTCTCCATGTCCTTTCTTCCTTCCCATTCTCTCTACTTGTGACCCATATCCAGATAACTGAAAACCCACCTACCTCTATGGATCACCCTATCACAGACTTTAGTCTTTTACTGACCAGTTAACATGGGAAGCAAGGTTTATACAGCATCATTTGGTGTAGGTGGTGATCTACTCGTGGTGGTGATGGTGGTGGTGGTTGTGGAGGAGGAGGAGGAGGAGGAGGAGAAGGAGAAAGGAGGAAGAGGAGGAAGAAGAAGAGGAGGAAGAGGAAGAGGAAGAGAAAGAAGAAGGAGGAGGAGGAGGAGGAGGAGGAGGAGGAGGAGGAGGAGGAGAAGAAGAACCACCACCACCACCACCACCACCACCACCACCACCACCACCACCACCACCACCACCAGATCTTGGGAGCCAGTATTTAGCATCTAAATACAAGCAGCACCAGACCAAATCCCCTACATGGGTCTCTGTGTTAATTACCAGCTACTGCAAGAAGGTGATTCTCAGTGAGATAACCTAGGCCCAGAAATACACATTTTGAATGTTGTCTCTAATATGTGAATACTAGTTCCAAGTTTGTAGATTTGTATTTTAACTTTGGAGTGTCTGAAGGTGGCTGTGGAGTATGCACTTCTAGCAGTATTCTCTTTGCTCAGGATTGCTTTGGCTATCTGGGAATTTTTCGTTGTTGTTGTTTTGTTTGCTTTACTTCCACATGAATTTTAATATGTTTTTTTTTTCTATTTCAGTGAAAAATGTCACTGCAGTTTTGAGAGTGTATTGACTCTGTAGATTGTTTTTGATAGGATGGCCATTTTTAGAATATCATTCCTACTAATCCATGAACCTAGGAGATCTTTTCATCTTCTACCATCTTCATGAATTCTTTCTTCAGTGTTTTAAGTTTCATCATGGTTATCTATCTATCTATCTATCTATCTATCTATCTATCTATCTATCTATCTATCTATCTTTAAGGCTATTATGAATGAGATTGTTTTGCTGATTTCTTTTTCAGTAGGCTTGTATAGGAAGGCTGCTGATTTTCATATGCTAAGCTTGTATCTTGCCACATGGGTGAGAGTATCTATTAATTCCAAATGTTTTCTGGTGAAATATTTAAGGTCTTTTACGTAGAGAAGCGTATCGTCGGCAAGTAGGTTCTTTGACATTGTTCTTTCCTACTCGTGAGCCTTTTATTTCCTTGTCTCGTCTCACCGTCCTACAAGCCTCCCAGTCCCGCTCTGAATAGGAGAGGAGACAGAGATGGTTGACACCTTGTCTTCTTCATGGTTTCAGTGGAAAGTTTTCCCCCATTTAATATGCTAGCTGTAGCCTTTATGTTGAGGTATGGTTCTTCTGAGTTACTTCAGGATTCTTTTTTTTTTTTTTTTTTTTTCCAGAACAGGGTTCTGTTTCTCTACAGCCCTGGCTGTCCTGGAACTCACTCTATAGACCAGGCTAGCCTCAAACTCAAGAGATTTGCCTGTATCTGCCTCCTAAGTGCTGCATTAAAGGCGTGTACCATTCACCTGGCTTTTTTTTTTTTTTTTTGTAATTTTTATTGATTCTTTGTGAGTTTTACATCATGCACCCCAATCCCACTCATTTCTCTGACTCTTTGTATCTACCCTCTGCCCTGCAACCTCCCCACCAAAAAAACAACCAACCAACCAAAAAACAACAAAACAAAACAAAACAAAACAAAACAAAACAAAACAAAACAAAAAACATCTTGTGGCCTGGCAGTGGTGGCACACGCCTTTAATCCCAGCACTTGGGAGGCAGAGGCAGGTGGATTTCTGAGTTCAAGGCCAGCCTGGTCTACAGAGTGAGTTCCAGGACAACCAGGACTACACAGAGAAACCCTGTCTCGAAAAACTAAAAAAAAAAAAAAAAAAAATTTCTGTTTCAACTTTATTGCTTAAAGAGCTGTTAAAATTGTTTATCTCATTTTAGTTTAATTTGACAGACCATATGCATCTAGGAATTCATCCTTTTCTTTTTAGATTTTAAAATTTATTATAATAAGACCCAAGGATTTTCTCAGTTTCATTAGTATTTGTTATAATGATTCCCTTTTCATCTCTAAAATCATTCATCTAAAAATCACAAGAGTGTCTCCTCTTTCTTTTGGTTAGTTTAGATAAATATTTATCTAAAAAATTTTGTTTATTTTCTGGAAGAACTAACTCTTAGTTTTATTGATTCTATTTTTTTTGTTTTTATTTTATTAATTTTCATCCTGATCTTAATGATTTTTCCCCCACCTACATATTTAGAGTTTGATTTGTTTTTCTTGCCCCAGAGCTTTGTATATCATTAAGTTATTTATTCAAGTTTCTCAACTTTAAATGCAGGTGCCGAGAGGAGCAATAAACACCCTTCCTCTTAGGGCTGCTTTTATTGTATCCTATAGATTTTGGTATGTTCTATTTTCATTTTCATTTGATTCTAGTAATGCTTTTATTTCCTTCTTGATTCCTTCAAGGACACATTCATTGCTCAATAGTTTCTTGTTTGCTCTCCACGAGCCTGTGTTCTTGAGCTTTCTTGTTATTGATTTTTAGCCTTACTTCATTGTGATCAGATAGAATACAAATACTTTTTGAAATTTTCAGATTTTAATTGTATTTTTTGAGCTTTGCTTTGTTTCTTAATATATGATCTGTTTTAGAGAAAATTCCACGGGTTGCTAAGAAAAAAACGGTGTGTTTTGCAGTGCTTGGATGGCATATTCTATAGAAGATGTCTGTCCATTTGGGCTATGATGCTGTTTAGTTCAGATTTTTTTTATAATTTATTTATTTTTATTTTATGCGTTTTGACTGCATGCATGGTTGTGTGAGGGTGTCAGATGCTCTGGAACTGGAGTTACAAATAGTTGTGAGCGTCCATGTACGTGCTGGGAATCAAACTGGGGTCTTCTGGAAGAACAGCCAGTGCTCTTAACTGCTGAACCATCTCTCCAGCCCCTGGTTTAGATAGTTTTGCTGTTGTTGGGATGGATTGTAATTTGGTGAGAGTCAGGTATTGAAGTCACCCATTGGTACCTTGCTATTTTTTGTTCGATTGCTCTAGTTCCCCTTATTTAATTTTGTTTTTGCTTTTGTTTTTGTTTTTTTGTTGTTTTTTTGTATTTTCGAGACAGGGTTTCTCTGTGTAGCCCTGGCTGTCCTGGAACTCACTCTGTAGACCAGGCTGGCCTTGAACTCAGAAATCCGCCTGCCTCTGCCTCCCAAGAGCTGGGATTAAAGGCGTGCGCCACCACCACCCGGCTCCCCTTATCTAATTTTTAAACTCACATTCTATTCTCTCCTTGGGCCACTGGATTTCTGAGAGTTTTCACGGAGTCTTTATTTCCAGAATTTCAGACTGGCATCTTCATTATTTCTACCCCTCTGCTACTCCCTCGTTCATGTCATCCATTACCTTGGTTAGCTGTTCAGTCCTTGAGCGTACCCATCCTTGTTACTTTGGGTTTGCTGTTTGAAATCTCATTTTACTAACTCACTAGATGCCGTTATTTCAGAGTTAGTAATTTTTTTTTTTTTTAAGGCAAGGTTTCTCTGTGTAGCCCTGGTTGTCCTGGAACTCACTCTGTAGACCAGGCTGGCCTCAAACTCAGAAATCCACCTGCCTCTGCCTCCCAAATGCTGGGATTAAAGGCGTGTGCCACCACTGCCCGGGCTCAGACTTAGTAATTTTTAGAGAGTTATGTTGTCTTGGCTTTTTGTCTTTCTTGTTATTGTATTGAGATTTAACATTTGGTGTTATTTCTTTGCTTTTTAAAAAACCAGCTACATTCTTTCAGTTGAAGCCCTTGCAGTGTTTGACTGGGACATGGCTGGACATGGCAGGGTTGAGTGTAATTTAGGAAATACTTCCTCGGTCCAGGCGTTCAGAAAGCCTGTCCACACTCCGCACCATTCCCTCAGTAGAGCAGTAACTGTGAGAACCGCGGCTGCTGGATCTCACCACTGTGCTGCTCGTCCTAGCCGGTTACCAAGAGTGGCCCTTCTGAGGCCAGTCACTGTTGGTGGATAAACGACCTAGGGCAGTACAGAGCACACTGGGGTTTAGTGAAGTTAGGGAAGTAAGCCGGGGAGGCGAGAGTGAGTGTTAGACTGACTTTGAAATGAGAAAGAAAGGAAGGTGAGTGAGCAGGTAAGGGAGGCTAATGGAGTGCTGTTGGAGCCCGCAGCCTTCCTGCTGTGGAAGTTGTAATCAGGGAGCAGAGAAGAAAGAGTAAGGAGGAGGGAGAGAAGAGGCAGGGATGAGAGGGAGGAGAGTCCGTGAGGTGAGGCTGGAGAGTTAGAAGGCACTGCTGTGCAG
>CM052701.1:31838876-31851375 GCA_028551405.1 Uromys caudimaculatus | reverse complement strand
CCCCCCCCCCCCCCCCCCCCCCCCCGTGTCCTGATGCATTGCTTCCTGTTCTCCAGGGGGATAAACAGCTATGTTCTAGTATCCCTATCTTGCCACAGGCTCAAAGTGATAGGAATTAGAGACTATGGACAGGAAACCTGAAACTATGACTCAAAACAAACCGTTCTCCTGATGAGGTGAGTATCTCTGGTGTTTTGTTATAGTAACAGGTGCCTGATGAACACATTGCCTCTCCTGGCCTCACCACCTGCCTACCCTTACTTTCCTCCTTCTGTTTTTTTAAAGTCTCACATCCCGAGCTCCCTCCACACTTCTGGTCATGGATTGCTGACCCAGCTCTTTCTTCTTTCTCAGCAGTCTATAGTGGCAGTTCAGTTTGAAGAAATAAGGACAGATTTTAAAGGATGAAGCAGACATAGGCGGGAGGAAGCGCTGTTTATCACTGCACTGTCTAAGTACTACATGGACTTGAGATGAGAAAGAGCTCCTCCTCACTCAGCAGGAGTCATTGGAGGTGTTCAAAACTAGCGATCCCGGGTCTGGGAACACAGAGGCGTTGATGAATTTGACTTTTTATGTTCTTCTCACCTGTGCTTTGCTGAGGAAATTAATAGTATCTGTGCTGTTTTCATCATTCCTCCCTTTGCTGTGTCCCGAGGGAATCCTTCCAGTTCATGGGTCCCCTCACCCGTCCTCTGAGGTATTTCTGTTTCAGTGTGCACACATACAACCTTCTGAGTCCATTTAGTGTTTAACTCGTGTGTACATGTGTGTAGGGCTGACCGCTTGAGGCTGGATAACCTACAGGAGGCCTGTCTCCGGGCTAAACAGACTCCTGTCCCCTCGGCTGCCGATTGGTTGTATCTAGGGGTGGGACTATGTGACTTCTCCATCCACACTGGTGTTTCAGCGGGTGCTATCACATGCAGGCCCTGTTTAGGTAGCCATAGTGTTGGGATTTCATGTCTAGAAGACATAGCCTACAGCAGGCGCTCTGGTCTCCTGGTTCTTAGAATCTTGTGTGATTTTCCTGAGCCTGAAGTGTAGGGGCTGCATTACAGATGTGTCAATGGGAGTGGGCCCTCCACAGTCATTTATTTTCTGCATTTTGACAAATTGTGGCTTTCTCCAGTGGTCTTCATCTACTGCAAAAAGAGCAGATTTACTTTAAACTTAAATGTAGGGTTTTTTGTTTTTGTTTTTGGCTTAGGTATTCATTTCTGGATTCCCAGTTTTATTTTACTGATGTGTCTTTAAGCCACTACTGCACAATATTTTCTCTTTTAAAGTGTTAAAATTTATTTTATGTGCATTGGTATTTGTCTGCACTTCTGTCTGTGTGAGGATGTTGGATGCTCTGGAACTGGAGTTATAGACAGTTGTGAGCTACCATGTGGGTGCTTGGAATTGAACTTGGGTCCTCTGCAAGGCACTCAGTGCTCTTAACGGCTGAGCCATCTCTCCAGCCCCCAAGTACCATACTATTTTGATTTGTAGTAAGATTTGAAATTGGGACATCTGAGTCCTCTTTGTTCTTTCTGTTTGTTTGCTTTTTTTTTTTTTTTTTTTTTTTGGTTTTTTTGAGACTTGGTTTCTCTGTGTAGCCCTGGCTGTGCTGGAATTCACTCTGTAGACCAGGCTAGCCTCAAACTCAGAGATCCGTCTGCTAGTGCTGGGCATGCCACCACTGCCCAGCCTCTTTGGTTCTTCTGAGTAGTGTTTGAATAGGTAGTTTGATGCTGAAGTTTAAACGTGCACCGTCTCATGATGGAACATTTGCTCCTCTTATCCCTGTCCAACCTTGTGCACCCAGCTTTCTACATGTAATTAATTTTATTACTTTTTCTGTTTATCTCTTGCAAGCAAATGTGAATGTTTGGCTTTTAATGTATAAGGTAGCACGTGATACACCATTTTTATCTTCCATGTTGATGTGCCCTGGAGAGTCTTCCCACAGCAGGTTAGCCTGATGTCTGCACATCTCTTAGCTGGCAGCCAGATAGTGCTTATGGCTGAGATGTACTGTGGCTCAGTGGTGTTGCTGCTGTTGGATTATTGGGTTTTTAATATTTTGGGTCTTTCCCCCTTTATTCTTTGACAGTATCATATATGTATGTCACATATCTTGATCGTATGCACTCTCACCCTCATAAGGACTCTTCCCAGGACCACACCCATCACATCCCCCTCCCAAGTTTATGTCCTCATTCTCAAATTACTTATCTTTATTTATTTATTAACACATTGAATCCTTAGTGCTGCTCATGTGCATGGGGACATCCACTGGGGCACAAGCAGTCTTCAGTGGCCACACTCCTAAAGAAAAGAGATTCTTCCTTCCCCAGCAGCCATCAATTGCCAAAAGCTGATGCTAGGGCTGGGGTCTCAGAGTCCTCTTCTCCTTCCTTGCTGGAACTTTGAACTAGCTTGATCTTGTACAGGTCTTGTGTAGATAGCCACTGTTGCTGTGGGTTCATGTGTCAGTGGGTGCAAGTGTTCTCCCCTGGTGATTTGAGCCTGATCCCCAGAACCCAACATGGCGAAAGGAAAGAACTGACTCCTGGAAACTGTCCTCTGACCTCCATGCCGTGCACTCATGTACTCACGCACACATACACACACACACACACACACACACACACACACACACACACACACACACACACACACACCCCACCACCACCACCACCACCACCACCACCACTAATAGAATACAACCCCCAGAGTGATGCAAAGAATAAATTTGTACGTATACCACTCTTTGTGGAAGGCATAGACCTGGGACAGGTTCTCAGAGATGGGACTGTCAGGTTTGCCAGAAGGGTGCTGCACCCCCACTGTTGTGACACCCTCCTTTCTTCATTGCTTTGTTAACAGTATAATTTTAATTTTTAGAAAATTTTCCATCTGTGTTATAATCTCATTGTAGTTTTAATGTTCAGGGTGTGGTTGAACATTTTTCAGATTAATTTTAGTATTGTCTTCTCTTTTCTTTTCTTTCTTTCTTTCTTTCTTTCTTTCTTTCTTTCTTTCTTTCTTTCTTTCTTTCTTAAGGAACGACCTCTTAACTGACCTAGTTTATTTTATGTCATTGTTTTACTTTAATCTTCAGTCTTTTCATTTCCTCTTTACTTTTTGTTGTGTGGTCTATTGTCTATTTTCTTGCTTCCTTATTTCATTTAGTTTATTTTTTAGTTTTCCTAAGTAATAAATTCATGGTCTAAAAATGTCAGAATTTTGCATGACTCCTTTTTTGCCATGTCTGATCCCTTAGGAAATTTTCTAAGCCACTCTGTTGACATTTGCATGAAACAGGATGACACTTCTTGCACCAGCTACGCTGTGTCCAAGATATCAGAGTCTACCATCTTAACATGGTAATCGTGACGACTTCTCCCTCTTGCCTCCAGCTGGGTCTCCTCCAGGCAGTGTTCACAACAGCTTTAGCCTTTTCCTGTAGATGTTTAGGTTGGGAAAGCTTTGAAGGATGATGCTTACTTCTCAGCAGTAATTACAAGTGTGTGTGTGTGTGTGTGTGTGTCTGTGTGTGTGCGTGTCTGTAGGTGTGTGTCTGTGTCTGTGTTCATGTGCAGAGAGGTTAGGGCAGGAGAAAGCGTTATGCCTTCCTGAGAACTATTGTTCTCTTCTGGAGGGACAGGAACCGATGGAAGGTGGTTTTGAGCAGAGATGCTCTCTGTCCACGGGGCTCCCTGTTTGGGAGATGGTCGTAGCTCGAGTCCTTCTGATTCACCTTTGATCCCCTGAGACTCATCCTGTGGAGTATTCTTTGTCCCATAAAGTTCTGACCCGGATGAGAACCTTGCTGTGAAGCCCCTCTGAGGTCACCATGCTCCCAAAAGGAAAGATATCTCTCTGTTGTTTGCTATACTACAGCCAACCATCTTCACCAGTCCAGCAGAAGTTTGCTCTGAGGTGAAAAGACTGTCTGACTACAGTACACATGTATCATGTATCTACCATACAAGAGGAAATCAACTTCACTGTCAGCAATGTGGACATGCACAGAATTTGAATGTAACCCCCTACCTTTCTCATAGACCAGGAGAGACAAAGATTAAAAATACATCATATTCAAGTTCAAAGATAGAGAAGTCTAAGTTCAGAAGACCCTGGCTGGTTTCCTAGGCAGTTGCTCTCAGCAGAGGAGGAGTGTCCTTGGCCAGTCTCATATGGGTTCACTTAGCAGCCATGTCCAACATATTTGTGTACCTGTTACAAAGTTGTCCTTGTAGGTCCATCAGGGCCTCAAACACTGCAGCCGTCCCATATAGGCTCTTGTGTCTCCTTTAGGAGACAAGGTGGACTTCTACTTCCTATGAGGTTATCTAGGCAGAATGTTGTTAGGTAAGGCAGAACACAAAGATGTCTGAGCAAAGCCCTATGGTCAGAGACATTGCCTAGAATCTCTGTGTTACACAAGATGAGCTTCCTTAATTGCTATGAATCCATGATCCTAGCACCTAAGCTCAGTTAGAATATCTGCCAGCTGAGGTGAATTTTGTTCCTACCTATTTACCAGCCAAATGGTTGTTTACTATAGAGCCCTATTTTTGGCTCTGTGGTTTGTGTTTGAGGGTAGCCCCTTCCTATATAACTAGACTTTTTTCATCTTGGGACACAGGTACATCCCCTTCTCTAGTAACCCTGGCCATGAAGTCCTGGGCCTGGGCTACCTCAGTGCACAGAAGTCGCACGGCCACAGACCCCTTTCAGAAGGGGAGCCTGGGCCTGGGAGAATCTCCAATGGTCTAGGGCTTGCCCCTCTTGATCCCTTCATGGCTTCCAGTATAGAATAGAGTTCTAAACTCAGGCCTGACCATTCATACTCTGAGAAGCTCAGTTACCCATACTGTACCCACAACTGACATGCAGCTGTTTTCCCAGGAGGTGTCTTTCCTGGAGAGTCTGGTTTCTGCTGCAGGCTCCTAGAGCGTACCTGCCACTGGCAGCCAGTTTGCCTGGAGTCAGGCACCTATTGTTGTGCTGCAGTCATTGACCCAGTTGGTGCGCTGCTGTGGCCATGTCCTTGGAGGAAGTGGGGATGCTGAGAAACACTGCTGTCTCCATGGAAGCAGGCTCTGCACATGAGTCTAGAGCTGCTACAGATGCCAGCAGCCTGCCAGTGCCACCCCCACGAGTATCCTACACAGTCCTGGGGATTCAGATCAAAGCCCTGCAGCTTGGACGGTGGCCATAGCCTTTCTAAGTTTCCAGCCTGTGCATCCAGTGTTGGAGTTTCCAGGAGCAGTGACTCCTTCCCTGCCTGGGCTTGGAACAGGTCAAGAGTGGAACGGAAAAGAAGTCTGGGTGGTGAGAACACTTCCTGGGTGGAAGGGAACTGCCTGTAGGAGATGGTCTTGGTTCAAGCTAGCCCAAGGCTCTTGTCTAGTGCCATGTCCCCTAACAGTCTTCTGAGTGGGCCACATCCCAGCAGATCATGGCTATGCTCTGGATGGCAGAGCTTCCATTTAATCAGGCCAAGAAACAACAGCACATGCCTCTTGTCACTCTATTTTTCCTTCAATAACGTTTGTTGTTGTGTGTTTCCTGGTCAATTGTCTGGGCTGTCCCTGAGATTGACCATATCCTATGATGGCAAATGATAGGTATGCTAGGAACAGGGACCAAGGTTTTTTACACTTTCATTGCATTCATGATGCCTGGCCCCAGACCGGCGGGGTAGGCTTTCCTGGTATGTGGTGAGAGTCAGTTGAGCACTGTCTAGAGAGCCATGGCTGTCAGCCTCACAGGTCAGTAGTGAATCCTGTGGTTCACCTTCCAGCTGGTTACGAGGGGGCCTCGAACAGCTGCTGCCAGAGATCAGTGTGTAGATGGTGGGCCCCAGCTGGAAGTTTTCGTGTCTGAAACATGTGGCACAAACATGTTTGACACGTACTTGTCCTGCAGCCCTGGGTGGAACCCTGAGACTTATATTTAAGAACGATTCGATTATATCACCACATGAAACCAGATGTAATTTTGTAGATATGTTCTTGTCTTTTATTTTTAAAAGTGTATTTATTTTCCCTGGCCAGTATAATTTTTCTTGGGGACTTCACCCTTTGATCTGGACTGGAAAAAAATGTTACCATTTTAAGACCTCTTAAAACCTGTCTTTGGATTTATTGTGTGTACAATTGGAAATTCAGATAATAGTTCTGTTCCCAACTGAAGAAAAACAGGAAAAGAAAAATAATTTCTCACTACTTGGAATGAGAGCCACAGCAAAGCATGTGCCGTATATCCTGCCAACAGAAATTCAAGGTTGAAAATAATTTTCTTCCTCCTGAGTCTGCCTGCAGCTTCCCTGAGGAGCGTAGATGGTGAAATTTGCTACTAATTGTAGCCATAATTTTAGCATGCAATTAAACACATGATTTCCTTCCCAGCTGATGTCTTTTTAGCTAGTGTGACACAGATAAAACAAAGGCTCTGTTGATTTGAATGGCCACTTTAATCATAAGAGATCACAGAAAGCCACCATTATTTGGGCATACTTGGTTCCCCACTGGGAACTAGACTATCTTGCCTATAAAGATGGTGGACAGCTTGGGTGCTTTTAATACCATCTTTGGTGTTACTGTCTGTGCACTGAAGAGAACCAATGCTAGTGTGTGTCTGTCTGTCTTTTAAAATCCTCGTGAGATTAAGGAGGAAGTAAACTGAGTGGGAAGACTCAGAGGGGAAAACTGATGTGGTAGAAGCCATGGCTTCTGGAGAAAGATTCTGTCCTGGAGTCATAAGGCTGCCTTAAGCCCAAAAGGCCAATGAATGGGGATTGATGTGAAGAGCCTTTACTGGACATGGGGCCAAAATGGCGTCCCTCAGGGCTGTGCTAGTGTGCCTTCTGCCATGCACACGGCATTCTATTCATGCTCTACTTGGTGTTACCAGGTCTTTCTTGCCAGTACTCTTGGTCAGCCTGTAATGTCTGTGCTGTTTAGCTGCCTCTCCCTCCTGAATCCTTCATGGGGCTGGCCATTTGTCCTGTGTTGGCTGGCAGGTCCCACTGCCCAGGTTTTTTTTTTTTTTTTTTTTTTTTTTTTTTTTTTTTATTATATCGTTGTCCATGTGGTCTTTGGACAGGTAAACCTGCGGTCTCCAACTCTTGAATTTGTTTGAATTGTTCTTTCAGATGGCAAGTTTGGTGCCTACATGCAGGTGCACATTCAGAACGATGGGCCTGTGACTATAGAACTGGAGTCCCCTGCTCCTGGAGCTGCTAGTTCTGATCCAAAGCAGGTAAGCCTGGAGCCTGGAGACTGCATCAGTCTCGAGGGTGTAAGTGATGTGCCTTGGCTGAATCCTAGTCTCTGGAGTAGTCCTCATCCTGAGGTGGAGGAAACACTTCATGGCTGCAGCCTCACGTTTATTTTACTTTCTCTCTTCTCAAGAATACATGTTTTTTTAAAATTATTTATTTATTTTTTGATACTTTATTTACATTTCCAATGTTTCCCCCTTTCTAGGTCTCCTCTTTGGAAACCACCTATTCCCTCCCCCTCCCCTGCCTCTATGAGGGAATTCCACCTCCCACCCACCCGCCCACCCACTCCCATATTCCCACCTTGACATTCCCCTTTACTGGGGCCTCTCCTCCCCCTGATGGCCAACAAGGCCCTCCTCTGCCACATATGTGGTCCGAACCATGGGTCCCTCATGTGTATTCTTTGGTTGGTGGTCCAGCTTCCAGGAACACCTGGGGGGTCAGGCCAGTTGACACTGTTGCTCCCTCCCCATGGGGCTGCAAACTCCTTCAGCTTCTTCAGTCCTTTCTCCCACTCCTCTATCTGGGACCTCACTCTTAGTCCAGCGGTTACTGTAAAGTGAAACTTGGGTATTCCGAACTTTTGGGCTACTATCCACTTATCAGTGAGTACATACCGTGTTCGTTCTTTTGTGACTGAGTTACCTCGCTCAGGATGATATATTTTCAAGTTCCATCCATTTGCCTGCAAATTTCATTCAGTCATTGTTTTTATTTTATTTATTTATTTTTTAACATTTGTTTTTTTAAAACATTTTTTATTTATTTATTTTTAATTAATTATTTATTTTTTGATACTTTATTTACATTTCCAATGTTTCCCCCTTTCCAGGTCTCCTCTTGGGACATGCTCAGGAGTGACAGTGTAAACACATGTCACTGTTTACATGTGTTTACATGTTTACATGTGTTTACACTGTCACTCCTGAGCATGTCCCAGGCTCGACCATGCAGAGGAAGTGTTCTTAGAAGGGTCTGTTTTTCCTATGGGCTGTTCTTGGGCTAGGTGTCATGGCACCCAATTGCCACTGGGTGGCAGCAGAGCAGCGGCCCTGGCCAGTGTACCCAGTGAGAGTGGCTACCTGGATTGGGTTTTGTCTAAGGTGTGGGTGGTAGATGAGCCACTCAAGATTCTTTATAAGTCTTCATTTTTCTAAAGCAACATCTGACCTGGATTTACTGCCAGCTCTATAAGCATTCAGGAAGAATGTAATTAAGATAGAGAAAGGGGCTGTGCAATAGTCTTGCAAACTTATGCTGCCCCATTGTGTTTAGCGTATATAAAAGCTTGAATTAATCCACTTCATAGAGACGGGACTGCGGGCTTGGAACTGGGTCTCTGCCCCTGCTCTTCCTCTCCTGTGTCTTTCCTGTCCTGGGGTGCTGCAAAGTGGGACGATGCGCTCACGTGGGGAGTGCAGGATAGAAACAAGGCCGAGTGAGTGGAGCCATGGTTTTCTTCTGTCATTGACACTTGGCCTTGGCTGACCATGTCTGCCATGGCATTAAGCTTCGAAAGTGGAACTGAGGGTGTTGCTATTACCGACACACTTCATCCATCTGTCCACCCATCCACCCACCCATCCACCTGCTGTATGCGTACGCTGTCTGCATGTACGTCTGTACACCAGAAGAGGGCTTTGATCCTATTTTAGATGTCTGTTGTGTGGTTGCTGGGAATTGAACTCAGGATCTTTGGAAGATCAGCCAGTGCTCCAACCCGCTGAGCCACCTCTCCAGCCCCCACTGATAACATTTTAAAAATCACAGACAAAAAAATCTACAGGAAAGTGTAAGCTTTGAGATAACTTGAGCCTTACAGGAAAGCCCACCAGAACCCCACTACAGTCTTCCCTGGCTCCCCTAGCTTTGATGTAGTACTTGGAGTGCTGACATACTGAAGTTAACCCTGATATGACACTCTTGGCTGCATTACAAGCCTTATCTGAACTCACTAGCCCTCCCTCCTTCTTTCTTTCCTCTCCCCTCCCTCCCTCCCTCCCTCCCTGGCTTGCTCCCTCCCTCCCATTTACCTTTCCTTCCTTTTCCTGACACAAGGTGTCACTTTGTAGTCCAGGCTGGTCTTGAACTCTGTCAGTCTCTTTCCCCAGTCTCCTAAATGCCAGGGTTATAGGCCTGGGCCTCCAATGCCCAGTTGCTGTGGCTGCTCCTCTGCTGCTTGGCTTGTCTTACAGGAAGACACCACGTCATGTAGTTTCACTAGTTTTTGTTTTAGCTGTACAACATTCCAAATTCCATTTAATTACAATTGTCATTTCTCCTCCGTCTTGTCCAACCCGAGTCAGTTCCTTAGTCTTTCCTGTGTCTCACAACCTTGACCCTTTCCACGTGTTCTGGAATGCTGTTTTGTAGACCTTTTCTCAATTTCATTTTTGTGGTTAGAGCAAGGCACTGTGGTGTGGTGGGAACAGCAGCTTGTTCAAAAGCAGTCTTGTTCTCTTCTTAGTGCACCGTCAGGCGGTATTTGTCTCACCATGGTCATGCTAACCTTGCTGCCTGGTTAAGGTGGAGTCTACCAGATTTATCCATCCTTTGCAAGATCCTTACCCTCCCCCACCTGTCTTTCTTTTGGTCACAGCAGACAGTTCTCTTTTCTTTGCAGAGAAAGAGGTCAGCAGATGGCATCAACCCTGCTGCTCCTCCCTCCCCCCCTTCCAGTGTAGCAGCAAAGCTTCCCTTCTTGGGCTGAGGTCAGCTTTCCTTCTGGGACAGAGCCAAAGTGAAATGAAAGTAAAGACCCCTCTTCAAACATCTTAGGAGGGGTCCTTCGCACCACGTGGCTCATCAAGCAGCCTCTGGTTCCTTCTTCGTGTGTAGTTCTCTTGGAAATCAGGCATTCCTTAATTAGGGATTCCAAACTTTCTGATGTCTCTGAGAAATAAGACAATATGTTTGAAAAAGAAAACAAATTTTAAGGTGGTGACAGAGTAGAGGCTCCTTGAATACAGACCCTTCGTAGTGGTAGAGGTCACATCCTGTCCAGCCAGTCTGGTCTGGCCTTGATCCCTCCCTTTCCAGGCTCTTTGCAGCGTTGCATAGCTCTCCCGGAAACGTTTCCTCATCCTCTTATTCTCCTGGCCTTCCCTCCTCTGGTGCTGGGAATTGATCCCACGGACTGAATGGCAGGCTTGTACACTGAGCCATTCCTGGTCCTCCATGGGCTTTCCATCTGTGCTTCGAGATCTACAGTGAGTGCCTTGGCATCTTCCTCCTGCTCTGCCCTCGGGACTCAAGGTCCCCACTGACCTCTTGGTTGCCCTGCTGCATGACAGCTTTCGTGTCCCCTTCCCTCGTCCTCCCAGCCTGCTGCTACTGTGGTCTGCTTGGTTCCAGAAGCTGCCGGAGGCACAGCTTACAGGGTGGCAGTCTCTCTGGCTTATCTTTCTGCTCCCGCGGTTCCCTTTGGTTTTATGTGATTGCTGTCCCATAGTTTGAGGAATTATTCTGCTTTAACTGTATTTTGGGAAAATTTTAGGTTGGCTTTTTTGTTCAGTCTAAACTATTTTAAAATGGCATGTTGTACACCTATGATATATCCCATAAAACCAAAGAACCCTGGAGAGCCTCAAGAGGTGTCCTTTAAACATCGGAGGAAGTTATGTTAATTTATTAGGTTCAAGAAGACTTTATGGAGTCCTAAAGGTCTTTGCTGTTTAAATTCATGTATTGTCCAATTTCATATCTGTAGCTTTTCCTGACCCTAGACATTCATGCAGGTTTGCATCCGCTGGCTCTCCAGCAGGTGGCAGCCAGTGGGCATAGCAGGGCCAAGGTGACCATGGTGCCTTCCTCTGCTGTGGCCTCTCCTTGCCCTTTCCCTTTCAGCTAGAGGGGCTTCTCTTGCAGCAGACAGTGTCTTGGCTTGCTTTTGTGTGGATTGGAAGAGCGAAGCCAAATTTGTTTTACTGATAGAAAAACATGTGTTTCTGTCAAGTAAGCTTTTAATTCTAAGTGTTTTATTTCCTTACTATATTCCAAATTCTTCAGTTGCATTATGGAAAAACCATTCATTTGGCAAGTATCTGTGTTACAGAAAAATGGTTCTTTTGGCCAGTTTTTGAGAAATACCAACTCTGTAAGCCATCTGTGCAGATGAACAAGGTGTGTTTGTATGCAAGCCTGTGAGTGCCTGTGTGTGTATGAGAGTGTGAGGAGGGGCAGATGTGCTGCCTGCAGGACAGATGCGATCCTCACTCTCAGACATGGATCTAGAGTAACCGAAACCAGGAAGGTCAGAGACCATGGAAGGGGTCCAGTCAGCATAGAACACAACACAGGGGATGTGACAGCCACACGGCTCAGACCCTTCGGGGCCTTCCCAAAGCATGTGGCAGATGACCCTAGTATTTTCTGTCACCAAGGCTGGAGGTTGCACCTCTGTGGTCACCCCATCCATTCTGCATGCTCTTGTGAGCTTTCTCAGTGCGGGCCCCCAGGTTTGTTCTCTCTCCAGCCCAAGAGGAAGCCAGCCAGAGCTTCCTGGTTCCAGTGGCAGCAGCATCTTAGAGAAGGGGCTTCTCTCCACCCGTCAGGGCCGTGGTGCCCCAGGCACTGTCACACTGTGCTATCTGTCATGTCTCCTTGCTTCTCCGCTTAGCCCCCTTCCTCACCACTCCTGAGATGTACACCCTGTGTCTCGTTCACTGCTGTGCTGCAAGAAGTGTAACCAGAGATGTGTCATTTGAGTAGGAGCGGTGCCTTGTAGGCTGTGGGCTGTGCTGGGAGTATCCTGAAGTCTTTTATTTATTTATTTTTTAAATTAGTAGAAATATTTATTACATTGAATACATAGCTCAAATATAAAGGTTTCTTTAAAATCTTTGACAATTTCATATGCTCATATAATGAATTTTGGTTATTTTTTTATTCTTTTATCTTCTCTTATCCCTTTTCTTCCCCCAGTGAAACCATTCCTTTTTCCAACAAGCTTCTTGCCTAGTTTCATTATTATTAACTGTATGTGCATGCATGCGTGAGTGTGCGTGCATGCGTGTGTGTGTGTGTGTGTGTGTGTGTGTGTGTGTGTGTGTGCGTGTGTGCGTGATGCACTGAATTTCTTTACAGCTGCTTGCACAGGCATGAGTGAGGCATTATTTACTGGAGCATGGACAACTTATTCTGACCAGAAATGACACACACTCCTTTCTCAGCAATTGTTACCTGCCCATTTCCCCTTAGTGGGGGATGGGG
>CM052701.1:31792051-31830619 GCA_028551405.1 Uromys caudimaculatus | reverse complement strand
AAGCACCTAAAGAAATGTTCAACATCCTTAGTCATCAGGGAAATGCATATCAAAACAACCCTGAGATTCCACCTCACACCAGTCAGAATGACTAAGATCAAAAACTCAGGTGACAGCAGATGCTGGCGAGGATGTGGAGAAAGAGGAACACTCCTCCATTGTTGGTGGGATTGCAAGCTGGTACAACCACTCTGGAAATCAGTTTGGCGGACCCTCAGAAAAATGGACATAATACTACCTGAAGACCCAACTATTCCACTCCTGGGCAGATACCCAGAAGATGCTCTAACATGTAATAAAGACACATGCTCCACTATGTTCATAGCAGCCACATTTATAATAGCCAGAAGCTGGAAAACAACCCAGATGTCCCTCATCAGAGGAACGGATACAGAAAATGTGGTACATTTACACAATGGAGTACTACTCAGCTATTAAAAACAATGATTTAATGAAATTTGCAGGCAAATGGATAGAACTTGAAAATATCATCCTGAACAAGGTAACTCAGTCACAAAAGAACGAACATGTTATGTACTCACTGATAAGTGGATATTAGCCCAAAAATTCTGAATACTTAAGATTCAATTCACAGACCATATGAAGCCTAAGAAGAAGGAAGACCAAAATGTGGATGCTTCAGTGCTTTTTAGGAAGGTGAACAAAATACTCGCAGGAGGAAATATGGAGACAAAGTGTGGAGCAGAGACTGAAGGAAAGGCCACACAGAGACTGCCCCACCTGGGGATACATCCCATATGTATCCACCAACCCAGACACTATTGTGGATGCCAGGAAGTGCTTGCTGATGGAAGCCTGATATGGCTGTCTCCTGAGATGCTCTGCTAGAGCCTCACAAATACAGAGGCAGAAGCTCACAGCCAACCATTGGACTGAGCTCAGGAGTCCGAGATGGAGGAGATGGAGGAGTTGGAGAAGGAACTGAAGAAGCTGAGGGAGTTTGCAGCCTCATGGAGAGAGCAACAGTGTCAACAGGCGAGATCCTCTGGAGCTCTCGGGGACTGGACCACCAACCAAAGAATACACATGGAGCGACCTATGGCGCTGGCCACATATGTGGCAGAGGATGGCCTTGTTGAACATCAGTGGGAGGAAAGGCCCTTGGGTCTGAAGGGGTTTGATGCCCCAGTGTAGGGGAATGCCAGGATGGGAGGACAGGAGTGGGTGGGTGGGTGAGCACCCTCATAGAGGTGGGGGAGGGGGATGGACTAGGGGGTTTCTGAAGGGGAGACCTGTAAAGGGGAAGACATTTGAAATGTAAATAAAGAAAATAATAAAACAAACAAACAAACAACCCCCCCCCCCAAACCAAAACCAGGACATTGGCTGCTCTTCCAGAGGACCCGGGTTCAATTCCCAACACCCACATGGCAGCTTACAACTGTCTGTAACTCCAATTCTAGGAGACCTGATGCCTTCACACAGACATACATATAGGCAAAGCACCGATCAGTGCTCATAAAATAAAACTAAACTGTACAAAAGAGTAAGTTATTGATCTGATGCCCCTTACACTCATTAATATATTTCTTGAAAATAAGGACATTCTCTCATGAAACTACAAACTCCCATAGAAACCAGAAATTTCCAACCCTTATATGCCATTCATATTCCACTGCCATTACCAGGAAAACCTCTTTTTTTTTTTTTTTTTTTTCCCCGAGACAGGGTTTCTCTGTGTAACCCTGGCTGTCCTGGAACTCACTCTGTAGACCAGGCTGGCCTCGAACTCAGAAATCCGCCTGTCTCTGCCTCCCAGGTGCTGGGATTAAAGGCGTGCGCCACCACTGCCCGGCACCAGTAAAATCTTTTATAGTAATGGATCCAGTTCAGAACTATGCTTTGTATTGAATTGTCAGGTATCTGCATTCTAAGGTAGTGAAATCTTTGGCCATGACCCTGATTTGGAATAGTACTGGTGTTGATTTGAAGAGTATCTTTCAGTTTGGTTTGTATGACATTCTTCTAGGGTTAGACGCAGTGTGCATGCGTGCATGCGTACAGAAGTCCTTGGCCTGAGCGGCACAGTACCATAAACAACCTTGTTCTGAAGTTTGCTCTTGTGCGTCCTGCAGTAGCATGTGTATTGCTTCACACACGACTGGTTTATTCATCTTAACTGCAAGACAGGGTTCCATTTCATGAATAGACTGCACTTTGTTTAGCTATTCTCTTTTTGATGGACTTATGGAGTCATTGGAAAGTTTCTGCTTTTATTAAAGTGATGCAAAAATTATTTTGGATATTTCCTTTTTTAGATCTGGATTTTCAAGGTAATAGGAAATTGTTTCTCTGTAATATTTGTTAGTTAAAAAAAGCAAGGTCTTTAAAACTTGCTAAAAGTACAGAGCATAATATACAAGATCTAGCTGTACAGAATGCTAGTATCGGTTCTGGAAACTTTAAGTTGTTAAATTATCATCACATTCAATAAAGGATGAACCAAGGAGCTTTTCTGAGGCTCGTTCTAAGTGTCTTACTGAGTGAGAATTATTATTAGAGATAAAATTGTCTCAAAAGTATATGGCCTTTTCAAAAGGAAGATATTTTGGGGAAGTTAGAGTAAAAGAAAAAAAAGCCAGGAAATGTGGGCTTACCTCCCAGATATGACCTGTGAATACAGTACCAGGCGGGCTCGGCCAACTTTCCTTTTAGATTTCTTTCATGTCTATCTTAATAGGATTTAATCAAATGAAACATGAGGAGGACTCATCAAAGATTAAGAATAATACACCTGGAAGAGTTGCTTGGAACCTGCCAGAGTCATTCCTCATGGTGGACCCCTGCTTGGCTCAGGTGGTAGTGAGATGAGACACACAGGAAAACATCTTGAACCATTTCAGGCCCAGGGCAGACTTGTGGGAAATCAGTGCTGTCACCATGAGTGGCAGCAGGCAAGCCAGGGGAAGAAGGATAGGGGCCAGTCTGACTTTCAGCTACTTTGCCAAACCGTGGGAAATGGAATTCTCTGGACATAAGCAAATTAATTAATTGATCTGGGATTTAGAGAAATGGCAGTAACAGTGTAAGGAGTTTTACTAAGCTGAAGGAGGATCCTGTCTTCTAATTTACACACCTGTGGGAAGAAGGGACTGGGGCCCACAGTTCCTGCACTACCTATAGCAAACACATGGCTCCAAGGGCATCATGCTCCCACAAGTTCTGGAAAAGGGTCACCATCACTTAGAAACCAACTCTAACCAGCTTTGGAGATGTGATCTCAATATCTAGAACAAAATCTCCATATCTGCCTTAGTGGAGGTTTTGTGGGTTTTTAAATTGCTAATTTTGAGATGTAGTGATCATACATATTTATAAAGTACAGTGTGACAGACAGGCACAGACATACACACACACAGACACACACACAGACACACACAGAGGAATATGAAAGGACAGAGATGTGAGTGAATCCCAGGTTTGCCTTGAACTTGTAAGCCTACTGCTTTAACCTCACGAATGCCACATACCACTCTATCCTGTACTCCGTGACCTTTAAATGTATACAATATGTAATCATCAGACCAAGGTAACTGGCGTAGCTATCTATCACCTCCAGCGTTTGTCATTTCTTTGTGTTGGGAGCATTGAGAACCCTTCCCACTGGCTGCTTTGAACTCTAGTTAGCCATTGCCTATCATAGCTGTTGGACTGTGCTGTGGAACACTGAGGTCCTCTTGGCACCTAGCACCTGCTGACCTCTCCCCAGTACATCTCTGAGACACTGGTAGCCACAGCTCTTGCTTCCTCTTTATTGTCTTTCGCATGGAAGGAAGAACAGGAAGTGTTTGCCTTCCTGTGCCTGACTCATTTCACTTGACTAATGTCCTTCAGTTCTGTCCATGTTGCCGCAAACCACAGTTCCTTAGCTAATGGCCGAACGATATTCCATTGTGTGTATGTATTCATACCACATTTGTTTATCCATTTTCTGTTGTAGGACAGTGATGCTGATTATTATTGTTATATAAATAAACACAGGGCTGTATTTGCCTCTTCAATGTACTGATTTCCTTTATAAGAGGCTAAAATATATTGTAAAGAAAAAGTCATTTTGGACTTGAAACAAAGAGCCTTTTCCATGCTGTAAAGCACTCGGGAATGCCCAGACCTTGCTTGTGGTCATCATGTTGGTGCGGCAGGCCACAGAGTCCCTTCTTGTGGCCTGAGTCCACCATTCATCCCATTTTTTTTTTTAAAGGCTGGGGGAATGCACACAGTGCTCAGTGTACCTTCTTCCTTTATCTGCTCATAAAGGGTATTGGGGAGCTGAGAGTAGATGAGTAGACAGATCAAAGCAAGGTTGGTGGCTAGGCTCCTGGGAACCTCAGGCCACGTGGCCCTGTCATGGACCTGTTGGATTCCCTGTCCTGGCATCGGTTAGGAATTTGTGCCTGTGTTGTTTAGAGACCTGCCTGTCTGTGGTGTTGCTCCTCAGCCTCATGGAGGACTTACTCAGTCACTTAGCTGCCCTCTTTGGCTTTCTGCTGAGATTCTTCCCTTGGGCCTTTGTTCTCAAGAAGAAACGGACAGCTCAGAATGGCTTGGAAACCTCCAATGGGACTCTTGCAGCTTTGCAAGCTTTAGTCTATACCTTGATGGAAATCAGATGTCAGAAGAGAGGGGCATGCGTGTTAATGAGCCATATGGGCCTGATTGGGTTTCAAGCTCATCAGCCCTGACCTTCTGAGATGAACCACTTACATTTGGCGTTACCTCGAGCTCAACAGAACAAAGTGAAACTCTGACAGTGGGGGGAAAGGAATTCCCACTTTCTCTGCCCTTCTAGTCAGTCAACCCAAAGACTCAAAGGCCAAGTATTTCAGAAATTACAAATGCAAATAACTTCATGTTTGTATTCTGAATACATGTTTTCCAGAACAGATCAGTGTTTTCATTGGCTTTGAGTGGGAGTCTAACCTCTATACTTGACCCACAACCATATATATAAAAATTGGCACAGTTGCCTGTACTTGGTTCCTTTCCGTAAATACTTGTTGACAGCTTTTTATATGTCAGATTCTTTACCATGGAAAGAGAAGTAAGGCAAAGCTTCTTTTCTTCAAGAGACTCCTACTTCAGTGGAACGGAAGTCATATTGGGGTGATTCTTAGAGGATGCTCTTTGGGCTTAGTGAACAAGTGGGGTACACAGAGCCTGCAGTGAGGCACCCAGTAGGTGTCTGGGCGAGAAGTAGCCAGGTGTGCTGGCTAGTCTTATGTCAACTCGACATACATACTAGAGTTATCTGAAAGGAAAGTCAGTTGAGAAGATGCCTCTATAAGATATAGCTATAAGGCATTTTCTTAATTAGTGATTGATGTGGGAGGGCTCATAGCATTGTGGGTGGTTCCATCTCTGGCTGGTGATCCTGGGGTCTATAAGAAGGCAAGCTGAGTAAGCCAGGGGAAGCAAGCCAGTAAGTAGTACCCTTCCATGGCCTCGGCATCAGCTCCTGTCTCCAAGTTCCTGACCTGCTTTGAGTTCCTTTCTTGACTAAATGGTTAGCACATTACCTTGGATGAGATAGGAAATGCTCACACCTCCAGGATCTCTCTGTGGAAGAAGAACATTAAAGGAGATATGGAGAGTGCAGACTCATCTGTGGGCCACTACTGGCTACTCACGCTACTTCAGAATTCTGTGTTCTGACTTTAGGAGTATGGTGTGCCAAGTAGGCTGGCCACTAGGTCATGCTGTATTTCTCCTACACCTTTTCTGTTTGCTTTGATAATTTTTACCTCCAAGGTCTGCTGGATACAAAATGCTACCCCTCCATATGTTCAAGATTTGCCCCTAGCTACGTGTGGTATAAGTGTTAGGATGAGGCCTTTAGGAGGTGATGCTTGGTGGAAGGAAGTTGGTGGTGTGCTATTGCATGGGATATTGGGGTTCCAGCCCTTTCCCATCTCTTGCTTTCTGGCCACCAGAAGGTGACACGCCATATACTCCTTGCCATGCCTTGCTGCTGCACACACCCAGCTCCAAGCAGTGGAACCAAACAGCTTTGGCCCAAAACACCTGAGCCTGTGAGTCAAAGTGATCCTTTCCTCCCTGTTAGCTGCCCATCTAGGCTCTGCCTCAGAGATTGAAGGCTGACTCACTGAGTGCCCACTGGCCCTGCTTCCTTAGCTTTGCTTTGTTTTCCATTGTTATGATAAACACCATGGCCAAAACAACTTTGGGGGGCAAGTGTTTGGTTTACGGCTCACAGTTGCATATAGTCCATCATGATGGGCAATCAGAACAGGACCTGGGGGTAGGGACTGAAGCATAGAACATGGAGGAATGCTGCTTATTGGCTGGCTTGCTCGCTCATATTCAGCTACCTTATACAATCAGGACCACCACCCAGGGGTGGCCATAGTGGGCTGCTCCCTCCCACAGCAATCATTATTAATAATAATAGTAATAATAATAATAATAATAATAATAATAATAATAATAATACCAACACCACACCATAGAGTTACCTACGGTCTAATCTGATGGAGACATTCTCTCAGTTGAGGTTCCCTCTTCCCAGATGACTTCAGTTTGTGTCAAGTTGACAAAAATTAACCAATACACCTTTGGTGGGGATAAAAGACCAGATTATGGCTGTAGGAAGCTGATGCATTTTCTTCTCTGATTGCTAGAAAGGCCTCCTGCAAGGTCTATATGCTTGGTGCTTGGTAGCTTCTGTTTAAGTTTCTGTTTCAAAACTGGGTGTATAGTCACCCATTGTGACCAAGCCAGCTCAGTCAGTCAACAGGTTCTCCAGTGCAGGAGTGAGGATTAAAAAGAAAAAAGACAATTAGTCAATATTGTAGCATGACTCCAGCCAATTCTGAGGCTGAGGCAGGTTTATTTTTTCCTAGTCTGCTTTTATACCATTTTAATTACATGCAAGTAATAAGGTCAAGCAGTACAGTAAACACAAATAGTCAAGGAACAAGCAAGGCAATAAACAAAGTCCCGTGTTCTCTCCCATGACCACTGTTTCTAAGGGCTTATCAGGGTGACTGAAATATCAGAGCCTACTTCCCTGTCTAACCCAAAGTCATATTCACGCCTGAAGCCTACTTCTTTGTTCTAGCCTAAAATCAGATTCCTTCTGAGCTTACTTCCTTGTCCTGGCCCAATGTCAGATTCCTTCCAAGTGGCCCCAAAAGCTCTCCACGCCATTGCTTGGACCATACCCTAGACCAGTGTCAGCAGATCCTCTGGAAGAAAGAGGCTACAGGTGGTTCCAGTCAGAAATGAAATTGGAGATCATAGAGCTGGGCTGGCCAAGGAGGGACCGTGAGGACAGGTTGCTGTTCTAACTCAGTGCCTTCATAAGGTTGGATGGGTCTTTTTTGGGATTCAGTGAAGAATAAAAAAAAAAAAATCAGCTTTCTTGATCATAAAGCATGGGGTTATGGTGATGATAAAATGCCAAGCCTTTTCTTCATGAGCATCTCACTATTTGTCATGCTGCCTTTCCTATTAATGTCATTCTAGCAAAGGAAGAATAAAACATAGATGGTATTAGCATGGCGTTTGCCGTTTCAAGTATGTAGTACCCGTTCCAAACACACTTGTCTTGCATGTAAATTACCATTTGTATTTTGTAGTTCATGCATGGGAGTCTTACTTGTACAGTTCATTTCAACAAGAATGGTAGAAATTGATTTATCTGATTTTGTTCATCGTTCATCACACACATGTTCTCCAATACCTCCTCCATTTACTGAGGGGTAATGAAAGAAAAGGAGCCAGCAGAGGAGCTGCAGGCACCCCATTTTCCTTCTGTCATGGCATCCACGGTGGGTAGTAATTGAGACTAATGGGAGGAAGTGGAAAGACAGTGGTGAGGCTCTTTGGGGATTTGGGTGCCCTAGAGCCCTGTTGCTCTTTCTGTGTTCAAAGCAGTTGTAATTCAGAGGGAAACTGAGGCCCTAGGGCTTCCAACCTTGCTTTCTCCGTCATGGATTTGACTCTCTTATACTACGCTAGCTTTCAGTACACTGGACTCCCCTGGGTTGTGAGGCTTGGGGAGCACCCTGAAAGCTATGTATCACCTGGCAGCAGGGAAGACAGCAGACGTAGTGCATGAGAATATGTCATGGCGCCCATGAGACTTCACCAATGAAAAGCAGATTCCTGGGTAAACTTATTAAGAATTTCAAGATGGCAGAACATTAAATAAATGCAGACCTTTGTTTGTTTGTTCAGTTCACATGTCTGTGACTCAGGCCTGCCTCCTCTCTCCGAGGAGGCTCTCTCCCCATCCTCCTGGCCTTCCACTTACTCAGTTTGTCACTCCATCCTGGGCCGCTCTGTGCCTCACCCCCAGGCTCCTACCACTTCCCCATTCTTTTGTTAGATTTATTACCTCTAAAATTGTGTTTCATTTTGTTTTTCCTGGTTATTTTACCTTTGAAATTTGTTGTCTAGAATGTCAGTTCCCCAAGAGTGAGGATCTCAGCCCAGAGGGGTAGACAAGAGGCAGTTCAGAATGGAATGCATGCCCTTCACCACAGACGTTTGCGTTGTGTGACAAAGTAGGCTTCATACATTTATGGCAGATGGAAGATTTCTCAGGACGTGGTAACTGGTCAACTAGTTGGCAATCATGGAAAATTAATCATTTTAGGTCCTTAGTTTATGCCACCCCTTAGAATACATTTCAATGGAGCTAAAGAGATAAATGTAATTAAAAAAAATCTCACAGAGGTCCTGGCCTTCCTAAATATCAAAATGTATTACGCCACTGTAGTAATGAAAGCAGATGGTGCTGCCAGCGTTGAAGAGAAAGCTATTAGAAGACTAGATGAAAGACCGGAAAGAGAATCCCATTCCTATGGATAGCTGGGCTCTCATAAGGGCAGTGCTTCTGGTCAGTGGCCAGGGCTGGATTTTCAGAAAAGGACATATATTTAATTATTTAAAAAATAGAGCGAATAGTGGGAGAATGCAGCAGATACACCATTATGTAAAATAAGCATATCTCCAAAGAATATATGTAGTGTAATGCTATTTCTGTCAACACTGAAACCATCTGTTGGTACGTAATCAGTCTGGCTGCCTCCCGCTATTGTGGATCCCTTGTGTCTAACACATTCTGGTGAAGAGAATGTTTATTCCACCCTCTGTTTTGAGATACAGTTTTAGTATGTGGCACAGGCTGCCCACAAACTAGGGATTCTACTGCCTATATGTTCTGAGTACTGGGGTTACAGGTGTGTGCCACTATGCCCAGCAAGGACAGGGTTTATCGTAAACCCCTCGTGGTCATCCCCTTAAGAGTTGCTGTACTGAAGCTTATGGCCTTTCTGCAGAGCTCTGCTGCTGCTGTCCTCCTGGTCAGTGTTAGAATTCCCAGGGAAGCTGAGCCCCAGAAGCTGACCTGCACCCTGACAGAACAGTGTCTAGACTTTGCAGTGTGTCCCAAGTGACTCTATTTGCATAGCTAAAGCTGGGAACCATGACTTTATTCATCTGGCATCTAAATCTCAAGATCTAGACTAAGAACACTATTTAAGGGCTTAAGGCATTAAACTACGATTTAAAAAACCTTTATGCTGGGATGCAGAATGTTTGCCGGTTGTGTGTCCAGAGGATTGGAGATGAAGCCTAGCCACTGATTCCTGCCCTCATGGTTTCCACGGCTTCTGAGAAAGCCTTGTAGCATATACATGGAGCTGTCTAAGGTGACTGTGATACAGGGAACAGGCTGTAGGCTCCAAAGTATTCATATTTCAGTATTTACGTGTAATTTGCATCTAATTTTTAAAATTTAGTGCCCTTTTAGGCCGTTTGGAGTAAATATCAATTGGAAAATACTGGTTGTATAAATAGTTTTTAAAGTTGTGGGAGAAATGCCCCTTTCTGTTTTCTGCCTGGTGGAGTAGCTCCTTGGAGCAGTAAGATGTCATCAAAGCCCTTTCTTTCTGAGTTCCTACTTGCTCCTGTTTAGGAGCTATCAGGCTGTCCAGAGAAGCCCCTCTAGGTTTTGGCCCAAGCTGTGTACAGCTCAAGGGCCTCAGGGCTGGAGCAGGATTCTAAGGAAGCCAGCAACAGCTCTCTGGCTCCAGTTTATGATGCTGTCTGGGCTGCTTTATCCTTTTCTCTTTTAGAAAGGGAATTGTGTTTTGACTAGGCTGTCCTTAAATTCCTAGGCTCGAGTGAGCCTTCTGCCTCAGCCTCCATGAGGAAGTGGGGCTACAGATGTAGACCACCATTGCTCTTGAGTGAAGTTTTAAGGAGCAGGATGTGAGGATGCTGTGGATGCGTTGTTTCTCAGCGCGGCCACCGACTGCTGGGCGAGAGCAGTGACAAGGAAGAAGGGGTTGTTTGGCTCTAACAAGAAACAGAGAAAGGACAGGAGATGGGCAAGTGCAGAACGCTCCATGCCTACTCCAGGGATCCACTTTTTCCAGTTGGCCCGCCACTAGGACCCCTTAGCGGGTATCATGGTTTGTATATGCTCGGCCCAGGAAGTGGTACTCTTTGGAGGTGTGGCCTTGTTGGAGTAGGTGTGTCACTGTGGGCGTGGGCTCTAGACCCTCATCCTAGCTTCCTGGAAGTCAGTCTTCCACTGGCCGTCTTCAGATGAAGATGTAGAATTCTTAGCTCCTGCTGCACCATACCTGACTGGACGCTGCCATGTTCCTGCCTTGATGATAATGGACTGAACCTCTGAACCTGTAAGCCAGCCCCAATTATATATTGTCCTTATAATGTTGCCTTGGTCATGGTGTCTGTTCACAGCAGTAAAATCCTAACTAAGACAGCTGGGGATCAGATGTTCAAACCTGTGGGCCTATGCGTAATGTTCACATTTCAAACCACAGCATTCTGGTTTCATGGAGTCTTGGCCATCTCCTATAACAAAAGTACATTCATTACAAATTTAAAAGTCCTTGTAGTTTTTAACACTTTGAAGAAGGTGCTTCGAAGTTTCTTTGGACATTCAAGGCAGCTTCTTCCTTGTAAGCTCCTGTTTGTTTGTATGTTTTTTTAATAAAAAAATTTAGATGTTTATTTTGCTTTACAGTGTATGAATGTTTTGCAGGCATTTATGTATTTGCACAGCATGTGCCTGCCGGAGAGTTACATGTCACCATATGGGTGCTGAGAATCTAAGTCAGGTCTTTTGCATTTTGTTTTAAACAAGTACAAAGTATACATTCCAAACATAGAATGTACAGGGTGTCGAAGGACCAATAGGAAGCATAACAAGGAAGATCAGAGGCCACAGCAAGACTAAAACCCAGCAGGGCAAACACCAAGTCTTGTCACTCTATGTCCATCTAGCATCGGGGGCTTGTGATGAAGCCCTCTGAGCTCCAAAGGGTTTGGGTAACTAGCCACCCTCCCTATCCAGCTCTGCTGCCTGTGGAGCATACAGCTTCTCTCTGGTGCTGACTCTGTTCTATGCTTACAGCTTTCCTTGGTGGCTAACTCCTGGTCCTGTCATCTCCAGCGTCATGGAGTCCTTATTGTGGTTTAGGCTTTATCATCACAGGTTCACGAAATGGCCCTTCCAGGCATCCTGGGAGGAAATCCATGTTACCACACACGGTCTGGCCTCCTCGATGCAAGCCTCCTCGACCTACTCACTCTCACAGATTCCATGCATGTAAAAATAGTGCTTTGTAAATATTCCTAAGTTCTGTTACTGGCTAAGTGGTGGTGGCATTTGTATGCCTTTTGAGCAGGGAACCCCTTTGGCAATATTTTCAGTTTATACTCTTTCCTTTCAGATAGTTTGCATTTTTTACAGGATGGACCCTCTGTCCTAGTCAGAACACCGCTTTCTCTAGAGCTATCATCTTACTTTCCATATCCACCCTGTCTGTAACTTCAAATTCATGCATAGTATTTTCCTCACCAAACCACACCCTTTGTACATCTTTCTGCTTCACTTCTTGTCTCTCTTTTTGTAGTTAATAAGCAGAGGCGTTGATGCAGGTCGTTTGCTAGAGTGTTGGACTTTCATACACAAAGCCCTGGGTTTGATTTCTAGGGTCACAGAAAACCGGGCACATAGAATCCCAGTACCTTGGAGGTAGTTGGCAGGAGGATGAGACTTTCAAAGTCATTTCTATATACATAGCAAGTTTGAGGGCAGCCTGGGCTACAAGAGACTTTGTCTTAAAAAAAGGTAATAGAAGAAGCAAAAACTAAAAACTTCAAACCAGTGTGTGGTAATCATGACAAAGCCTGGATGAAATCCGGTCCTGTAATTTCATCTGGCAAACAGCCTATTACTTAAATTTTTAGAATTTTATTTTACATTTACTGGTGTCTTGCCTACATGCATGTATATGTACCAAGTGTGAGAGCCTAGTGCTTGCAGAAGATAGAGGAGGGCTTTGGGCACCCTGAAACTGGAGTTACCGATAGCTGTAAACCACCATGTAGGTGCTGGGGATCGAATCTGGGTCCATTGTGGACTCGCAGCCAGTGCTTTTAACTGTAGAGCCGTCTCTCCAGCCTGGAAGCCCTTTCTCTTTTAGTCAGTCTCACTTTACTTTTTAGGATGTAGGTGGAGCAAAGCAAGGTTCTTTGTCAGAATATGACTAAAATACAAGTGGTCTTTAGCTCAGCTCCCAGCAGATTCCTTGTTCTCTTCCAAAACACCACAAACCTTTCTAAAAGACCTGTAAACTTCATGCTCAGGGTTATGAGAGCTGCAAACCCTCTTCTCAGGGCTGTGACCAATACCTGCTGAGGAGCAGCTTAAGGAGGGTTTATGTGGATTACAGTTTAAGAAGAGGTACAGTCTGTAGTGGTGAGAAAAGCATGTTCGCAGGAGAGTGAGGCAGCTGGTTCCATTGTGTCTGTAAAGAGAAGACAAGAAATGGCAACAAGCGAAGACACCTCAAAGACACCTCAAGGCCTGCCCTCAGTGACTCAGTTTCACAAGCAGGCCCTACTGCAAGTCCATCCCCAGCTGTGGACCAAGTATGCAAATACATGAGCCTATGGGAGATGTTTCTCATCAGACCAAAACAGATGCATACTCTGTTCTGTTACTGTGACAAAATACCTGGGCAAATCACTTTATAAGGAGGAAAGGTTTATTTGGCTCACAGTCATAGTCAGCTGGTTTGTTGCTTTTGGATCTCTAGTGAGCTAGCATAGCTTGATGGGAGTGTGAAGCAGGGGAAACCAAGAAAGAGGAAGAAGAGGGGCTGGGCTAACATCTCTTTCGTGGACATTCCTCAGTGACCTAACTTCTTCCTGTAGGCTCCACATCCTAAAAGCTCCATCAGGTTCAGGTAGCAACACACACTAGAGACCATGCTTTCAACACATGGACCTTTGACGGACATTCAGGATCCAAAATATAGCATAAAATACACATAAAAGAGCCAGGCCTGATGTTTCCTGCTTGGTGGAACCCTTAGCAAGAGGGAATGCACTTGAGTTTGAGGATGTGAGAAACTTTAGCTGTGAGGAACCACAGAAGAAATGAGGACATAAAAGAAAACAGCATCTTGTAGACTGCAGAAGTCTGTGACTATGCTGGGTATCACTGAAAATAACAAGGAAGATGGTAGGCTTTTTCTAGAAGCAATTTATGATGGTGGTGGTGGTGGTGGTGTGTACTCACATGATATATGTATGTGTGTGTGTGTGTGTGTGTGTGTGTGTGTGTGTGTGTGTGTGTGTGTGTTTCATGCATGTGGAGATCAGAGGATAAGTTTGTGGGATTGGTTCCTTCTTTCACCTTCTCATGGGGTTCAGGGATGGAACTTAGGACTTGAGTGGCAAACACCTCTACCAGCTGAACAACTCCTAGCCAACTGTTGGATGGAATTTAGAACAGAGTTGTGAAGGCTCTCACACGCACCTAGGGACTAGCTGACCTCACGGTTTAGAACAAGGAGGTGTCACGGTTTAGAACAAGGGAGTGCTTGGGAACACGCATTGACTGACATTCTTAATTATTTTGCTAGCATGTCTGAGACTTCTTTAAGCAAGAATGGTGTACCATCCATGTCTGGGGCTCTTCACAAGGGGACTATAGCTGGATCCCATCCTATTTAATGAATTGAAGAATAATTAGACGATTCATAAGTTAGCTTTCTTTGAACTTAACTGTTAATTTAAAGTATATTAATATATGAAAATAGTTGTTGGGTTTGCCTTTAGAGTGTGAAATACGAATACTCTGAGAATTAAAGCAGCTTTTGAAATCCGAATAATTTTACTTATTAGTGGCTCATAATTAATGTAGGAGGAGTACAAGCTGCAAACAAATGGCATGCTTTAAAAAATGAGCTTCTTACTCATAAAATGCTAATTAGTTTTCTCTCTCTGGATAATGGCTCTGGAATTCCTCCCCAAGTTCCCTTTTTCCTTTCTGTTTTTAAGTCAAATGTTAGGGAACTGTTTTGGAGAAATTTATAACTTTAAAATTAAGCTTTTTTTTTTTTTTTTTTTTTTTTTTTAAAATGGAGTAATTATGCCCGAAGGAGGGCATTGTTAAAGAGCAGATGATGGCAGTTAATGAGTTGGATTGGAGAACTAACAACTTAAAGGTTTCATAGCTTCGTCGCCACACACTAGACCTGCACAGTCACCATGAAAGGGAGACTTTTGCTCATCCTGCTCAATGACTAGGTCCAGGTCACATGGCATAGCTATTAGGTAAGAGAGATGGGCTCTAAGGGAAGACATTGTTCAGGCCGCACTGGCTCAGATTTCTTCAGCTTGAACCTTTCACAGTTTGAAGCTGGTCTATTTAAACACTAGCATCTTGTCATTGCTCAGGCCAGCAAGTGGCACTTGAACCCCCAGGAGTCAGCTGCTCCATGATGTTTCCACGTTCTTGCTGTTTGGTCAAGTGAATAGTTGAGTTCCCTGCAAGGCGCAGGAGGAGGGCAAGTCTCTGTGTGGCCTTTTTCTGCAAAGGCTGGGTGAGGCTGAGAGAGTCCCTCAGCATCTGCCTGCAGAACCGTCTTCAGCACTCATTTCTTTGCTGTGTTCCTCTGGGCCAGAGTCCCAAGAGTCATACTGGCCAGCCCCCAGCCCCATCCATCACACTGCCGTCAATACTGCCTGTATTTGACGGGTTGGAGAAATGGTTGAGGGAAAGGTTAAATAAATTAAAGCCTTCAGCTTTATACATGTACAAAAGCTTTGCCTGGTAGTAAAAGAACCACAGTTTTTGAGCATTAATTAATATTAATGGTATTCTTTTGGTGAGGTTACATTATTATTGAAAAAAGTAACCCAGACTTAGAAAATGAGTGTTTATGGCTGATATTTCTGCCTTTCATTTTAATTGTAATTTAAAATAGCAACTTATTTTTAAGGGTGCTTTCGGTTATAAGAATGTTTATTATGTTATGAAACTCCTCTTTCGGCATAATTTCTGTAATGACAAAACAAGAATCCAGAGTTTTAGGGTGGATCGTAGTCCGGGAATAAGCATCTAATGTGAATGTCTCCAGTTTGGTGTGCCTGTTTTTCACACAAGGTCATGAACTCTGGTAAATTAATCTAGATACAAATAGCTTCGATTACCACAGAGTTTATGTGAACGGTGATAGTAGACTAATGAGCTAATCCATTAGCAGCCTACTCCAGCCTCTGATGTCTTAGCCCAATTGCTTTCTCTGCCTGAATTAGTTTTCTTGCTTCTTGTAGTGAGTGCAATAATTTCTGTTTATCACAAGGGTTAGTCTGTTTTAATTAGAGCAATTTTTCAGAGTACTTATCTTTCTAACTTTGAACTGTAGAAATCCTGAAACCCACAGAAGTAGAGAGGATAATGTAGCAGATTCATCCTTGATTCAGTGATTATCAGTTGTCCAAAACCACACATTTTAGCTATTCTGTGGGTGGCAGGGCCATACACACTCAGGACTGCAGCCCAGTTAGAAGAAGCATAGTCAGAACTCGTGGTAGGGGAATGGGAGGGACCCCAGGACTATTCATTGACTATTTCCCAAATTTGATGGTATTTAGTTTATCTCAGTGGGTATCCTTGTCCATAAATATTGCTTATTTGTATTTTCTAGGCTAGCAAAGGAAACATTTATAAATCATGGAGGCCTGGATACTTTCAGTCTCCTAGGAAGATTTTATTATAGTCTGGTAACTTGGCAAATATGGCTTTGTCTTAGAAGTTCAAGGTTAATGGTTTGCTGAATGGATATACCTTTATTGGGATTATGTTAGAAATGTTAGCTGCTACAGCTGACAAACCTGGAGATCTCACTGGTGTAACACAACGGAAATTCATCTCACCTAGGTATCACTTGCTTTACATTATTTTAATTACTTTTATTTTTTTTTTTACAGTTCAGTCGTTGCCCCCCTCTCTGTCCACCCTTTCACAGTTCCTCATCCCGTTCGTCGTTCCCCCTGTCTCTAAGAGGATGTTCCCTCCCCTTCCCACCAGGCCTCCCCACTCCCTGGGGTCTCATGTCTCTAGAGAGTTAGGTGAGCATCTTCTCCCACTGAAGTCAGACCAGGCAGTCCTCTGCTGTTCAGAGGGTCAGGGTGTGTGTGCGTGCGTGTGCGCGTGCTTGGACCAGTTTGTTTATGCTGCTTGGTTGGTGGCTAAGAGGCTGAGAGATCTGGGGGTGGTGGTGGTGGTGGTGTCCAGGTTTGTTGAGACTGCTGGTTTTCTTATGGGGTAGCCTTCTTCCCTCCTCAGGTTCTTCCAGCCTTTCCCTAATTCAACCACAGGGGTCCCCGACTTCAGTCCAAAGGTTGGGTGTAAGTATCTGCATCTGTCTCAGTCAGTTGCTTGTTGGGCCTCTCAGAGGACAGTTATGCTAGGCTCCTGTCTGTAAGCACACCATAACATCAGTAATAGTGTTAGGCCTTGGAGCCTCCCCTTGAGATGGAGCCCAAGTTGGGCCTGTCACTGGACCTCCTTTCCTTCAGTCTCTTCTCCATTTTTGTCCCTGCAGTTCTTTCAGACAGGAACAATTCTGGGTCAGAGTTTTTGACTATGGGATGGCAACCCCATCCCTCCACTTGATGCCCTGTCTTTCTACTAGAGGTAGATTCTACAAGTTCCCTCTCCCTACTGTTGGGCATTTGAGTCCTGAGAGTCTTTCCCACAACAGAAGAATGGATACAGAAAATGTGGTTCATTTACACAATGGAATACTACTCAGCTATTAAGAATGAGGACATAATGAAATTTGCAGACAAATGGATGGAACTAGAAAATGTCATCCTGAGTGAAGTAACTCAGACCCAAAAGAACAAGCATGGTATGTACTCACTAATAAGTGGATATTAGCCCAAAGAAGTACAGAATATAATCCACAGAACTCAAGAAGGTTAATAAGCAGAAGGGCCCAAGTGAGAATGCTTCAATCCCACCTGGGAGGGAGAAGAAAACAATCATGGGGGGGGGTAGGGACCTGGGTGAGAGAGGAGTGGGGGAGGGGAAAGGGGAACATGATCAGGTATGGGGGCTGGGGAGACAGGAGAGAAGCCCCAAGGGCCAGCAGAATGAATAGAAATATGCAACTTCAGGGTGGAGGGATGGGGGGAGGACTCTCTAGAAAGTACCAGGGACCTGCCTTACATTTAAAAACAAACTTAAACTTGATTCTTTTGAGAATTTCGTACATGAGTACTGTAATTTAATTTCTAATTTAATTTGTGATTGGTTAACCTGTCAGGGGACTTGTTCCTGGAGAAAACGGATTCCCCCTCTTTCAGCAGCATGACTGCCTTTAGCTCTTAAGTTAAGTGTGGAACTTTGTGAAATTTCTCCCATTCATGTTGACATGTCAACTGGTGGTGTTGTAATGCAGGTCTTATGTAGGCAGCCATGTTGTTGAGATTTGGGTGCAGTTTCCTTTCTATGTATAGAAGACATTATCTTGTAGCAGGTACCCTGGTCCTCTGACTCTTACAATTTCTCCTGCTCTGTCTTCTGTGATTTTCCTGAGCCCTAGGTGTAGGGGCTGCGTTACAGATGTGTCCTCTGGGGTGGGGACCCCATGCTCACTTATTCTCTGCACTTTGACCGGTTGTAATTTCTGTAATACTCTTCATCTGCTGCAGAAAGAAGCTTCTTTGACACTTATCTGTGGGCATAAGGATGACTATTTAGAATGGTTAGACATTATATTGGTTTAGGGAACTAGAAGTAGTTGGTTCTCTCCTTGGAACAGTGACCTCCTTAGATCCAGGTAGTTGGATAAGTTTCTAGTGCTAGGCACGGATGCTCTCCTGCTGAGTTGGCCTCTGTTTAATTAGATGGCTGATTGTTACCTCCAAGCTTAAAGTGCCACTGCAGCACCTCGGGACTGTCTTGCTATGCTGGGCATTGTGCTTCCTGGTCTTTAGGGCTGGGTAGGACCACTGATTGCTTTTCTCCCTTGGCAGCTTGTACAGCACCTTAGATACTGTGAGAGTTAGTTCTCAGGAAGGAGGTTCCCAGGTCATTTCCAGTTGGATCCCTCCAACTCCTGTGTTGCAAATGCGTAGTGTCTTCAGCAATAGGGCCTTACCTTCAAGTTCTGGGAGGCAATGGGAAGAAGCCATATTGTTTCAGAAATCTCTTGGTCTCCCCTGACCCAACAACTGGAAGGGAGGTTTCCTATGCTATTGCTTTAAGATGAATTTTGTTTTTAAAACTTTTAAGTTTCAAAATAACTAGTTATAAGCTGGGTGTGTTGGCACACTCCTATAGTCCCAGCACTTGGGAGGCAGAGGCAGGTGGTTCTATGTGAGTTCAAGGCTAGCCTGGTCTACCAAGTGAGTTACAGGACAGCCAGGGCTAAACAGAGGAACCCTGTCTTAACAAACAAACAAACAAACAAACAAACAAAAACAACCCTCCAAAATAAACAAACACACAAAACCAAATTAGCTAGTACAAAAAGAAGATAAAACTAGCACATAGACTATTCACACGCTGCAGTTTCTGCTACTTGTCCGACAGCTGTAGTATAATGATCCAAAATAGGAAATTAGCATGGCTCTGATACAGAGCTTTCATGAATTTTGTCAAAGCTAATTCTTTCATAACTAAGGTCATAGTTAGGTTCCTGTGTGTGTTCTGTATTACTCTTGAGTAAATGCACAGGACACCCTGAGATTCCCTCAGATCATTGCCCTCTGGGACCTGTGCACCTTAATAACTGCGGCCTAGTACTGGGCCTCTTTATAGGAGGCTACAGCAAACCATGGCCGTTGGCAGAAGCCACATCAAACAAAGTGAAGGCAAAGCGGGGAGAGGGGGACCAAAAGCAGCCTTTCTTGTTTGTTAGGAAATAGACAATAGACTCCCCAGTAGTTTTAAAGACATTTAAGATAAACACTGCCTAAAGTTCTACTTTGACTTTTATTTATCCAAAATATTCTCAAAATGTGTATGGCCACAGACAATACCTCTAACCTTACTGGGTTCCACGTATAGTGTCTTTGTCACAACAGCAGGAGGATCTAGATGAGTCAAAAGTTGTTTTTAGCCGGGCAGTGGTGGCGCACACCTTTAATCCCAGCACTTGGGAGGCAGAGGCAGGTGGATTTCTGAGTTCGCGGCCAGCCTGGTCTACAGAGTGAGTTCCAGGACAGCCAGGGCTACACAGAAAAACCCTGTCTCGAAAAACCAAAAAAAAAAAAAAAAAAAAAAAAAACCCAAAAAAACAAAAAAAGTTGTTTTGGTATTGCCTCATTCAGTTAGCAAGCACTGATTATCCATTGAGCTCCAGAAGTCCTAGAAAGATAAGGCTATGCTTTGCCATCATTACTGTGTAACAAATTCTAAATTTATTGACTGAGAATAATAAATATGTACTATCTCATACAGTTCCTGTATGGAGAAATTCATGAGAGGCTTTGCTTGGGCCTTCTAGGACTGGGCAGGGCAGGGAAGGTCTTGTGAGGAGGCAGTGAAGTTCTTTGCTCTTAGCCAGGCTACCATTTTCTGATGGTTTGATGGGGCTGGAGGTGCCATCTCTCAGGTACCTCATTCTTGTGCTTCACAGTTTGTGGCTGGTCATTGGCAGAAAGCCTCAGGTCTCTGCACAGAGAGGCTTCACATGGCTTAAGAGACAAGGTAGAAGCCACAATGCCTTCAGGCTCTACCTCACACATCACACAAGTATCTTATTGGTTGCATAGGTCAAGGTCATTCAGTACTGGATGGAACTACACAGGGCTGAATGTTAGAAAGTGATAGCCCTTGGAGGCCATTTTGGAGGCAGGCTATAGCAGTTGGGAGAAGGCCCTGGACACTGAACCTGCCATTTATAGAAAAGATTAATGGTCCGGGGATGTTGCTTAGCAGTGGAGTGCTTGCCTAGGATGTGCAAAGCTCTGGATTCCATTTCTGATACTGAAGAGGGGGAAAAAGAAAAGAAACAACAGCCTTAATTAAGAATTTATAGCAGAGGAGGTGTGTTTCTTATGGGCATTGTGGTGGTTTGAGTCTAGTGAGAAAAACCAAACCAAACCAAGACCCATCAAAAGATGGTAGGATGGAGACTGTTTAGGAATAAGAAGGGACCTATGGATGAGGCGTGGGGGACTGGAGAGGGTGATGGGGTGGTAATCAAAGCACACTCTATACACATATAAAAATGTCATGGTGAAGACCATTATCTAATGCAATTCAAATATACTAATAAAAATAAGTTGTCACCGCTCTAGAGCTGGTGGGACCTGGGAGAATGGAGCCAGTAAACGAGGGGGACTAAAGTCTCATACAATAGCCAGCTTTATTCAGAACTGCAGACACTTTATACTCTGACGGTTAAGAAGGTCACATGAGTGAAGTTCCTATGAGTTCAAGCTGTATACAATCAGAAGGAGAAACTGCACGTGACAAAGACATGTTTTTCCATAAAGCATATAAAGCATAACTTAAATATTTAATTGAAGAACAGCAGCAAGCAATAAGGAGTAACCCGAAGTAGACTCACCCCTATCCATTACACCTGCGAGGAGGAGCATGAAACCACATTCCAAGAACAATTCTGTGTTTTGAAGAAACGGAGGCAGCAAGACTCTTGTCTTCTTTTCTTGGTGTGTTCTCACAAGCACTTAGAGTTCTCCTTGCATGATTCCATTCCTGGGCCATGTCCCAACAATAATGTGAAAATGTGAGATTCTTCCTTAGTGGAGTTTGAGTCAGGGGCTTGGTTCCAGTATCAACTTCTGCTTTTCACAGGTGAACATAAAGGATCCCAAGGCTTCCTCTCTGTAGCTGCGGTGGTGATGCTGGCCATGCAGCCCTCACACATCAAGGGGAAGTAAAAGTTTGTTTTTTTTTTAAATCTTTTATAAGGTTTGTTATGGTTAGTTTTAAAAAGTGTTTAAAAGAATGGTAAAAAGAGTTTAAGACAGATAGGGTGTCTCTTCATTAATCACATGAACATAAGGCACATAAAAATGAAAATAAATTTAAGTATATAAAAAAAGCTCAGCTTTGTCATAAAGAAACTTAGAACAACTAGACTAATAGAAAATATTTTTAAAAATTGGATTTTTAGAAATTTGAGACAGGGCCTTGTTGTGTACCAATTTCCTCTAAGTTGAAACCTTCCATCTTGGGAGAGTTCTCGTGACTCAGGAAGTAAACAACTCAAAAATCTCAGGAAGTCCCTGAGGCTTTACCAGATGCACAGATCTTCTTCCTTTCCCAATATATAAGAAGTACAGGCTGCTGAGAAACCCTTTGACCTGTGGAGCCACCTGCAAGTTGTGTAGAGATCTCCAAGGCCCAGTTTTCAAGAATCATCACCTGTGCTGGGTTGAGCTTTTGGTGATGTAGCTGTCTTTGAGTTGTCCTAGCTTCTGTAAGTAACCCCTGACCCCACACCCTCTACATAGGCTCAGTAAACTCATTGCTTCACCAAGTTGGACTTTGGTGGTATCATTATTTTCATCTATTGTTGATTTCTCACACCCAGGGATAGTAGATTTTCTTTATGTCTCCCCAGGGAGAGTGTCATATAACAGGTCTCACACCCCAGGCTGATCTAGAACTCAGTATGTAGTTAAGGATGACCTTGAATTTCTGATCCTCTTGCTTCTGCATTTCAGGTTTTAGGATTACAGGTGTTTTCCACCATGGTCAGCATTGCAATATTTTTAGGTTTTTTTTTTTATTGAAATAATTAAAGGGTTGTGGAAATTTTTATGAAACACTATGCTGAGGGCTGTGGTTTGACTCAGTGGTGTAGCACTTGTCTTGCCTAGCATTCATGGACCTCTGGATTCCATCTCCAGCACTACATAAAAAAGTGAAAACCGTTGTCCCTTTTCCCCTAATGGAAGCATCTTGCAAGCTGTAATGTAGGTAGCGCCACAGTAAGGATCTCGGCACCATCCATCCTTTAACCACAACTCTTATTCCCTTCCAGCCCTGCAGCATGTTAGACTCTCAAACTTCAGCGTCAGCATTAGTGGACAGCATCACTGTCTTCTGATTAGATTATAGTCATTCTGTGACTGTGTCTGTCTTTTCCATGTGTACCTGTAAAGGTTTTCCATGGTGTCTCAGTTAAAGCTTCTTTTTGTTTGTTTTTGAGACAAGGTTTCACTATGCAGCTCTGGCTGTCCTGGAACTCACTTAGTAGACCAGGCTAGCCTCGAACTCACAGAGGTCCACCTGCCTCAGCCTCCTGAATTCTGGGATTAAGTGGGATGTCACTACACTTGACTCAAAGTAAAAACTTTAAGGAAAAAAAGATTTGAAAAGATGCTCAATTTTATTTAAGAGCCAGAAAATGCAAATTAGAAGTTCCCATTGTTTTTGCTTGTTTGTATTGGTAGAAACTGAGAACTGTTAATATCCATAAGATGTTTGGTTTAAAGGGATGGGTCAGTGGTTATGAGTACTTGCTGCTCTTCCAGAGGACCTGAATTTGGTTCTAAACACTCATTTTGGGTGGCTTACAACTGTGTGTAACTCCAGCCACAGGGGATCCTTGGGCACTGTACTTATGTGTACATACTCACATACAGACACACACACACACACACACACACACACACACACACACACATAATTTAAAAAGATTATTGACAGACATGCAAGGAAATAGACTGTTTGGGACATTGTTGGTGAGGACAAGCAGTGACACCTTTTTTGGAAAGCAGTGGTGAGTATTGACTAGTGTGATAAAGAGCACACAGGCTGATCTGGTTTATGTTTGCAAATCTCTCTACAAGTATGATATTGATTATATTGATATAAAGGTGCCCAGCCCAGCATTCCTGAAATAACCAGTAGAGGAGACATTAGACACCTCCTTTCTTTCTCTTCAGAAAATGAGAGGCCTCCCATGGATACCCACAGGCCTTGGCATATCAAGTTGCAGTAAGACTAGGCACATCCTCTACTGAGGCTAGAAGAGGCAGCCCAGTTAGGGGAAAGGGTCCCAAAGACAGGGAACTGAGTCAGAGACAGCTCCTCCTTCTTGCTGTTAGGAGTCCCACATGAAGACCAAGCTACACAACTGCCACCTATGTGCAGAGAGCCTAGGCCAGGCCCATACATGCTCTCTAATTGGTGGTTCAGTTTCTGTGGGTCCCTATGGGCCCATGTTAGTTGACTCTGTAAGTTTTCTTGAGGTGTCATTTGACCCCTCTGTCTCCTACAAACCCCTCCTTCCCCTCTTCTGCAGGCTTCCCCAAGCTCTGCCTAATGTTTGGCTGTGGGTCTGAGTTTGTTTTCATCAGTTGCGAGGTGAAGTCTCTCAGATGACAGTTATGCTAGGCACCTATCTGCAAGTATAGCAGAATCTCACTAATAGTGTCAGGGGTGGGCTCCCTCTCATGGCCTGGGTCTTAAGATGGACCAGTCACTGGTTGGCCTTTCCCTCAATTTCTGCTCCATCTTTGCTCTGCACATCTTGTAGGCAGGAAGAATTGTAGGTTGAAGATTTTGTGGCTGGGTTGGTGTCCCGATCCCTCCATTGGAAGTCTTGCATGGTTACAGGAGATGGCCATTTCAGGCTCCATATCTCCCACTGCTAGGAGTCTTAGCTAGAATCACCTTTATAGATCCCTGGGAGTTTGCATTGCCGGAGATGCCTACCCCTGACTCCAGTTGTCTCTCCCAGTACTTTCTCCTTCTCTCCTCCCTACCTAGTCCCTCCTATCCACCCCCTGCCTGCCCCTCCCCCCATCCACCCATGATATATTTTATTTCCCCTTTTCAGTGAGATTCAAGCGTCCCCCCTTGAGCCTCCCAGGTAACTCAGAAAGACAAACATGGTATGTACTCACTTATAAGTGAATATTAGCCATAAAGTAAAGGATAACCATGCTACAATCCACAGACCCTCTAGCCTGTTTTAAGCTCTCTCTCTCTCTCTCTCTCTGTATGTATGTGTGTGTGTGTGTGTGCATGTGTGTGTGTGTGTGTGTGTGTGTGTGTGTGTGTGTGTGTGAGAGAGAGAGAGAGAGAGAGAGAGAGAGAGAGAGAGAGAGAGAGAGAGATAGTAGTCTTCCATTTCCATGAGATAGACATTCTAATATTCCTAGTAGATACTTGAAAACAGGTATAGCACTGAGCCCTGGCTGGGCAGAGTGGTACATGCCTGTAAGCCTTGCCCTTGGGAGGCAGAAGGCAGAGACAAAAAGCAGGAGAATTTGATTTCAAGCCAGCCTGAGCTACACAGCAAAATCCTACTCCCTAAAACAAAAACCCCTATGATATCAAGCTCTATCTAGTGTATACCTTTCTTATATACAGTGTAATGTGAATATGATAGCAAAAGAATAATTCACACTCTGGGAAGTCTGGGATTTATTTCATCATATAACACTAGAGTATCACACAATTTAAAACTTATGAACTGTTTATTTCTGGAATTTTCCATTTGCTATTTTTGGATTGCAGCTGACCATGAGTAACCAAATCAAGGGAGCCAGAGCCATGGATAAGGAACTACTGTGTGTGCATGTCTGTGTGTATAACAAAGGTATTCATATACACTGGGGAGAGGGAGGGAACGTGTGTGTGTGTGTGTGTGTGCGCGCGTGTGTGTGTGGCCAAGGTGAGAACTTACTGTGCAAATAAAAAGGGCAATTACATTTCCTTATTGCTAGGTAACAAAATGCCCCTAAACTTAGTGACTGCAGAGTTTGAAGGGCAGACTGGTGGGCATTTGTGGATCTGTCTCAGTGTAGCTACCGTCAAGGTGTCAGTCAGGGCCCTAGTCACCGGAAGTCCCATGAGCACTGCTGTGTCCTCTTCCCTTCACTTGACAGATGGACACTGTAGCAGGGGACCTCCCATGGCTGCTTGAGCATCGCAGGACTAACTTCAGGATTTCCCCATGGCAAGAATGAAGAGGAAGCTGTACGGCCTCCTGTGATGTAGCCTCAGAAGTGACTAGGCTGCCATTTCTATAGTGTTACTGTGAGTGGTGGTCAGGCAGGGTGACTATGTGAATACACAGATACTAGAGTAAAAGGCCCATTCAGAAGCCACTATATAGAGTGGTCCTGAGTCTGCAAGCAGATCTGGATAACTGGGGCATTGATCTGGCTGATGCCCTTGGGCTAGGCAACATATAACCTGTTCCTCTTTATAGTCTTGGGGAGCCCTGGAAGGATTTTTAACAGGAAAATAGCACACTCACTTTGCATTTTCAACATACTCAAAGAAGTGTGAGGCAGGGGTGTGACCACGAGGTGGTGGGTAGGGTCTCTTTAGAGGCTTGCGGCCCTACTTAGCCTGAGCATCTGGAGTGAGCCTCCTAGTGCTTCAAATACCCCCTTCCCACCCCTCATCTCCCTCAAGGGGAAACCCAGGGTACAATGAATGGTGTTAGGGACTTAATGAGCTAGCAGCCACTGGAGTGGGCTTTGGTGGGGAAAAAGCTGTCAGAGTATGGGAAGTACATTGTTCTCCTTAGATGTTGCTTACTTCCTAAAAATTCGGTGTTTTAGATATACTTGCTAGCATCATTAAGTGTAAATGCCATAGAAGATATGTTGTTTATAAGTAACGGGAACCATGAACACCTCTTCTTACCAATAAAGTGGGGCATCACTCAGTTTAGACACTGCTGAGAGTGCTTGGGGTAGGGGCATTTGGTAGCTGTGCTCAGTGTCTGCTTCTGTAACTGGCTAGCTCTTCCCTGGAGGACCCAAGCACTAGCCAGCTTGCCGTCACTGTGACAAAATACTTGGGACATCCAGGTTATAAAGAGGAAAGGTTTATTTTGGCTCACCATTTCAGAAGTTTTGGCTCATGGTAAGTTGTCTCTGGCACATCATGATGGAGCATGTGGCAGAGAAACTTTGTAGTTTATGGCAGTCAGGAGGTGAAAAACACAGGAAGGGGCCAGGCTCCCAATATTTCCTTCAAGGACATATTCCCATCAACCCAACTTTGTTCTACTAGGCCCCATCTATTGAAGGTTCCACCACCTCCTATTTGTACAATGGGCTGGGGCCCAAGCCTTCAAGTGGTCCTCTGGGGACATCCCAGATCCAAACTATAATACCATGACAGCTCCAGCAGCCATCTATTGGTTGTGGAGTCAGAGTGGCACTCCCAGCAGGCTCACTGGTCTGATTCTGCCCGTTTTGTGGGTTATGTAATAGGATTGTACATAGAAGGGCCAGGGCAAACTCTCTGATATACCCAAGGCAGGAACTTCAGGGGCTGGGAAGGAACCTGCTGTTGCCTTTACTGCCATGTTCTCACTAGATCCTCAGGCCCTGGTAACAGACTGAGTTCTAGGAAGAGCCAGGCCTACCCACCTCAGTTATATTTCCATCAAATGCTGGGTTGAGCTAAAAACCCAACAAGTAGCTGGGATAATAGTGTGACATGTCCTTGGCATTTGTGACAGCCGCTCCTGTCATGTTTGATGAAGCACTCATACTTTATGGCCTCGTTTGCAAGGATTACTTTGAGTCTGAGATTTTACAAAACGAGGTATGTCAGTTTTCATAACCTTCACAGTAACCGTGAGATGTCTTTGTACAAAAATTCCTGTGGTCTGCTGGTGTGGTTTTAGAATCTTTTGCATGCTACTTGCAAAGTGAATCTTTACAAAAACCATTTTATTTTGAAATAATAATTTTAGACATGGGAATGTTGCCAAACCAGTAATAGGAATTTTCCATATGAGCGAAGTTCATTTCTTTCCTGAGCATAGCTGAATTATCAAAAGTAAGAAATTAGTTATTTGGTTTTTGTTTGTTTTTTTTGAGACAAGGTTTCTCTGTGTAGTCTGGCTGTCTTGGAACTTGCTCTGTACATCAGGCTGGTCTCGAACTCACATAGATTTACCTGCCTCTGCCTCCTGAGTGTTAGGATTAGTGTGTGCCACTATGTCCAAACAGCTCTAGTTTTTAACCCTTCTTCAAATTGCCCCAGTTGTCTTGCTAATAACCTCTTTCTGCTGCAGGATTCAAACCAGGCTTTGACATTGCTTTTGTCATGTCTCTTTGGGATTTTCCTTTCTTGGACCTTGTGTGGTGTTTTTGAAAATGTATAAATCTGAGCTTGTAGAAATCCTCTGGATTTGTTTCCTTGCTTCCTCTGTAAGGGGATGCTGCAGTTATACGACTGGCCCATGCTCACTTCTGATGTTCTGCTGACACCGAGGTACGGTGTGTCACAGCATCTACCCTTTCCCATAGAGATGTCAGCCCAGATGTCTTAACGTGGTACCTGTGGGTGAAGACTTTGTTCAAATTCAGGCTTCCAAATGCAGGCGTGCAGAGGGAAAGCCCCTGTACCGGCAGCCAGGTAGCACATGTTTTCAGATCTACGATGCTCAGAGCAGGGGCTGGGTGTTCTCATATGTCTGCTGGGCTTCTGAGAACCCAGATCCCCAACTGTCCAGGTTTGTGCACAGTAACCCACTGCTTCAAGTGGCCTCACTACTTCTGGAGAGCCTCTTTCACAGGCTCTTGCAGTAGTCTAGAAATATATTCCAGGCTAGGTACAAAGGTTGTATTTGTGTCTTCATAAATAGTGCAAAGAGTTCCTGTCCTTCTGGAACCAACAGTGAGTATAAATATGAAGTGGTGGCAGCTATGTGCCCAAGGAGGCAGGTTACTACTCAGACAGAGTGTGCAGCCACTACTCCCCGTGACTAGACTGGTTTGATGCTTGATGATGTAACCCAGGCTGCTGCTGTAGAGTTTCTGTAAACAGTTACTTTCCTGGACTCTGGAACTACATCTGGCTTTTTGAGTATTTCCTTCCACATACACAGTATGTACACACACACACACACACACACACACACACACACACACACACACACACACAGGTTGAGATTTTCCTAGGGTGAGAGATTTTTCTGGGATGTGAAACTTCCAGTGCTAAACCCCGGTGTGGTAGTTTGGATGAAAACGGCCCCATGGGCTCAGAGGGAGTTGCACTATTAGGAGGTGTGGCCTTGGTGGAGGAGTAGGTGTGGCCTTAGTGAGGAAGTAAGTCACTAGGGAATGTGTTTTGAGGTGCCAGAGGCTCAAGCCAGGCCTGTGGCTCATTGTTTCTTCCTATTGCCTGTAGATCCAGATGTAGAACTCTCAGCTACCCCGCCTGCCCATCTGCCTGCATGCTGTCATGCTTGCCACCATGATGTAATGGACTAAACCTTTGAACTGTAAGCCAGCCCCAGTTAAATATTTTCCTTTTTAAGAGTTGCTGTGGTCATGGTGTCTCTTCATGGCAATAGAAATCCTAACTAAGACACCCAGATGGTTTCAGACAAACTGAGATGGTTGGTTTCTATGGAGAAGACCTATTTGGGTCAGAAGGTGAAGGCAGTTGGTCAGGCCTGAAAGAGTCCCTGTGAGTTTCTAGTCATGGTCCCCTGCCATTTGCTCATGTCCTTTTAAAAGAAGTGCTCCTTAGTACAGACATATCACCCTTCTTTCATCAGCCCTCCTTCTGCATTTTGTAGGGAAGTTTGAAGCAATTCCCCAATTATTATGATTACGATTATTATTAAATTTTAATTATTACTAACTATACATTTAATTATACTTGATTTTTTGATTATTATTAAGTTACCTTAATTATATTGTTGTTATTCTTTGTGTGGATGCATGTATGCACATATGTGGGTACATGATGTGTGTGTAGAAGCATTCCGTGGTGCATATATGGAGGCCAGAGGACAACTTGTAGAGTCATTTTCCTCCCTTTACTTAAAAAAAAAAAGTTCTATTATTTTGTGTGTATGAGTATTTCCCCTGCTTGTATGTCTGTGTACCACATGCATATAGTGCTCCCAGAAGCCAGAAGGCTTCATATCCTCTGGGACTGGAGTTACAGATGTTGTGACCTGCCACTTGGGTGGTGGGAATTGAACCCAGGTCCTCTGGAAGAGCAGGCAGTGATCTTTAACCACAGAGCCCCCACTCTGGCCCCTTCCTTCCACTTTTACACGAGTTGCTAGTCTTGTGCAGCAGGCTCCTTCACCTGCTGAGCCATCTTGCTTGCCCTCCTCTGCTCTTTTTACATTTGATTTGACTTAGACAGGCAGGCTTTTATTTGGGGACAAACCCGAAGTGCCTCTGTAAGAACCAGAACTCACAGTCCCCTTGTCACTTGGGACAGTTATAGGACAGGCAGAAGGAAAGGAGGTTGCAAAGTTTCCTTTTGTGACTGGGATTAGCTTTTGCCAGAAGTGAGTGAAAGAATGTCAGGTGGGTAGGTCCATTTGATTTTTTTTTAAAGACTTTATTCTGAGTAATTTGAGATGTATGAGAAGGTTACTGACAGTGCAGAGGGTTCCCACACACCCATCGTCCGTTCTGTGTAATTGTTGCCATCTGTACTTCCATAGCATAGAACTCAGCAATGGACAGCCGGCATATCACTAGCCATTAAAAATGAATTGTAGCTCACTAGTTTTTCCATCATGTCTCTCTGCTCTGGGGCCCATTTGGCCACCACAGAGCTTTTCATGGTCTGTGGCAGTGCCTCAGTCTAGTGGGAGTGGTGGCCGGACATCCTGTGCAGTGTCTGAAGGTTTTTTCCTTTTCTTTTTTTATGAGTAGATGAGTTCTAGGCTTTGGAGAGGAACTCCAAGATGAAGTGCCCTCTATTTCCTCTTGACAGACAGCTCGTGTGTTACTCACCTGGAACCCACAGCACAGGCCTGATCCACCGTGAGATCACTGGTTTTCCTTTACCTATTCTGGTCTTTGAGACCACGTTACTAATTACAGCCTACTCTCAGAGAGATTTGGAGGACACACCTACCTCTCAGAGAAGTACCCATATGGATTATTTGTAGGGTTGCAGGATGCCTGGATAAGTTTGCTTTTCAGATCAACCAGGATTAATCTCTTGCTGGGAGAGGTTCTAGAAAACCACACCAGACCCTCTCACCAGCTAGGTAACTTCTCTCACTGAATCATATAGCCCCTAGCCCAGCAGCAGATAATTTCAACGCGTATATTCCTTGTAATATTAGAATTTAGATTGACTGGGCATCCTGTACTCTGTTGTATCTAGTCGATTGTTTGATGTGTTGGTAGGAAAGATGCTTCTCTTCCCCATGACCTTGAGTTCATCATCTCCGTAGTGTTTCCTCCCCACTTCCTGTCTTCCTTTATCAGAGTTTGGTATGCTTCTGTGATGGGACGTCGTCTACTTAATTTTCTTTTAAAGCAACGTGGAAAATAATTTTGTTTGCTTTGAAAAAGGAATTAGTTTGTGTGTGTTTTAATAAAAAGATTTTTTCTCATTACATGAGCCAAAAATCACATTAGTTTCCAGCCCTCATAAATGAAACCCAGAGTGGAAGGAAACAAGAGATTTGTGCCGAATTTCCGAGCACTGGTCATGGGCGGGGCAAGGAGGAGACACTGACTTCTCTTCTGCAGCACTGGAGGCTACAACAGCAGCTAGCAAATGGATTCCCTCAAAGTTGGCAGTGCAAGGCGCTTGTGATTGCTTAAGATCCCGGACTTCTAGCAGGTGTGAGAGAATTCTAAGTGGATATAGAAATGAAGAAGGCTATGGGAGTGGGTGGAATGTTGAAGGATCCATGTAGTTTAGTTTTAAAAGGAAAGCAGACCTCTGGTTTCCCGGAAGTGCGCCTAGCCCATCAAATAGTATTGCTTTTCATTAAACAGAAATTTTGCAGTCATGATTACCTTGGGTGCTTTGTTCTCAGCAGCTGGTAGCCATCAAATCAGACCCTGCTTTTTATCACCAGCAGGTGTTCCAGGCAGCAGAAGTGACGCTGAGCTCCAGAGATGGCTCAGTTCCCCCTACAGGGTTCCCTGTGAATGGCTTAAGGGTCTGCTCATCGGGCAGGTGGAGGTGGATGTTGTGTTCTTGTCAGTTCCAGCGAGGGAAGGGCAGCACTGGAGAGGAGTCATGTGTGTTGAAGGCAGTGAAGCTGGCACACTACTGCATGCGGTGGCCATTTTATTAGTTTGTTGCTCCAGTGTGGGCATTCATTTTGTTCTCCTGTCATGTGACATGTTCAGGCAATCCTTAGAGATTGTCAGCTGGATCTGGCCACCTCATTCGCACTGACCTTCTTCTGTGTTAAGGGCACTTGTCATTTCTAACTTAAGTCAGTTTTCCTGAGCTCTGAGGCCTGGGACCTGGGATCTGACTCTGCTGGGTCTCCACAGACACACTCAGTATGTCCCTCCCTCAGGCCTGGCTCCTTTTAATCCTAGAGTCTGTCCTTTCTGTCCAGGCTTCTGACTCTGTTTTGCCCTCTTTTTGCTGCCACATCTTCAGTATCGAAATGCAGGAGGCCTTTGTCAGATATGTGGGGAATTAACATACATCTACCTCAGGTTGAAATGCTTGCCTATCCCAAATGAGAAGCACTGACAGGCCTGAGATGTCCAGGGCAGTGCATTCCGGTAGCTGCACCTACTGTGATTGGTTAATTGGTGCAGCCCGACACTGCCAGTTCTTGTCCATAAGAACTGCTTGTGGCACAGCTTCCTGAAGGTGTTCTACATGCCTGTGTTTGGGTCTTGTAATGCTCCTGAACAGAATAACATATGTTTGTCCATGTGTTTAGACTTTTAAGATGCCAGATGTCTATAGTACCAGTTTTTATTGTCTGCTTTTGAATTATGTTTTGAAGCTTAACACATCTTGGGATACTGCTGTAGAAATGAGTGCTGAGCGCTACCTGGTTGTAGGCTAGAGTTTGATAAACATTTTGAATTTTCTTGAATTTCTGTTTGTGGGACAGTAGTGTGTCAAATATGTGCCTGTAAACTGTGAGGCCACTTCCTGTGGCCTCTAGAAAAGAGCAGCAGTTGTGTTTTGTGGAGGACTTTGAGTTTAAATGTGACTGACGAATGGCAGCTGTATGCTGCCGTTGCTGTTTTTGAGGGGGGCATCACATATAGTCTCCTGTTGTCATTATGTCAGCAGACCACACCTGTGGGGAAGCTTAATCCTCAGTGTTCAGTCGGATGGGCTTGTAGCCGGCATCACTGTCAGTGGTCAGGGGTAGAAGCTGAGACCTCCAGAGATTATGGTGGAGTGCATCCTCTGGGTGAGCACCCTTCCCTTTGGAGTTTGCAGAGGACACCCAGGCCACAGTCTGAGCAGCGTTACTTACTCTCTTATGAGGAGACTTAGCTCCACCTGTTCTTTCCAGAAGATTCTCCTTCTCATCTTTACGCCTGCACATGGGGTCATCAGGAGGTTTTCTTTGTAGCTTTAATGCCATCAAATTGAACAGTTTTGCAGCTGTGGCCTCTTTGTTTTTCAGGTATCTGCTTCCCCTTGTTCTGGCTAACAAGCTCTCTGAGGTGCTGCCTCCCCCTGGTGCGTCTGTGGGAAGCATAGCTTCCAGTCAAGGAAGGAGATTCCACAGAGGACTTATTTCCAAACTGTATCAGCAGGGGACCCTCAGTAGACATCTAATTATATCTGGATGCCAGTGAGCAGCATGAGCCATTCTTGGAGGTGGAGACTGGGGGAAGTGATGTGCTAGGGGCTCAGAGCAATGCCTTTGGGGATCTGCCTGAAGAGGGCTTTTCCAGAGCGACCCCCGAGAAACCCTTGGTCACAGTGTGGCCAAATGGCCTCATCTCTGGTGTCAGGCATTCGTCCATAGGCATGTTGGTCAAGAGGCTATCCTCAGTGCTCCTTTGTACCGTTCCTTAGATTCCACTACCCCCTCCCCTAGCCAGTGGCTCCCCCTGAGTCCTCCCTCTGGGCCTGCATTAAATTATAGGCCAGCTGTCTCTGCTTAGACTTAAGGCACTCTTGCTGTTCCTCCACTGGGTTCCTCTTTCCTTGTCCTTCTCAGAGTTGCTATTGGCTCAGGCTTCTGAGACCTACTCTGCTTCCTTGGCCCCCTTCATGTTCCCCAAAGGCCTATTTGCTTATATCTTAGTAATTATAAATACAGCTTTAGAAGTAAATGCTGGTTGAACCTCGCTCCACTTTAGTGCAGTGTTCACCCCTCACTGAGCCTCTAAATGGCACGTGAACATGACCCACATTGTCCACCTTTGGTGTCACTGTTGAGGATGAGCCGGTATCACTTTAAAACAGTTATTCTAATTGCCTCCACGGCTCCACATTCGAGGACTCCTGCACTGCAGCAGCACACCGCAGACTCCTTGATGAGCTTCAGTTCCTTCAGCACAGTGGTCTCTTCTGCACGCCCTTGCTGGATCAGTTTCCTGTGGGGTTACTATCAAACGTAAGCCCGTTGGGGCTGTGTCTCCTGTGCATCTCTGCTGCTTCCACACGGGCACCATCAGCACAAGCATGCTTATCCTTGTCATACGGCTGCACCTTCAGCTTCTCACCTGCCTGCCTGCATGTCTGTGCACCTTCCTCTTGCCCTCCCTTTGCAGGCATGAGTATGTTTCAGGCTTGCATGTGAGTGGCAGCTGTGGCCACACGTGGAAACTGCTGACACAAACAGCTGTTTGCTACCACTCTTCTGTCTTGAAATGTAGTCATTTCTATTTGAGTTCTCAGGGGGCACATCTCTTGTTATGAAATTAAATGATGGACTCCTTAAGACCGGAGCCAGCCAGAACATAAACATCCCAAGGCACAGAGCAGGCACTGACAAATATTTGCATTCCATTTCAGTTGTAAAGAAAGTCATTAGGAGAGATAAAGAAGCATCATCTTTGGCCTGAGACTATGGTATGGTTAATTCTTATGCTCTGCTCCAATCTTGTGCTTCATGGATCCATGAGAACCTCACTCAGAACTGAGCAAGCAGGACACAGAAGCCAGTAGAGCAAAACCTCTTATGGTTTCTGTTTATTGGGACAGTGAGTCACCCTCTTCACCAGTGCTCTGTCTAATGGAAAGGTGTCTGCAGTGCTGTGCTTTCATGATAATTCCACATCACTTCTTTTACAGTCATGTGGGTTGTTCTCTAGGTCCTTGGGTACGCTGGCCATGGAACTGTGGGTCACAGCATTGTGGGGTTGGGAAATGATAGGGTCTTTGTTACTCTTCAGCCAGCACTCCAGCTGGTTTGTTCTGTGTAAAACTGTCATGGAGCGTGGCTTGTGTTGCTCAGTAGAGTAAAGGACTGGGGCTGGGGGAAGGGGTGGGGCTGGGCTGGGGGCGGGTTTGGGGGAGGCTAAGAGAGGCAACTGCTTTCTATGACAGTTTTAGTCCAGGCTCCCTTCTTCCCCTCTTGCATTTATTCTCATCTGAGACCATGGCTCATTACTGATTTAAGATTTGTTCTCCCACTGTGGCAGCTTCTTTAATTGAAAGCATCTCAGTGAGAGAATGTTGAAAACATAGCGCTTGTAAATGATGTGGGGTCACACGGCGGTTTTAATTGATCCCTATGATGAACGGTATATTCCCCAGCGAAGGCCTCCTTTTCATTTTTTGTTAAGGCCTTTATCCCAGCCACAAGCACGGAGCAGCTTAATAGTGTTTCTGGCTGGTTGTGCTCTGAATTATGCTGCATTTTTCTTTCTTTCTTTCTTTCTTTCTTTCTTTCTTTCTTTCTTTCTTTCTTTCTTTCTTTCTTTCTTTCTTTCTTTTTTTTTTAGCATTGACTTCGTAACCTAGAGTTGAAGCCAGAGTAAGCTGGAGAACTTATTCCTGTGCTTTTTATTGCATAAGGCATTAAAACAGCACCAGCTTGGTCGTCTGTTTTGCTTCTCATAGGCACTGTCATCACTTTATTTGGCTGTTGTTAGAACAGATGTTTTAAAGGAACTATTTTGGCCTGACTGTATTTCTATATTTGCTTACTTTCTGATGACTGGGAAGGAGGGAGGGAGGAAGGAAGAGAGACAGATAGACAGACAGATGCACACACACACACACACACACACATACACACACACACACACACAGAGACGGGGGGGGGAGTTGTTTTTTTTAGAGTCATAAAGAACAATTCTATTACTGAATTGAATCCTAGTAGCTAATGATTAAATTAGAGAATATATTTATTTATTTATCTATTTATTTTTGATACTTTACATTTCAAATGTTTTCCCCTTTCCAAGTCTCCCCTTTGGAACCCCCCTATCTCATCCCTCTCTCCCCCTGCCTCTATGAGGGTATTTCCCTACCCACTCACCCACTCCTGTTTTCCCTCCCTGTCATTCCCCTATACTGGGGCATCTAACACTCTCGGATCCAAGGGCCTCTCCTCCCACTGATGGCCAGCAGGGCCCTCCTCTGCCACATATGTGGCCAGCACCATGGGTCTCTCCATATGCATTCTTTGTTTGGTAGTCCAGTCTCTGGGAGTACCGGGGGGCCTGACCAGTTGACGCTGTTGCTCCCTCCCTATGGGGCTGCAAATTCCCTCAGCTCCTTCAGTCCCTTCTCCAACTCCTCCACCTGGGACCCCATGCTCAGTCCAACAGTTGCTGTGAATTGAATCATGGGTGTTCTGAACTTTTGGGCTAATATCTGCTTATCAGTGAGTACATACCGTGTTTGTTCTTTTGTGACTGAGTTACCTCACTCAGGATGATATTTTCAAGTTCCATCCATTTACTTGTGAATTTCATGAATTCATTGTTTTTAATAGCTGAGTAGTATTCCATTGTGTAAATGTACCACATTTTATGTATCCATTCCTCTGTTGAGGGACATCTGGGTTGTTTCCAGCTTCTGGCTATTCTAAATATGGCTGCTATGAACATAGCAATCTACAGATTCAATGCAATCCCCATCAAAATTCCAACTCGATTCTTCATAGACTTAAAAAGAGCAATTCTCAAATTCATTTGGAATAACAAAAAACCCAGGATAGCAAAAACTATTCTCAGCAATAAAAGAGCTTCTGGGAGAATCAGCATCCCTGATCTTAAGCTCTACTACAGAGCAGTAGTGATAAAAACTGCATGGTATTGGTACAGCGACAGGCAGGTTGATCAATGGAATAGAATTGAAGACCCAGAAATGAACCTATATACCTACAGTCACTTGATCTTTGACAAAGGAGCTAAAACCATCCAGTGGAAAAAAGACAGCATTTTCAACAAATGGTGCTGGCTCAACTGGTGGTCAACATGTAGAAGAATGCAAATTGATCCATTCCTATCTCCCTGTACAAAGCTGAAGTCCAAGTGGATCAAGGACCTCCACATAAAACCAGATACACTGAATCTAATAGAAGAGAAAGTGGGGAAAAGTCTCGAACACATGTGTCGGGCCGTGATTGGAAGTCTGTGTTTCTGGTCGAGCTAAGGTTTGAACGTTGCAGGCCCAATGGGCTGTCCTCAGCCTACAAGGGATGGCAACTGTTTTCCTAAGCTCCTAGAATACAGCTTCTAACATGTGGCTACATCTCTCCATAGGTCTGTGACATTTGATCACGTAAAAAAGGGTCATGCTCGCAGCCGCTCCTCAGGTAGAGGCGTGGTCACACAGCCCCAAGCCATCCCCAGGTTAATGAGACACCTGGAGACTTAGCCACGCCCTTTCCCAGTAACTGTAATTGCCTCACCTCTCCCAGAAAGGCAGAGGTACAATTCCATCCATGCTACTCTCCACAATGAAAATAAATGTCTTAGAATTATGGACTGTCTCTTCATCCGGACCCACCATGGGAAGGGAGGGATCTGGCCCTTGATTAAGGAGCCGAATCTAATCTCTCGCAGAGGGCTTCCCAGTGCTCCCAGATGGTACCCATTCACCCAAGCCTAAACAGTTAGCCCGACGCCCCAAGCCATTGAAACCGGTCTCGGCAGGAATCCCAGCTGCACTCCGGCTAGCCAGTCTGCGGTACCCTGCAGTGACTGCGGTGCCCCGGGCTAGAGAATCCACAGAGATGGGTGCTGCTCGTGTTCCCCAAGAATGGCCCCCTCCCCCACCCATGGGTAGGGCCCACAAAGACTTCCCACAGCCCTCACCTGCCTGTCGGACTGTGTGGGAAGACGTGTGGTCACTTCCTGCGTGTCTCCTGTCCCACCCAGAGCGACAGCCCTCAGGACGGACATGTGGGGCTTTTTCCCACCGCCCCAGGATTGTTCCCACACACATGGGCACAGGGGAAAAGTTCCTGAACAGAATACCAATGACTTATACTCTAAGATCAAGAATCGACAAATGGAGACCTCTGCCTGGGCCACCAGGAGTCCATAGCCAACGAGCGCCAGGAGAAAGCTACCCTCTCAGGAGCGTGGAAAAGCCGTGAGTGGGGTTAAGGGGAGCAACACTGCTCATCGAGACCTGCCCGGAACCGGCGGGATACATGGCCTGAGAACTTGGGGGCAGGAACCTTCCTCTGAACCTTCCGGTTTCCATCTATGGGTAGAGACCTCTGCCTGGGCCACCAGGGGTCTGTGCCTGGGGACCTCAGCCTGGGCCACAGGGCTCCAGGAGAGAGCTGGTATCCCAGGAGTGCTGACACACCTGTGAGCACAGGCAAAACCACCACTTCTGTTCAAACTCACTGGATCAAGAGGGACCCCTGCAGAGCCATCAGGACATAGGAACCAAGGGACCACTGGGGACAAGATCCTTCTGATTTCTGTCTGCACCCCAGAGCTGACTCTGTGCCACAGCTCTCCAAACCCAAACACCTCTCAGAGAGAGCTGGTCTTCAAGGAGTATTGACACAGAGACCTGCAGGAGGGGCAAGCCACAACCAGACAGAGTAAGATCAGCTAACATCAGAGTTAACAAGATGGCAAAAGGCAAGGGTAAAAACATAAGGAACAGAAACCAAGGTTACTTGGCATAATCAGAACCCAGCTCTCCCACCACAGCAAGCCCTGGATACCCCAACATACATGGATACCCCAGAAAAGCAAGACTCAGATTTAAAATCATTTCTCATGATGATGGTAGAAGACTTTAAGAAAGAAATGAACAACACCCTTAAAGAAAAACAAGAGAGCAGAGATAAACAACTAGAAGACTTTAAAGAGGAAACACAAAAATCCATTAAAGAATTACAGGAAAATACTATCAAACAGGCAGAATTACAAGAAAACACAATCAAACAGACAAAGGAAATGCACAAAACTATCCAGGAGCTAAAAATAGAAATAGAAACAATAAAGAAATCACAAAGGGAGACAACCCTGGAGTTAGAAAACCTAGGAAAGAGATCAGGAGTTATTGATGTAAGCATCACCAACAGAATACAAGAGATAGAAGAGAGAATCTCAGGAGCAGAAGATACCATAGATAACATC
>CM052701.1:31767650-31791551 GCA_028551405.1 Uromys caudimaculatus | reverse complement strand
TACTAAAGCTCAAAGCACAATTGCGCCTCACACAATAATAGTAGGCGACTTCAACACCCCATTATCATCAATGGACAGATCTCGGAAACACAAACTAAACAGAGACACAGTAAAACTAAGAGATGTTATGGACCAAATGGATTTAACAGATATCTATAGAACATTTCATCCTAAATCAAAAGGATATACCTTCTTCTCAGCACCTCATGGTACCTTCTCCAAAATTGACCATATAATAGGTCACAAAACAAACCTCCACAGATACAAGAAGATTGAAATAATCCCATGCCTCCTATCATATCACTACGGATTAAGGCTGGTCTTCAGTGGCAACAATAACAACAGAAAGCCCACATACACATGGAAGCTGAACAATGTTCTACTCTATGGTAACTTGGTCAAGGAAGAAATAAAGAAAGAAATTAAAGACCTCCTAGAATTCAATGAAAATGAAAGTACAACATACCCAAATTTATGGGACACAATGAAAGTAGCGTTAAGAGGAAAACTCATAACTTCGAGGGCCTCCAAAAAGAAACTGGAGAGAGCATACACTAGCAGCTTAACAGCACACCTGAATGCTCTAGAACAAAAAGAAAGATAAACAGGCTGAGAAAGAAATTAGGGAAATGACACCCTTCATAATAGTCACAAGCAATATGAAGTATCTTGGTGTGACTCTAACCAAACAAGTGAAAGATCTGTATGACAAGAACTTCAAGTCTATGAAGAAACAAATCGAAGAAGACCTCAGAAGATGGAAAGCTCTCCCGTGCTCATGGATTGGCAGGATTAATATAGTAAAAATGTCCATCCTGCCAAAAGCAATCTACAGATTCAATGCAATCCCCATCAAAATTCCAACTCAATTCTTCATAGACTTAGAAAGAACAATTCTCAAATTCATTTGGAACAACAAAAAACCCAGGATAGCAAAAACTATTCTCAACAACAAAAGAACGTCTGGGGGAATCAGCATTCCTGACCTTAAAGCTGTACTATACAGAGCAGTAGTGATAAAAACTGCATGGTATTGGTACAGTGACAGGCAGGTAGATCAATGAAATAGAATTGAAGACCCAGAAATGAGCCCACACACCTACGGTCACTTGATTTTCGACAAAAGAGCTAAAACCGTCCAGTGGAAAAAAGACAGCATTTTCAACAAATGATTCTGGTTCAACTGGCAGGCTACATGCAGAAGAATGCGAATTGATCCATTCCCATCTCCCTGTACAAAGCTCAAATCCAAGTGGATCAAGGACCTCCACATAAAACCAGATACACTGAATCTAATAGAAGAGAAAGTGGGGAAAATCCTCGAACACATGGGTACAGGGGAAAAGCTCCTGAACAGAACACCAGTGGCTTATGCTCTAAGATCACGAATCAACAAATGGGACCTCATGAAATTGCAAAGCTTCTGTAAGGCAAAGGACACTGTCAATAGGACAAAACGGTAACCAACAGATTGAGGAAAGATCTTTACCAATCCTACGTCTGATAGAGGGCTAATATCCAATATATACAAAGAACTGAAGAAGTTAGACTCCAGAAACCAAATAACCCCATCAAAAAATGGGGAACAGAGCTAAACAGAGAATTCTCAACTGAGGAAATTCATAGGGCTGAGAAGCACCTAAAGAAATGTTCAGCATCCTTAGTCATCAGGGAAATGCAAATCAAAACAAGTCTGAGATTCCACCTCACACTAGTCAGAATGGCTAAGATCAAAACTCAGGTGACAGCAGATGCTGGCGAGGACGTGGAGAAAGAGAAACACTCTTCCATTGCTGGTGGGATTGTAAGCTGGTACAACCACTCTGGAAATCAGTTTGGCAGACCCTCAGAAAAATGGACATAACACCACCTGAGGACTCAGCTATACCTCTCCTGGGCACATACCCAGAAGATGCTCCAACATGTAATGAGAGAGAGAGTTTTAATAGAGAGTTGAGTATTGTGGAAGCAGAGTAGTCCTCAGGCCTTTAATAGACCTGGCCTTGGAAAGAGACAGTGGGGTTGCTGGAGAAGAAGTTTGGGCACAGTATCCTGAACTTGAAAAGCTAGGCTTAGCTTATAGCCAATAAAATGTTCAACAACAACTAAAATATCAAACTGCCTTGAAAGACGGCTCTTAAGAAGTTTATGTCAAAGCCAAGTTACAATTGTTTAAAAGTAAGGGAAATCCAAAAGAAAAACTGTGAATCTGTTTAGAGAGAGCACACGAACCAATTAAGGTCCTTTAATCTCTACCTTTGTAAAGCCAAGAATCGATTTCAGACTTGGATGCTCATTTCACATGCCATACCTAGTGTCCTAGTGAGGTTAAATGTTTTAGTCTGAGTTTAGGCATTCATAGCAAAGCTTATCGATGGCATTCTAATGCCATTTCTGTTGCTGTGATAAGATCATGACCAAAAACAACTGAGGGAAAAGTTTTAACTCATAATTCCTATTTACAACTCATCACTAATAGGAGGTCCAGACAGTAACTCAAGTAGCTAGTCATATGATATCCATAGTCAACAGCAAAGAGAAATGAATGCATCCATGTTGCCTGTTTGCTTGTTTCTATGTTCAATTAGCTTTCTTCACTCATTCAGTTCAAGGTCTGTATAGGGAATAATGCTGCCCACAGTGGGTTGTATCAATTACTATCAAGACAGTCTCTCTCCCCCTCCCCCCCAAAAAAAGAATGACACATCTGGTATATATATATTCCTACTCTTTGAGTCCTGTATGTTTAAACAAAAACAAAATACATTGTAAAACAAACAAACAAACAAAAAGACAGTCTCCCACAGAAGTGCCCACAGTCCAAACTGTTCTAGGCAGTTCCTCAGTTGAGAGTTTTTTCTATGGTGATTCTCGTTAAGGCAAGTTGACAAAAACTAACCATTATGCATACTAATTAAGAAACAGGTTTGTTTCCATGCAAAAATTTTCTAAAATTGCTATTTTATCACAATGATTGCAAAATAATATTGTAACAAGCAGAAGAGGCAGATTCAGAGGGAGTCACTAAGGATGAAGGGTATTTTAAGGAGTCGTTCCCCTGGCATTATTTGAATCATTTTCTATCTCCTTTTGGAAAACTGATAGAGATTGGATTCTCGATTAAAATAAAGCAGCTGCCTCCTACATTGGCAAAAACATCACCGTTTAGAAAAGATCACACTGAATCCTCAGGAGTCCAAAAAGTTGCTTTTTGGTTGATATAGGAGCTGCTTTGGGGATGTTCCAGTATGATTGTGTAGCAAATTCTTGCTATAATCAGGTATGAGTCAGACAGATACTGTTAACTTCATAGTGAGATTTGTTGCTGCTGTCCTGAGCATTGGGCATGAGGGCCATTTGGGGGCATAACAAACACTCAGTAACTGTCTATCAAATTCATGAATTGTGGAAAGAGTTAACTGGGCAGATGTCATTTATACATAGGGAGCTGCTTATTGATGAAGTGCCATCTGGTTTCCTTGGTCTCATTGTTATCTGTGAATGTTAATTGATAGCCTAGCTCTTTAGTCTGTTCAGGATCTTCAAGTCCCAACCTAAAGATCTAAGGTTTGCTTGGCTATTAGTGTGATTTGTTTTTCTCTGATGGCTTGAACCAGTTGAGGTCCACTGATCAATCTTCTTTAATTTTCTCTTATTTTGTACTTACCTGACACCATACAGTTAATAGGATACTTAACCTTTTCTGGTATGAAAAATGCTACAAATCAAACCACATGGCAGAATGTTTCTCTGAATCATATCTCTTTTGTGTCTGTTATGCATTTTTCCATTTCACTGAAGGAGTGGGTGGAAGGGACTTAATTCTTACCAGGCTTTTGCTCTTCTATAACATGAAAGGAATTAGAGTGATGGAGAGTTTTCTGGTCACATTTATGGTTTTTGACCTTTGTAGTTATCTCAGTTGATTAGGAAAATGAAAGTGTGAGTTTGGAACACTGTCACTCTTCATCCTGTAACTCAAAAGTCTGGTCTGTTCATATCTAAAATGATGAAGAACTTAACCCTGAAGAGCGGGGGAATGGTACTTCTATTCTCCCGGGAAACAAGCAGTCTTTCTGCCAGTGGTACAGGGTTAGCTTGCTGGCTAAATTGGCCTAGAGACTTTTCAGCATAGTACCCTACTAAGTCACTGTCAGTATGAGTCTGATTAGATTTGCCCATGTTTATACGCTGGGCTGGCGATATGGCTTAGTCAGTAGAATGTGAACCTCAGCACTCTATAACTCAAGAAGAGGGATACATATCCTTAATCCCAGGAGATGGGGGCAGGAGGATCAGAAGTTCAAGGTCATTCTCAGATTCCTAGCAAGTTCTAGGCCAGACTAAGTTACAGGAGACAGAGTCTCAAAACAAACAATAAGCTTTTATGTAAAACGATATAAAACTCTACACTAAGATTTTTTTTCCACGTAGACTCCACAGTTTAAAAGCTCTATCATGCTTATTCCACTTTCATGGAAACTGTTTCTGAGACACCTTTTCAAAAACATTGGTGATGAAGGGGAGAAGATGCTTAATTTTTCTTCTTAAATTACCTAATTACATTTCTCAGGTTTACATTTTTTCCTTGTGATTGCATTTTTAAATTTACTTACCTCATGTAGATTTATATCAGAGATGCATGGGTAACTTTTCCCAGTTCTCTAACTTGATGTGAGGATATAAATATACCCAGGAGCCATTGCAACTCTAAGCGGTAATAGTTTTATTGACTTGGAAACCCAGCTGTCTTGATTTCCAGTGGTGGCTTGCCGTGTTTAAAGTAACTGACAACCCTGCAATCATTACCAAAAGTTTATGATTTGGAAAAAAAGGTAAAAAAAGGAATGGGGCGAGCGGGGAACGGAAAAATGCTGTTTGAATTACAAACTGCTTACAGCAGCTCTGTAGGGAGGGCTGTTAACCCAGGTCACTTAAAATATGGCTATAATTGTGAGAGTTCAGAATAATTATCTCTGGAGAGGACCTTAAAAAAATATATCAAAAAAATCCAAAGGAGCTCAAAAGCACACTGACAGGCTTGGAGGCAGAATGCATGGTTTTAAGAGTTCCTTTGTGGAAGGTAATTTGCTCTGTGGGGTTGCTCCATTTTGGGGACATATGATCTTGTGACCCTAATAAACCCCCAGTGTCTCCACTGACAAGCCCTGAGCTGGAAGGGTTGGTGTCTCCTTTGCCTTGCCCCTATCCTAGGAGTCACCAAGGAGCCTTACACTTTGGTGGTAGAAATCTGATGCCTCTTCTCGCAGGCGCTCCAGCCGCCTGCTTGGGTGCTGAGTCTTGCAGCTTCTCTGTGGCCATCACTCCTGGGCACTATGTTCCTTCATTTTAAAGCAGACCAACTGAACTACTACACAGCAAGTTACCCCCAAACTTAATCCAAAGTTCAGCTTCACAGTTAGTGTTTTTCACACAATTTCTGTGGGTTAGTAATTTGAAGCATTTCATTAGCTGGCTGTGGCCAGGGGTTTCATGAGACTACAGTCAAGGTGTTGGTTTGGGGCCATAGTCTACTGACATTTTAAGAGGCCAGAGACCCTGCTTCCAGAGGGGCCCACTTGAGAGGCTAGCAAAGTGTGCTGGCTATGGGAGGGAAGTGTAAGTTTCTTGTCTGTAGACTTCTTCCCAGGGCTGATTGGATGTCCTTAGAGCATGACAATTAGCTTTTCCTAGAAATCTGGCCTCAGAGGTTACAAACTATAACATCTGTACTTTCCTGTGGCTATATAGGGTAGTTCTATTATGATCAAGGTTGAGACTATCAGGAAGGCCACTGGGGACCATGGGAAGTATCTTCCAGGGAGTAAAATCTGTCACACCATTATCCCGTGATGAGGTTAGAGATGAAAAATCCCTGCAGCCTGAGGATGAGCGCTGTATATAATATACTGGAGAGCACAGAGGGAGGCTGCTTGGCCATAGGTAAGAGTTTGGTTCTGGGTGAGCGTATGCTGGAAGCATTTTATCGAAGATTTTATCTTTAAATCAGTGTTAGTACTTAACCTTGTTTTTATAAAGAAGAAAATAAGACTACCTTTAATTTACCTTCCACAATACCAAATGCATTGTCTTTTTCTATGCAGCCACCCTATCTGTCTCCATATAGTATATATGCCTTTCTGTACCTTTGTACATATTTCCCTGACTTAGATTCCATTGTGCTGCTTTATAACTACTTTGTAACATCTTAGTGAGGATAAGAATAAACAGGCTGTTTTATTTTTTATTTTAATTTATTCTTCCCTTACATATTACATCCTGATCACCATTTCTTCTCTTTCCCTTCCTCTCAGTCCCTTCCCTGATGACTTCTCTTCAGTTTCCCTTCAGAAAAGGGCAGGCTTCCCAGGGATATCAACCAAACATTGCATATTAAGTTGCAATAAGACTAGGAATCTCCCTTTTTATTAAGGGTGGACAAGGCAACCCAGTAGGAGAAAAAGGATCTCAAAGACAGGCAAAAGTGTCAGAGACAGCTCCTGCTCCCACTGTTAGGAGTCCCACAGGAGCATCAAGCTACATAACCATAACATGTATGCAGAGCTAGGTCAGGTCCATGTGGGTTCCCTGACTGTTGGATCTGTCTTGGTGAGCCCCTATGGTTAGTTGATTCTGTGGGCTGTTTTCTTGTGGTGTCCTTGACCCCTCTTGCTCCTATAATCCTTCCTCCCCTACTCTCACAGGATTTCCTGAACTCTGCCTAATGTTTGGCTGAGGGTCTCTGCATCTGCTCCCACCAGTTGCTGGATGAAGCCACTCTAATGACAACTATGCTAGGCCCCAGTCTACAAATATAGCAGAATATCATTAGGAATCATTTCATTGACTTTTTTTTTTTTTTGCCTGTTTTGTTTGGTTCTATCCCAGGTCTCTGGGCTATCTAGACTCTGTTCCTGGCCCTCCAGGCATTGTCAGATATGGGCTCCCTCTTATGTCTTGGGTCTCAAGTTGGACGAATCATTGGTTGGCCATTCTCACAAGTTCTGTGCTACCTGTACCCAAGCACATCTTTCAGGCAGGACAGATTCTGTCAAGGTCTTGGGGTGGTTCCCAGTCCCTCCACTGTGAAGCTGTGGTACGGGCTGTTTTAAAAAGGGAAAGATCAGAAGAGCACCAGAAACCATGATGTGGCTGACAGTGCTTCTAAGTGTGGAGAAACAGAAGGTAATAGAAAAAAATGAAGAAGCAGCACACAGTTCCAGTGTAGCTCTCCAGTAGATAGCAAATGTCTCATCTAAATATAGGTAGCCCTGATAAAAAGAGGCTGTGGAACTCACAGGACTAGATTGCAGGTCTGGAAAGTCTTGGATTCTGGTGAGGCAAGCATCCCTCAAGAGAGTCTCAATTATGAGAGCAAGGAAAGAGTAAAGTCCCTCAGAGGAAACGATGAAAATGGTGAGACAGGCAATGACCAATCAGGCCTCACTTAGTAAAGCAGCAAACGCCTATCACAAGTAGAAGAGAAAGAAGAGAACAAACAATAATCGAACCAACCAGGAAAACAACCAGTAAGATTCCAACAATCATAACACTCCACAGTAATATCCTAAATGCAAAGCCTCAATTCTCACAAGTTGCAGACTAGTGGACTTGGAATAAAAAGCAAGGCCCAACTATTTGTTGTGTACAAGAAACACACCTCATTGGAAAACACACATAAGCTAAGAGTAAAATGATAGAAGTCAATATATTAAGCAAATGGAAGCTCCAAACAAGCTGGGCTAGCTATAGTAATATCTGCAAAATATATAAGAGGCCAAAATTAGAAGACATAGGAAGGCCATTTTCTATTAATAAAGGGAATAATCTATCAAAACAATTTAACAATTACATACACACCCAACAATGGTGGTTAAGAGCACTGGCTGCTCTTCCAGAGAACCCAAATTCAATTCCCAACAACTACATGGCAGTGTGTGTAACTCTAGTTCTAGAGGATCTGACACCTTCACACAGATATACATGCAGGCAAAACACCAACACATATGAAATGAAAAAACAAACCAAACTAAACCAAAAACAAAATAAAAAAATTCAACTAATTCCCAGTCACTCAGAGATTAAGTGGGAGTGGTTTGTGTAGGGTGGGACTTAACACTCTAGACAGAATTCCTGCCGCCAACAATTTAGTCAGAAACCCAGCGGCTTCCCCTTCAAGAAGCTGTGCTGTGTATTATTTTTCTAAAACTTCCTCTTGCATAAGAATCTTATGAGCAACTCATTATTTTCTCACCTGGGCTTTTGTTTTCTTGGCCTGGATTAAGACTTTACAACCCTTTTTAGCCCTTCACAGCCGCAGGCACATTCAATGGTCTGAACTTTTGTTATGCTGTTCCTATTTTTAACAAGAAAGACACACACACACACACACACACACACACACACACACACACACACACACACACACACGCTTTCCCCATGAGTAATTGGTAATGTGTGTGTATGCATGAACCTTACTTGTTGAACTTGGTGCTATGGAATCCTGTGGTTTATTGTGTGGTTGTAGTTATTTAGGGACCATTTCCAGGAAGAGCCATTCTTGGTTTACCTTTTCTCCTCCCAGAGGGTGTTTTTTTTTTTTTTTTTTTTTTTTTTTTTTTTTTTTGTCATTTAGGCACAGGATTTGGGGTGGGCAGGAAACTGGTCACCAGACTGGAATGCTAGCCTGTGTCACTGATAGCCACGCGCTGTGATATGGCATAGCAGACGTCTGCTTCCAGTGAGTGCTTTGTACAAGGCCCTTACCTCATGTGTAGTGTTCAGCAGACTTAGTGAGGCCCCCTGCTTTCCAGTGTCCAGACTTTACAGACTTCTTGCTCTGATGAGCTCTCCCTAAGCCTCAGAGGTGACCTGTTTAATTTTGCTGGTGGGGAGGGTGGAGGACATTGAGGCTGAGAAATGTGAGAACTGGGCCCAAATTCTGCTTTTCTTTCTTTTTTTTTTCTTTTTCTCTCTTTCCTGGGACATGACCAAATTGTTACTCAAATGCATCTACAAAGACAAAACATTCAAGTGCGCCCACTCTACTTGTTTCATGTAGTAACTAGAGAAGCAGCTGGTTTGTTTTTTTTTTTTTAACAAAATTAAGCCTCAAGTGTTGCTCAGGGGCACACGAGCAAGTGCCGGCTTAAAGCCGCTTCCAAAGCGCTGCCCCTGCGGTCCTCTGGTCTTGAACAGAATGAAGTTTAAATGTGTCCTTTCCTGAGATTTTTCTGGGACCTTAGGAGTGGAGATATAAAAGGACAACCTGGAAAACAGCGTCAAGTTAATTCAAAGCCAGCGGGGTTAGGTGAGACTGTGGCAGCCGAGGGGCCAGATGAGGATAGCCTGGATTAACATTCAGCACCTTTGCAGGGCTTGGGGCTATCTCTTGACTGTCTCCTGATACACCAGGTCTTTACCTGGTGGAGGAAAGCAGCTGATGTGGAGAGGTTTCTCAGCATCAGATGGGTAGTTGGCACCATTGCAATTCCACTTGTCCACAAGTTGGAGCTTTTTTGAATCATGCATTGCTACATGAACCTAGTGTTTCGTTTTCCTGGTACTCCACAGGGGAGGTCCATCTTCTGAGTTGCCATACTTGCTCATCCTAGGGAAATTCATTCTAGACTCTTGTAAGAAGTTAGCATTTGGAAAGTTGATTATACTGAGACCATATTATAGCTAATTTTTTTTCTTCAAAAAACAAACAAACAAACAAACAAACAAACAAACAAACCATCAGAATTGTATTTCAGAATTAAACTTTTAGGATTTGAAATGGATATTATCTGTGTACTCAGGGGTGAATGAAATTGTCTTGGTTCCCTGTCTATCCCCCAGAAAGGTAGGGTTTCCTCTTTGTGACCTCCCTGTTTCGTTTTATCTCTACTTCCCTGTGTCTGTTCAGGCCCGCCTTTTGCCCCACCCTTTGCCCTGCCATTTTTGGCATTGCCAGTGTTTCCCAAGCTCTAGGTAATTTATCTTTTCAGTCTGTTTGGAGCTTGTGATCAGTCAACCTTTTCAGTCTTTTTCTTGTTACCCTGTCGTGCTTTCTCGCAGTGTCTATGTGTCTTGGCATGACATGGGATGAGTGTGTGGGCTGCTGCTTTTCCTGCTTGTTTTGTCTAGTGGCTTATGAGGAATAGCAGGAAGAGCTAGTGGGAGCAGAGGCTTTATGTCAGTGAGTACTCTGAGATGTTTGACATTTCCTTAGCATTCAGGGTTAAACCCACAATGAGCCATCTTCTTATCCAGGGCTTTGAATGAGCCATCAACTTATTTCTGGTTTTCCCAAGATCATTGTTTTGAGTTGTGAAAGCATTTCTTGATTTACATTTTCTTTGATTGGATTAGAAAGGCCTGTTGGCCCGGTAACTGTTGCTATGGGAATGATGCTTGTGGTTAGTGTTGGGCATCAGTATTAACAAAAGCATCAGGTACCTGTTTGTTCAAATGGCCCAAGGTTCTGTTGGAAAGCACTTGTCTGCTCAGTCTGTTCAGTCTGAAGATCTATGGAAAACAACTGCAAACTGTGCTAGTGATTTTAATTCAGCACTCATATCTTTCATATTCTAGTAGTCTAGAGCTTGAATCTAGAACTTGAGATACTTTTTTGAGGGGTATAGTTTATTTTCACTAAAAAGATTATTTTTAAATTATGTGTATGTGTAGGCATGGGTATGTCCGTGTGTGAGTGTTGGTCCCCTCAGGGGCCAGGAGAGGGCATCAGATCCCTACAGTTAGAGTTAGAGGCAGCTGTGAGCCATGTGACAGGCTAGGAACCAAACTCAGGGGAGGGCCTTTTGCCTGCATGTTTATGTCTTTGCACCACATGGATGCCTGGTGCCTTTGGAGGCCAGAAGAGGACATCAGACATCCTGGAGCTGGAGTTACAGATGGGTTGTGAGCTGCTGTGTGGTTGCTGGGAATCAGACTGAGGTCCTCTGCAAAAGCAGGTAGTGTTTTTAATTACTGAGTCATCTCTCCTGCCCTTGCAGCTGGTTTTAGTTAAGGTCCTGAAGAAGTTGCCAGTGCCAATTTAAAAATGAGACACTTTCACTGTGACTGAGAGAGCGTGAGTTTTTAAATCCTGTTCTAGGCTTCTTTTAAAAATTGGTTTATGTCTTACATCTTTTTTTTTTTTTTTTTGAGATAGGGTCTCTGTGTAGCCCTGGCTGTCCTAGAACTAGCTCTGTAGACCAGACTGACTTCAAACTTAGAGATCTGCCTGCCGCTGCCTCTCAAATGCTGGGAATAGGATTAAAGGCATGTACTATCACCACCTGTCTCTCTGTCTGTCTCTCGGTCTCTGTCTCTCTCTCACAGACGTACACGTGCGCTTGCGCACACATATACACAGCAGGTCATGGCTTTAGTCCTACTAGAGCCACATCGGAGGCTAGGGTCTTTTGGCCAAGGTATCATTAGGAGTTGGGTCATCACCATGCCGGCTCAGTCTTCATACAGATGTTTAGCACTTTGTGCCAGGCACTTTCTAGACACCTGGATCCAGGTGAACACACAAACCCCCTGTGGCACTCATCCTCAGGGTGTTGTGGACTGAGTGGAGCTGATACAGAGAGGGAAGGCCAGTCAGTGGTGAAATGGCAGAGAGAGTTGGGCCTGAGGACAGTGGCTGCGTTTCTCAGGATGCATTAGAGCTAAGGTCTGAGGGAGAGGAGATGGAGCCAGGCAGGGGTCTTGTGAAGAGCACTGCAGATGGAAGGGTCGGGGTGGGGCCTGCAGGCAGATTTCTGAGTCTGAGGAATTGTGAGCGGTATGCAGGACACAGGGGTGCCAACATTGGTACAGAAGGACTGGGAGGGATGCCAGGGCCAGAGCACGTAGCTTCAAGTCCTAACTGCTTTGAAAATAACAGTTTAGGAGCAGTGAGCACTTGCTCACAAATAGTGACTGCAGCACAATCTTCTGATGACGGGGAAGTGCTTTCAACTGCAGACTGTGTCAGTGAACTGAAAGAGGGTGATGGCTGCATAGCATTGTGCTTCTCCTCCGTGATTGGAAGGTTGTCTGTTCCTGTGTGCGTGCGTGCGTGCGTGCGTATTGAGGGCCTTGTGCCTGCTAAGTATGTGCTGTGCCCCTGAGCCAGCCTAACTATAGGGCTATAGGGTGTCCCTCCCTCCCTCCCTCCCTCCTTCCCTCTCTTCCTTTCTCCCTCTCTCTCTCCCTCTCTCTCTCCCTCTCTCCCTTCCTTCCTTCCTTCCTTCCTTCCTTCCTTCCTTCCTTCCTTCCTTCCTTCCTTCCTTCCTTCCTTCCTTCCTTTCTTTCTTTCTTTCTTTCTTTCTTTCTTTCTTTCTTTCTTTCTATAATGGGGTACATGGTCTTTTAACAGTAATGGAGCAAACAGTTCCCTAGAATTTGAAAAAGCTTCTTTGCAGAAGACTGGCTGAACGTCTGCCTCAGGCTTTAAGTGAGGTGTTCAGTTAGTGCTTTCCACCTTCACCATTTACCAGAAGAGCAGGCTGACACAGGCTAGCTTCAAAGAAAGAAACCCAAGATAGCCCATATCTCTGAATTAGTCAAATCTCTGCTCTGGCTGTCTAGCTCTGAGCTAAAGTTTTTATGCACGTTCTCTGTTCAGGAATGTTTTCATTCAGGAATTGATTTTTCCACCCATTGGATAGTATGAATTTTTATTTGCCATACCTGATACAGTGATGAGCAGCTTGACACAGACCCCCCTCCCCTTACTGCGCCTGTAGACCTGAGGCTGGGACAGATACTCTGAAAATGATCCTTCAAAAAGTGTCCTAGTGTGTGATAGATACCTGCTATGAACTGTAAGGTGGTCAGTGAGGGGAGGAATCTCAGGAGCTTCTTGGGGGAAAAGGGACAGCAGAGGTCCTGAGAGTGGGCCAGGATCATTCCAGGGCAGTGTCACAGAATGTCAGAATAAACGATAGTCTTTAGACACAGTTAGGTACACTTTAGGATATGAACAGTGACCCTTTGTGTTCCCCTACTTGGAACCCTCTACTCTGTTATGCTAGATAACACAATGTTCTTTTTGTTGTCTTCCCTCATTTTATTTTCTATGTTTGTTCTTTTAGCTAGGAAGCATTCACAAAGATGATCTGAGCAGGGGTTTCCTTCTTAGGGATGGTGCCTTTTCGGGGAAGAGATGTTGCAGAGCAAGGAGTGAGTGGAGACAACAAGGCCTTGCCCTTCTTTGCTGTTGACTGAGGGTAGAACTCTGGGGTTGGTGTGTGTGTGTGGGGGGGGGGGAGGGAGGCGTAATGTGTAGCAGGTGGAGCCAGGAGACACTAGGACAGGATGACGGAACGAGAAATCAAAAATTCAGAACTCTCTGAAAACATTACAGACCATTATGGGAATTGAAATTAGAAACATTGTATGCATTTTTAATATTTCTTGTAGGAAAAGGACTGTAGCCATGTTAATGTTTAATGTACGGACCGTAATTGAGGGCTGAGCAGCTCTCCATGGTCCCATTTCCCCGGTCTTCATTAGAAGAAATTGGGTTCTATTTTAGGCCTGACTTTGAGAAGTGGGTGCTACCGGGAGTGCGATCCCTAAAGTCAGAGATGCCTTCCCATCCTTTGTGAAGGACATCAGGGGAAACGTGAGGTGCTCTGGGCCAGAGGTACAGCTCACTGGCAGAGCACTTGCCTAGCATGTCTGTGTCACAGTCTGTTGCTAGCACTGAGGAGAAGGTTCATTCATTGTCCTTGGGCCTACTCTTTTGTAAGTTGTGTTAAATATCCAGTGATTGCTTGCAGTTCAGCATTTGAAGATTCTTTTTTTTTTTTTTTTTTAAACCAATTTTCAAAGAATGAACTGGGTCTCTGTTAGGTACATTGGGATATAAATGCGCACCTGCAGAAGTGGTTTCCTGTGTCTCTAGGCAGATTTATTTGGACAGACAGGTCATGTACAAAGGAAAAGCTGGACAGAGAAGAGCCATTGGTCACTAATATTTTCTAGAATAACCAATACAAACCAGAATGTTTTTGAGTCAATTTCATTGTTTTTAAACTATCAAAACCATTGCTATCCAGTGTAATTTCCAGTGTTGAATATCCTTTAATCCACTATATGAACTAGTGTATTAGTCACTAGCCACTTGTGACTAGTGGGCAGTTCTATGCAGTTAGCAAGACTTGGGGGGCTTAGAGTTGAATTTCACTCAGTTTGAATTTAAGTAGCCACCTTGGTCTAGTGGCTACCATCTTGGCCAGTGTTGAGCTGGATAAGCAGCCTGTTGTTGCTGCCTGTGGACTGCAATTGTCCACTGCTTCTGCCTGTGGACTGCAATTGTCCTCTGCTTCCTGTGCAAGGCAAAGTGGTAAATGTGTAGAGGTGCCACATAAGATGTTATTTGCCAAAGGTCTATGAGAAATCGCCCAGCTGCCTTCTCTGGTAGTTTACCAGGCTGTCTGCCTGCCCCAAGCTGCCTTCTCTTGTATTTTGCCATGCTGTTTGTCTGCCCCAAGCTGTCTTCTCTTGTAGTTTGCCATACTGTCTGTCTGCCCCTTAGCTAAGACAAGAACTAGCTCAGACCTTTCCTTGGTTTTGTGTAATCAGAAATCAACATGGTCCTTAAGACAAGGAGGTTTTGTTTTTTAATTCTTCCCTCCTCCTCTCCTTTTTAAAATGAGACAGGGTTTTACTATGAAGCCCAGATTAGCTTGGAACTCGAAATCCTGCCTCTACCACCCAAGTGCTGGGTTTATGGGCATGCACCACTATGCTCAGCAAGGCTGGGGCTGTAGGGCTTGTGCTTTGTGAGTGACAGAAGTAATGTGGTTTTTTTTCACCCTAAGGGAAAAGCCTCTGGCACACAGATGTGATGATTGATATCAGCTGCAAAGGGGGCTTGTTGCCTTCTTTGGTGCCTCATTAAGGATTTGCTTCTCATCAGTGGCATTGGGGCAAGCCATGGGAGAAGTAGTCACCTTCTCAGCCTGACTTGCTCAAAGATGACCATTAGCTGACATTAGGACAAGTGTTCTGCCCACTTATTTCTGTAGTAAGCAGCTCAGTGGGACCTGCTGTTGATGGCTTAGCAGGACCAGCGGTGGTGTCCGCCAGCAGTGTCAGGAGATGGCTTGCTGGACACTGGGAAGAGCGCTATGCTCTTAGCCACCATCACCATTGCCTTGAACTTGAGTTTACCTATATAAACTCACCCAACAGTCTTCCTGACAAGCTATCCATGAATTAATCAATATTCTTCCTTAAGATATGTCATGTGTTGAAATCAATCAAATACACACATAGGTGTATACACACATTCATATATTTTCTAGAAACAGGATTAATTCCTCTTTCTAGTTTGAATTAGCATCTGAGAAACCAAGACTCACATTAAAATGTTTATGTGTTTTTATGCAAATGTAAATAAGTAAACACTTACGTGTTTTTATGTAAATGATTGTTTTGCCTGCATATTTGTATGTGCAGTGTCCACGGATGCCAATAGAGGGTGTCAGATTCCGTGGAACGGTAGTTACAGATGCTGTGAGCCGCCGTGATAGGTACTGGGAATGTAACCTGAGTCTTTTGGAAGAACAGCCAGCGTTCGTTCTTACCTGCTGAGCCATCTCTCCAGCCTTGACTCAAGTTTTTGATAAGCAATTAATAATGGCTGTCAAGTTTACAAGATCTAGATGACTTAGGAGACAAACCTCTGGGCATGTGTGTATAAAGGAGTTTGCAGGTTAGATTAATGAAGTGGGAAGTCTCCCCCTGAACGTAGGCAGCATTATACCATGGGCTGGGGCGTCTGCCGAATAAAGAGGGGAGAGTGAGTCAGCGTCCTTCTCTGTTGGTTTCCTAATTATGTGTGCAGTGTGACTAGCTGCTTTATGTTCCTGATGCATGCCTTTCCCACCATGATGGAAAAGTAATCTCCCTCCCTCCCACAGGGAAGATTACTTTCCCTGTGTAGCCCCAGCTGTCCTGGGAACTTGCTCCCTAGACCAGGCTGGCCTCTAACTCAGAGATCTGCCCAGCCCTACTTCTTGAGTGCTGGGATTAAAGGCGTGCCTCACCACTGCCCAGCCTAATTCTCTCTTTCTTAAATTGCTTTTATCAGGTATTTTGTCACCTCAAGGAGAAAAATAGCTGACACACTGGTATACTTTTTTGATCTTCTTTCTGACCTTTTATTATTCTTTATTGTGGGGTTGGAGGCATATAAGAGGGGCGTGGGGGTGGGGTGGGGTGGGGCTAGCTCTCATGAGTCATGTCACTGAAGAGTCATGTCGTTGACCATTGGATAGTTTATTTTGCATCAGCCTCTATTATAATAAAAATCGTGCCTTCCCATGGATCACGCTCTTTGGACATCCACTTGGCTTCTCCTTTTGCTTAACTGAGTGTCCAGAGTCAGTGGGATTTACAGAAGCGAACATATGCCAGAATGAAGGCTGAAGTCCTGGCAACTGAAAGTAGTGTCATGCTGACCAGAGTGGCCATCCCCAGTACCATGAACCAGGGGAATTTAAATTCATAAACCTTAAAAAGACTTAAAATTCTGCTTAGTCACAGTAGCCATGTTTCAGGTGCTCCACTGCTACATGTGTCTAGTGCCTATCATGTGCTACATGTGTCTAGTGGCTATCCTGTGCTATATGTGTCTAGTGCCTATCATGTGCTACATGTGTCTAGTGGCTATCCTGTGCTACATGTGTCTAGTGCCTATCCTGTGCTACATGTGTCTAGTGACTATCTGTGCTACATGTGTCTGGTCGCTATCTGTGCTACATGTGTCTAGGGGCTATCATGTGGTACAAGTGTGTAGTGGCTATCTGTGCTACATATGTCTAGTGACTATCCTGTGATACATGTGTCTAGTGCCTATCATGTGCTATATGTGTCTAGTGGCTGTCGTGTGTTACATGTGTCTAGTGGCTATCCTGTGCTATATGCGTCTAGTGGCTGTCATGTGTTACATGTGTCTAGTGGCTATCCTGTGGTACATGTGTCTAGTGGCTATCCTGTGCTATGGATGTCTAGTAGCTATTGTGTTAGGTAGTAGAGACTAAGCAGAGTGCGAATTCTTGCAAAGTGAACATTAATTATTTGGTCCTGTTGAGATCTTGTTGGAATCTGTTCTGACCACAAGAAGAGCCTGAAAGGCGTGTCCAGGCACTGATGGAGCTACCATCCCTTGAGGAATGCTCTGAGAAGCTAATGTACGAATCCTCAAGCATGAACAACTTTCTGTGCATGCTGGTCCCTGGGACATTCCCTGTCCTCAGCAGAGAAGAAAGCAAATTCAGCAATCCATTTCCCAAAGGACAGACTGAATAGTGTGACAGAATGTCACCTAATGCATGCCCTGTGTTCCATCCCTGACCTCTCTGAGCCTCCTGTCCTGACACTTTCATGGCCTCTCTGAGCCTTCTGTTCTGACACTTTTATGGCTGGGCTTTTGGTGTCTGCTTACACAGCAGTTGTGAGGGTTAAAAGAAAAACACTCCAAACTGCCACTCCTCACTCAGCATCAAGTAACATGAGGCTATTATTATCCCAACCTTTGAATTATAAAATGGGTTGGAAGCTAAAGAGCAGCTTCAGCTGGAGGCAATGGATGGTGGTCCTTCCTAGGGATGGAGCAACCAGGTAGGTCCATGAGCAGCTGGCTAGCCTGTCTGTGAGAAATGATGGAATTCCCATCATTTTGTACTCAAAGATCTTTACTGTAAATTCTATACATTGCCCATGCTGGCCTCATTCTCAGTGCTATGTACTAAGGCCCCACTGTCCTCCAAGGCAAGGGCACATCTCCTTCTGAGCATTCTTCAGGAAGGAGAAGTATGTGAGATTCTTGCTCATCCCCTGCCTAAACATGCATGTCTCCTACCTCTTGGAAGATAAGTCTTGAGCAAATCAAGCTACATGACTGGTTCCATCTCCCATAGGTCAAAGCAGAGATGAGCACAGTCTTGCCAAGACAAGGAAAGATGTCAAGCCAGGTTTCCATGTCTTTTATGAGTTCTTGGGTTTCCCACCTATAAGGTCATCCTGATTGGAAGTCCCCCCAACCCTGACTCAAGGTACTTGGGTGTGACATGAAAACAAAGCCACGGGATTGGCCAGCATGTCCAGCAGAGTCTATGAAAGAGTTACTGTGCTTGGCTTGTGGTGAACTGTAATTTTTTTCTTTTCATGAAAAAAACCTGAGAAACTAGAGAAGAATCTTACATTATGGGTTGTGTAAATCTCTTAAAAGTGATTAAAATATCATTCACAAAAGCACTGAATCCAAGCTCAGTATGTAACTCAGTGGTAGACACTTACCTAGCATAATCAAGAACCTGGGAGTGCACTACAAAGGAAAAAATACAATTAAAAATTATTTCACTCATCTTTAATACAAGTATTTTAATTTCTTGTTTATAGTATTTTATAAACACTCACATATCCTTCCTAACTTTTTGACTTAAAACTTTTTAAAGACATTTTCTCTCAGTGTGAGCATATTTTGTATATAGTTATATGTATATACGCATGCATGAATTCTATCTGCCATGACTTGTGATCTTTCCTTTAATGGTTAGGCATCTAGATCAATATTAACTTTTCATAATTGTAATACCTAATGGGATATGTATATTCTGATAAAGTTTAATGTTTGATTAAAGAGAAATTTTATGAAATAGGATTGAATACCTTTATGTAAAAGCAAATTAGTACAATTATAGCAAAATTTATATAGAATTTTACAAGTTATAAACTTTGCAAAATGTGCTTCATTTTGAGAATTTCATATACTAGTACAATTCATTTTCATTATAGACCTCTTTCTTCCCCCTCCTCTCCTGTGCCCCCACATTCCCCACTTAAATTCATGTCCACTTCTTCCACTTCTATGTCATTAGGATGTGTATGTATGTATACATACACGCATGCATGCGTACATATACATACATACAATCCAATTAGTGTTGCCCATATGTATACTGGTAAGGGCTCACCACAACTAACTCTCCCTCCCTTAGCCACTGTAGTTCATGAACTGCGGGTGAAACCTTGTGAGCTATTCCCCCATCCATGCTAGAATTGACTGGTGTGATTTTGTGCAGGTCTCCTATAGGTAGCCATGGCTGTTGAGAGTTTATGGGTAAACCATCCTTGTAACGTTTACTGCCCCTGTGCCTGGCCCATGGTGAACAGGAGGGTTAACATTTTCCTTTGTTTCATTTACTTTTATTTTTATCAAGAAGAGGGTCTTTTCCAACAGCCACATTCTCCTTCCTATTAGCAGAGATGGGCTACTGTCTAGGTCACTGGGGAGATTGGAAAGTGAGTTTCTGAATGGAGCAGCAGCAGGAAGGAGTGGTATTCGATGACGAAATCCTGCTACAGGAGGCTAGGATTTAAAACCTGCTTCACATGTAAAAAGGAATTTTCTCTGGAGGCACAGCCAGGGTGTAGAAGGGTGAGGCCTCCCTTTATATTTGCTGGATGGACTCACCTGAGTGTCTGTTCAGGATTGGCGGTAGGGCAAATAGGGAGGGAGAAGCAGCCAGGCCTGGGTTAGGAGGAGTGAGAGAGGGATGTGCAGACATGGAAGGTGACAGGGGGGCTTAAGGAGGCACAGCAGACTGACAGGGACAGGCTGAGAGCTCAGCCTTGGGGTTTTTTACAGTGGCTGCAGGGTAGATAGGGGATATGGGATTCAGGCAGAGAGAGAGTATATTCCCTAGTAAACTGGGTTCAATGGTTTATATGAGACATATCTATATGTCTCATGTATATGCCTAATGAGGGCCATGAATATCTTTAAAAATCCTACAGTGGTTTTCTGTAAATAATTTAGTTTCTGTGAATTCATTATGCCTGTTGACAGACATGGATGGTATTCTAAGCTTTATATTGCTCTAAGATGAGGCAGAAGCAAGAAGGGAGAGTGACCTCTTCAGAGATTTTGTTCTGTTGCTCTGTACCAGCCTCTCAAGGGGCCCCTCCAGTCGGTGCTGGAAAGGACAGGATAGAAGAGCCCAGGACTTAGACCAACTCCATAAGGAATTAACATTAGCACCGGACTCCACGAGTGAAGCATCAACCTTTCCATCTATTGACGAACACATGAAGCAAACTGCTGGTTCTGAAGCAAGTCAGAACTTGTTCCTGGGGGAAGTGCTGATTTTGCATAGAGATCTCACCTTGCCCTGTCTGAGGCCTGTTTAACCTTAGCAGTGTTTATGGGGAAAAGTTATCTTCCATAATTTTCAATCTCTTGCCTGTATAGCTACTCACTTTCACTACAGATTGAGTATCAATTTGTATGTCTTTCAAAACGTTGTAAGGAAATTCTTTTATTGGTCCCTTGTGCTAAGACAGTATGGCTCAGTAGTCTTTGCAAGCTGATAAGGTTCAGTTTCTCCTCCCAGGCTCTGATTCATCTACAGCTATGTGCCTCTCCCCCTTCCCTTCTATCTTTGGTTTTAATCAATTTAGGGGACAATTGAACCATCACTTGGCTGTTATTCCAGAATTCCCTTTGTCCGTTTTCCAGACAGGCAGTTGTTGAGGCAAGATGAACCAAGCTATAGTGGTAGATGTCTCTGAAACACACCGGCTCCCTTGGCGACCTCGCCTGTACAGTACTGAGGCACAGGACTCAGGCTTTCAGGACAGGCTGGTTCTTCCTAGCTAAGTCTCCCCCGGCATCAGAACATTTTTCTCTCTCTCTGGATGAGTGGCCTTTGCCATAAAACATATGAGAAAACACACATATGTGCACACACACGTACCTTCATTCTGCCTTCTTTCTTTCTCACATTGACTGAGGAGCAGAGTAGAAGGGGCCTGACAGAGATGGAGAGAAAGGTATAGCTTCACCGAGCCCAGCCTGGCTCCTCCCCCGGCATCTACTTGTCTCAGAAAGCTGTCCTGCTAGGGCTGAGACAGAACTGCTGCAGTCTCTGTTGGCACCCACCCCATTGATCCATGGGCCTTGCAGGTCTGAGCGAGTCCCAGGGAGGACCTGGACTTGTGTACAGGGACACCATTGCAGGCCTAGCCAGTGTGGCTCATGTTGAATGTGCATGGGCAGGGCTTGGAGCCATGCGTTCCATGTACCTGGGACAGCAGGGCTATTTCTCCACCTTTTTTTTTTTTTTTTAATGTTTTTAATTGTAATAGAATTATTTCACTTTCCCCTTCCTCCTTTCAGCCCTTCCCAGCTATCCTCCCTTGAACGCCTCTGATTTCCCTCCTCAAGTTGATAGACGCTTTTTCTTTATTATTGTCACATATGCACACATATGGGTGTGCATGTGACCAAACGATATGAATACCGCCCGCTGAGTCCATCCTCACTGGCGATGTGGAGGAGGAGAGGTGCGCTCTCTCAGGAATGAGCCCCCTTATCGGTTGTCCACTGCAGAGTGGTCAGCCTTGAAACCATATACACATTTTTCTACCTCTTCAGGGAAAGCAGCTTATTGTTAATTTTCATATAATGTCCGTAACGTTTCACCTTTTTGGTTTCTCTTAGTGTGCCTCCTGGCAAACTTAAAATTCCATTTGTAGTTTGTCTTCTATGTCCATTGACCTGTGTTGGTCTAAGGTCACTGCAGTCTGGGACAGTCTAGTGGACCAAATACTTTTTGAGACAAAGCTAGGTGCTAGTCCTCAATAAAAGGGGAGTTTTCTCCAGGCACCCTTAAAAAGGAAGTTACAATAAAATCAAGGAAGTAGTGAGAGCAAGCACATGTGCCTTTGGACAAATATGTGCTTATGTAGCATAGGAATGTGGACATTACCTGGTATTTGAAATGAAAATGACTCAAATCTTAAACTGTAGACTTTATTCTTTTTGTTTCTCTCTATCTCATTAGGGTATATTATGAGAAAACTGTGAGAATTAATAGCTGTAATAAAATATCTTGTTCTCAGGAGAGAAAGTGCATTTATTGTTGAAATAAAAATCTTATTTAAATAAACTTTGTTTTATATACAAGAAGTAATCTTACTGATGACTAGCGTATTACTCACTTTAAAGAGAGCAGTTGGGTTGGGGACCCCCTCCCCCCAGGTCCCCAGATGATGCTCTTCACATCTGTGGGAAGTGACCATAGACTCTGTTCCAATAATTCTGTGCCACTGCTAGGGTAAATGGTGTAGCTTGCTACCCAGAGTGGGAGCAGTCCATAAGGAGAACAGCGTATTATATTAAGGGCCAAATTTCACTTTTGACAAAACCTAACTGTCACACGAAAGAGTAGTGAGCAGGCACTGGAGATTGATTGCTCAATTGTGAGCAGGTCAGAGGAGGCTGGGAGAGGCAGGGATGGAGTGGGAGCCTCATCAAGGATGAGTGTGTGCACCAAGAATGCTTTCCAAAGCTCCCACATGAACATGGTTGGTTAGTCACACTCAGCCAGCTGACTTTAGGATTTTTCAGTTTCCAGAGGAGTCATTTACTCATTCTCAGTCTTTTAACATCCAATTTGACAGGGCCTGATCAGCAGTAATAGTCACAAAGGATCTCTTCAGACCAGGTTGGCTGGCCTGACCATGCTCCCTTTGGCTTCCCTAGGACCTCATTTCTTAATTCTGGCTGCTGTTCCTGGTAGAAGAGGCCCATCTTCCCGTGTGTGCATGTGTGCACGAGTGAGTGCTTGTGTATGTGCATGTGTGCACACACACGCACGTGTGCACATGTGTTTTCCTAGGAGTTTCCCTTCTCTTGTACTCTCTGGGCCTTTAAAGCAGCACAGGAGGCTGCTGTCATCTCCCATCTCCCATGCTCCATCCTCCCTCCTTTCAGACCAGACCACTAACCCGGCCTGCCCGTCCGAGCTAAGTGGTCCAGATAGGACACTTGATGTGCTGCTTGCCTGACTCTTCTCGTGGGGGTTGGGGGGCTGCTTTCTCAAACTTGTTTTAGTTGCTGGGTTTCCTTGGCCAATGGTTAAAATGCACAGCAATCAAATTGGTGGGACCAACTTTTTAAATGTTTCTCTCTTGACACTATTTTCAGAGCTGAACCTGCAGTTTGGGACTTAGAGGGCTGTCTTTTCTTGGCCCTAGCCTTCCACTCTGCATGTGGTATAATTCAATAAAAGAGATACGTTTGCATTGCAAGTGCAGCTTCACGACAGTTGCCCTACACCCTAACTCCACCCCTGACTAACTGGACAGCGACACCTCCCGGTCGCTCGTTTATAGAGCTTCTGGAGCCATCCCTGCCCACCTGCCTCTAGGCTTTGGTCTTCACATGTTTTGCAAGGAACACTAATGTGCAGAGCAGGCTATTTCTCAGCCTCCATTATAGAATAACTCTTTGAAGAATTTATTCACAGTAAATACAATGCCCATTTGCCCAAGGATATTTCTGGTCTCTGAAAGAAGCTAGCCTTCCTTTAAAAGGGCACCCCAAACCTTCAGCCATTATGTAAAAATGGACTTACTTAAGCTACTTTAAGAACAAATCAACAAATCCCCCGCTGTCCAGTAAGTTTGAAAAAGAAAACATTTTCCTTCCAGCCAGTTTCCATCTCCTTTTACCTCATGTACCTGTGATCCAATTTATAATACTGGTGTGCATTTGCTATAAAAGTTTCCCTGGGGAAGCTGACTGTTGACAAAGGGGCTGAAGCAGCTGGAGAGGATTTAACAAGCTGCCTTCACCCCAGGACCCAGGGCAGGGAGGGCAATGCTTTTATGTGTGCGTGAATATGTATTTTTAATGCTGGAGAGCAGTATAGGAAGTGGACAGTTGATAGCCTTGACAGCAGTTTGATTACAGGATATATTAGGCTAACTGATTACTTGATTTGAAGATTTGATCACTTTTTTCTGGCTAAACTTTTTTTTTTTTAAATTATTTTATTTATTTACGTTCCAGTCATTGTCCCCCTCCCACAGTCCCCCTCCCACAGTTCCCCCTCCCACGGT
>CM052701.1:31752283-31767550 GCA_028551405.1 Uromys caudimaculatus | reverse complement strand
AAGCTCATCTTTTCCCACTGAGGCTGGACTAGGTAGACCTCTGCTATATATGTGCCAGAGGCCTTGGGCTGGCCGGTGTGTGCTCCTGGTTGGTGGCTCAGTTTCTGGGAGCTGCCTGGGGTTCAGGTTAGTTTGGACTGCTGGTTTTCCTATGGGGTCACCCTCCCTTTCAGCTTCTTCAATCCTTCCCCAAATTCAACCATAGAGGTCCTTGACTTCAGTCCAATGGTTGGGTGTAAGTATCTGCTTCTGTCTCAGTCAGAGGACAGCCTCTCAGAAGACAACCATGACCTGTCTGTAAGCAAATCACGGCATCAGAAATAGTGTTAGGCCTCGATGCCCCACCATGAAATGGATCCCAAGTTGGGATGGTCATTGGACCACCTTTCCTTCAGTCTCTTCTCCATTTTTGTCCCCACAGTTCTTTTAGACAGGAATAATTCTGGGTCAGAAATTTTGACTGTGGGTTAGTAACCCTGTCCCTCCATTTGAGGCCTATCTATCTACTGGAGGTGGACTCTGAGTTCCCTCTCCCCGGTGTTGGGCATTTTGGCTAAGGTCATTGAGTCCTGAGAGTTTCTTATCTCCTGGGACTCTGGTACTTCCTAAAGGGTCCCCCTACCTCCCACCCCCTGAGGTTGCATATTTCCACTCATTCTCCTGGCTCTCTGGGTTTCTCTCCTGTCCCCCCATCTGATCCTGTTCCCCCTTTCCCCTCCCCTCCCCCTCTCCTCTCCCACATAGATCCCTCACTCCCTGTGCCCCCTGTGATTATTTTTCCCCCTTCTAAGTGGGATTGAAGCATCCTTATTTGGGCATTTCTGCTTGTTACACTTTCTTATGGTCTGTGAGGTATTCTGTAGTTTTTGGCTAATAACCACTTATCAGTGAGTACATACCATGCATGTCCTTTTGGGTTTACCCTGAGTGAGTTACCTCACTCAGGACGATATTTTCTAGTTTCATCCATTTGCCTGCAAAAATTCATGATGTCCTCATTTTTAATAGCTGAATAGTATTCCATTGTGTAAATGAACCACATTTTCTGTATCCATTCTTCAGTTGAGTGGCATCTGGGTTGTTTCTAGCTTCTGGCTATTACAAATAAGGCTGCTATGAGCCCTTGTGGTATGGTGGCACATCTTTTGGGTATATGCCCAAGAGTGGTATAGCTGGGTCTTCAGGTAGAACTATTTCCAATTTTCTGAGGAACCACCAGATTGATCTCCAGAGTGGTTGTACCAGCTTGCGATCCCACCAGCAATGGAGGAGTGTTCTTCTTTCTTCACATCCTCGCCAGCATCTGTTGTCACTTGAGTTTTTGATCTTAGCCTTTCTGATTGGTGTAAGGTGGAATCTTAGTGTCATTTTGATTGGCATTTCCCTGATGACTAAGGACTTTGAACATTTTTTTAAGTGCTTCTTGGCCATTTGAGATTCCTCTGTTGTGAATTCTGTTTAGTTCTGTGTTTCATTTTTTAATTGGGTTATTTGGTTTTTTGGAGGTTAACTTCTTGAGTTCTTTATATATTTTTGATATTAGCCCTCTGTTGGATGTAGTATCTTCGGTAGGACTGGATTAGTTTGCCTGAGTTTTCCTGTATTTCTTTAAAGGAGTTATTTATATCCTCCTTATAGGTCTCTATCATCTTCATGAGATGGCATTTTAGGTCATTATCTTGCTTTTCAGGCATGTTAGGGTATCCAGGGCTTTCTGTGGTGGGAGAACTGTGTTCTGATGGTGCCAAAGTACATTGGGTTCTGCTTGCCTCTGGCCATCTGGTTATCTCTGGTATGAACTGGCCTGGGTGTCTCTGACTGGAGCTGGTCTCCTTGAAGGCAGGCAGTGCTGTCTCTGGTTAGGGTGGGCCTCCTATGTCTCTGGTTAGAGCAGGCCTCCTGTGCCCCTGGTTACTGCAGACATCCTGGGAGGCAGACAGGCTGTAGGATGTGAGAGGGTATCTGATCAGATGATCTGGCCCAGGTGGGGAAGCGGACTGGAAGGAAGGTGGAGCTCAGGAGGGGGGGTAAGTCCTAGCTGATGTGAGTATTTGGGTGAGATTCTTACCTGTGTCTTTGGTAACTGCAGTCCTCCTGGGAGGCACACAGGTTGTCAGGTGTGAGCAGGTATCACGGACCTGATTTGATCACGTTTAAGGGTATAATATTTTCACTTTCATTGTGAAAAGGGCAGCCCTATAGTGCCCCACTTGAGACACTTTGAGTATGAAAAGGACAATAAATGGAAATGTTGTCCTGCAGAAACAAGAGCATACAGTTACCCTAATTCTGAGGGTCACTTTGGGTTATTCATCTTCAAATCATCACCTTTGATAGACCTGAGAGAGTGAATACTGAGTCATGTAGTGAGAAGCTTTTCTATTGAAAATGGACAAGGTTAGACTTGTGAAGGAAGTCTTTATGAAGGTCACTTCATAAAATAATAAAATTTTGATAAAACACAGAAAGAACAATATGTTGAGAATCTGTTAGATATCTGTCATTTTTTTCCTATATGGACAGCATTTGAAGGTTTGGCCCTTGCTGTGTTTGCTGTGAATTTACATAAAAATAAGCCACTTGTTTAAAATTATCACAGAAATTGACAAATGTCACCCAAATCTTTAATAATTGATTTATCATTATAAGAATGATATTTCTCATAAAACTATGTCACAGGAAAGAGAATTTTGGTCAAAAAGATAAGCTTTATAAGATGTAAAAGGAAGACACCTTAATTTTGTTTACTTCATCAGCCTTAGCAACTGCTGCACTGCTGAGATTTGTCCGTAGCCTGGGTGCTACAGGAAGAGCATCACTGTCCCATTTCTCATCCGTCAGCATAGTTGGATAAAAGTGGCAGCTATTACGGTGTGACTGTGACATGACTTCTGTCCCTGGACGGTAGTACCACTAAAGCCATGTGAACGTCTGCGTGTGGCTGAAAGGAATCCCATGACTTGAAAGTCATGAGCCTGCCTTCATTGCATCCCTTGGTCATTTGAGGGTTAAAAATGCTAATCATGGATTATTTTTTTCCTTCAGCTGTGGCATAGTTTTGCTGGGTACAGTAGTCTAGGCTTGCAGCCTTTGTTAGAACTCGGAGTTCATTGTTCCAGGACTTCTGGCATTCAGAGCTTCCATTGGGAAATAGGCTGTTATTCTGATGGGGTTTCCTTTATATGTGACTTGTATTTTTTCTCTTGCAGTTTTCAATACACTTTCCTGCTTATTTAATGTTCTAACCATGATAGACCATGGGGATTTTCTTTTCTGGCTATTGTCTATTTGTTCGGTGAGCTTTTTGTATCTGTATGGGTATGTCTTTCCTCTATTTGGGGAACTTTTCTTGTATGATCTTGTTGAAGATGTGGTTGGTGCCGTTGACCTGGGGTTATTCTCCCTCTTCTGTGCTTATAATTCAAAGGTTTATTCTTTTGATGGTGTCCTACATTCCCTGCATGATCCTTCCTTGTGCTTTACATTCTTTGATGTTCTTTGCTTATTTGGTCTAGACCTACCTTATCTTTGAGTCTTGTATTCTACCTTCTGCTTAACTCACTGTACTTGTAAGGATTTCCCCTGAGTTTTCTAATTGGAATATTGAGGTTTTCAATTCCATCTTCATTTCAGCTTGTATTCTTTTCAGTTTTTCTATCTTCATATTGAATTCAGCTTTCAAATCCTGAAATTTCAAATTATTGTCATCATTTCATTCAGATGTGTATTTGTATTTTTTTGGTCATCAGTCAGGCATTTATTACTATCTTCTTGGAGTTCACTGAAATATTTGTGTCTTTAAATTCTCTGAATTCTTTGATAATGCTTATGATCATTCTTAAAAATTCTATATCAGGGGATTCTTCTAGGTAGTTTTCATTAGAGAACACTTTTATGGGATTAATGAGTAGCTCAGTTTCTTCATCTATGGCTCACACATTTTCACAGAAGAGGAAGAGATATGGTAAGAGCCAGAATACCAGCAAGTCTGCTTTGAGACTATTTCTCCTAAAAATGCCTAAACCTGAACAAGGACAATATCAATAGATGTGCAAAGATGGGGGAACATCTCATGGAATCTACCCTTAAAGAACTATAGACAACTAATGATGAGGGAGGGAGAGAGGGAGGGAGGGAGGGAGGGAGAGAGAGAGAGAGAGAGAGAGAGAGAGAGAGAGAGAGAGAGAGAGAGGGAGGAAGGGTCAGAAGGAGAGGACATGGAAGGAGTGAGGAGGAGGAAAGGGAAAAGTGTGTTTTAGTTTAAGATGTATTAAAAATGTTGAGATATTCACTTTGTTGGGTACTAACTATCTTTTTATTCCTACCCACATTGAGGTTCCAGGTACATCACAGGGAATCCATTTAGTCCTTTTAGTTTTAGGAGCTGCTGGTTCTGGTGCTGGTATTGGAACAGTCTTTGGAAATCTTGTCATTGATTATGCCAGAAACCCTTCACTGAAGCAGTAGCTGTTCTCATATGCTATCCTGGAATTTGCCTTGTCTGAAGCTATGGGTCTCTTTTGTTTGATGATTGCATTCTTGATTTTGTTTGCCATGTAACAGAAATTACTGCTTGAAATGGTGGCATTCATAGTGATTACGGATTTAATTCTGTGTATCTTGCTGTGATTCTGAAGACTGTAGTACTGATGTCATGGAAATATATGTCATTTCCAAAGTCATTTCATCAAAGATGAAAACTTTAAAAAAAATTATTTTTTATTTTTATTTTATGTGATGTGTGAGTGCCTGCATCTATTTAGGCACTGAGTGTGTGTCTGGTGACTACAGAGGTGAGAAGAGACCATCAGATCCCCTGCAAGTAGAGTTACAGGTGGTTTTGAGTGACCCAGTATAGATGCTGGGAGCTGCTTTGGGTCTTTTGTAAGAGCAGCATGCATTCTTAACTGCTGAGCCATCCTTCTAAGATCTTAATGAGCTCATTAGCATTGCTTTCTGCTAGTGAGACAGGTCTCTATTGAGTCTCATAAACCCAGAGATGTGGGGTATGGTTATCCACTGTGGCTCAGGGAACGGGCACTATTCCCATCACTATGAAAGCCCCAGGCATTGCACACTAATCATTTTGGGTGGATTTTCCCATGGCTGGGGTAGCTTTCTCATCCAGCTACCTTGATCAGTACTTGGTCACTGCCCTCAGTCCTTCTGCATGTCTCTAGGGGTCTCCAGTGTAGCTTTTTCTGTCCAATGCTTGCTCCTCAGTTTGCTAGCTGCAGTGGCCTCCAAGACACTCAGCTCTGTCTCTACTTAGGACACTCTGCAGGCTTCATCTTGGACCTCTCTGTGGTTGCGTGATAGTGACCGCAAGTTCTCCATTGGCAGTCATCTGCAGCTGCTACTCAGCTTCCCTGGCTGTTTCCTGCCTTAATTCTCTGATGTCCAGTGTCTGAAAAATGCTTCTTATATATTTTTTGTTGTGGGAAGTATTAAAAAAGAAGGAATGTATCACATGTTCCCGCACTATGCCCTGGTTCTCTCATCCCTGGCGGGCTGGCCAGCCATTCATTGGTGGGCAATGGCTGACCTGCTTTCATCTCATGGAGCTCTGACTCAGAGCTCACTAGGTTCCCACTGGTGGGTCACTACCACGCCAACCCCATGCTTCAGTACCCTCATGGCCTCTGTGGTGCACATCAGGCAAACCCACACTTTGCCGCTGTTCCTTTCTCTCTGGAACCCAGAGGAGCTGCCGCGTGAAGGAAAACACAACACAAACTTAGTTCAGAAACAATAATAACTCAATCTCTGGGCGCATCAACTGAAACCTAATTTTGTAAGCCTTATCAAAGTCTGATTCCTCTGGTGGTCAATCCTTGCGGATCCGCCATGATACCAGGAGACTCTACTAGCTACATCTTACCTATCTGCTGTCCTCATTCCAAAAGGCTCTCCCTCTCTCCTGGTCCTCTCTTCTCCTCCTCTGACCTGGAAGTCCCACCTTACACACCCAGTGATTGGCTCTTTTATTCGTTAGGGGATTGGTTCACAAGAAGTCACAGGTATAACTCACTCCTTCTCTGAAGCCCCTCCCATGAGGGCAGAATTAGAATACAAAAAGCCCCAGGGCTATCCACAACAACTTTTCCTCTTTCTCTTTAAAAAATTTTAGGTATAAGAGTGAATTTGTTTATTATTGTTCTATCTTGGACAAAAGCACAAGTCTCAAGACAGTGTTTTTGTTGTTACTGTTGTCTTAATTGTGACTTGTTGCTTTTCTTGCAGGCTGCCCTCAGCTCGCTCACAGCGTACCTTCCAGGTCAAGGACCTACAGAGTCCTATTGGTTTCTAGTTGATTTGAGGTTCTTCCACCCTTCATGGTACTCCTTTAGAATCAACCTTCTTTAACAAAGTAGTTTCTGGGCATGCTGGCACATGCCTTTTATGCCGGCAGAGGCAGGTGGATCTCTATGAATTCAAGGCCAGCCTGATCTACACAGCAAGTTCCAGGACAGCCAAGGCTACATAGTGAGAGTCTATCTCAAAACAACAACAACAACAAAAACAATAACACAATAGCTGCAACTAAACAAGGCAGTTCAAATAGGATTCCCTGTGCAACTTGTATTAAAAAGAGGATTTATTGAATTTTAATCAGGGGCTAAAGAGATGGGTCAGTGGCTAAGAGTATGTCCTGCTCAAGGGCTTCATGACTGCCTGTAACCCCAGCTGGGGGATCTGACTCCCTCTTCCGGCCTCTGTACATACCTGTACACATGTGGTAAACACTCACACACTTACACACATAGACAAGTTTAAAAAAAAAACCAGGCTTATGTTATGTGTAATGATGTATATATGTATGTTGTATATGTGTTTTGGGGGTATGTAAACATGTGGGTGTGTACACACAGGGGCCAGAAGAACGTGTTGGGTCCTTTAGAGCTGGAGTTACAGGCAGTTGTGAGCTACCCAATGTGGGTACTGGGAACCCAGGTTGGGTCTTCTGCAGGAGAACTATACAGTCTTTAAACAGCTGAGCCATCTCTACAGCCTCTCCCACAGCCTTCTTAATAAAGAGGCAGTGGCCTCACGGTGTCCACATAGGTATCGATGACAATAAAACAAAAACAAAAACAAAAAAATACACCAAAATAACCAAGGGCTGGAAAGATGGCTCAGCGGTTAAGAGCACCAACTGCTCTTCCAAAGGTCATGAGTTCAAATCCCAGCAACCACATGATGGCTCACAACCATCTGTGATGAGATCTGATGCCCTATTCTGGGGTGTCTGAAGACAACTACAGCAAGCGGGGCTGGAGCAAGAAGAAAAAAAAAGTGTCTGAAGACAGCTACAGTGTACTTACATATAATAAATAAATAAATCTTTAAAAAAAAATCCAAAAAACCCCGCAAGTACACACATTTAAGACCCACAAGCTTGGCAGACAGTTATTTACTGTGGCTCTAGCTCAACATGAAGCAGCCATGAACCTCCATTGCCTCTTGTGGGGACCCTGTCTTAGCAGTAGCTAAACTGATGCTGCATATCCCCCACCATGTCTACTTTCTTCAGTCCACTCAGATCCACAGGAGACCACCTTCCTTCCTTGCCAGTGAAGATATGGACATGACCTATGTAAAGGCTTCTCCAACTCCTTAGCACTGTATAGAGATATAGCTCTCACCCTCTTCTCTCTCTGGACCCCTAACACTGGGCCCTTTATCCAAACACTCAAGCATGCATGTGTGTGTCTTCATGTGCACACACACACACACCACACACACACACACACACACACACACACACACACACACACACACACACCTTTAAAGGAAGGGTGAGATGCTCCAAGTCTAGCTCATCCAATCATCCAGTCAGACAGCAGAATTAGGTCCTCAGCCAGACACAGGAGCCCTGAGATTTAACAAGAAAATGTTTCAGAAGGAGCAAAAAGATTTAGGAAAGAAAATGACTGTCTGAGAATAAAGCTTTCTTATTATGATGGGGTCTGTGCATAAAAATCCAGGCACTATACAAAACAGCTCCTGAAATACCAAGATCACGGGCACCAGGGAGAGGGCAGGTGCCAAAGGTGCACAAAAGGGGTACTTTTCAGAGTGCCCTCTGCACAGGAGGCCCTGCTGGCCTGCCTTGGTGGGAGGCCTGCAGACCAGCAGAGGCTGCAAGTCTGAGCCTCAGAGCAGCTTTCCACCAGCTTCTTCCAGCCAAGGCCAAAAGAGCAGAAGCAGCACTGGGGAAATGGGAAGTATGGGGCAGGAAAGCAAGCAGGCTGAAATGCTAGTCCCGTTATGTTATGGAGGTTTAAAGACAAGCAAACCAGGAGTCTTGCCAGCCTCCTTGGCTCACACTGCTGGCTAAGTTGGCATGGCAATGTAACAGATTTCTCCAGAGGGGCTGGGGAGGTCACTTAGTGGGCAGAGTACTTACTTAGCAAGAACAAGGATCTGAGTTCAGATCCCCAGCTCCCATGTAAAGTTTCCATCTCTAATCCCAGTTCTGGAGAGGCAGAGACAGGGATAGGGGCATCCTTGGAGCTCATTGGCCAGCCAGCCTAGCTGAATCACTGATCTCTGGGTTTAGTAGGAGATCCTTTTTCAAAAAAAAAAAAAAATAATGACAACAATTAAGGAAAGTTCTTTAGCCTCTGCATATATGCATGCGCGCACACACACACACACACACACACACACACACACACACACGTGCATGCACCCACATCTGTGTGCACTATATATATATCACAGATACATGAACACACAAATACATATCACACACACATACACACCACACACAACTTTCCTGCAGGGCAAAACACATTGTTTTAGGTGACAATTTATTAAAATAGGAGAACCTTCAGCACCTCAGAGAGGGGCCATCAACACACCTGTCCCTCAAACCTATGCACGTGAAACAGTTATTAAAACATCTGTGTCCAGCCCTCAGGTTCATCCTGAGGGCTTCCTGTCTCACGTGTAGGCTCAGGGACAGCCTGAAAACCAGGGAGGACAAGCCAGACTGGACCAGCTCCGAGCCCTGGGTGCTTACCAGAATCCTGTGTCAACCCTGCCTTTCCCAGCTCCTCTGCCCCCTGACAGAGCAAGCCCTATGGCTGTACTTCTTCAGGGGACCCTGTTCCTTTCAAACTGCTCCCTGTGCAGGCTCTGACTTGTTTCTGAGTTGTCACAGGCTGGACAACTTCTCAGCTTCTATAATTGTGGGGCTCTCCTGCACATCTGTCTTGCCAGTGAATGTGGCTCACCACGGGTGCCTACCCAGCCCACTGTACGACAGCACTTACTACAGCATGGCCTGATGGGACAGGGCTTTGATGGGAAGAGAAACATCAGAGGAGTCAAACCAAGTCAAACCAAGATGTAGCAAAGCAGTTTGATAGTTCTGTTTTGTTGGTGGAAGCCACCATGATTTAAAACTTGAAACTCTGGGATTTTCTGTGGGTTCAATCTATAAGATGACAACTAATGAAAGTTGCTAAGGCCAGCATTAAAATTCCTTGAATGCTGAAATTGAAAAATTTCCCACCAGCTCTGAAGACTGGCATGTCAGGCTGTCATTTGCAGGCTTTCTGCTCTGGACGGGCAGGAGAGCTCTGCTTCCTCACTGCTGTTTCTTGGGGGACTCTGCTCTCCAGTCTCTGGTGCACAGATATTTTTGTGTGCATCTGCTGCCTGTTGTTAGCACAGACATGTCTGGTTTGAATTCAAATCATGTTCAGAACATATGTTGTGTAATTTGGAGCTGGGCCTCTTTTATGAACCATAGGTTTGGGCTAAGGAAAGGCCACGTGCCTGTCGCTTCCCGGATGGATCCTTAAAACTGATTGCTTGGGTTTTGACCTCCACTGAACTCCAGCATCCATCAATGGCACCTTCTCTGTCAATTCTCAGAACCATGTGTCTTCTCAAAGGGACTCGTGAGTCTTTTCACTCCATTCAAACAAGTGTTGGTTTGGCAGCTGAACTCTATAACCCAGAAGCATTTGGACTCTGTTCTTAAAAGCAAAGGCTGCCTAGTGCTCCCTGTGCCCCAGAACGGGAAAACCATGTTTTAAGACTGAGAAAGGAGTCACCTCTCAGATCTGTCCGGAATCTGGTCTATGGCCTATATTGCTGCTGGGATTATTCATGGCAGTATATCACACCTTTCCCTCCAGGGGTCACATGTGACTCTTCTCCTTGGGCACCTGTGTGGCTAGCCTGTTCTTGCTGGGGAGGCCTGTGGGCACACCCTTCCAGTCTGCTTCTTGACTTCTGGAAAGAGCAGGTCTAATCTCTTGGGTCACCACTCGTACTCTGAAAGGCTTTTAGCAAGGAGCCATCACAGTCTCCTAAAAGTAAGCCAACTGGCCAGCATGTGATTCTGTAACTGCCAGGTCAGGGGAAAGAGCAGTTCATCTTCTGTGTTGAAATTGGTTTTAGCAGTTGTCAAAATTCCCTGTTTCTTAATCATCTGGGCTCTTCCCTCTGAAAATGTAGAGCTGGGCTAAATGTAAACCATCTAGAACCTTTAAACAATTGCTCATGCATGTTGATTAAAAGCCCACTCTGGGTGCCACTGGATGCAGAGAAATTATCCTGGCATTCTTTAAACTGGGGAGGAAATATGTCTGATAGTCAGGATTAGTGATGTGGAAAGTAAAGGAGCTGGGAGGGTGTAGACAAAAGGCAACATCTGTTTGCAGTCACGGGGTCATCTTCGTAAGCTTCACAAGAGACAGCCAAGAAACTGAATGGAAAGAACAAGCAGGGACTGAGTTTAAGCTTTGAACTAGACTTTTCTTCCAGGAAGATTTTATACGTTATTTATTTAGTACACGGAAGTGTGTGTGTGTGTGTGTGTGTGTGTGTGTGTGTGTGTGTGTGTGTGTGTGTTGTAGGAGCTAGTTCTTCCAGTTATGTGGGATTCAAGGACTAAACTTGGATCATCAAGTTTAGCAGCGCATGCCTTTACTGCTGAGCCATCTTGCTGGCCTCGAGTTAGACATAGTTTATTATCTTCTATTTTGTGTTTATTGAAAAATATTCAGAGAGGGGGGCATGCATAGACTGGGAGGATGGCTTAGTTGGAATTGTCATACAAGCTTGCCAGAGGCGTTGTTATTTGTCTGCAACCTCAGTGCTTGGGAGATGGAATCATGCAAATTTCTGGAGATCATCGACTCACCAACCTAGCTGAATCAGTGAGCTCTGGGTTCAACGAGAGACCCTGTCTCAAAAAAAAAGTGCAGAGTGATTGGTGAAGATGCCTAACATCCTGGCCATTTTGTGTACACACACACACACACACACACACACACACACACACACACACACACACACACACCCCTGTGTAAGTGAATTCCCCGCACTTGTATGCATGCAGGCACATATACACACACATTTAAAAGGAGGGATGAGCTTAGAATGTGTGAGTAATATATTACTGTAGGTAGCTATATGATATGAGAAGCTGGGAATTCATAGCTTTTAACTAGGGAGGTGAAGGGAATTGTAGAACTTCGTATTCTTTAGCTGGGAATCCCCAATTAGAGAGTGGTGGTGTCTCCTGGTGACACTGACCTTCAGTGGCTGGTGTGGCATCTAGAGGCAGTTGTCCCTGGAGGTGCTATCATGTGGTAGACCTTGATTCATCTCTTAAGGCAGTCACATGGTCCTTGCCCTTCGTAACCTGTTAGTGGAACATACTTGTTTGTTTGTTTGTTGTGTTGGGGGCTGAACCCAAAGCCCATGTATGCTAGATAATCTCTCACTTTGGAATATGGTCGTATTAAGGAGCCCAGAATAGCCTGGCACTTAAAATCCTTCTGCTTCTACTTCCAGAGTGCTGGACTCCCAGGGAGAACCACCTCTCCTTCCTTTAAGAATACCAATTTCCTTCGTTCTTCCTTTCATGTGTCTGTGTGTGGTGTGCATGCACGGGTTTATGCATGTTTATATAAGTGAGAGGCCTGAGGGTGATGTGGGGGACCTCCTTCCACTGCACTCCGTCATCGTGGTGGTGGTGTTGCTGTTGTTGTTGTTCTCGTCCTCGTCCTCGTCCTCGTCCTCGTCCTCTTCCTCTTCCTCCTCCTCCTCCTCCTCCTCCTTTTCCTCCTTCTCCTCCTCCTCCTTTTCCTCCTCCTCCTCCTCCTCCTCCTTTTCCTCCTTCTCCTTCTTCAACTTTACTTTCTATCCGGATCACAGCTTCCCCTCCCTCCTCTCTTCCCAGTTCCTCCCTTTCACCTCCTCCTTGCCCTCTCCTCAGACAAGGAGAGGTCTCCCATAGATATCAGCCAGTCTCAGCATATCAAGTTGCAGTACGTGTAGGTACATCTTCTATTGAGGCTAGACAAGGCATCACAGTTAGGGGAAAGGGAGCCACAGCTAGGCAGTGTAGTCAGAGACAGCCCCTGCTCCCGCTTTAGGAGTCAGTCCCATGTTGCTGAGGACAGAAGAGGAGGAGGAAGAAGCCGAGATGGAGCAGAACCACGTGGCCAGGAAACTGCAAATAGCAAAGGGTCTTATAGCTGGGGAGTAAGTAGTCTAGTGCTAGATCTGCCCAATCTAGGCACATAGCTTATGATTATACTAACTGGACTGTGTGGTTTTTATATGGGCATATTGGGGTTGAAAATTCTAGCAAACCCCCACGTGAAGAACTGACTGCACAGCTGTTACATATGTGCAGAGGGCCTAGGTCAGTCTCATTCATGCTCTTCCCACCTTATTCTTGAGGAAAGGTTTCTCAGTTCAGCCCAGTTCACCGATAGGGGTAGTCTCACTGGCCATCTTACTTCAGGGATCTGCATCTCTGCCTTCTGAGCTGGAGATACCGTACTCACCTGACATTAATATGGCTTCTGAGGCTCTGAACTATGGTTCTTTTTCTGAGTCATCACCTCTGCCCTGAGGATACTAATTTTCTTTGAAAATTTTTGCCAAGTTTGATTGTGATATGGCATCTTTTTGACAGAATTTATATGTTGAGTTTTATTGAGGACTTTTGTGTCTGTGTTTAGCTTGCCACCCCTCCCCCATCACTCTCTGACTGAGTTCATGTCTTCCCACACTTAAGGAGTATTTTTTCTTTGGGAGATCTGAATAGCATGAGCATTCCTTGAGCCCTGTCACACTGTGCCCCTAAAACCATCTGGTTTGCTGGTCTGTTTGTGGGAAGGTTTCCACCTCTTACTTTCAAAACCATGTTTGCTTCCTAATTTAGTTTCTAAAACATTCTGTGGCCTGTACAAATGTTTAGAAGCAGTGATAGGAACACGAATGAGACACTGTGGTGGCCGGGCTGGCCATGCAGCAAGCTGCTGAGCTCTGCTGTGCAAGTGTTGTGCTGTGCCTGAGAATCAAGGGCAGCTGAGGAGATGCCAGCCTTTCCAGGTGGCTCCCTACAAAAGAGTCAGAATACTCGCTGGGCTCCATGAGGATCCTGGAGTTATCTTTGCCAACACATGTGTGTTACCTGGAGATGCCAACAAGCCTGTTCCGGCTCTTCATAAGGAATGTCTCAGACTCAGGACCATTAATTTCTTTTTTTTTTTTTTCACATGCACTTGTTGCCTGGGCTTAGACTTCATCTCCTGTGCTTGTCTCCCTAGGCCTCCTTCCTTGGCACCATCAAGTGTTTGTAACCTCCAGTGTGTGCTGTGGCACCCACTCTGCCCACCCAGCCACTTGCATTACCTGGAACCTCAACATACGTGGGCCCCTTGGCCAGAGACTAGTGGATAGGCAGAACTGGCAAAACAGAGATGGCATGGCACACAGCACAGATTCGAGCCTCTTTGTGTTTTAAGTAAAGGGGTCTAAGGTGGTCATGGAGGTGGTATGGGAAAGATATTATATTTATTAAGATGGTACACCCTATTTATTAGACAATGTTTTTGAGCTTATATCTGGTTAGTGGAGATTTAAGTTTCATATTGTGTTCATCTGACTTAGGTAAAATGCATTTCTTACTAACTCATTCATCATTTGCATCAGTTTTATGACTCAAGGTGAATGGTTCAGCTGTACTAATGGGGTCTCTATTTGTTTATTCTGGGCACATGCAGAAAGTTTCACCATTGAGCAGAATAAGACATGACCTAGGCAGGTAGATTTTCTGAGGTTGCAAAGTACTCTTAGGGAATGACCTGTCTCCAGTATAGTGGCAAGTTGGTGTAATGCAAACCATTATCCAGACAGAGCAGATTCTGAGTATGCTCTAAATTAATATGCTAAGTTTCCTTGAACTCTAAAAATGCTGTGTTATTTTCTGAACCTGAAATAAATAACATATATCTAAAGACAACAACAAACAAATCAACATAGTAGAGTTAGTTATTAACTCAGTGGTTTGTGGCTACCTTGTGGAAGGACTCACATCATGTTAGACAGAGGTGTCTGCACCTCACACCATTGCCATGGTGGATCGTATGACCTCTGCTATAGAAAGCTGCCCTGTGCATTGTAGGATGTTTCAATATAATCCCTGCCTTTCCCACTAGCTGCCAGTAGTCTCCCCCTCTTGTGTGATAACTCAAAACATCTCCAGACATGGCCAGTGTCTAAATGGAGTTGTGGAGAGAAGAGGTGCTGGGTCTCCTTAAGTAGGAGCCACTGATTAGATGCTTTGGTGCCCCTGTGCATTACTGGGCCTCTTGCTTATGGTGACAGATTGATACAAGCAACCTCACTTACTTCACCCATGGAAAGCATTTAGGAAAGCAAGAGTATTTATAGGGACTCAGTGTCACCAGAGGTTTTAATCTGTGGACTGGAGCTGTTCCAGGTGATGATCGTATTCCAGAGGTCACCTTTGCACAGCTCTGATGTTCAGAACATGGCTTCAGTTTTACACTGTCCCCAGGGTCTCAGAACCTTGTACAACCCTGTGGGTAGAGCATATAATAAATAGTATTTAGAAATTATTTAGAAGCAATAGACGGTTAGGGGCAAATTATATACATCAGATTATATGTGCTTCAGTTCCATTATAGAGGTTAAAGGTGTTTTAACCTCTTGATTCATAGAGCTTCACAGTTCTGTGAGATTAGATATTTGGCAATAGGTCTTAAAAACAGCAAAAAAGTAACTTAAATGATAAAATTATTATTTTTATTTAAAAATATATTCATCTTTATTTTATGTATTTTTTGCCTGTATGCATGTCTGTATACCACATGCATGCAGAGCCTGTGGAATCCAGAAAAGGATGTCAGATCCTCTGGAACTGGAGTCACAGACAGTTGTTAGCTGTAATGTGATGGGTGCTGGGAACTGAACTCAGGTGTT
>CM052701.1:31719091-31751783 GCA_028551405.1 Uromys caudimaculatus | reverse complement strand
TTAAATGATAAAATTATTATTTTTATTTAAAAATATATTCATCTTTATTTTATGTATTTTTTGCCTGTATGCATGTCTGTATACCACATGCATGCAGAGCCTGTGGAATCCAGAAAAGGATGTCAGATCCTCTGGAACTGGAGTCACAGACAGTTGTTAGCTGTAATGTGATGGGTGCTGGGAACTGAACTCAGGTGTTTTGCAGGTTCAGCAAGTGCTCTTAACCATGAAGCTAGGTTTTTATTTTACTTCATTTTATTTTTGAGATAAGGTTTCACTATATGGCCTAGGATGACTTTGAGCTCACTATGAAGCAAAGGTTGGCCTAAAACTTGTGATATTTCTGTTACTATTACAGATGGACTCAACTACATTTAGTACTGTAAGGACATTTATTTGTTTCTCATAAAATTATATTCAAAGGTTGGGCTTTATCTCTACAGGATTTTGTGATGCTCTCAGGAGTCCAGATTCTTTCTGATTCTGGCTTACTTCTAAGTGTGTTAGCTTCTTTCATGGTTCTGGTATAACTGCCACATTTGCAAGTATTGTATGAAGACAGACATCAGTATCCAAAGGCAGAAAGAGAATGTCCCCATCTCAAGTCCCTCTTAAAGATTTTCTCAGAATCCCTTGCCAATTCCCTTTTTGGTCTGTTGCCCAGAACTCTATCTCATCTGGTCTTTTGTCTCAGCCAGTATGTGGTAGGCAGACAGCAGAGTGAGCACCTGATGGTTGACTGTGACCCTGAGAAGGCCTGCCTGGTCAGAGTGATGTGTTGTGTTAGGTGTTATAGTGAAGAGAGAGTTGGGTCTTTCACCATGGCATCAACAATGGAGCACAGTATTTAGAATTTAAGGAATTGAACATGCTGGACTCCTGTTCTAAGTAAGAGTACTGGTCAACCTTGCCTTAATATCTGAGCTTCTAGCATTTTTCCAATTTTATAAGAGATCTTGATTATAATTAAGCCCACAAACAAAGACTGGCAGCAGCAGGTGGCATGGTGGGAAGTGATTGCACAGCAGCTGCACTGGCAGTTAGGAACACTCCTTGTTGGCACATGTTACAATAGCTAACATGCCTGAACATCAGGCCTTCAGGGTTCAGAGCCCCCACGTGATCCTGGCAGCTTGTGTTGGCGAGAAGACAGCTACAAGCAAGCCACCCAAACATATGGCAAAAGGAAGCCTAAGGCAGAGAAACAGCTGGTTGACCGTATGGCTGCATGGCTTCTTAACACCTAGTGAAACCTTTGGTTGATAGTAAACCAGGTCCAGGCACCACCAAAATCTTGCCAACCATAGTACTTCCTCTTGAGAGGAAGCACGAGGAAAAGGGAGCAGGCCTTGCAGATGAGTGCAGCTCTTGTCAGTGCACACAGTCAGTTCTGGCCAGAGGCATCTCAGATGTCTAGCTTTAAGCTTCCCAACTTTGTTCAGAAGGTTCCACCCAACAGATGTGAGGCCCATACTTAGTGGGAGGGGAAACATCACTTCCCCTGTCCAGGAGGCCGATTTGAGATTTGCAGATTTGAGTATTAGTGGAGAATATGTGGTGTGTCTTTTAGAAATGACTGGTATTTGGCATGAGATGTTCTTTTTCTTTAAGGAGCCCGGATACCCCACCACTTACTTCTTGCCTGCTCTAGGCCCTCAGTTGCAGAGTAATGTGCAAAGGCTGGTTTTCATGGAGGAGGTAAAGCATCAAGTTTCTGGTAGGAAACCCATTTCAGCACCAATGCAGGCCATAGTCATCAGGAAAGAAACAGAGGTTGGGGCAAAGAATACAAAACCCATATTAACTAGATTTGTGCATTTTTTAATGTCTTGAGAGAGAGAGAGAGAGAGAGAGAGAGAGAGAGAGAGAGAGAGAGAGATATGATGTATCTTTTGTCAACTGTCTTAAGTTCCGTGGCCGAAGATTTCAATGTTACCATAATACTAGATGGTTTGATTTTTATTTTATGAATTGTCTCATACTGAGTGATATAGATTTTGTTTTGAATTTAGGTTTTTGTTTTCTAATAATGCAGAGGTCAAGATTGCATTGGAAAATCTTGAGTTTGTATAAAAATGATGTATAATTTGTGAATATCATCTTACTACTCAGCAACAGTGGATGTGTCTTGTCAACATAGAATGTGATCCAGGGCCTGCACGGACACTGTTCCATATTCTTTCATCTGTCTTTAGATAACACCCCCCCCCAACCCCAGCAAAAGCTAGATTAATTCCCTAGTCTGAATTTAAATATTTAAAAATGTTTCAGTTCAAATTATCCCTATGTAAGGCTTCCCAGGAGTCCATTGGCTATTGCTGTCCCCAGCAAGAGCAAGCCAAGCCTTAATTGAGAGACCCAGTAGGAGCCACATTTAAGGGCACTTGTTCTCTAAGATGCCACTGTAGTCTCACTTTGGTCATTTCTTCAAGATGCTCTCTGGCTTGGCTCACCCATAGAGCCCAACTTCAAACTACCTTCTTACAGTTGACTGATATCTCTATATGGGACATTGTCAGTATTGTCTGACTCTACCTGAATTCCCATTGACTTTGTTCTAATTGTGCTGACAAAGTTGTGAAAGCTGTCACCAGCATTTCCTCTTTCCTACATCTTAGCCTGTGGCATTTTGACCTTTAGAATTCAGACAGTTCTTCCTGGGTGGTCAGAGGGAGATGCCCAGCAGTACTGGGCATCTCCCTCTTCTCACTGGTCCTGGTCTTTCCAGGAAGATAGCACAATGGTCAGTTCTAGACAACTGGCACCTTGGGTGTGCAGCTCTTTCTGTCTGGATTGTTTTGCAGTGGGAGAGGAGTTACTGTGTGAAGAGATGGTGGGCTGTCTGCAGGCTCTCTTTTTCAAGGTCCCCATAGGTTCCTGGGGATATTAGAATTTATAGGTGTGGAGTGGGAAGGCATCTGACTTAGGCATTCTGTGTATAACTGATTGAACCTGAAATTTAAACATTTATCTTGATGGCCTGACCTTCGTAGTGACAGCAGAGCCATTTTCTTTTCATGCTTTGTCAAGCTCATTCTTCATCTATTTGTCCAGAAATGGTCCTGATCTTGATTTAGTGACAGAGAATCATGTAATTTATTTGTTGACCTCTGAGCCCCATACTGACATTAATTCTCATCACAGACTCACATTGCCATGTAATATCACATCATAAATTTAGCCAAGAAGGAGGGGGTTCTTGGTTTCAGTGAAGGGTTTCTTTTTACAAGGTTCTCTATATAATTTGGCCAGTTTCTCATCGCTGCGAATGTTGGGTGTTGTCACAAAAATTTTGTTGTCTTGTGAAAGACATGAAGAGTCTGAAGTTCTCAGGGATGTTTCTGAGGGGAACTCTGAGGGGAATTCTTGTTAAGAAGTCAGACTCAGCAGGAAGAGTCAATCTTTTGGCCAATGAGGCATAGCCTAGCATGCTCCCTCTCTTTCTGCTTTCTAGGGGGCAAATACCTGCTACATTGTCCCTTCCATCTTGCGCTAATCTGTGCCATATGTTGTCTTTTGCTCATTGTCCAGAGAAGAGAGTTGGGGACAAAATGTCCTGAGATGTTAATTACTTTCAGGGGGCCAAAAGAAACTACCATTGGGGCTGACTTCATCTTTTCCTGAGAAGGTTGAAGAGTACCTTTGTATTCAAAAGTCTGGGCTCTGGCTGTTTGGGAGCCGGTGAGGAATGTGTACCCCACGCTGGGTCATGAGATCCAGAGGTTTGAGCAGGAATGGTGTTACTTTTACAGGCACATGTGATCAGATAGTAGATATAACCCAGGACTCAACCACTGTGCCTGGAAGAGGTTCAGTCTGTGAGAGGACACCAAGACTCATAACTGTAAGCTTCAGAGTTGTACATCAGACTGTGGTATGACTGCAGTGGATCCCAGAAGGAAGCCCAGCTCTGAGACAGGACTGGGATGTGAAGCCAAGGTTTCAATGATGGTGTCCCAGTTAGAAAGGAGGACCACATGGTTGGGAGGGTGAGAGTCTGGAATTTCAGCATATGAAACAGGGTGAATGGAATTGAGAAGTGAAGCTGGTAAGGTTTTTGGGGCCAGATCATGGAAAATATTCTGTGACTCTGAGGTGTCATGGCTTGGCCCAAGATTTTAAATGAGAAGTGACATCATTTTGAAAGCAACTTTGCTGAGATAAAGTTCTTTCACCTGGAGTGTACAGCTCACTGGCCTGTAGTCTTCAGAGATATGCAATCATTACAGCACCCCTATCACCACAAAACCAGCCTTTCAGCTCCTCTTCATCCATCCTCCGCTATTTATATGAAATCATCAGAATGAGGCATCTAAAGACAGAAAGTGTGGTATCCACTGCTTAGGGCTGAGGCCTTTTGTGATTGGCTTCTTTAGCTCAGAGTGTAATGTTTTTAGTGCCCATCCATGTTGTATCATGAATCAGTGAGTTGGTACTTTTTACTACCAAATAATATTCCATTGTGTGGATAGACCATGCTCCATTTATCCATTCCTCCACTGATGGACACTTGTGCAGTTTCCCTCTGTTGGCTGTTGTGAATTACACTGTTAGATGGTGATGTTTACAGTCCAGTGGGTGGGCATTATGATTGCATCTCTGCAGGGTGGAGTACAAAGGTAGATTTGAAAGAAGCAGATGATTCTGTGAATGTTTTTGAAACTATTCAGGTGTGTAATCTTGGGTTTTGGCTAAAATCTCATGCAGAATCCAACTGTAAAGAACACGCACACACACACACACACACACACACACACACACACACACACACACAGACACACACCCCAATGAAATGAAGGCCTGGAATCCTGCTCCATGGGCGCCATTTCTTAAGGGTTGGTAGAGGGTTTCATTGCTGGAAAATGGCCAGTACCTGCTGTATAGGTCAGTCCGAGGAGTTTCCCATGGGCAGTATAGCTAGCCAGGGAAGGAGGCCAGGAGCTGAGGAGAGATGGAGTCAGTATGAAGAGACCAGAACCCAGTAACTTATGGGTGCAGACAGAGCTGGACAGAGTGGGTGGAAGAGCCTCATGGTGAGATGGCTGACAGACCTCCACTGAAATAGTGTCATGGAGGAGACAATAAGACCCAGGCCAGAGACCAGGGACAAGGAGTCCTGTGGAAGTCAGTGAAAGGGTAGAGGGGTGATATGGTTTCTGCCTGTGAATTCAGAGAAGACAGTCCTGGGATGGGACAGGAAAGGAGTTGGCAGGCCTCCTTTTGTGGTGGGGTACAGGAAATCAGAGTAGAGTAAACATACAGGCTGTTGGAGTGTGTTAGAAAGGACTGTGATAATTTACATTGACTGTCAACTTGACAGGGCCTAGAATCATCTTGAAGAAAAATCTCTAGACACATACGTGAGGGGTTTTCCAGATTTAGAAAATGCGTATGGCACTAATCCTTGGGCCACAGTATAGGCCACAGTGCAAAGGAAGAGTTTGGTGAGCATTTGTCTCTACTTTCTGACTGGACGCTGTGGCCAGCTGCCTCCTGCTCCTGCCACGCTGAGCTGTGAGCCGGAACAAACCTGCCTACCTTCCCTCCCTCCCTTCCTCTTTCTTTCCTCCCTTCCCCTCCCCTTCCCCTCCCCTCCCCTCCCCTCCCCTCCCCTCCCCTCCCCTCCCCCCCCCTTTCCTTCCTTCCATTTCCTTTGTCAGGTATTTTGTTGCAGAGCTGAGAGAAGTGACTAACATAAGGCTCTCCTGGAGGGTGGGGAGATGGAAGGCAGTCACAAGGTGTACTGGCCGGTCTTGTGTCAACTTGACACCAGCTAGAGTCATCAGAGAGGAAGGAGCCTAGTTGAGGAAATGCCTCCATGAGATCCAGCTATAAGGCATTTTCTCAGTTAGTGATCACTGGGGGAGGCCCAGCCCATGGTGGGTGGTGTTCCCCCTGGGCTGGTGTCCTGGGTTCTGTAAGAAAGCAGGCCGAGTAGGTCATGGTAAGCAAGCCAGTAAGCAGCGCCCTCCACAGCCTCTGCCTCCGAGTTCCAGCCCTGCTGAATTCATGTCCTGACTTCCTTCTGTGGTGAACATCAATTTGGAATTATACGCCAAATAAACCCTTTTCTTCCAACTTTCTTTTTGGTCATGGTGTTTCGTCGCAGTAATAGACACCCTAACTAAGGCATAATAAGGGTTGACTTCTCATCAACAGTAGCCCCAAGATCTAGCTGGAGAGAAGGACTTAGTTTCTTTCCCATTATCTTCCATCAGCCCTGCTCCAAAGCCCCTGGATACAGTCTCATTTAATACAATGCTCCCAGGGCAGCTATTCTTCACACTAGTCCTCTGGTCAGTGAGCTCACAGTTCCAAGTGCAGGAGTTCTCTGAGAATCTGACTGTAAGTCTGGGTAGATAGAGCTCAAGGATGTTGTAGGCTGATAGACACTCAGACCAGCCCCACTTTCAAGAGAGCTGTTCTTAATATCCCTGCTTTGCATGTGTCTGGATGTGGGAGGCTGTTAAGTAGAGAGAAACGGTGTAACCAAGGTGATGTGGGTACATTGGTCAGGTGGCCTAGGGTTCTGAGAAACTCATAGCAGCTATGACAGTGCTGGTATGCTAGGAAAGCCCCTGTAGCCTCTCCCTGTAGCCTGGGTGTGTCTTGCAAGGCCAGTGTTTTAAGACTGGAGAATCAAAGTAGCACAGAGGCTTTGAGCATTATGTTTCTTCTCTAATTCTGTCACGGGTAGATTTCCTCTCGGGAGGTGATTCTTCCTAACAGCCTCCCGTCATTCCAGTCATGGCAGTATCTTGGCACAGGAATTGGCAGCTTCTCTTTTTACCCAAACCATGGCTGATGCCTTTATGCATATGCGTTCTCCCATAGTAGAGGAATTCATGAGAGGCCTGTGGTATTCGGTTAACATTTCCTTTGGGAAGATTGCTGGAGATTTTGGCTGCTACCCCTCTGGTTTCTGTTGAGGTGTCTGTGGGTGGAGACCAAATAGGCTTTGGGTGACATGGGGACGTTCAGAGCATGTGCAGAAGTGGATCATCATACTTCTGAACAGCACCCCGTTTTGTCTGGCAGCCTGAGAACGGTGATGGATGTAGATTTCTCTTGAGTTACCTGCAGGGAGGCAGGTTGGGTTTCGTGAGCTGTTGGGCAAAAGTGCTAATGAAGTGGCCTTGGCCATGTGTTCTTCCTGCCCACTCACGTGTGTAAACAGTGTGACATCTAACAGCTGGGGTATCGTCTTTATTCAGGGCCCTTATGCCTTCCACCCTTCACCGACTTTCCGTGTCTTACCTGTTCTGCCCTTCAGCACCCTGCTTCCCTCTTCTGTCTCAGAGTGGCCCCTGAAGCACAGAGTGCCCCTAGCAAGGTTGTGTTGTCTTCCTGATTAGGCACTGTTCCTGATGCCGCCCTTGTCCTCTGTCCTCAGCTCTGTGCTCTCAGGTCTGACCTGTGATGTGTGCACTCAGGTTTTCACACCTTCCACCACCAGGCAGTCGTTCACAATGATTTTATGCTGTTTCCAGAAATATACTAAAAAAAAAAAAAAAAAAAAAAAGGTGAAGAGATAGGAGGCCTCGTTTTGATTCTCTAACCACGGTGTCCATAGCAACGCCTCAAATGGTACATGCCTGGGTACAGAATAGCTCATAATTTGTAAAAGAATACCCCCTTTATAGATGTTTAGATCCCTCATACAGTAGGAAAACACTGTGAACATCCTCTCAAATGTGACTCTGCACATTTAAGATGTTTCCACAAGATAAATCCTGAGGGGTGAAGTTATTGAGTCACGATGTCTTGATGTGCATGTGTGTAGATGTGTGCATGCTTATTTGTATGTGTGCTTAGGTGTTGATGTACTTAGCTGTGCTATGCTTACATGCACACATGCTTAGGTGTGCACATGCGCTTGCATGTACATGTTCTTAGATGTGCGTGTATTTACATGTATGTGTGCTTAGATGTGCATGTGCTTCAGGCCTTGAAGTACATTGCTGGACTCCTCTCTAGTTTTACAGTCCTCATCACCAGCATGAAGGATCTGTTACTCACAAAGGCTCAAGGGTGTAATTGTTAGCTCTTGTCAGTTTGATGAATCATAAATTATAGCTATTTCTGTTTGCATCATTAGTTGCTAGTGAACTTGAACTTTTCTTTTTTCTAGAGGAGCTTATTAGGCATGTGAATTTTCCCATATTTTAAAAATTGCTTTGGAACTGGGTTTTTAGGTTCAGAGAAGCTTGATTGTGTTTTTGTTTAAATTATATATTTTCTCATTTAAGAATTAGTTTTATAATTTGCGTAACTCATTTTGCTGGTTACATTATTTAGCATAATTTTCCTCAGAGGTTGAAATTCTTTTATGGCTAATTTATTCTTTTGCTTTTTAACTGCAGAGGTGGGCATAATAGTTTCTGAGTGTTTGCATTGTTTGGAATCACATTTGACACATTTGACAGTTGACACAGAGTGTTTGGGTCATCATCATCTTTTATGTTTAGGCCCTGGAGACATTGCCACAGTGACTGTTGGTCTTGTTCCATGCTTCTTTGCCTTTAGCCACTTGTCTGCCCCAGTCATTCTGTCTCTTCAACACACAATTGGTCAGGGTTTTACCAGGAAGGGATGGGTGGTGTGGAAGGGAAGGGACTTCCCTCACTGCCTCTCTGTTAGCTTCTCCTCTGTGTGTACCTGAGATACAGGAGGGCCTTCAGTGATGTGGTTACTTAATACTTTTGCGGCACCTACCCAGATCTCCCTACAACTCCCCCCTACAGATAAACAGATAACTGGACTTCCTGTGTTGCCCTTCCTTGTTTCTGCTCTTTTAATTTAGTGTCTTTTCTTTAACTCTCAGAAGAATTATACGAACTAGTATTCTTCAGTTACGAATGTTGTTTTCTGTATTGCTTCATTTTTTTATTTTTGTCTGTATTTGCTTTATGTATTTTCTGCATTAAGTCAGTTTTCAATTGTTTACTATTTATGCACACAATTAAAATAATATAATATCTGTAGATGTTTAATGAAAAGTAACCTATGCTGCTTCCTCCCTGTCCTTTCCCAAGCAGCAATCTTTAGCACATTTCAAGGTGTTTTTTTCAGAACTAACTTTCTTCTTATTCTACACTATCGGCCCTTCACTGTTTTTGATTTACTGAATTTTAACATGTTTTCAGACTATTACAGAGGAGGACTGGGTCCTGTGTCTTCTTTCGAAGAAGCAGTCAGCAGCATCCACACTGTGGCTGAGAGACTGGAAGCCACTACAAGCCAGGCTGCCCCCTGTAGTTTTAAGCCATTGACATTTCCAGACATGTTTACTTTCTTTTCCTCTTGCAGTCTTGTTGAAGGTGTTTCTCTTCACCCTCTCTGAGGCCCTGGCCTTTTCTCAGATTGCCCATCCCCATGGGAGCCTACACTCTGTATCCCTCTCCAGCTCCCTGTAGATGGGTTAGGCTTTTGGCTGTTGAGGGCTCACCTTGTCTGCCCGTGTCCTTAACTTCTTTCTCAGGTCATGCCCACCGCCTTTCTGGATCCCATGTCGTCGCCTTCCCCTTTCTGTTTATAGTTATTCTGTGCAAGAATTCTTCATTGTTCCAGATCTGTTCTCTTGGCTTTTGTCCAACATATAGACCAAGTGGGACAGAGACGCCCACCCCCTTTTTCCTTAAGATTGTTGCAATTAAGGAAACATTTTGAATCACTTAACATTATTTGCTTAAAATGCCTATGAAGAGTTTTCTGTTACCAATTATGCATTGGAAAACCATGCTGAAATTGTTCAAGTGTCTCTTTAAACTTTACTGATGTTCATGATTTTTAACCAGGAATGTGCAAGTATACCATAGATATTGACTCAAGTCAAGAGTACACATTGACTATAGTTATTTATTATTATCTCGTTGTTTATATTATTTTGTGTTCAACTGTCTGTGTCTTGAAAAATGATAGGTCCATAGATGGAACAGTGGATGGAGGTGGTCTCTGCCTGCCCTCATCCATAAATGGAGAGGAAGTGGCTACTTCTGTCTCAGAACTCTTGGAATTTTATGGTCATCCCTCACTGAAGGAAAATGCCAAGCCACAGGTGTGGGGGGAGGCCCCTTCAACACCAGCAGGTGGGAAATGCCATCAACACCTTGTTTCTGGTAGGGTGGGGGAATAGATACAGAGTAATAAAGTTACCACTACTAGTGTGTATAGTTTGCCATTTATGTGGATAATTGACTTGCAGAGAAGTTGCACGTATAGTGAAATTGTCACAGGGTTATACACCAAATCACTCAACAATCCCTTCAGTTCGTAGCCTTTCCCAGTGCCTTGTAAGAGAAGGCAGTGAACTTAAATATCCACGTGGTTCTCCAGTGTTGAGACCTGTGAAGTGTTGGATTCTGGTTGATAGATAACCAGCTGGCAAACAGGTTAACCTAATGAATGATCACATTAGGATGTGGTTTATTACAGAGCATTTACAATACCTGTGGTTAGGTTCCCCAGAGTGAAGTACTTAGGGCCAGGTAGTTTATATTTAGGAAGTTGCCTCAGAAAGCATGAGAGGAATAGAAACGAGCTCAGGAGGAGGAGAACCCAGGAGAAGGTACACACCAGGGGAACCAGCAGATTACATCTCAGGGTTGGTCCTTTTAAGAATGTTCATGGCCTGACCCTCTGTGGCTGGCCAGAAGGCATCTTCATCAAAGAGGGGCAGGTACTGGAGATGAGCAGTCAGAAGTTTGAAGGGTAGCCGTTCTCAGGAGTGGCAAGTGGCCTCTGGGCTGGGGACATGGGGACTCCACAGCATCTACTGCAGGGAGTTCCCTTAGAACCCAGGGCGGACTGAACTTCCCACATCCCACTGTGGTCTAAAACAAGTGGCCACTGAGATGGGAAGACTGGAGTGGATCCAGCGATAGCCTGTGAAGCCACCGCCTAACCCAGGGGACTTAGCTAAGCAAGAACAAGAGGAAGGTGCCACACCCTCCTCGCTTTGCACGCTGAAACAACAGGGAATTAGAAAATAAAATTAGCTTGCACGATTTCAGATGGGGGTAGATGCCTTTTTACTTGATTTTTTTTTTTTAATTCCCACAAAAACCTCAAGCAGAGTTAATAATGTATGAAAATTAGGTACCATGTGTGCTCTTTGCTTCGTAATGTTTTTATTAAGCAGCTAGTTGATTTAAAAATAACAGAACATGATAGTTGACACAATGGCAGACTCTGGTGTGTATGGAAACATCTCCTTAAATGTTGTGTCAGGTTTTCCATTGCATAAGAATATTTTTAAAAATGCCTTCTGAATTATCACATAAGATAAAATTATATCAAGCTGCAGCTTGATAAAAACAAATTGTTCAACTATAAATTCCAGTTGCCTTTTTAAAAAACCGGCTTAGTCAATTACAGATTACACATGGGAACATGTTTCCGCAGAGCTCGTCAGTGCGTGCGCGGTAGACACAGAAGTGCATCTTCTCTGTTCTGCTGGCCATTCCTGGTTAGAACCTCCTGCTCCTCTTTCCTCTCCCTACCCTTTGTCACCTGGACTTTCAGTAGTGAGATAAGACATATCAAAGAGGAAAGGTTTCCCAACTGTTCAAGAGATGCCTCAGTTCTGAAAGCAGAAATGAATATGTGTGAAGTTGGCCCATAGCCATCAAACTAGCTGGTGAGCCTTCTTCCCTGGAGTTTGAGTGCAGGCTTCTGTTTCTGTTTTATTCTTTTCTTTGAGAATTTCATACACATATACAATGGAATGCAGTCATATCCGCATTCCCCATTTCTCCTTCTGGTTCCTCCATGTCCCCTAATACCTTCCGACTCTAGCTTCACTTTATAGCTGTTGCCACCTCTTCCCTTTTCTTCATCCCGCATAGTGCTGCCCATGTGTGGATGGCGCTGTCCACTGGAGCACTGGGAACATACCAGTGGCCTTCTCCTAGGACAGTAATGCCCCCTGCCTCACCCCACAGCTATCAATCGCAATAGCTCTTGAGTGCCGGGTCCTGTCATTCCCTCATTAGTCTCTTCCTGAGGACATCTCGCACTATCTCAGAGGACAGTGGACTCCCCTGCTGCTATCCCAGTATTGGTTGGGCTATATATACCTGCATGACACTGGTAGAAAGGCTCTTTCCACACTTACATGGCAGGGGAAATACTATGATCAAGAAAGGCACCTTCCAGAAGTCTCGTGGTTTAACAGAGCAAACTGAGGCAGAGCGGAGTTTGGCTAATTAGACAACAAAGTTCATGATTGACTTAACTTTAGCCCTCCATTTGCTTTTCTTATACATTGCCTTGGAACAGTTAAGTATTCAATAAAACAAGCAAATAAGGGCAGCACCTGCTGCCCTCTAGGGTGAGAAGGATCATGTGGAGTGGAGACCACTTGAAAAAGTCATGGTTTGTTCACTAGCAATCTTTGTTCATGGACACTTGGGACAGATGGCACTGTGGAGAGAAAATTCTGAAGCTGTTGAGATGAGTTAGTAGGCTGATTGTATTGAGCATTTGATTGCCTTTAACTTATACCTGTCTCAGGAGTCCTGGCTGGGCATGTCCTTCCTTGCACATCCTGTGACTGCCCGTGTTGACATCAGCTGAGTCACAGGTGTGGTGGACAAGCAACCTGGAGGAGTAATGTCTTGTAGTACTTAAAAGGTAATTGCAGGGGGCATTCGAGCTTATGATTTGCACTACAAGACATGCTTGGAATCTCTGTAAGGGGTTGGTTGGAACAGAACTTTCCCATCTACACCAGAGTCTATAAAAACCACAGAACTGACTTCATGGGGCTTAAGTTTTTCTTTTGTTATTTTCTTCCCCTTCTAATTAGATTTTGCTCATATGCAGGACAGAACAATCTGGCATGAAATAACTAGCATTAACATAACTCAAAGACCCGACTGTACCTCACATTATCCTAGCAAGAGTGGGAATGGGATTTGCTGTTCTAGGCCCCAGCAGTCTCTAAACCCCAGCACAGGTGAACGTTTACTCCAAAGAGAAGTCAGATCAACTGGAGGCTGGCAGGCATTCCCGAGACCTGGCTCCTGCCCAGCCTGACCCGCCTGGATGTCGCTTTGGGCAAGCTCTCTCTTGACTGACCTCATTGTGCTCAGAAACAATCTGGGAGTAATAACGTCTGCTCTTGAGTTCTCAGAATCCCAAAGGGGAACAGTTGGCTGTTAGGATCTAAGGGGTCATTTGTTTCCTCAGTGTGAAGATGGAGTTTAGAGGACTGAATAGAATTTTCACCTTACATGTATGGTTCTATTGAGGATGTAGGCTCTCTTTTTTGTAAGTTATAGATTCCAATAAGAAAAAGGATATGAGCAGACTTTTTTTTTTTTGGACTTATCACAAAAATAATAAAATAGCCCATCTATAGCTGCTGTGATTTTCCACTGTTGTCCCTAATCATGTTGAACGTGAGTGTGAGGTATCCTTACCATCTCATTCCAACTGTGACCCTTCTTCCATCAAGTCATTTGTTCTGGAAGAAGCCACGAAGAAGCCAGTTCTTGGAAATCCCTCCAGAGTTGAATGTAGTACTTTAGTTTGGTAGGTTAGGGTGTGTCCAGGGAGGTAAGTGGGGTAGGGAGACAACATCCCCAACCTTTCCTGCTGGCTCCACTTGAACCCTTTAAATCCTTGTATGGTATAGCTAACTGCAGGTTAGAAGACTGCCTGATCCTCTAGAGATAGTAAAATCTTCGTGGTTGCAGGGTCTGACTGAATGTGAAGCACCAGGACTCAAATGCTCTGATAACGAATGGAGACATCCTCACCATTAGTGCCATGGACACAGGAGTTGCCTTTCACTTCATACTTTCTGTCATCGTGGCACTGTGTGTCCTCAGCATGAAGAGATCAGCCTCAAAAGATGCCCCAAGTAAAGTGTGTGTGTGTGTGTGTGTGCGTGCGCGTTGTGTCCTCAGCATGAAGAGATCAGCCTCAAAAGATGCCCCAAGTAAAGTGTGTGTGTGTGTGTGCGAACAAACAGTGATAACAATTCCTTATGTCATTTATGGTAAAGCAGGTGGAGTGGACATCAACGGCCTGCCTAGCTCTGTCTTCCTCTTGCCAGTGAACTGCTACCATCGTCAGAGACAGATATCCCTCATCCGTACAGTGCCACTCACATCCCTGCAGCTGGCTGAGCTCTGCTCTGCCTCATCATGCACTGTAGGTGAAAGGCTCGTTAACCACTCTGCTGAGAACTGGGAGCCTGAGCCTCCCCTCCCTCCAAGGCAGTTGCCCTGACTGCTCTTGCAAACAAAATTGGCCTGCTCATTCATGTTTCGGAAGGTCAGTGTGGCATTTTGTATGTGCCACAGAGCAGTATCCATGTCCCTACTATTGTTTGAATGAATAGGACACCCAGGTTACCAGTCTGTCTTGATGCTCCCTGCACGTGCCACTTTACCATTAGGGGCTTTGGGTTGAGTCCACCAGCAGGTTTTACACCCTCCACACCTGGAAGATGTTTAGTTACGGCTTGTGGGGCAGCCCAAACTTGTCACTCTCTCGTCCCCTTTGCTGACCTCACCTTCCCTGGGACTGATGGGGCCTCTGGGTTTCAGGGTTTCCTTCTGTGACTCTCCACTCCTTTGGCTTCTGTCTTCCTGCATGCAGTTTTCTACTCATGCCTGGTACTGCCTTATGCTGTCTACCATTACAGGCCTAACAGTGAGCCACATGTTCTCGGCGAATGGGAAGGGTCTGGGGAGTCCCAGGTCCTTTGCATTTAAGTGGGCTTATGATGAATCCACCATACACACATTTCTGCTTAGAACAGAGACTGGCTTCGAGCAGATAAGTAGGGTCAGGCATTATTCTCCTTGAAGCAGGAATCTGCTTGTGCACTAGGGTGGGAAGGAAGGAGGGCTGGGAGGTGACTAGCTGTGGTGGTGACATCCACTTTTCCATGGGTTGTTCACGATGATGATGGAGACAAATTGTTTTGGTACCTGAAGAGTTAGCAAATCCTATGGAGAGCGAGCACAGTGGCATTCCAGTAGGTAATAGTAACAGTATATGTGTTCAGACATATGTATAAAAATGTGAACACCCTTGGTAGGGCTTGCTCTCCACATGATAGCCCAGTTTGTCACTCTGTCCTGCATATTTAGTTCTGTGCTCCTTATATACCTGTTTTATCCTTCAGGGTGTTTCTGTTTGCATGCTTGACTGCAAAGCCTATGTTCAGATAGTTTATTCTTAAGAGTATGCAATTAGAACTTGGGGATATTAATGAAAAGAAAATCCTTTATTTAAATCCCCTAGAGGAGTCATTGTGTCCAGAGCTGTCATTGGAAGGTTGGATTTGACTCTAACACATGAAAGACAGACCTTGGGACAAGGTCTACTTTACAGTGTGAACATTTTCATTAGTGCACTAAACTTAACAAGGAAAAAAGAAAAAGCTCCCGAAGGATTTAGCATCAGTACCCATGGCTGCCATGTTCACAGACGCTCTCAGCATCTGCACTGACAGCACCTTGTTTTCCCTGGGTCTCTTGTTAATTTGAAAGCTAGTCTTTCCATATGAGCCCATGCACAATACCAAGGTTTTCTTTCTCTTTCTTCCTTTCTTACTAGTTTCCAAGAGGGAAGGGAATGAAGGGGAGAATAGTAATGAAGAAAAGAGAAAAGGGAAGATCTGTCTGCTTGAAAGAAGTAAGGGAGGGGGAGAGAGGGAGGGAAACGGGAAGAAAGGAAGGAAAACGTCCATCTGTTTCTTTGCCCTGAGATATAAATTCCACCTCCTGGATGCATTGGACCCAGTTTTCCGAGAAAAGGCTTAAATTTATTAATTTGGTTCACAGTGTTCTCACAGAGAACTTTATTTGGTGGCCTGGAGCCATGTAGGATTGGGTTATTTTAAGATAAGTAATGTAAGAGAATCAGCATTGCATGGTTGGCAGAAACATGGCTGTGCCTATTGTTAAAGGATTATCACATGTGATTTACAAGCTTGGCTCATGGTGGTGGGGGTCAGGGTTAAGGTGAAGTTCAAACCCACATCTCCATATGTGTGCGCCATGGGACAATGCCATTGCATCTGGCGGGTGCTGCTTGTACCTGTGATGCCCCTGAGAAGCCCCTGTTGCCTGGGATCATGCCTCATCGTCCCGTGTCAGGACCTGGTGTCAGGAGCAGCAGACCAGGCCTCGGGTCAGATGTGACAGTCCGGCTGGCATTCACTTTGTCACCTGTAATATTCACATTTCCTGTACATTACCTCTAAAACGGAGAAGCAAAACTGAGAGGACCTTTTACTTTCTGAAACAAATACCGAATTTTCAGCACCTGTCTTAGATCGCATCTGTCCCTATCCACTCGTGTGCATATGTGGGTATCTCCCTACACCCAGTGCATGTAAAAGGAAATATACACCAAAAAGCAGCTTGACACAGTGCACTGCAGAACACTGACTCCCAAATTGTTTGGTTTTATGAACCAGAAATACAGAAAATAGAAGAAATCAGCACGTATTGTCAACTTATATTTACCAAAATCGTTGTTGTTATTGTTTTTTTTTTTTTTTTGAGACAGAGTTTCTCTGTGTTGCCCTGGCTATCCTGGAACTCACTCTGTAGCCTAGGCTGGCCTTGAAATCAGAGATCTGCCTGCCTCTGCCTCCCAGTGCAGATGTTAAAGCCATGAATCACCACCTCCTGGCATACCAAAGTTATTTTTAACTAAACATTATTTTATGGGTGTGGGTGTTTTGTCTAAAGGTATCTCTGTATGACTGGTACCCAAAGAGGCCAGGAGAAGGTGTTGGGCTTCTGGAACTGCAGCTTCCATGTGGGCGCTAGGAATAGAGCAGGGTCCTCTATAAGAGCAATAAGTGCTCTAAACCACTGAGCCATTTTTATAGCCCCTGAAATTATTTTAAAATATTGCAAGATACACATATAATTTGCCATCTTGGCCATTTTAATATACATTTCTGTACTACTATGTGTATTCACAAGCTAAGATGATTTTTAAAAAGAATAAGACAGAGACTCTTCTCTATCTTCATGGTTTCAAAAAAGAAAGGTTTTCAATGCCAAGAGAGAAATAAAAAGCATCCTCTGGTAGGAAATCCTTCCTCATCTGCTGCAGAATATGTAAAGGAAATGTTTGTTCCTAGAAAATAACACTGCAGAGAAAATGAAACAAGTTTGTGCTGTCATTTCCTAGATTCCTAGAATTTAAAAAATACTAAAACTGTTATTACCTTTTCTTTGACCATGGCTACTCTAAGGGCTGGAACATGAGCTGTCTGTTACCAGGCCATGGCTAGCCAATGAGCTTCTGCCAGCACGAAGTCAGCTACACACTGAGATCACAGCACAGTAGGTTTTACCTTTCACTGGGTGACTGTCAATGAAGGAAGCTCTGTGTTGACATGCACCCCGCCATGAGCATCTTTCCATCTGTGGTCCAAGTGTCCTGTGCAAATAGCTCATGGCTGGCCCAAGTCAGGACCAAACTCTAGATCTGGTTTTGTTCTTGAAGAAGTGAAAGTTAACAATTATTGTTGAAACCTGTGTGTATTCAGTCCACATTTTCCCTCTCCCCTCAAGATAGCCAGTGCACCGGAGCTAGAGTCTGTCTTCCCGCCCCTTTGCCTGGGCTTATCACAGTATGTAGTGAGTAAATTCATGACAGGGTGTAGTGTGAGCTCATTTGGTTGTGTAGTGCCTGAGCTCATCACAGTGTGCAGTGAACGAACTAATCCTGGCGTGCAGTGTTCGCGTTCATCATGCTGTGTAGTGCAGTCTCTGAAACTTTGTTTTTGCATAAACAAACAAACCAAGCCACCGACAGATCCAATTTGTGTACTCAAATACTCTTGGGTGTGGGTCTGCCCTGGAGAATGGTTGACCTACTAGGGGTCACACCCTTAAAAAAAAAAAAACAGACTCTTCCTCTTTTAGAAGCTATCAATGGCCAATAGCTCCTCAGCAAGGGGTGAGAGTCCATGTGCCCCTCCCACTGTTCCATGCTGGGATTGTATCTGGCCTGAGCTGACATGGGTCTTGTGCATACTGTCAATCATGTATAGTTCATATATCCAGCTGGCCTGTCGTACCTGGAAAACCTTATAGTTTCCTTATAGTTATCTACCACCTCTGGCTCTTAGAATCTCTCAGGGGTGGAATCTTGGGAGGGAACTTGCCTGGGAAGTCTCTGGATCAACGGTACAACTCAGCACACACACATGTAATTAGCACACCAACCAGCCTGGTTAATTGCTATATCTTTTCAGGGTAATGGAAATTAGGAAAGATAATACTGTAAGCCAATCATTAATATATTTGATTTCTTGGACCAAATTGAAAGCCATTGATCATCAATAAAAGGTTGAGTTCAAAGTCTGTCTACAAAAGAAGCAGTGCTCTGGAGGGCTGTGTGAAGTGATTGTCTCTGTGGACATGGGGCAGAGGCCAGCTGGGAGAGGCTAGCCCTTCACTGAATTTCTTTCCATGTGATGGAGAAAATGCCTTGGTCTGGGAAGCAGATGGAGCTGGGTGTTGCTGTCTCTCAGGCTTTGGTACAGATGCCTTTCTTGGTCCAAGAAAATCTCGTGAACCAAAACTTGGCTAATATTCTCGGCAGGCCTTCTTGGAGTGGCTGTACTGTGGCTCACAGTGTGAGATGACCTAAGTTTCTTCTGTCTAGTCTGTGGTTACTTTGAAACTGTTGGGGAGATATCAAGGGAAGAATTGGGTCACTTCAGAGCATGTGCTGCCAACCCCTCCCATCCCCCCAACCCCCAGCTGGATGCTCCAGTGGCTGGTGGCCCATCTGTGACTACCACTCACATAGTAGGAGCACATGGCTTGGGTGAGTCAGGCTTTAGGCTCAGGAATGAATGTAACTGAGACAATGCTCCGTATATTTTATTTCACAGTCTTCTCTGTTACCTTCCGCAAACAGTGGAATGCTTTGAACACTCTTTAAAACATACCAAGTGGGAAGACAACGTGAGAAAAGCTACATCCCCAGCAAAGAAACTGAGCTAAAAGCCTTTGCCATTTCAGGAAGTCTCCTGAGCCTGAGGAAGAAGCCTGTTGCATGGCTGTCTTCACATCCCCCATGCTGGGTGAGGAAAAGTCGGAGTGGCATTACAGTAGCAGGTAGCAATTCTGTGTTAAGGATTCAGATGCTGTTTGTAAGGATTCAGTGTTGTCCACAGTTGGATCTGTGAGCCATCATGATAAACCAGGCACCAGGCACCAGGCACCAGGCAGAGGCTTTTCTTGTGTTTTCCACCTGGGAAGTCCTGAGGTTTTGGCTACTTAGTCACGTCTTCACAGCTTTAAACTATTTTCTTTTTTTAATCAGCTGTCAAAGCTGGAGAAACAGCAGCAGAGAAAAGAAAAGACCAGAGCCAAGGGCCCTTCTGAGTCAAGCAAAGAACGAAATGCACCCCGAAAAGAAGACCGCAGCGCCAGCAGCGGGGCAGAGGGTGATGTGTCTTCAGAGCGGGAGCCTTAGATGCTGAAGCAGGAGCTCAGGTAGGAGGCTCCCACCTGCACCGTGTTGTCCCCACACACTTTAGGAGAGCAGAAGTGCATCAAGGTGAGGTGGTTGCAAAGGCAGTGCTCATCTTTGAGCGTTTGTTCATGGCATCCTTAAGTGTGCTACTTTCTAGCACAGGTCATTGCTGTAAGACTGTTGTATTCACTGAAATGTGTACAGGCAGGGTACATGCAAGACGAGAGGCCTGCCAGTGGATGGGTGTGTGTCCTGCCTGCATTGCCTGTGTCAGCCACACTGCCTGGGCCTGACTAACATCTGTGTGCCCTCCTGCCCCTTCAGTGTCTCATTCTACCACTCTGCCCACCTTAGCTCAGCCGCTCTGGTAGAGGCCAGCATCCTCTGAAGTCGTCATCTCTCACCGTTCTCATTTCATCCTTCGTGACACTGCCATTTATCTGAGTATTATATCGAGGGAAAGACTGTGGAGACTAGGCTGTCTTCACGCTCACAGCAGTATCTCTACCTCTGCCCTGTGAGCACTGAGGCTACAGACAGGTCCTGCCATGCCCAGCTGGCACTGACCATCTACCTTTCCTGAAATGATGCTTTGTTCTTCATCATTGCCATGCCCAGGACTGTGTTGAGGTCACTGTAGCATTAAGTTCATCTCCAGAGTCCCCAGTGGCCTTCTGTCTCAGTTTTTCTCATTTCATATATTACCAAAGCTCCTTGTTTGATGGACAGTGGACCAAACACTGGGGTACAGATGTGAAGGATCCGTGGCCTGACCTAACCAAGTTCACACATTCAATAAGAAGAATAGAAACAGTTGTGTCACAGCCAAGTGCACTGTGGCATGGGGTGTGCAGTAGGGAGGACTCTGGAAGTTGACCTTGAAGGACACATGGAACTGTGAAGGACAGGAGCAGGGGACAGCTGCCAAGGCAGGAGTGAGCAGTGCGTGTTAGCTTATGGCCACTGTAATGAGGCGTCTGAGAACAGGCTTATTTTGGCTCACAGTTTTAGAAGTTTCAGGTAATGATTTATTGACCCCGTCAGCTTTCGATCCTTTGGCAAGGCCATAGATCGTGGTAGGAGCATATGGTGATGCAAACTGTTTACCTCATGACTAGGAAGCACAAAAAGGAGAAAGAGGAGGAGGAGGAAGAGATTGCTGAAATTCAAAGTCTCTCTCTTTTTTTTTTTTTTTTTTTGGTTTTTCGAGACAGGGTTTCTCTGTATAGCCTTGGCTGTCCTGGAACTCACTCTGTAGACCAGGCTGGCCTTGAACTCAGAAATCCGCCTGTCTCTGCCTTCCAAGTGTTGGGATTAAAGGCGTGCACCACCACTGCCCGGCTCAAAGTCTCTTTTTAAGAGCACACCTGAAGTATTAATTCCTCCCACCAGGCCTCATCTCTCAAAACTTCCACTGCATCCCAGTAGTGCCACGGTGGAGGCCCAGCCTTGGCTGTGTGAGCACGTAGAAAACACTCTAGATCTAATCTACAGGGGGCTAACATTATTTTGTTGGGAGACTGGAAATGATGAAGATAGATGTAGTTTTGGAAGAGAGGAAGTGAAGATTAGCTGAATGGTTGGGTACAAGAGCAGAGAGCATAGAGCTTCTTGTGAAGTTGGGGAGACCTGGTCTATAACTGCCAGGAATGTGGACTTCCTCCTGTGATAGTAAAGTACCTTTGAAAACAAAAGAACATAGTCAAGTGTAACATGCAGAGATCACCCTCCAGCTCTAGGGGGTGAGGCTGGAAGTAGATAGGCAAGTTTGGAGGAGCTGTAGAAGTCCAAAGAAATGTCGGGGCTGGGGAAGAGAGGCTGGGCTGGAAGATATAAAGGACCAGTGTGGAGACTAATCATTCTGAGTGTCGGGTGTCTAGAAGGATTCAGGGACAAGGAACTCACAGAAAAAAAAAAGGGAGGGAATACGAACCATAGCTATTTTGGCGAGAGTCTTCTGGCTGTGGGGCTAGGACTGAGGAGAGGTCTTAGGCATGCATTTTTGAACCATCACCCCATAAACTAATGAAACCAAGTCTGAAGACAGGGTCATTCTGGTGACACCAAACTTCAAGAAGAGCACAGCTGGTAAGGCCTTCTCTTCCCTTCTATAAGGCCAGTCTATAAGATGTCTGTGGCTTTGAGCATGTTCGCATACAGATACTGAGATATGTTAGTAAGAGCTGGGTGCCATAGTACCTTCTCCCAGCAGATAAAGCAATGAATAAAGAGCCCAGAAAGGCTGGGCAACTGGCTAGTTACTGATAGTTTGGGGCTGTGGAGGAATATGTCTTCCTTTGGCTTTCCTTATACCCTCCTATCGTATTATACTTTCTTCTCCAGGGGAAGATGATGGTGCTATAGTAACCGGTCTTGATTGACTTACTGTACACATTCATGTCTGACTGAGTGAGTCAAAGGTCATGTCACACTGGGTCTCACTGGTCATAGTCACCAACTCACCAGTTTCTCATTGTGATACTCAGGCCTAAAGCCTTTTTACTCACGAACTGAAAAACACGATATGGGTTAGTTTATATAAAATATGATATTTGGTTTCTAATTAATGTTAAGTACTCATGAGTATGTGATAACATTTTATATGACTCACATAAATTATAAAATATCCATTCTAAATGTCCTTCTAAAATGTGATATTTTTCCTGTCAGTAGTTAGTTTTGTCATACATATGCTGCTACTGATTCTGGTTAATTATCTGTCTAGAGGAGGGACATGTGACACATGCAGACAGGGCACAGAGGACAGGGATGAAGGTGGATGATGGAGAGGTGACCTCTGCCTGGCTGAGGGCAAAATGGCCTTCAGGGTGTTGGGTAGGCAGTGGAAAGAACAGAAGGCCAGCCAGATGGAGGAGAAGCCAGAGGCCAAACTCATGCTTGAGTAGAGAGGGCAGCAAGAAGACAGGGTTAGGCTTAAGACCCACTTAACAAGAGGGAGGCCATGCCTGGTACTGGACACCTAGCCAACTACTCAGTGCTAATGAAATCATGGTTATTGGAGAAGAATCTACAACCTCTAATTTACTAAACCAGCACAATCCCTAATGAGAATCCATACACATTTGTCCTTATATCTACAGACATCTACAGTCTTCACTCCTCACCAAGGAAGCTTCTCTTGTAACAGACAGAGACCATTATAGAAAACCACAACCAATCAAAATGCAGAGTTGTGGAGCCCAGTCCTAATGATGACATCTATAAAACTCTTCCACACCTAAGGCTCAGGGAACACTGTGGAAGAAGGGGTAGACAGATTTGAGAGCCAGAGGATGAGGGAGTTTGTGGTGAGATGGTGTCTCCTAGTGACATCAGAAGCTACACCCATAAAGTCTCACCAACATGACTATTCAAACATGAACTGAACAAGGACAACACCAATGGACACGTCAGACTGGTTGGCAGGGCCTGAGAGGAAGTCCTCAAGGCAGCAGCCCTACAGAGAACTCCTGGCAAGCGAGGAGAGGTGGGAGAGGTGGTCTTTCCCAGGGAAGAGTACAGTCATGGGTTATTCAGGCCAGACAGTCAGCCCTGAAAACATACATACAAGTAACGTGACTGAAGAGGTTATATTTAGAAAAATGTATGTATGTATGTATACGAAAATGCATACAATAACAAGTAGTGAAGAAATCTGAGGGAGAACGGGATGGATATGTGGAAGGGTTTGGAGGGAGGAGAGGGAAGGGAGACATGTAATTGTTTTAGAATCTCAGACAAATGGACGAGAAAGAAAGCAGGGTTAGGCCTCAAGTCTGTCTGGCAACTTAGAGATAGGTATTGATTCGGGGGTCCATCCAGGTCTTCCTCTCATCGCGCTGGTTGTTTCTGAAGTCTTTATGTGATTTCTGCCTCCTTTGTGTTTCTTCTTTTAAGCGAATTAGATCCACTTCCTGCAGCTGTTGTAGAATGTGGACAGATGGAGGTGACAGTGTCAGGATGTGTGTGGCAATCTGTGCAGGAAGGAGGCACTGACTTAAACTCCAGCCTCTCTATAGAGTGCTTTTAGGGAAGCAGTGGAAAGATGGGCTCCTGTGCGCCCACTGAGGAAGGTCAGAAGGACCCAACCTGTCAGGCCATTGTGCTGGGGAAGCTCTTGGTTTGGAAGAGGACGCTAGCCTGGACCTCCAGCTGTGGACCCTAGGACTGAGGGTGGCCACCCAGATTTCAGGCCTTTGTTCTCCTGACACTTGTAGACGCTCTCTCTTCTCTCTTGATTTTTGTTATACTATAAACAATAGCTTTTTCCTGGAGAATTAGGGCGTCAGCTACAAGCTAGAAATAGAGGTTGCCATAGAGTTGGGCCTGGACACTCCACAGTCACTTATTCTCTGGATTTTGATCAGCTGTGGGTCTCTGTCGTAGTCTCTATTGCAAAAAGAAGCTTCTTTGATGAAGGGTGAGGGCTACAATTGTCTTTAGGTATAAGAATATTTAGAATATAGTTAGGAATTATATTGGTTTAGGAAAGTTGTAGTAGTAGGTTTTTTTCTAGGGTTTATGATCTCTCCAGCCATGGGTAGATGGCTAGGTTTAAAGTACCAGGGATGAATTCTGTCCTTAAGTCCAACTAGACAGCGGCTGGTTACCACGAAGATAACAGGACACTACTGCACCATCATGGAGACCTCCTGTCCAATCACTGTTGATCTTCATAGGCTTTACAGCAAGCTAGGACTACCGATTGCTTTTTTCCCTGGCAGTGTATATAGCACCTTCCAATGCTGTGAGACTCCCCAGGGAGGAGGTTTCCAGATCATTTCCAGTTCTATTCTTCCAGGTTTGTGTCTGAAGTGTGTCTTTAGCAATAGGTTTTACTTTCAAATTCTGGAAGGTAACCAAGGGCAATGGCAGTAGCCCATATTGTTTGGGGAGACTCTTGTCTTCTAATTGTAATCCAGCTCTGAGGCAGCTGCAACAGAGCCAGGCAGGGAGAGTCCCTCTCAGCCTGTGCTGAAGGTCTCTGAATCATCATTTAGCCAAGGACCAGTGAGGGGCTGGGATGTGCCCATCTCTGAGAATTTAGTTTCTGGATTTGAAGACTTTGAAAGGGGCCAGACTAAAGGACTGGACCTACTACAATAACACAGTTAGGTTTTGTGTTATCTCTTTGAAGAAGTTTGTCATCCCAACAGGCCACAAAATCACCCTCAGATATTTAGATATTTGTGAAGAGTGACAGACTCTGACCTTGCGTTTGTTTTGCTGCATGGAACAGACCGGGAGCTACAGTTCTCTCTTGATTTTCTTAAAAAAGAGAAAGAGCCCTGGGGAGCCTGTGCAGCCAGGGGAGCTGCTTTGAATTTCTAGGGCTTGAGAGGGAGAAGGGAAAGGCAGAGAAAACAGAATGCGAAGCTCACACTGGTGGCTCTATTTTTCTTTGAAAATGATTAAAACCCTTTGTGGCTGGGAGGCTATTCCCAGGGTGGGGGCGTTCCTCTGTCACATTGCAAATGTTCCATTCTGTTTCATCAAACAGACATAAAAATGCTAAAATTAACAGTGGTCTGTGTTTGGTCCTATTTCTTCAGGTTCTTCACCTAGCTCCTCAGGATGAGAGGATTTTCAGTGGGGCTGTGACTTCAGGCTGTTACCAGGCTGGTGTTAGGGCAGCCTGGGCTGGCAGACCTTTGCTTCTGTATCACCTGCCTCTTCATTTAAATATTTACTTAGCTGCTGTAAATTGGGTGTGAGAAGAGCTCCTGACCAGCACCCACATTTCCTTCTCAAATGTCAACTCACTCAGAACAAACAAGGGGAGTGTTTTGGAAGCTGCCTTCTGTTTGCTTTCCCAACTTGACCTCTGTTGGAATAGTAAGATGCTGCTCTCTTGGAGGAGAGTTCTTCCTAATGAGCTGAGTCAAGTAGAGTAGTGTGTGTGTGTGTGTGTGTGTGTGTGTGTGTGTGTGCGTGCACGCACACACGTATGTACATGCGCACACGTATGTACATGCACACGTGTATGTTTGCTCTAGAGTTTACAATATGCATGTTAAACATCTCTACTTCTACTTTAAACGGCACCACAGGGAGTAAGCAGCACAGCACCGTAACTCACAGCTCTTTCCTGTGGGGTTGCTGCCATCGCCCCCACCTGCCACATGGTATGATCACTGGTGCATTGGTTTTTTTTTATTGTTTCCTGAGTGGTTATTTTAAAGATAAATTAAGGTTAAAAAAAGATTGTTTGCCTTCATTTCTCTGCTTCTGGCTTTTCCTTTCATGCTGTGAACACAGCTTTCTGAACTATTTTATATTCCTTCTCTTTGAAAAATTGCTGCCCATATTCCTTGAAGCACATATTTAAGGAAATCTTTAGTTTTCTCTTTTGCTTTTGAAGGGTAATTTTACTGGTCTGGAGTTCTAACTGGTACTTTTCATGATTTCAGTATTTAAATGTTTTATTTTTCTCCTTTAAAAATTTTTTTCTAATGTATTTTCAGTTTTACATATTTGTGGTTTGTAGTGCGGCCTTTCAGTACATGTAAACGTGTGTCGGATATACTGGTCACCAAGGACACATTGTTTATTGTCGTTTGGAAGCATTCTCTTTGTTGTCAGTTGTAGGCGTCCTACCATGTGTGCGATAGAACAGTAGTAGTTATTCTAATCCAGTGTGCTCTTATCCAGCTGTACCCTATTCTCAGTTACCAGCAGTTAATTTAGGGGAGGGAGAGGGAAAGGGGGACTCTCTAGGACTGTGAAAGGCAGCCAGGCTGGAAACCCTGGTGACCCTGAGGGATGGCACGCATTTCGCCTGGTTCCTGGACACTAGGCTCCTGGCACAAGGCCACAGTCCTCCATAGATTTGTGGCCATCAGTCATGTAAAGGCAACACCCCAAGCCTCTCCATGAGTAGAAGACATGACCACAGGTAATGTAGCCTCAAGACAGTTCTCCATTTTAATGAGGTACCTAAAGCCCTGAAAGGCTTAGCCAATTGTGCTTTCCTTCCCAGACACTCCTCCCTGCAAAAGGTATTTAACCCCAGGCCCGCCCTGAGAAGTGGGGTATGGTTTTACTCATCCACTTTCTGCCATGACAATAAATGTCTTAAAACCATGGACTGTCTCTTTTCATCGGGATCTGCTGTGGGTAGCAATGGAGAAGGCTTTCGCCTAAAGAGCTGGCCATCTAATCTCCCGTAAAAGGCCTCTTTACACTCCCAGCCATGACCAAGCCAAGTTAGTCCCAGCTGACAAGCCAAGGACTCTATCCCCTTGGGATCCAGCCAGAGCTCCTCCCTTTTCCCCCTCAACCCCGGGGCTAGATCCAGCCTGTGGGGGCCCCCCACTCCATTCTCAACTCTAATGTGGCTTCCAGTGGTGCCTAGGTGCACAAGAGCCAGAGAACCAGACGGCCCTAGCCTCATCGCAGGCCCAGGGACCCCCGAGCCAGCTCCAGTGTCCCCGGGACCTCACATTGTGCTCCCTTCACCCCGAGCGGTGTCCTGTGGCTTCCCCATAGCCCGATATCTGACAGTGTTGGATAAGCGCAGTCAAAACTCCTGCGTCCTGCAGAGCAGACCAGGGACCCGACTTAACCCTATAGGAGGAGGGACACCACTTAACCAAACTGGGCTCTAGAGAAAGGCACCTAATAGAATTGTCCTTCAGGCGGTGATTTAATGTTGCAGGTAAGGGTCTGAAATCAGAAGCTCAGTTTCTCAGACAGAGTGTCATATCTACTCATAAAGGTTTCTGAGGGAGGGGGAGGTCCTGCACTACAAGGAAGCAGTCTTAGTTAATATGTAGCCTGTGTTACCTGGCCACCGACAGCTGACTCTGGATTCCTGATAGTGTGAGAGTTAGCTCTTATGAGAACTATGTGGCCTGTTAGCTCTTTGCTGCATATGTGAGGAGAGTGGAGCCAGTTTGTAAGGCTCTTCTCACTAGCATCTGGGGGGGGGGGTTCTAACACCATCCCTTTGCTTCCTCTCCCCAACACCCTTCCCAGACTTCAGTCATGTTAAATCTGTTCTCTACTTCTCTGAGATCAACTTAGTCTTCTCCATATAAGTAAAAACATGCAACATTCGCCTTTTTTATATATGACTTATTTCTCTTACATAATGTCTGTTGCTTCCATCCACATTGTTGAAAATGAAAGTTTGTCATTCTTTATTGAATGGGTATATAATATTCCATGATATATGTAGGTCGATTTCATTTCTTGGCTATTGTGAATAGTGCACTAATAAACTGGTGAATGCAGCTGTACCTTCAGAGTGCTGACGGCTGCATCATTTGGTGATTTTATTTCTTGAGAAATTTTCATACTGTCTTCCATATGGCTATTCTAATTTACATCCCCATCAAACGTATGTCAGAGTTTCTGACTCTCTACGTCCTTCCTAGCATTACTTAGTTCTTACTTTATAACAGTCATTCTAACTGAAATAGAGTGATATCTCATCGTGAGAGTTTTTCATATGCTCACTGGCTATTTGGATGTCTTCTGAGAAATGTCTATTCAGGTCATTTGCTCATTTAAAAATCACATTGTTACTTTTTTAGATTGGTTTGCTTGAATTTCTTATTTTTCTTACAGTTTACAAATATTTCCTCCAATTTTCTAGGTTATCTCTTCCCTCTGTCGAGTGCGTTCCTCTACAGACTCCTTACAGTTTGATGTAATGTCATCCGTCAGTGTTTTGTTTTCATTGACTATGCTCTTGTAGTCAGACCCAAGCGTTTACCCTATGATGTCCTCAAGTGTTTTCTCCTTATAGTTTTATAGTTTCAGGACTCAAATCTAAGTCTTTGGTTCATTTTGACCTGATTTTTGCATATGGTGAGAGATGGGTGTTGTTTTTAAAACAAAATCTCAAACATTCGATTTACCAAAAGAGGACTCAGGAGCTAGACGCTGTGGTGAAAGCCTGCTAGCTCAGGGAGGCAGAGATCGCACCCAGCCGACCTTTCTGCTCCACTGACGTCTCAGAAGGAAAAAAACTCCTTCTCCTTCTCTATGCTTTCTTAAATGCCTGCCTTTGGATCCCCTTTCTCTAGCTGGCTTCATTGTCTGGCCTCAGTGGGAGAGGATGCACCTAGCTTTGCTGTGAATTTATGTGCCAGGGTTGGTTGGTACCCATAGTGGGGCCTCTCCTTCACTGAGGAAAGGAAGGTAGAGGGTGGGCATGTGTGTGAGGGAGGGGCTGGGAGGAGGTGGGGCTGTGACCAAGCTGTAAAGTGAATAAATACATAAATAATGAGAAAACAAAAGGAGGATGTCTCATGATGGCAACATGGAATCACCAAGGAAAACACGGAGAAGGAGAAAGAGATCTGGATCAGAAGAGGTCCTGGGAGTCCCTATTTCCTGGAAGAAGCCCAGACCCTGCAGTAACCAAGCTCCACTGAGGATGAACCCACTAGAAAGGAGGAAAGATAACTGGATCATACTGGGGGACTGGATACTCCTCCCTCAAAGCTCAGGATGAAGCAGGAATAGATTATAAGTAAACAGCTCAGCATCACCAGGGGATGAGCAGAGAGGCTCTAAGGAAGATGACCAATGCTAAGACCACCAACAAAATCAGCATCCCCAGGACATTTCATTACCCAGGAGCTTCTTCAAGAAAACGGTTGAGGAGGGGGACTGTTGTCCACATCCATTTTGTAAGCAAAAACAGCTCCTTGACTTGTCACCAGTGCTTATGCAACTTTAGTGGCAATTAGCAACTCAAAAGTCCCACAAATTGGAGAATAAATCTGTATGACACTAATTTTTAATTTTCAGAAAGATTATTAAAGAAATGACACAAGAATTTGTCTGAGTACTTTAAACTTTGTTGCATATCTTATTAACAAGCAAGATGTGGCACATGCAATTCTATGCACAGAGATGTTCACTTTGCTTTGGATAGACCAGCACGTGATAATGTCTAAGTAGCCATTGGCTTGCTCGAAGAATGCAGCCTCAAATTAACACAGTGCCACCAGGAGGAATCAGTGCTATTTTTTTTTTTTTTGATTTCTTTTAAACATTCTGCATGAGTCTGAAATTGGCAAAGGAGTTCACCATATGACTGAAGTTATGTTTGCTATACAGAAAGATGGATTTGAGAACTATCTGTCATCCTAGAAGGACTTGACTCAGTTTACTCACAAGCTCACTTTGGAGGATGACTGTAATCCAGTAGATATTCTTAATGTTTTCAAGATGGATCCCAATCTTGTGGAGGATGAGAAGTGCAAGCTATTAAAAAGGAAAAAAAATTTTCTTATTAGAATATTTTATTTTAGGAGATAACTCAGAAAAAGACCATCCAGATTGACGAGTCACCCCAACGATACTCTTGGCCTTCTTTTTTTTTTGTAGTCTTTTCTGTTATTTTCTTCTAATAGACAATTTGATACTTAAAATAAAAGACACAAAATATTTCCAAATCAGACTTTAGGCAGTAGATATGTGTGTGTATGTATGTATGTATGTATGTATGTATGTATGTATATAATCTATATACATATATAATCATCTTAGCATACCAGAGGATGAGCAAAAGGCACCTAAATGATCAATGCTGAAGCCACCAACAAAGTCGGCATCTCCAATGGCAGTTTTATTATCCAATATATGCATGTATGTATAGTATATATAATATACACTAGATATACGACATATTTATATATAAGATACATTTTAACATATTAATATATATTTATGATAGGGAGAAGGGAGGAAGTGATAGCACCCTCTGTAGTTCAGAAAGTGTTTGGGTTTTCTGTCCCCAGTGAGGAGGCTCTCTGGGAAACTCTTAGTGAAGGAGACGGTGACTGCTCATGACAAAACTGGAGCTCATCTAGTCTCATTTTGTCATATGACTTGCTTCTCAGTCAAGTTTCGAGTTTGAAGAAGACACTCACAGAGTGGACAGAAGTCCAAACAAAAGAACAGCGTGATGTGATGCTTGATTGCTGTGCCAGCAGAAGGTTTGTGAGAGGTTTTTTAGGCTCATTAGCTGGGCGAGCTCGCATGCTGGAAAGGAGCAAGTGGAATCATTTGAAAGACTATGCAACAAGCAATATGATACTGCACACCATGTAGAAGCAAGCAAATGAGAAGTGTTGCTAAGGTGTTCGCTCACCTTTTACATGCTGATTTGTTTCTGGGGAGTGTTCTAGAATGTACAAATGTGAAGAAGCCACTATGTTACCTTATAGAATTTTTGTCAAAATATTTTTCCAGGAACTGTGTAAGCTTCATGCAAGATTAAACATTCTTTGAAGTCAACTTTCATACTTCTATAGGCCTTAGAGGTTTAATGGATGGATTGTGTGAGCATCGCAGAAATTCACCTGAAGTCATTATGGCACAGAAACCAGATGCTGAGCAGAAGAAACCTTCCCTGGCCTCTTGTCTTCAGTGTTGGCCTCTTGTCTTCAGTGTTGGCCTCTTTACAGTTTGATTCCTCTGACTTCAATTCTGTCGGCAGTGAGAAGAACTCTGCTTGGGATGGAACTGTCAGTTGCACCTGAGGACTCTGGGCTTTCCCATGGTTTATGCTGGGCTTGAGTGTGTTTTGGACACATGTCCAATGTCTATTGGACGTGTCTTCACTCTGACAGCTTTCTTTGTGTACCAAGGGCCTCTGTTGTCCACATTTAGCTTTGTGTTCTATGATTCTCTCACCTGAAGACTTCTCAAATGGTGTCCCTAGGCTGTTCTGAAGGGACAGAGGTGTCCTAAAATGTGTTAGGAGTTATAAGAAGCACCCATGGCACTGAGATCTGTACAGGCAAGGACCTGCCTTAGTTCTTTCAGGACCTCCTGACGTTAATCACTATACTGGAAGGACGCAGCTGCTGGCATCAGGGACACTGAAGCTGGAACTTCAGTGTTCTCAATGACAGGTGATTCCAGGGGTTTAATCCACCCACTGGCTGTAGGCTCATGGCCACCAAAGTCTGCATCTCAGTTGATGAGTCTTCTATTGTTGGGGGTGTTGTGTGCTTTACAGCTTCAATCAAGCCTCCCGAAGCTTCTGCTATTCAGCTTCTCAATGTTAGGCTTTCTTGTTGTCCACATCTATCTCCCAGAACTATCTTTTGCTCTGGGGCTGGGGCTGGGGCTGGGACTGGGGCTGGGGGTTATTCTCAGACCTCCTGGGTGGGTTATTTTTGAACAATAGGTACCTTCTCAAGATGGTGGCTAGCCCGTTCTTGCTTCCTGAGTCATACAGATGGACAAAGGTTATTCTGATTATTCCTGACCCATGAGTGGAAGGAATCTGTCTCACCAAAACCCATTTAAGGCTTCTGAGGAATATGGAATTGTTTTGATGATAGGAATGCCCTTTTCTTTCTACTGGGACCCCTAGATTAGCTCTGGGATGAGGGCTGTGTTTTGCCTTACCCCACTGTGCATCTGTGCATCTGAACAGTGTTCACCCTGGCTTTGGGGGATGGGCATTACCCAACTCCGAGTCATTTGCTAGCTGCCTTTGTAATTTCCAGACAGCTTCTATTTTCTCTCTTTGCAATAGGCAATTCTTTCTCACATGGCGGTTTCACCTTTAGTGGGTCACAGGGAGAGGTACCTTCTAATCTGCCATCTTACCTAGAAGTCCTAGCCCAAGGTTTTTGGAACAAGGTGTTACTATGTAGGGAAGGCTGTCCTTGGACTCTTTAAGTAGCCCAGGCTGGCCTTGAGTTCCCTAAGTGTTGCCAAAAGCCTGAGATTGTAGTAGGCACCGCCACTCCTTGTCAAATTTCTACTGTTTGTTTGAGACAGATTTGCTTTGTGGCTCTAGCTGGAAAAAAACCCAAGTCCCCTTGGCAGTTCATTAGAGGTGCTCACTGGAATCTTTAATAGTGCTAACAGGACAGAAATTGACTGATAATGTTGACTTTCCCAGAAAGTCTTAAGTTTTTGACAGAACAATACTATTCCCCTAGGTAAATGAATGCCAGTTGGAGTCCCAGCTGTGACATGAAATTAGTAAATAAATCAAAACTTGGCTTTTGTTTTGTTTTGTTTTGAACAGTGAGTTGGAGAACACCTGTGGTGTCCTGTATGTTCTGAGTCTAGAACTTGTGTCTTGTAGTTATACAAATGACCCAAAGCTAAAAACTGACCAGTTAAAAGTCAACAAATAGTGATGTGGTTTCATTTCTCCTCCTCCTCCTCCTCCTCCTCCTCCTCCTCCTCCTCCTCCTCCTCCTCCTCCTCCTCCTCCTCCTCCTCCTCCTCCTCC
>CM052701.1:31682144-31713338 GCA_028551405.1 Uromys caudimaculatus | reverse complement strand
GCAGCCTTGTTTAGTCCCTGATTTTAGTGGGATTGCTTTGAGTCTCTCTCCATTTAGTTTGATGTTGGCCACTGGTTTGCTGTATATTGCTTTTACTATGTTTAGGTATGGGCCTTGAATTCCTGATCTTTCCAAGACTTTTATCATGAAGGGATGTTGAATTTTGTCAAATGCTTTTTCAGTATCTAAGGAAATGACCATGTGGTTTTTTTCTTTGAGTTTGTTTATGTAGTGAATTACATTGATGGATTTCCGGGTATTGAACCATCCCTGCATCCCTGGGATGAAGCCTACTTGATCATGATGAATGATCGTTTTGATGTGTTCTTGGATTTGGTTTGCGAGAATTTTATTGAGTATTTTTGCATCGATATTCATAAGGGAAATTGGCCTGAAGTTTTCTTTCTTTGTTGGGTCTTTGTGAGGTTTTGGTATCAGTGTGATTGTGGTATCAGTGTGTGACTTTGGTTTTTCGAAACAGGGTTTCTCTGTGTAGCCCTGGCTGTCCTGGAACTCACTCCATAGACCAGGCTGGCCTCAAACTCAGAAATCTGCCTGCCTCTGCCTCCCAAGTGCTGGGATTAAAGGTGTGCACCACTACTGCTGGGCGACAAGAAACTTCTAAAAAAGTATACCACACGTATTGAGGCTATCATCGCCCAAGTAGCATTTACTGAGATTCTGACAATGTACTTATTAGGTCTCAAACCCTGAACAAATGATCTGTTTAACGTATCAAAGTGGAACAGTTCTCCCAGAATGCCTCAGTCCCTACCTGTTACAGGGTCCTTCTGGCTACTATACCCCTCCCCCTCCCCTAAACGTGTCCAGCCCAGGTCTGGGCTGCCCTTCCCCCAGCTGCCCTATGTAATCCATTTGGTTACCTGGCCCTTTGAGTCTTTATTCTTGTAGCTCATTTCTTGGCCCAGGCCATCTCTCTTGCCAGCCACTCCCCTTCCCTGTCCCCTTCCCTGTCTCCTCACATGGCCCAGCACAGTCTGGTCATGTTCACTCTGGGCTCTCCCAAATGTCTGTCTCTGGCTATGCTCTCCCTTTTACCTACAATAAACTTCCTCCTCCACCATTCCTAGGAAGTCATGTCCTTCCTTTATTTCTTTTCCTTTTTCTTTTTTTCATTCAGTTCTATATCAGACTCTCCAGAGCACTAGCTACTGGCCATACATGGTTGCAGAGCACTTGATGTATGGAGATTGTGACTGAGGAATTTTATTTTTATTTTATTACAATTACTTTAAATGTTGCCTTGTGGGATTTCTCATCAGCATCCTAGGAAACAGTCCGGCAGGGAAGTTACCTTAGTGTCTGTTGGATGACAGCCTAGTCGTAAGTCACTGAATTACACAACACTCATATAAAAATCTATTTTTAAGACTCCCAGTAACTTACTTGAGATTAGTATACATGCAGAATAGAGATCAGCTCCCAACAGAGGTGAGGGCATGCTCGTTGGGGGTCATAGTTATCAGCTTAAACATAAAGCAGTGCTGTTGCATTTAGCTCTCAATAGGATATATGTGTGCCCAAGTGTGTGATTCCTGAGTAGCATGTGAGTAAAATTATAGAAAGTATAATTTAATTATAATTATGTAATAAATGTATTATAACTTCATTAATTATAATTTAATTGTGAGGCAACACATTCAACTTCTTCCAACTACCCAGACATGGTCTTTGGTGGATAGCTAAAACATGCCTTAGTTATCAGTTACCTCTAGAATGCCATGTAACAAACCATGCCCAAACTCACAGACTCAAAACAATACACATTTATTATCTCATGTGTGACTAAGTCAGCAGTTTGGGCTGTGGTCTGCTTGGTGGTTATCCTGGTCTCCTCTGGAGCTCATGTACATACATAGTAATTTCCTATTATCTATAGGAAAAGACATGACTGGGCCATGTGACTTTTGTCCTCCCACAGTGGCTTATGATCACCGAGAGCTGCCGTTGAGGTAGGACTCTGCCAGCTATCCCAGCTATCCCAGAAGCCCTGAGTACACTCCAGTAAATGTGTGCCTCGGAACCAAACCAGAATATCAGAGAGAAGAGGAGATGAGTGAGAGTTTATGGGCAGCCGCTTCCGTAAAGGCCTGGCAGGAATGAAGGTCCTCTAAAGCAGCGGTTCTCAACCTGTGAGTCGTGACCCCTTTGGGGGGACATATCCGATTCCTTGCATATCAGATATTTACATGATGATTCACAACAGCAGCAAAGTTAAATTACAATTATGAAGTAGCAAAGAAGACAATTTTGTAAGTGGAGGTCACTGCATTCTAAGGAACTGTAGTAAAGGGTCCCAGCACTAGGAAGGTTGAGAACAACTGTTCTAAAGAGATACGTGTCCTTCGCATCGGCTCTTATAGTATTGAAACAATGGAACCAAGAGATTGGGATTATGCTCTCCAGAATCTCATTTGTGGAAAAAGAGAAAGTCTGAAAGCTGGCTCAGCCAGAAGGGAACTTTCTCCCCCAGAGAGACTTTCAACCTGTCAGTCAACCTGACAGAACAGTGATGGGCAGGACCACACCTTGACCAAGGCTGTTTGGGTAAGCCCTCTACTTAATGCTTCACCTCACTTCAGGATCTGGAAGATAGGACCCCTAAATCCAGCACCATGTCTATGTTAGCAGGTAAGGCCAGAACTACAGGAGGCTGAAGGAAGAGGTCCAGTTATGTGATGCTGGTGTAGGCAGGCAGCCACCCAGGATCTGCACAGACAGGAATCAATAGGTAGGGCAACTGAAGGAAAATCTCCATCCCATAAGATGACCAAGCAGACTGGAAGCTCTGTTAATGGTAATGGGGTCTGGCCCTTGTCCTGACCTTTAAACATAGACACAAAACAGCTCTGTGCCCCTTAAAACAAGTCACCTGGTCTCTGATGACACTAGAAGTCCCCCCAGACAGAGGGATTCTGGGAAATAAGACAGTGGCATCCAAAGAGTGGCTTTTATTTTTACAGTTGGCCTAATTTTAAAACCTCAAGTTGAGTCTAAGAACTAAAGCAGTTAAACAAACTTAGCCTGGAACTTAGCCCTTCTGAAATTTGTCACACATAACTTGTATTTCATTCCCTCCCCCCACCCCATATGTTGATTGCCAGCCAGAAGAGAGTGAGGAAGACAACTAGCCAAGTTCTTCAACTGTTCCCACTAACTCAGCTTGCTCACACTGTGGTATGGCCCCTTGAGGTACATACTGCAGGCAACCTCCCCAGGGGAAAGTTCAGTTAATACTAAGAGCTTGGTCAGGCCTTCCATCTTCCTGAAGTCACTATGTCAAAAGCCCTGTGCCCAAGAGACAGATATCAATAAATCCCCTCTGCAGTTTTGAAAGACTTGTTAACCCTAAATGGAGAGGCAGGACTGGAAAAACAACAGCACAAAAGAAGAAAGAGGGTTGCCTGCTTTGGGGGCCATTCGGTTCAAGTGTGCTATTTATATTTGATTAGTGTAGCTGGGTACACATCATGGAAGCCCCAAGTTTTAAGGTTAAGAGCAGTCTTCAAAGATCTTGTCTCAGTTATTCATTTGAGAATAAGGCCAACATGAGAGAGTCTCAGGCAGACAGTGTTAATTGTTTGTCATTGTAAATCTCTCCCTAAGTAGTTTGAAATACCTAATCTTCGGCTCCTTAGTGGCGCTGGGTGGGAGGAGAGGTCTTTTACATCACCATGTTCCGTTTCCATGGGAAAATTCAATATGTAGATCTTGACAAAGATGCTCTACTCATGTACAAAAAGTTGTGTTAATCGTGGAGGAAGAAGCTGGTCACACAGTGCCAAGTTCTATTAGATGAAGTTCTAAAATAGGCCAAACTAACAAACTCTGAAAAGAAATCAGAGGAGTGTGTGCCTTTAGGCAGAGGGGTAAAATGGATAGGGAGGGGTCTGAGGAAGCTCTGGGGAGTGAGGAGTGTGCCCATTTGTTGGTGACATGCACTAGCACCTGCAATGTATTTTTAACTACATAAAAAATTACAATAATATGGAGGGGGCACCACTGGGAAGGTTCCGCAGGTAAAGGCACTTACTACGTAAGTTTAAACAAGAACCCAAGGGAGGGTAGAAAAAGAGATCCAACTCCACAGGGGCTTTCTCCATCCTATACATGTGTGTTGTGTCACAAATATGTCTACATACATGTCATACATGCACAACAATAATAACTATAAATTTTAGAATTAAAATGAGTTGCAGGGGTGCATAAGTAGAAGCATACAAAAAATGCATCAAAAATGTTCATTGTAGAATCTAGATAGTTTTATAGTTCAGCCTACAATTAAATCTTAGATAAATGCCAAATCCTGGCAGGGCAATAAAGGGTAAGACTTTGTTAGAAAGGGCTAGACAAAGGTAAGCTAAGAGAAAGATATCAACAAGAAGGCCAGATATTCTGAACATTAGCTATGATTACTCTATTGAAATATGTCAGATACAAATACTTTATTGAGTTCTTACACTTGCTAAGTTCTATGTCATTAGCTTAAGTTGATAACATTTTCAAAAGAATTTTCTATCATCTACATCAGTGACTCTGCACCAGTCAGCTGTTACATGATATACTGCATAGCAAACCATTACAAAACCCAGTAGCCCACAACAGTACACAATGTTGACCTGCATATGCTTGTACAGTGTGGCTGGGGACCAGCCCAAGTGCTGGGGCTCAGTTGACCTGTGGTCCAGGCGTCACATATCTCTCCTCTTCCACGGATCAGCAGGCACCCCGGGACATGCTCTTCTTGTGATGCTGGTTGCAAACGAATACAAGACATTCTGCATAAGTGCATCTCAAAACCACTCTATCATCTGCAGTAAAGTTATATTATCCAAAGCAAATAACAAAATGTATGTAAGTAATCACAGGTACTACCTTTATACCCAGACCTGGAAATGGTGTGCTCATCTCAAACTCCTTTTTTATCATTGCAAGACACTCAGGGGCTCTTTTCTCCCAAGGTCCAGAAAGTGAGATAGAACCATTTTCCTCTGTCTGTCTACTTGGATGGGCTGTCCATGGCTTCCATCATTAAATAAAATAATAATAATAGTAATAATAATCAAATCTTGAATGTACAAGCAGACCAACTCCAGTGGCCTATTCTGTTCTGATTCTTCAGCTCCCCTCAGGGTAGAATCCCCAAGAGAAAAATTACAAACATCTGGCCAAGAGAAGGAATACAGGGCACTTATTTTCCTGCTTTAGTAGAAGTCAATTAGAGTTTCAATTTCCTTCTCTAAATGTCACCTTTTTACGACATCCTGGAGAAAGAGTTGGCAGCCCTTTCATGAGGCAAAAAAGTGTCTAAAACGACACCGAAGGGTCCGGAGATTAAAGGGCCCTTTCGAGCTGTCTAAGCTTCCCAGAGCTCTCCATTTCTATTTTGAGCCAAGCATTTGGCTTCCCTGTAGCCTCAAGTGAGCCTTTTGAATCTCCTTGCTGCACTTTTCTACCATTTGCAAAAAAGAGGATAATAAGGCTTGCTGCTGGTGACACACGCAAGGTGCTCCAAGGTGCTCCAGAGGAAGGCTGGCTTCACGAGAGGAACCTGTCAGCATGTTCTCCCTGGGTGCCAGGTATTTTCAGTGTCTGGTACCCTTAATTAGAGCATCTGTGCTTTCTCTGAGAATTTAGGCAAAAGGCAGAACAAATGGAGCAGAGAGGGTCTCTTCCCTCGCGTCTGCAGCAAAGGAGGCATGTCAAGTTGAGCAATGAACCATTGCTGCTCTCCTCTTGCAAACGCTTAAGGAGCACATTGTTGGCACATCTGAAAGGTTAAACACTCCCACTCCATTGCTGCAGTCACTAATGGGTGCTTTATCACTGTTTCTGTGAAGGGAACGTCTTGTCTGCAGAAACTGCCCCCACCCCAACAAAACTAAGTGAGATTTGGGGCTCATCTCCAGTTTCTACAGTTAGATTCTAAATCACTCTCTTGCTAGTACCTAACAAATACAGTAAAATCATCAAATTGATACTTCTTAAAATTGGGTCTCCCTCCCTCCACCCCTCTCTGTATGTGTGTGTGTGTGTGTCTGTGTGTGTATGTGTCTCTCTGTGTGTGTCTGTGTGTGCATGTGCCTGTGTGTAATAGCTAATCTTGGTTGTCAAATTGACACATCTGGAAGAGGACACTGCAGTTGAGAAATTACTTTCCTCAGATTGGCCTGTGGTCATGTTTGTGGGGCTTTTCTTTCCTGATTGAAGTAGGAGGGCCCAGGTCACTGTGAGCAGCGCCATCCCTGGATAGATGGCAGTAGGTTGTATAAAATGCTGGATGAACATGAGGACAGAGCAGAAGCAGTATCCTTCTATGGTTGCTTCAAGCTCCTGCCTTGTTACTCACCTGGCTTCCCTTGTCCTTTCCTTCCCAAGCTGCTTTTGGTCATAGTAGTTAAGACAGCAACAAGACACCAAACTAGAAACCAAACTATAACAATGTGTGTATATGCCCATGTGTGTGTGTGTGTGTGTGTGTGTGTGTGTGTGTACCTATCTGTATGTGCCTATGTATGTGTCTATTTGTGTGGGTCTATGTGTTTGTGTGTGTCTATAGATCTCTGTGTATCTCTGTGTAAATGTGTTTATATGTCTTTCACCTGTGTGTGTCCATCTCTGTGTGTATCTATGTGTATGTGTATCTGTCTATCTGTCTGTTTATGTGTCTGTCGTGTGTGTGTGTGTGTGTGTGTGTATGTGTGTGTGCACATGCGCGCGCCAGAGGTAGACATAAGGAGTCTTCCTCTCTTACTTTGTCTTGACACAGGATCTCTATGAATCTGGAACTCACCAGTTTGAACAGACTGGTTTACCAGTAAGCACCAAGGATGCCACTGTCTCTACCTCCCATGAGCTGGTATTACAAGCACACACGACCATGGCTAACTTTTTATGGGGTTCTGGGAGCCAAGTTTAGGTCCTCATGCTTGCATGTCAAGCACTTTATGGGTGAGCTATCTCCCCAATGCCTTGAAAATTACATGAAAAATTATTTCTTTTCAATCATAGAAAAAATTATTTTCTGCCTCTGTGGACATGTTTTCCAGACAAGGGTGCAATCAACTGTAATACTAGAAATAATTCAAAGTGGTTAGCATACAAGTTGTTATCCTGGGACCCTTACTATCAAGAGTGCTTTGAAGTTGGTGAAGTGTAGGGATGAGGGGCCACAACTGGGATGTGAAGACTGAAGACCCCTGTAAGGGAAACTGAAGGTTGATGTCAACATCTCAAGGAAAGTCTTTTCTATAATAGAGAAGAATCCCTCGCTGGGTTAGGAGTATTCATAGTCATCACCTAACATTGTGAAAGAAAGTCTTTCCAAGCCAGTGTAAGAGCATCTTTGATCCCAAATGTCTAACTCTACTACTATATATAATTCTACCTAAAAGTGTTTGTTGGACTGGAAAGGTGCCTCAGTGGGAAAACACCCCCCAACCAAGCCCAATGAGTGAGATCTTCTCTCAATAAACAAAAATAAATCTAGTATATGTTCCTTACTTTAATAATTTTATTATTTTAAAATAACAGGAACTAAACCTGCTGTGTTCTAAATCTTTCTTACTCTCTTGTGGCAAAATGTTTTTCTTGAGTCATGCTTGTTCACTGACTACAGAATTCTATTGCATAAGGCCTTCCTGTGAACAGTGCTTCTTTGGGGAGTTGTTGAATAAAATAGACCCAAACATTTACAGCACAGGATGCACAGGCTACAAGACACACACACACACACACACACACACACACACACACACACACACACACATGCACGCACGCACGCACGCACGCACGCACGCACGCGCACGTACACGTACACACGTACACGCACATGCACACCACTATTACAACATTAAATGCAGGAAGAAGCTTTTGTGAACCGTCTATCATTGTTATCTGTTATCCTTGTGGCTTTACCAGTGACACTGACAATGTCCACTTCTGAAGCCTCGGCCTGAGGGTTTGGTCTCATCTCTGTCTCTTCCAGTGTGTTGGTACTCTCTTTTGAGCTGAGATGGTTTGTTGAGGGGAAGTTATTTAAGTCTTTAGAATCTCAGTATGATTTTTCTCCCAAGAGGGCAGCCTCCTTCCCTGCATATTCAGTAGGGACAGGCTTCTGCTTCTCCTGCTAGAGTGCCTCTGGTCAGATTCAGAGGGTCAGCAATAAAGAGGAGGAGGAGGAAGCAGGTACCAGGGCTGGCAATCAAGTACCAGAGTCCCCATGTTAGCAACTGAAAGAGGCCAGAGGACTGTCTTCTATAACCAATAGGTAGTTTAAGACATAGAACATGATGTAGCCTTTGCATAACACCCTCTTGTCAATGTTAAATCCTCTCTAGATTATTTATAATGCCAATAGAGTGTGAATCCTATCTAAACAGCTATTCCAACAGGAATACTGGGAACAATGGCAGGAAAAGGCCTCCATTCAGCACATGCGTACCTACTTTTTCACATATATTTTGCAAGCTTGGTGTGGAATCCGCACAGAGGCCCAACTGTTACAGGTTTCAACAAAAAGCTTTTTTAAAACGCATGTGAAAAATGCAAAAGGTTAGACTAGAGAGTACAGTGAGGAAGGCTTTCTCCTGACCTTCCATCCTCTCTAGAAAGTGTTGCTGGAAAGTGTCCCCATCCACCCCACCCCCACAGCAGGAAGGAGGCATGTTCATCCCATTCCCAGCTGCTTTTAACGGTGGAAGGGGAGGAGCTATGGTTGATTCCTATCCCTTGAACCCCAAAGTCTTTCTCAGCAGCTAGGAAATGAAGGATAAGACCAGATGCATTGTCTTAGGGAACATTAAGGCCAGGGGTACTACGTACCTAATGCAGGAAGATGATGATAATCACCTTGGAACAAAACCAACTGGATAATTGGAAAAGAAAAAGGTGAGACAAATTCGTCTTCTTCCTTTAGTATTTTTCAGGGCTTTCATGTCTGCCCCTGGGGTGAGGGTTTTGAATGTCTGAATGTCATGTTAGCGCATCCTCTTCTTTAATTAGGTACCATAGTCACTTGCTGTAGATTAGGAAAACACGACTAGGATGTTCTGTATCCTCTTCCCTTCAATGCAGGCCCATATTTATGCCTTGCTCTCTCTGTGTAGTAAACATAAGACTGAGTAGAGGCTTGGTGAGAGCGCTGTACTCGGATATGTTTCTTGCTATTTCCAACTTCCATCACCATGTGAAGATGTCTAGGCTAGCCATATCGAAGATGAGCAAGCCCCCAGCTATCCTACCAACACCCCAGACAAAATTAACATCACCCAAGGCCACTGTGCCCAACTGATCAGCGTAAAGAGCAAGGGCTACCTACAAATTCCATAGAATCATGAAAACAAAAACATGTCACTACTGCACAGATCTTAGAACAGCAAAACTCTGATGACATCAAATGCTGGCCTCAGTGTGAACAATCCATTCATTGAGTGTGGGATACAAAATAGCACAGTCTTATTGAAGACAAGTCAGCAGTTCCTCCTAGTAAACCAAGAGGTGGAGCTGTAGCTCAGTGGTTTACTTGCCTAGCATATACAAGGACCTGGGTTCAATTCCCAATACTGCGAACAACTAAATGAGGCTAAGTGAGGGTGGCACTTGTCTGTAATTCTAGCCCTTAAGAGACTAAAGCATGAGAATTGTATAGCAAGATTCTGTCTCAGAAACAAAGCAACAGAAATATATATATAACTTTAATTTTTTCAAACCCTATTTTTAATGTTGGATTTTAAATGTTTTTTTAGCCTTCTTTTTAGCCCACCACCCACCAAAGGTAGTGGAAAAGAAAGGCTATGGAGAAGTGGATCTGTTTAGAAAGGTTCTTTGGAGCAACTCCCAACTGACTTGTCTGGAAATCTGTAGCTCAGTTCACAGGTCAATAGCAGCAGCTCGATCCACTCTCAAACACTTCATGAATACATCAGCAGTCTAGTTCAGCAGAGTCAGGATAGCAAACACGAAACAGCATCTGTGGCACTACCTAGCAGACAGCCAGGCCTCAGCCTCAGCACAAGTCAGCAGAAGGGACCAGGGCCAACAAGAATGTCAGGAAAAGTTCTTGGCTGTGCTTCTCTCAGCAAAGCAAAACTCAGCAAAGATGCAAGACCAACAAATGTTGCACAGCTAGCTCTGTAAGCAAGCCACCCTCAGCCTCTGTCACTGTTTGTTGAGTCCGTTTTATACTCCTTTCAAACATCACATGTTCAGCAGGTGTTTTATCTCAGCATGTGTGTCTATCTCAACTGACATCACTCTACCAATTAGCCCGAGTCCTAAGAAGTGGCAAGAAACTGCAGCACACCACCCAAAGTTGGTTTTGGTGTGTTTCTCTCTATGGAGTCCTGACAAATGGAACTCACCTATGTAATGTAAGGCAAACCAATACTTGGGTGTTGTTAGCGAAGAATCCTTCATCACATGTCTTTTACATGCTTGCTTTAGAGAACATCCTTTCTCCTGTATCTGCTTCGGTGAAACGTTTGTTCCTTCGTGTGTTTGCCCCAGCAAAACACAATCCAACACAATTGACTTTCCAAAGAAGCCTTAAGCTTCCACTTCATGTGTGTGTATGTGTGTGTGTGTGTGTGTGTGTGTGTGTGTGTACGTACAAATCAATCTACATATAAACCAATCATGCTTACTAGCATTTACCAAAACAGATTGAAATTACTGCACACTATTTTATAGCAGCTCTTTCTTATCTGATGAAACTTTAAAACAACAAGGATGACTTTGCGTAGGTAAACAGACAAATATGGCGTGGTGAATCCAGACAATGAACTATTTATTGTCCATCATCAAAATCCAATGCACTACCCAGCTACAGGGGAACCTTGACAGCGCATTTCCAAGTGAAGGGAGCTAGCACGAGAGGGCATCCAGCATGTACATGGCATTCTAGACCACCTGACCACAAGAAGTTCTAGAAAAGGAAAAACATGGAGTTGATTAAATAAAAAAAAATGGTGGTTTCCAGAGGCTAGAAAAAGACAAATAGGCAAAACACAGAGTGTCTTGGGGAAATAAATGTTCTAAATAATACTTTCCTAATGGGTGTATGTCATTATCAAAACCCAAAGTCTATACAACATCAGAAGTGGGCTCTAATGTAAACTATAGACTTTGAGTGATAGTATGTTATTGTAGGCTCATTGGTTCTAACAAGCACACCACTCTGGTGCAGAGTATTGATAGTCAGAAGGCTGTACAGGAGCAGATGAGGCAAGGTTCAAATGGGGATGCCCTTTGCTTCCTGTGAACCTAAACTTCCCTAGAAATGTAAGTGCATCCTAGAAACTGTTACTGCAAGACACTAGGTTTGGGGTGATCATGTTACATGCTATTAGCTACTTTTCTTGAAATGTACAAAAATTCCTACCTACCCTAGATAGAGAAAACAAAGACAGAAGAAAGAGGGGGGGGGAGGGAAGGAGGGAGGGAGAGAAAGATGCCCTCTGAGCCCAGCCTGATGAACCAATGTGGTTACTGGAGTTGCTTACAGGAGCACCTACAAAGCAGCTTCATGATGGAAGAGTCCTGTCACAGGATGGGTGAGAACTCACACTGCACCACTAGAGTCCCCTGTGGGACTCCCGGACAACTGCACTGCCCAGCGTCTCCTTCCCCATCTGCAATCATTTACTTCTTCTGAACCCCTGGGCAGGGGCTGTGTGAACCTTGCATACCTCCTTATCCAGTGAGACTTGTGACTTTCCTGTGGGTGTGTGAACCATCAGAACTAATCCAGGAAGGCTGCAAGCTGAAGGAAACAACCAGCGACATACGGGAAACATGGACTGTGGGGGAGGAGTCAAACCAGAACTGGGAAAATGCACTAGGGAAAAGCACTGGTGAGCTCCGCTGCAGTGAGCCCTGCCCATACTTCCAACTAGGGCATTCACTAAAACCAATCCAGGATGGGAGCTATTTTAGAAGAAAGCCTTACTTTGTTTGCCTCTGTGTGTGAAGTTTCAGTCAAATCTTTATTTTGAGGGAAAGAATTCCTTCCACTGTGGTTCTTATAACAACAGCAACAAAATCCCATTTCTAGAAGGTTCAAAAGTAGAACATAAGGTAATGAACCTAGCCAGGCCTGGTGGTGTATATGTCATCCCAGCTACTCAGGAGGCTGAGGCAGGAGGATCACAAGTTTCCAGGCAGCTTAACCAACTTTAGGAAGACCTTGTCTCCAAGAAAAAAAAAAATTTTTGAGACAAGATCTAACTATATAACCCTAGCTGTCCTAGAATACTACATAGGATAGGCTGGCCTTCAATTCAGAGAAATCTGCCTGCCTCTGCTACCCAAATGCTGATACTTAAAGGTGTGAGCCAGCATCCTGAGCCAAAAGGTTTTTGTTGTTGTTGCCTTGGTTTTGTATGCTTGTTTGTTTTTATTTGTTTGTTTTTATGAGCTTATAATATAGTTAAGTGGTTTAGCACATAGGAGACCCTAAGTTCATCTAGTGTTAGGCTTAGCAACTACAAGGACACAATGACTATGAATTAAAACTTGCTACAAAACCCCACATCCTTTAGAGCCTGTTTTGGATCACAAAAGCAGTCTCTTTCTATGAGAGAAAAGGAGCATAGCAAGATGTGTTAGCAAAGGCCTGTGATCTTGGGAAGCTGAGACAGGAGGACTGCCTTGTCTTGGAGGCCACCCTGGGGGATGAGGCTCTGTGAGAGAGAGAGAGAGAGAGAGAGAGAGAGAGAGAGAGAGAGAGAGAGAGAGAGAGAGAGAGAGAGAGAGAGAGAATGTCTAGTTATAAAGAAGGTAGGCGCTCAGCTTGAGCCAGAGCCACTCAGTTTATACATGCCCTGCTCCAGTCACCTGACCCAACACAGCATTAGCCATCAGTGCCAGGAAGGAAAAATAAATATTTGCTTCCTTAAAACGAAATGAGCTCATCACCTCTGCCCCTGCCTTGCCCCTGCTCCATTCTCTGCCTTCCCCTCCCATGTGACCTACAGGACGTCTATTAGATCTCCCCTTCATGAGGAGGGCTGCCATTGAAGATCAGAGAGCACTTGAGGTCTGGGATGGTGCACTGAGACTACTGCCTGAGAGGGTAAGCAAGAAAGCTCCCTGTAGATGAAGGGCTAACATCCAGGCCCTGGGGTGGGGCTCCAGCTCCTGTGAGGTGTGTCTCTTGGCTGCTGTCCATGCTGAAGTCTTCATCTATCTCTGCAGCACTTAGGGAATCAGAGAAGACAGACAGAGCACAGCATATTCACAGAGGGAGCTGGCCACTGTTTCCAAGGACAGTCTCCTGAATCGACAAGAACTCTACCAAGGCCGCTAATCAGCTGTTAACCATATGCCTCTTGTCTCTTGATGTGCTTCTTAATTCAGTGTGAAAATGCCAACTCCGTTACAGGGGACTCCTGCAGCTAAGCAGGTGTTCCTGGGTCACTTCACTCATTTTCCTCCCCCATTCATAGCAATCTGGAAATTCGCGGAGAGTCACCCTCCATCCACCTTCCACTAAGGGAAGGACAGGGTTACCTTGGGACCTTAAGGCTACACATTTAGAGAGGTTTTCCTAGTTAAAATCACACAACACCTCAAAGGAAATGCCTTCCTTTGTCTATGACTATGTAGGTCACAAAAAAATCGAGGAGTTGAACGCAAACGGTTTCTACTGGAAAGGTGCTGTGTGTGTGTGTGTGTGTGTGTGTGTGTGTGTGTGTGTGTGTGTGTGTGTGTGTGCATGTGTGCATGTGCATGCGTGTGTGCGTGTGTGTGTGCATGTGTGTGCATGCATGTGTGTGTGCGTGTGTGTGTGTGTGTGCGTGTGTGTGCATGCACGCGCATGTGTGTGAGTGCATGTGTGAGTTACTATGTTACTATGACACCAGAACACCTTTTTAACTTATGTTGCTCCCTCTACTAACATCAGTAAAGTGTAGATAAAGCACACAGTGCTAAGAATACAAAGTAGTCTGAACTCTTGCTCTCATAGTGATGCATCTGGTAGAGATGCAAAATGGAACAAGATACAAAACACACACACACACACACACACACACACACACACACACACTGTATTTAAACATTTACAGATTTACAGAGTGTCAGGGGTAAGGGAATGTTTCTATGAAGTGGTGTGTTTAATTACAGACACTAGATCCACTCTGGTGCAGGCAGATTGACAGGAGAACCATGAGAAAATTGGAAAGGCATGCTGGTGAGCTGAGAGAGACCTCCCTCAGGTATTGCCATGTTGGACGACATGTTGATAGTGTGAATGTGACATCGCCAATGACCAAACATAGTGTCTCCCTACTTTATGGAGAAACATGATTGCAGGCACATCCTCAGACTATGCTATCCCAGTGATTGTTTCTGGTGGTGAACTGAAAGCAAACCTGAGGCCATGCCTACTGGCTTATGTACTGGATGTTAAACAAGAAAACTAATCCCACTGAGCAACCCCATAGCCACGAGATACAAAGAGATTGTGAAGTAAATCAGCACCTGTAATAAGAAATTTGATCCAATCCTAACATGGCAGCACTGTGCCAGTTTCAAGGGGTCTACCCACCTCCTCAGATCTCCTTGGGTACCAGGCAGGTATGATGTATACAGACAAAACAGTATTACACATAAAATTTTTTAAAATCTTTAACAAAATAATAAACTTTAAAAAGAAAGCCCAGTATGCTGTAGTCCCCACATTGTGAGGAAGCCCAGATGTATGGAGAAGCCACATCTGGATTTTCCATGGTCCTTCAACCCATTCTGCCCCAGGCATTGGACAAGGCATTCTATCCTTGACGTCTTCCCAGGTCAGATCTTAGAGAGTGGAGATCAAACACACATCACCCCTGTGCTTTGTCCAAACTGGCCTACTGCATCCATGAAGCATGATAAAATGGTTGCTTTCATAGAGGTGTTTTGAGGTAGTTTCAGAAACAGCACTGGTAACTAGAATGGCAAGTTGCGGAATGAATGAGAGATGGGCCTGGAATTCTGCAGAAGCTCTGGTACTCTGGGAAGGGTCCTCAGAGGCAGTTTATGGCAAGGAAACTTGGCCCCTCTTTTTGAAACATCTGAACTGTGCCTGGGGCAGGGTATGAGCCTTACTATCTGTGGGTTTGATTCATGTATTTGCCTATGTGATCCCTAATTGTTGAAACTGTTTACCAAGGATTAAAAGGTATGACCTTTTCAGAGGAGCTGTGTCTTTGGGAGTGGGCTTTGAGATTCAAGCACCTCATTAGATTCCCAGTTAATTTTCTCTAACTTGTTGTAGGTCAAGATGTGAGCTCTCAGCCCTTCCTCTACTCCACCATTGACACTAGCCCATTGAAACGGTAAGCCAAATTCAACACTTCCTTTTGTAAGTTACCTTGGTCATGGAGTTTTTATCACAGCAATAGAAAAGTAACTAAACAGTGCCTAAGAAAAGATGAAGATTCTGGTAAGAGTTGCCAAATAAGAGCATTAACATTCCTGAAACAATCACACCATATACCTGGACATCAAGAAAAGGGACCTGACATCTCTGAAGAGAAGGACCTAGAATTAGAGATATTGTCTATCCACCACTATTATTCACCATATTGTCCAATGACAGCTGGGAAGACTCCCGCTGCAGAGGATCCCTGCAGCATGTGGGGTTAGCCAAGGTTAGGAGAATTTGAAAGTCCAACAACTATGAGAGGCATCTTTGAACAGAACAGCTGATGCTCACTTGGCTTCTGACCTCTGTTGTGCACCAGGTTACTCCTAAGAGGATGAGCTCTGAGCTCCCTCCACTTTACTGTGCAAAACCAGCTTGCCTTCCTTTCTGGAACAACTGCCCACGAGACCCTCAGTTTCCCCTCTCTATGTCTTTCAAAACAGCTCAAGAGATTCCAAATTTCCTTAGTCACTTATCTCAGAGCAGACCACCACGCCAGCATCTCTGAGGAATTAAATTTTTAAAGGATCCTGATGGGGTTTCCAAACAGAGAACTTCCCCTATGAACACCAGACCCCTTTCATTGTGGCTGGAGACAGATGTCCTGACAGCCACCTTCCATTTGTAACTCATTTCTTAAACCACAAATTCATTAGCCCGGACTCCTTACCTAGGTCCCTGGCCTGCACTTGGCAATTTCCATTTATAATCTGAATCACTTCACTTCATTGCATCATATGGGAAGATCCAGGCTGCAGAGTCTGTGGTCACTCAGGCCCTCCTCTGAACCCAGCAGCATCAGCACACTTCGTGGGCTCAATTTCATCCAAGCTGTTGATAAATGTTCTGTCTGGAGAGGAGCCCCATGGCATTCCCCCAGTGAATTCCTGTGAGGAATTTATCTGCCACAAATATCCTGGCAGCCTCCTTATCTCCACAATCTCCCCAACATCAATCACAGCTGCTCTGGGGTCATAAGAGCATCTGTATTTCTAGCACAGTCTGTGATGGCATCTCAGGCCTCCTCCTGCTATTTTTTCCCCTGGTTTTCACAAATCATTCTAGAGTCCAACCCAACATTCTCCTGGGGGAAATGGAAATAAAGGGAACTGAATGCTTCTGCTTCTTCTGGAGCCAGAGTTTGGCCAGACGTCCCTTAGCAACTGTGTGACCCTTGGCGAGTTGCTCGATGGCTCTGTGGCTCCCTGTCTCACCTGTGGAAGAAGGAAAGGCGAGCTTTACCTCACAGTATTATTGTGAGCATTAATGTGAATGTGTGAGATTCCTCAGAGCGGCACCTACAGAGCAAAGAGGAAGAAATGCCCACTGACATCACTGCCCTCTGTCACTCCCGCTCCCAGGATTCCTACTGTAATGCTATAATTTTCCCCTAAGTACTATTCATCTATTCTGCACATTTTAATAAGTTGTTTTCATTTTCATTTCGTTCCAAATAGGTTACAATTCTGTCAAGAATTCTTCTTCTTTTTTTTTTATAACCTGTAGAGTTAGGGGAGGGAAAAACACGATCAAGATATACTGCATGAAAAAAAATTAAAATAAAAAAAAGTATGTCATTGAATCTTCAGATATTTGAAGATTTCTCTAAAAGATTCTTCCTTCATTAATATCATTTGTTGTTGTTCATTTGGGTTTGTTGTTGTTGTTGATTTTGTTGTTGTTATTGTGGTTGTTTGAAACGGGGTCTCTCTGCATAGCTCTGGCGGTCCTGGAACTCACTATACAGACCATGCTGGCCCCAAACTCACAGAGCCTGCCTCTGCCTCAAGTCCTGCAATTAAAGGCTTGTACTACCACACCCAGACCTTCATTAATTTCTATTTTAATCCCATTATGATCTGAGAATTCACTTGGTACAGATGCTATTATTTTAAATGTTTAAAGCATATTTAATGATTCATAGTATGATCTCTCTTGGTGAAGGCTCCGTGCAAGCTTGAACAAAACTGTGTCCCCTACACTCCATGAAAGGGGTGTATTCTATAAAAGTCAATTAGATCACGCCAATTAATAGTGCTGTTCAGGCCAACTCTGTCTTTATTGCTCTTCTGACTTCTGCATCTGTGAATTACTGCCAGGGAGATGTTGAAGTTTCCCAACTACAGAGATGGATTTGTCCAGTTCTCCTTTCAGTTTTGCAGAGTTCTGTCACCCACATTTTGATACCATGTTGTTAGGCACATGCACAACTCTCAGAGAACTGACGCATCTGCCGTTTCACAGTCCCCTTCTTTTCACATGATAATTATATCTGTTTGGATGTGTGCTCTTAACATCGACGCTTCAGCTCTCTCTCTCAGTGTTACCACGGTATATATTTCCCCATCTTTTTACATTCAAGCTATCAGTCTTCATATTTTAAGTGGGCTGGGGTGGGAGACCTAGGATGCAGCTTAGTGGTAAAGCACTCGCCTAGCGTGTACAAGGCCCTGGGTACGCCCCCCAGCACCACAAAATACACAAATATACAGATGTCCTATGGGAAGCCATGGAGCTTAGAAGATACATTTTAAACTAATCTAAGTCTCCCTCAAATAGGTCCTTCCCACATCACTCATAGTGCAGGTACCCTACAAAGCCGTTCTCAGTCCCTCCCTCGTGTGCCTTGTGACATTGTTGCCATTTGTTCCACTTATCCATGTGCTGTCAAATACACTGGTATGATCACTGCTTTAGATGGTCGTGTTTGACTGTTTTAGAGACAAGGACAGAATCTTTAGACTTTGCTTCCAATCCCAGAAGGCCTGTTTGAAGAGAGACAAGACTTCCAACTCTCCTAAATAGGCAGTGATTCCCAGTCTGCTCTAGAGAAGGGGGTGGGTCCTATTAAACACTGAAGAGCCCTATCATATAAAGTACTCTACTGGATACTGATTACAGAACTCACACACAGAGGCTCAGGCCTCTGCCGCTTAGAGATGTGGAAAGGACGACTCAAGTATCTGCTCATGGGCTAATCAGAAGAGACAAAAGGACAGAAAGTCAGCCAGATCCTTTACCGGGACCCTGCATGAAATGCTACCAAAGATATTATCAAATAACCTGGCAGAAAACATTAGAACATGGACAATAAATCCACGAACAGAGCATTGAACACATTGGAGTGGAAACTGTTATTATGAAAGAGGGGGTTTCTATGTAACTTCCCCTCAAATATGAATGTTGGCCTCAAATAGTTTAGAAAAGGGGGCAGGGAGAAATGACAAAGCAGATAGTCCCAAATGTTAGCCACCGATAAGCCAGACAAATGATAGAAGATATTCTTTGCAGTTATTGAAGCTTTTCTTTCATAAGTGGAACTTATTCTCAAATAAAAAAATTTAAAGTGATCTTTTCAGTCTTTGAATATAACAGGTTATAACCCTACATGCCTGGAAATCTGGAGATTTCCCTCCATGTTTTCAATATTCTCCATATCACTGAGCTAAAACTGCCGAGACATAATTTGGTTTTGCTGATAACAAAGCCTTCCAGGGTGGTTTTTCTGAAACAGTTGATTGTTGTCTTGAGGAAGGACTGGCGTCAGGCAAGCCTGCTTGGGTAACCGATTGTAGCTGGAGACGGAGGGCTGACTATGCCCAAGGCCTTGGTCCTTCCATCAGACCACAGCCAAGGCTCAGCTCCCTCTGGGATTGCATCTGAGTGGGGGTCACGGGCCCCCCTCTTTCCTTGAGAATGAAGCAACATGGGAGACTATTGCCTGCTGTCTACGTCATCCATGTGCCATTTCTGTTTTCCTTTTTTAATGTAGTATTTTAATTAATGCTTTGGGAATTTCATGCAATGTATTTTTAATCATATTTGCTTCTTACCCCACTCTTTACCCAACTCCTCCCATATCCATCTCCACCCTCCACATCTTTTATTATTGTTGTTGTTCCATTTATACATATAAATCTATAAATACAGCTTACTGGGTCCATTTAGTGTTGTTGCATGTATGCTTTTTTGGGCTGACCTCTTAGTATTGGATAATTAATTAGGGGTTCATCCCTAGGGTGTCGAGGAAAGTATTAAAAAAGATGGAATTTATGGCACATGTTCCTGCATTATGCCCTGGTTCTCTCATCTCCGGCGGGCTGGCCAGCCATGCACTGGCGGGCAATGGCCAACCTGCTTTTATCTCGTGGAGCTCTGAGTCATGATCTCTCCACCCAGCTCACTAGGTTCCTACTGGCGGGTCACTACCACGACAGCCCCATGCTTTAAATCCCCCCCATAGCCTCTGTGGTGCACATCAGGCAAACCCATACTTTGCTGCTGTACCTTTCTCTCTGGAACCCAGATGAGCTGCCACGTGAAGGAAAACGCAACACAAACTTAGTTCAGAAACAATAACTCAATCTCTGGGCCCATCAACTAAAACCTAATCTTGTAAACCTTATCAAAGTCTGATTCCTCTGGTGGTGAATCCTTGCGGATCTGCTATGATACCAGGAGATTCTACTAGCTACATTTTACCTACTACATGCTGTCCCCTTTCCAAAAGGCTCTCTCTCTCTCTCTCTCTCTCTCTCTCTTTCTCTCTCTCTCTCTCCTGCTTCCTCTCTTCCTCTCCAACACAGAAGTCTCCCCTACTCGCCCAGTGATCCGGCTCTTTTATTCATTAGGGGATTGGTTCACAAGAAGTCACAGATGTAACTCACTCCTTCTCTGAAGCCCCTCCCATGAGGGCAGAATTAGAATACAAAAAGCCCCAGGACCATCCACAACACTCGGGAAGACTGATTCCCTTCTCAGCAATCACTGTCTATAGCTCTTCATCTGGAGGTGGGGCCTTATGCAGTCTCCCCTATCTGTGTCCAACAAGTCAACTGGTGCTGTCATAGTTTAGTCTACCATATTGTGAGATTTTTATGGTTATAGCGTCCCTGTTCTGCATAGAAGACACAATCTCACAGCAGGTGACCTAGTCCTCTGGCTCTTACAGTCTTTCTGTCCCCTCTTCCATGATGTTTCCTGAGCCTTAAGTGTACTGCTTGTGTCGTAAATGTATCAGTTGCGTTGGACATTCACATTCAGCAATCCTCTCCATTTTGACCCGTGTGGCTTTCCATAACTGTCTCTGACTGCTGCAAAAAGAAGCATCTTTAATTAGTGGTGAGGACTACATTTAGCTGTGGGTATAAGGCCAAGCACTTAGAATGCAGTTAGAAATTATACTGGTTCAGGAGAGTGATAACTTTAGATTCTCCTCTGGGTCCATGGCTTTACCAGGCATGGGGAGTTGGCTAGGTTTACAGCTGTAGGGATGAATTCTCTCCTATTGAGCCACCTTAAGTCCCATTAGACAGTGGTTAATTACAACTCCTTCGCCTTTAGGGATACCTGACAGTGCTTGGTCACTGTTGTGCTTCAGAGGCCCCACAGCTGGATAGACTACCAATTGCTTTTCTCCCAGTGGAAGCCTGCACATCATCTTTGGTACTGAGTGCCAGTCTCAAGGGGGTGGCTTCCAGGTCAGTTCCAGCTCCATTCCACCAAGTCCTGTGTCCAAGTTGTCCAATATTTTCAGCAAAAGGGACTTACCTTCTAATTCTGGAAAACAGCCAAAGGCAACAGCAGTAGCCTACATTGTTGGACGTGGTCTCTTGGACTTCCCGACCAACAACTTGAAAGAAGGTTTCTTGTGTCTGGTACTTGGATCTCCTATGGAACAGCAACACTCATATCTACTCAGAAGAAAAAAAACAAACACTGAAAAGAGTGGTGTGCCTATGGAGACCACCAACCCTCTCTCAACTCCTCCATCCTGACCTGACCTGAGCCCAGAGCTTTGGAACGCAAGCCTAAGCCAAGAGTTTGCAGGGAAAGCTGCATAGTAATTATAATCCTCCACTCTCCACCTCTGTTCTTCTTTCATGGTGATGGAGTGGGATGAGCTTCAGGCTTTTGAGCTGTATGTGGTCCTCAGAACCATGACCTGGAGGTCTCACGGTGCTCCTATGTGATGCAGAAGCATTGTGACTGGATCAGATAGCAAAGGCTTGGAGGTCAGGTGGCTTGATGCAGGTCCTACCTTTCATAGGCTTCGGATAAGAAGCAGGAGCTGAGGCTTCCAACCAGATAACGAGCTGCTCCTTGCTGCTGCTTTGTTCTGGAGCAACCTCGGCTCTTCCCACTCTATGCACAGATTATCTCCAGCCATTTCCTCAGCATGCACTCCACGCACCATACCATGGTGAAGACAATCTTGACTCTGCCAAGATCCTGAGACCCGAACTCATGTTCTCTAAGATGCTACCAAAGATGGCACGGGATCTGTCTGGTGTGCAGGCATTGCTCTCATGCAAAGGTTCTGATCTTTCTGAATACCCTGACAATGGACTCTAATAAACAAAAGACTTACACTGTGTCTACGCAAAAGACTTGCACTATGTCTAGGCACTGAACCTTCCTTGAGGTTCGCAGCATGCTCCATTTCTCCAGCTGTGTTGTCTGGGTATGCCCTTAGATGAGCTATCTGCTACTACCTGAACAGTTACCTGCCCTAGGCTGCCAATCAAGCTCCCTTGAAATTCCCTCAGACATCCCGTCCCCACAAGGCTTTGTAATGCTTGCTTGGCTATGAGAGACGCTGTTACTATGTTTACTGAAGCCCCCTCCACTGTTGTGGCTGCCTGTCTGTTTTAATAGGCTGTGTATCCAGCTCCAGACTCCAGTGGCATTTATGCTTATGTACCCAGAAACTATCACTCTAAGTAACATAGGCAAATGATTCCCAAGAATTAGTATAATTTGTTTTAATCCCTGGTTCAGTTATTGTTTCTTTCAAACAAGTCACCTTCTTGGTGGCTTCACCGATACAGTGGTGATAAATCTCCTCTAGCATAGAACCAATTGTTCCAGAAAAACAATTCCCATGGACATTATGGTGTAATAGAGGAAGAAAACAGCCAAGAAATGTTGTGGACCAGTAGGTCTCAAACTCCTAATTCTTAGACCCTTTATTATAGTTTCTCATGCTGTGGTGATTCCCCCAACCATAAATTATTTTGGTGCTACTTCATAACTTATGAATCCCAATGTAAGTATCTGAGATGCAGAATATCTGATATTTGGCCCCTTGGTAAGAGCTGCTCAACATCCCCACAGGCTAAGAACCTTGGCTGTAGGGGGAAGGCTTATTGGAAGGTCTAACTTGCCTGGACTTCTCAGCCTCAGCTACTCATTGAGGTTACCTGGGAAATTTCACTGGCTTTCAATACAGGACTCCAAATCTCACCCAAGTGACTCTGATTTGCAGCTTAGACTGAGAACACTGGCTGACCCTGAGCCATGATGCCTTTACCTTAGTGGTTAGCACTTGAGTCTTCCACTTGGAATAGGCCAAGGCAAGGAATTCTCAAAGCTTAACTAAATCAAAATCAGTTGGAGGGTTGTTAAACCAGAGCACAGGACTGCACTCAAGTCTGAGACTGCAGCTCTGAGGAACAATCCAGATCATGTTTCTCAGATGTCCCCAAGAAATTCTGCTTTTCTGGGGTCCCTGCTCTGAGAACTACTGGGTTCAAAACACACTGTGGGGCTTTTTCACCAAGTTCCAACTCAGGCCTGCTGGTATCTTTTAATTTTGTTTAAATGAGTTAGACACATGTGGCTACTATGTCACAGGGTATGGGAGAAATCCAGAGACTTTCAGAACCATGGGGTATTTTCATCCCTTCTTTCAAGTAAAGGAAAAATGCATGCCCTTGCTTGGCCTGTGGCATAAGACAATGTGTACCCACAGGGTACTCACCTAACCTGTAGAAGATTCAGGCCCTCAAACCAGGCTTTAAAATGATAAGGGCAGAATACTAGAAAGCATTTTAAGCTAGCCACAGGGGCAGCTTACATGACTCCTGCAGAGCATTCTGCAGAAGGGAACAATAAAGCAGGAAAGCCCCTATAATATTCCAAAGGAAATGTCCACAGAGATCTATGACATCAGTATGCATGACTTTAAGCCCAAAGAATAACGCAGTAAGAAGAAGGTACATTTCAGGAGGCACAGAATCACTGGAATAAGACGCAGGTACACACAGGAATTGTGAAGAGCCGGCAGTGTAGGTGATGACAAAGCTGAGGATGGAATGACTAGCAGAAGTCCATGAGGCTGGAGAAGCAGCACAACCTAGCCATGCAGGGTGTCAGCACCCCTGCACCCAAAACGAGTGAGTCTTGGAAAATTCTGCAGAAGAGGGAGGGCTTCCAGCAGCTACAGCCTTTGTGGAAGACACTGCCACCTTGTCCCACTCCGTCAATCTGCCTGCACTGTTCCTGCCTACCAGCAATCCCAGGCAAGAGCAAGACAGAGCTGCCATTGCACACCTACAAGAAGCCGTCAGCTGGAAGGACAACCTGAAAGAGTGGTAATTACAAGAGTGGTGTCCGGATCATGACTGTGGGTCAGAGTCATGTAGAAGGAGCAGGTGGCCAGGGAGACATGGCACCGGAGCTCAATGCTATCTTCATGCACTTGGTGGTCATGTGGGTCAGGAGAGGGATCCCAAGTCTAGCTTTGAATCCTGGCTCTATCACCTCCGAATGGAGGTATGTGTTATGGCCTGAATATGGAATGCCCTCAGAGGGTCATGTTTCAGAAGTCTGGTCTCCAACTGGTACTAGCATTTCAGGAAGTAGGACTTGGCTGGAAGATGTACATCATCAGGAATAGGACATTGAAGGTATCTCGTCCCTCTCCAATAGGTATTCTTCCTTCCTTCCTTCCTTCCTTCCTTCCTTCCTTCCTTCCTTCCTTCCTTCCTTTCCTTCCTTCTTTCCTTCCTTCCACCCGTGTGTGTGTGTGTGTGTGTGTGTGTGTACACTTATGTGTGTGTGTACACTTGTGTATGTGTGTTTCTGCCACATGCTCCTACTACTGTGACATTCTGTCCAAGCACACAGGGTGAAGAGACCATTTACTGAACCCTTTCTGCCAGGGTTGCTGAGAGGTCATTCTCCCTGGTGTTTCTTCCAACTAAGACCTCATTTCCAAAGTTGTTCATATGGCCTGGAGAGTGTCTCCTCAAAGACCAGGCAGTATAGACAACCAGGCCCTTAGTGCCACCTGGTTTGTAGAAATGCAGTTGCTGTAGTTAATACTCAGTCCTCTCCTGGCTCAGGGTCCCCTGTGTTCTGCTAGCTCCCCAAGCCCTGCAGCAGGCTAACTGGCTGCTGGTTAAGCAGATAAAATGTCATACTCTTCACAGATCTGGATTCTCGAGCCTTTCTCCACTTAACATGGGAAAAACAGATAGGCCGTGGTGATCAGCTGATGCTTGCAAAGGGCTGAGTCAAGCTTTCGGCCATGGGTAAGTGCTCTAATTAATTACTCTACCTACTCCTATAAACAAACATTCGAAACTCAGAAAAGATAAAATGAACATCATAAAAGTGGCCTTCAAGCCCAAGGTAGGTGAGGAGACAATTATAAATTTCTCTGAATGAAATGAAGTTTCAAAAAGATGTGATTACAGACTAGAGTTACCATGGGGTGACTTTAAAAGAGTCATGCTAAAACGAGGAGACAGAAAGCCAAACATGTCAAAAATCAGTTTTGTAGAATGAATGACAGGTACTACAAACATCCCAGTTGGATGTGAGCTCCTAGAACATTCTAGAATAGATGATTACACAGACAGTTTGGGTCACTGTGAGAAAGAACTCAGGGAATTGGGAGGCAGGATGAGTTCACAGAGTAACACCTTGTGCCACACCATATTTGACAAGATCACTGGATTAATCACCAAAATGCTGCAAAATAGAATATAGCTTGGTTTCAGCAGAAACAGCAAACATGGGCAGGAGGAACGTGTGTTAAATAAGAATATAAATAATACACTGACTGGTATGAAGGAAGACTATTTGTGGAGAACCAGCTTCCTCCTGTGTGTTGGATTTAGCCAAGAATTAAAACTAGAACAGGTCTGAAGATGACATGAAGCTAGGAGGAAGGACCGACATGACTGTAGAAACAGTTTAACAAACCACAGCCTGCCCCCAGCAAGACTGCAGTGGGGGGGAGGAGGGGGTAATTTCATTTACTTGTAGGCTCCACATGAGCCGAAAATAGGATGCAGATACAGCAACAGCACCTGTCCACCCAGGCGGTGCACCTGCCCAAGGGACTGCTCTGAGTTTGAGCATCCTCTTAGTCTTAATCTTACAGCCACGCTGCAAGGGGAAGTATTGCTTCCACTTGACAGAGGAGGAAGGGCAGTCCCCAACAGCTGGAACAGTAACCTGTCCCAAGCTTTCCCTGGTAGCTGGGTCTATGCCGTTCCTTGGCCTTTTAGGGCCCAACCTGGACATGTTCACGTCAAGGTGCCTTAGGCACACAATGGCAGAGATGTATCTGGTTTTCAGTGGTTACAGTTACAGGAAGACTTCTGGGGAAGACCTATAGACCTTGTAGACATTGACAAGTAGACATGTGGACAGTGACAGCTGTAACTATGAATGATCGGATCCCTTTGCTAGGTCTGGCTTCTGTCCTTAACCCTCTGTGTCCCCTCTCTCGCCACACCCAGTTCTACCAACCTGCTGGTGGTTATCTGAACATCCTTCCTGTCACCTCGAGGCCGTCACACTTGCCATGCCTCCATCACCCACTGTGGCTGCCTGGCCGATACTATCTCTTCCCACAGATCTCTCACTCCCTCCAGGGAAGAATTCTTTTCGTACCTAAGCCTGGGCTATCTCCCTCCTACAGAGGGCCTGTCAGCTGCAGCCCCTTCAAGAGACCACCCCAGTGTACTTTCCGTTCAAGGATGGAGCCTTGAAGCTCACTCATCCCTGGTAAGGAACCAAAACAGAGTATTGAGAAGCCCCTATAAATATCAAATCCATTATCCTGAAGTAATCTATTAGCTTAGATTTAGCAGTCTAAAATGCCACACTAATAGGTAATTTCCTAATGGGCATTTAAAGCTGCTGTTTAAGAACACCAAAATTGAATGCACTGCTGTCCAGACCTCCGGAGAGAACGAACACAGCAGCACTTTAGAAGGCTGACTCCCCTTAAACAGTAGTCTCCCTTATCTTTCCCATGGCAGTTGAGAGGACTCTGACTTGTGAAGTTTGCCCAGTTTCTGACACAAGGTTCTTCTGCTCTGTTTTAAACTCCTATCAGCGATGAATTTACAAAGAATTCTGGAAGCACCTGGCTGAACAGGACAATGATAAATTAGTAATAGCAAAGGCTATCTCTCTGGTGCTCAACACTAAAGACACTAAAGACAGTAGATCCAAAGGATTGAGCACTGGTGGGTCTGTATGATTGTTCCAGAGGATCAAACCAATGGATGCCAAGTTTTGTCTATGCCCATCAGCTCAGCTCAGCTCAGCATCATCTCAATGCAGCATGGTAGAGGAACTGCCCTCCCCTCCCTTCCGTGGACCACCAACCATGAGGAGAGCCTGTGGAGCATCCAGCCTGAGAGAATGCCTTTATTTGGTCTATGTTTTGTGTAGCCACAAGTGCTTGTTCTGCTGTAAAGTAAACCACAAAAGGCAAGATTAAACGAGTCTTGGTTCCCAGCATTGTCGGCACGCTGTTCTGTTTAAAGTACTGGGCCTAAGATCTGCCAAGGCTTCTCAAAAGAAATGCCATACATGGTACTACTCTCCTCTCCCATCCCCGCACAAAAGATGTTTGAGCAGACGGTAAACAGCAAGCTTTCTAAGTAAGCAAAAGGCAGAGATGCTAAAAAGGACGTAAAGACAGAGGAGTTTATCCTATGCAAGCAGAACTGCACCCAAAATCTAATTTTAGCCTTTACCCCCACAGACACACTTGGAAACAACCTTTCTGTCAAAGGAGGGTTAACACACTGGAAACTGGCACTTTGCTTTTGATGGGTCTATGACTGTCTGGGGTTTCTCCTTGACCTCACACCGTCTCTCTCTCATGTTGGCCTGTTAGCTTTGACCCTCCCAGGCCAGCCAGGAATGTATTTACTGCTTCTTTTGATCCCAGGAGCTGAAAACGATCTTCATGATGGTGGAAATGCTCTCTTCAATCGAATGCTACATTTTCTTGACATTCATCATGTCTCTGCATTTTGCAAGGGGGGATTTTGAAGCCAATTACTTGAAACAGAAGGTCTCCCCCTTCACAGAAGTAGGCTGGGTTTTCTGTTCAGACAACAAAAGCTCCCAACATTACGATCCACTTTGGAATTTTTTTTGTTAGAAAGCCAGCCTCCATGTTAATGCAACTTATACCCACTGGTCCTCTCTTTATTTCTGATCCAGGGTCTCTTCTATGTCTTTCGCATCCACACCAAAGTTCTCCCCAGGCCTCAGCTCCTTCAGCTTTCTTCTTCCTGGTGTCAGATACTTAGGCCGCTTGGCCACTCTGTGCTGCTTACACTCCAGTTGGCCTATGTCCCTTTAAAACGGAGTCCAGGAACAGAGCTGTGGACAGTGAATGTGTGTCATTTTACTGCTGTCCAAACATCTAGCTGTCAGTTCTTACTACCCAATCTTCATCTTCCCTGACACCAAGGACAGGCTGCAGCTGTTCAGTGAGCACTAATGGCTGCTGATAAACTGTAATGGCAGGAAAATATATGACAAATCTGCTCACTGACGCATCTTAAAAAGGGGTGTCAGTAAATTTAGTCATGTCAAACCCTACTTTGGTAATTCAGATGCAGTGGGGTTGGTGGCTTCTTGGACCTCATTGCCCATGGGATGGGAAAACTGACCTGGATCTGTACAGGGGTGCAATGTTTTTAATCTCAAATGTGGATATTAAATATTATACATTTTTCTCTATGTCTGTGCTGATTCAGAACAAAGACAGGTAAAAAATCTTGTGAGGTAAAAATCCTTTCCTAACCCAAGTAGTTGAAGACGTGTTATAAATGACATTTGAGTGTTTTACACATACACACACACACACACACACACTTCCTAACATATTTTCATTTGAAGGGGACTCAGTCATTACAAAGGTCATGAGTAGACAGCGCAGCATTGCCAAATAAGGATGTCTCCTCTATAATGAGACAAGGGATATTTTAAGAGAGTTTAACACTGTTTACCATAAGCAACTGTATTATTTCTCAACATTATACAGTATTTAAAAATGACTGCTATAGATGTTTTACTGGCCAGTTAACTCCTTTGACAGAATGTGGTTTTCTTCATATGACATGTACTGGCTTGGATGTATCCACAACAGAGCAGACTCTGGACAAGAGCTTATGTGCAGCTGCATCTATTCTCAATTAGTATGCTCTGGCCATTCTGAAGAAAGATCCCTGGCCCATCTGCATTTCCTTCCCTGCCACCACTTTTCCAAGTAGAATGCTATCACTCATAAATTACCACAGACAGCCTCTCACTCTGCAACCAGAGGCCTGTGGGAGCCACCTGTGGAAGGCCTTATCTGAAATGAAGTAACCAGTGGGTTAAGACACACCACATTTCTACAGAAAACATCATTAAACAGACACAGCAGAATCTAATAATAAAGTAGTTCATTGGGATTTATGGTTTTATTATTTATTTTTAGAAAAGAAGAGAAAATGTACAAGATGCAAAGTCTCATACAATATGTTATTGTCGGTTGCCTAACACCAGCCCTGTCTTGTGACTCAGTAATGGAGATAGTGGACAGCAGGGATGTGCTGGAGACAGATCACAGACACACAATACACCACAGTACACTTGAGGACAGATGATGCTGGGCCAGCCTGTTCCAAAAGCAAGCCAAGACATGGTAGAAGCAAGGAAACCAATGGACCTCTCTCCATGGGGAAGGCATGGGTGTGAACCCACAAGCATTCCCCATCCCACAGCACCCACTACCCCATCAGACCACAGCAATACACAAAATGGAATGGTCCTTTGGTGTTTTTCTGCAGGGATATTCAGGTTCCCAGGGTCTTTTTTCTGATTTTCTTTTCATATTTGAGTCCCGAATTCTTAAAGCAGTGTAGGGGCTTAGCATCTTGAATTTTTCAGGATCCGGTTCTGCCCAGTGGTAATTTGCTAAAAGGAACAAAGAGAAAATATTGCTAAGATGGACAGCAAAACCTGCTTTTAAAACCTACCACTAGGCCCAGAAACATTAAGAATTAGCTGAAGGCATGACTTCAAATTCACACAAAAACACAGCATCACATTGCCTCTATTAACTGTGCGAAAAATCTAGAAACTTGTAATATGTAAACACAAATATCTTCCCACCAAAGTATCTCCACAATAACCCTAGTGTTTGAGTTCAAAAAGATAATAAATGAAATTACTGAACACAGTTATTTGATTGGTTGGTTAGTTTTGGGGTTTAATTTTGTCTTCATTTTTTTAATTATTTACTTTATGTATACGAATACATTGTTGCTATCATCAGACACACCAGAAGAGGGCATCAGATCCCATTACAGATGGTTGTGAGCCTCCATGTGGTTGCTGCAAATTGAACTCAGGACCTCTGAAAGATCAGCCAGTGCCCTTAATCACTGAACCATCTCTCTAGCCCCCTTTGTGTTCATTTTTTGAGGCAGCGTTTCATCCTATAGCCTAAAACTCACTGTGTAGTCTGAGGCTGGTCCTAAGCTTACATTAATTTTCTTACCTCAACTTCTTAGGATTACAGTTTTGAACCACCATGCAAGCTCTGAACATACTTCTAAATGGCCTTTGCAACAAAGAGAACTCTCAAGGCAAAATAGAATACATTTTGAAGTAAATGAAAAGGAAAATACAACCTACCAAAATTGTAATGTTCACCATTCACTAAGAGAAAATCCGCCCACAGCCAAGCAGCACCAGGAGAAAGTTACTCTCCCAGGCCCTCAGGACACAAAGACTGAGAAAGAAAAGTCAGGGGCAGGAACCTTCCAGTTTCCATCTGTGGCGAGAGACCTGTGCCTGGGCTACCAGGGTTCCATAGCCAAGTAGTGCCAGGAGAAAGCTACCCTCCCAGGAGCATGGAAAAGCTGTGAGTGGGGTTAAGACGAGCACCACTGCTCACCGGGACCAGCCCGGAACCCGTGGGACACAGGGACTGAGGTAAAGTCGGGCATAGGAAACTTTCGGTTTCCATCTGTGGCAGGAGAGATATTTCTGGGCCACTAGGGTTCCACAGACAAGCAGCGCCGGGAGAAAGTCACCCTCGCAGGAGCGTGAAAAAGCCATTAGTGGGGATAAGACAAGCACCACTGCTCACCGGGACCTGGAGACCTCAGTCTGGGCCACAGGGCTCCAGGAGAGAGCTGGTATCCCAGGAGTGCTGACACACCTTCAAGCATAGGCAAAACCACCACTTCTGTTCAAACTCACTGGATCAAGAGGGACTATTGCAGAGCCATTGGGACACAGGAACCAAGGGACCGCTGGGGACAAGATCCTTCTGGTTTCTGTCTGCACCCCAGAGCTGACCCTGTGCCACAGAACCCCAAACCCAAACACCTCTCAGAGAGAGCTGGTCATCAAGGAGTATTGATACAGAGGCCTGCAGGAGGGACAAGCCATTGCCAGACAGAGTAAGATCAGCTAACATCAGAGTTAACAAGATGGCAAAAGGCAAGGGCAAGAACATAAGGAACAGAAACCAAGGCTACTTGGCATCACCAGAACTCAGCTCTCCCACCACAGCAAGCCCTGGATATCCCAACACACCAGAAAAGCAAGACTCAGATTTAAAATCAGTTCTCATGATGATGATAGAAGACTTTAAGAAGGACATAAATAACTCCCTTAAAGAAATACAAGAGAGTCTGCGGGCCACAGAGACTGACCGCCAG
>CM052701.1:31658191-31672342 GCA_028551405.1 Uromys caudimaculatus | reverse complement strand
AATTATTGTTATACACGTAGCAAAGTAGATGGAAATAAAAAAATTATGCTGATGACAAGAAGCCAGAGAGAACTGAGTAGATACTATACTACTATAAAATACTAGAAAACGTGAAACAAAACAAAACAAAAAAAATTAGAAAATGTAAACTTTGGTGACAGAAGAATAATCAGAGTTTGCCAGGAGGTGAGAATGGGGTGTGGGAAGGATGGGAAAGAGGGGCTCTAAATGGGCATGAGGAAACTTGGGGTGATGGGTTTTTGAGTGTGGTAATGAGTCACAGATGATATATAGAACAATACATCAAATTGTACAGTTTATATATGCAATATACATGTACTTATATTGTTTTTGTCTCAATGCAAGTTGGTAAAGAGCCTGTGGCTCTTCATCTAGGGGTGGGATCTTATGAAATTTCCCCACACACTTTGCCATGTTAGTGTTGTCTCTATGTACGTCTGGATTGGGTAGCCACAACGTTGAGACTTCATAGGAACAGTTTTTAAAAGCCAGCCTTTATTTACAGTGAGGGCATTTCTGAAGAGGACTTAATGCCTAACCTTGTCTGGGGAAAATGAGCCCTTTGACCTCTTCACAGGCCTGTTTCCCACCCCTTACTGATTTGGATGGAGCTTAGATCCACTGTGGAGAAGCCAAAGCAGTGGCTGGTGCTCACAGAGCATCTCTTTGTGGAAAGGAAAGGATGTTCTGTTGAGTGGAGTCTACTCCATGGTAGAAAGTTCGAAGGATCAAGGTGGTCACCTGGCATGCATTGCAGCTTCTTTTCTTCCTAGAATCACGCAGTACATGACAGTGTTCCTGAGTGTTGTGTCCTGTACTCAGGGCAGCTGTAGAGATCTCGGAGGCTCCACTCTGGGGGTTCTTTGTTCAGTAAGTCCAGACTTCCTCCAATCAGGCCACGTGAGCGTGGGCAGATATAGGGATACTGTACACTTAGATCCCCCTTTAGGGAAATGGCCAGCCCAAGCTCAGGTACCTGGAGAGCTGTGCTTATGGTGTGCGTTGGCCTTAGCCTCCACAGCCACATAGAGACTGGCAGATAGACGAGAATCTTGCTTATGCTTGAACTTATATAGCATCTGACCCATAAATAGCCCATTCTAACTTAAAAAAAAAAAACAAAAAAACTAAAAAACCAAAACCAAACCAAACTAAACCAAACCAAACCAAACCAACCAAACAACAAACAAAACAAACATGAACCCGACTCTTAGATTCCTTCCTTGAGAATCTGGAATTGAGAAAATGAGGCTGAGCTACAAGCAAGCTGTGAGACTGGGTCTGAAAGGCTGGGATGTCAGAGGAGCCAGCAAACCAGTGGAGACAGATTCACTCTCATGGCAAAAGCTGGAGACAGGAGCAAGCAAAGGAAGCTGCTCTGTCCTTGGGAAACATGGCAGGAAAACCATTGGAATTAACAAGAGCCAGTGCGTGTCATATCCATGTCACTGCTGGTTACTGAACCACTCCTTGCCCCAGATGCCTCATCTGGAAACAGAGCGAGTAGCCCAGGCACTGCTGATTACCAGGGTGTTGCAATCAGGATATGCCCAAAAGTCCATTCACAAAGCTGTGTTTCCCGTAAATATAAATTCCCCTTCTCTTCTGAAAGAGACAAGAGGTAGATGAGTGGAGGCGTTCACGGGCTCTCCTTCCTCTCTAAAATGCCCATGCTTGGAGTTTCTCATGCTGTGCTCCAGGGACCTCTCTGCCTTTTGTCTTATACTTCGATGGTGCTCTCAGAAGGTCACATCTGGCTCAAGTGCACATCTGTGTTTTGTTTAGTCAGCACAAAGTTTTCCAAGGCAGTGCTTTTAAAGATTAAGACATAAAAATAAGACTTCTGGATTCTCCTGAAAAATTAGAATTTTGTTCACACTGAGCCATGTTCCTGCCAGGCAGCTCAAGGGTGGGGGTGGGGCATCCAGAAACACACAAGCCCCACCATCCCTCTGCAGCTGTATTAGTGGTCGTGTGTTACAATGCTCACATTGTCCTTTTCCCAAGCTGTGCCTGCTCCCTGGGGGTCCTGACAGGGTTTGTTTATGGAATGGAACACAATGGAGTTGTATTTTGGGAAGTGCCTACCCAAAACAAGCATGGCCAAGAATAGGAAGAATGAGGCCAAGATAGAAGAATGGGGATGGATTTGCCGCCTGCTCATGGCAGATCTAGAGTGGCTGGGAGTTATTCCAAAGCAATGCCCTCCAACAGAGGAAACTGGAGAGTCTATTCTTGGGGGATGCTCATATTCACATACAGTTGGGGCCCATTCCTGAGCATGCTCAGTTTAAGGTTGTAATTTTTAAAAGATTTATTTTTTCATTTTTTATTGGTTATTTTATTTATTTGCATTTCAAATGTTATCCCCCTTCCCAGTTTCCCCTCTGCAAACCCCCATCCTCTCCCCCTCCTCTGCCTCTGTGAGGGTGCTCCCCCACCTGCCCGCCCACTCCTGCTTCAGTGCCCTAGTGTTCCCCTAACCTGGGTGATTGAGCTGCCACAGGACCAAGGGCCTCCCCTCCCAGTGATACCCGATATATATCTTTCTGGAGCCGTGGGCTGGAGAGATGGCTCAGCCATTAAAGGCTAGGCTCACAACCAAAACTATAAAAATTTATTTTTAGAATTTTATATTTGTGCATTATGTTTGTATGGTGTGTGTATGTGGTGTGCAGTTTATGTGTGTTGTGGTGTGTGTATGTGTGTGTTATGTGTATGTTGTGTGTGTTATATTGTGTGTGTAGTATATGTGTGTTTTGTGTTTGTGTGTATTGTGTGTGCAGCATGTGTATATTGTATTGTGTGTGTAGTATATGTGTGTGTTATAGGGTATGTGTGTTGTGTATGTGTTGTGTGTATAATGTGTATGTTGTGGGGTATGTGTGTTATATGTGTAGTGTATGTGTATTGTGGGGTGTGTGTAGTATATGTGTGTGTGGTATGTATGTTGTGTGTGTACTGTGTGTGTTATAGGGTGTGTGTGCATGTGTATAGTGTAATCACACAAGTGTGCAAGTGCTCATACTTCAGTACAGGCATGCAGAGGCCATAGAAGAAGACTGGGTGCTGTCCCCCCGTTCCCCACCTTAATGCTTTGAGACAGGGTTTCTCACTGAAACAAGTTCATCATTTTGGCTGGCCAGTGAGCTCTCAGGATTCATTTGTCTTCCCCTTTTGGGGTTACAGGTATGTTTCCAAGCAGACATGACTTTCTGTTTGGATGCTGGGGATTCAAGCTCAGATCCTCTTACTTGCTCAGCAAGAGCTTTTATTCACCGAGCTCTCTCTCCACCATTATTTTTGAATTCAAAAAGTAGGTGTATACGTGTGTCTGTGTATGGGTCTATGAACCTGAGCTTACAGGGCCAAGAGAGCATTAGATACCTAGGAACTAGAGGTACAGGTGGTTATGTACTACCTGGCACGGGTTCTGGGAACTGAACTTGGGTTCTCAGGAAGAGCAGCAAGCACTCTACCCACTGGGCCACTTCTCCAGCTCTTAAGGTCATAATGTAAGAGGGAAAAATAACCCAGCAGATACATTTTGGGGGATGCTTAACTCAAGGCCCTGGGACATGCTTCAAAGGTTAAGATGACAGACAAGAATGTGTTTGGCTCTCCTCAATACACCATAACAATCTAGCTGAAAATGAAGGAAATAAGACCTTTCAAAGAGGCAGTAATATAGCAGTTCCCGTAGATACCTGTCTCGCTCAGTGGCTAACACGGGTCCCCACAGTAAGTGGCCTTTTTCTTTTTCCCTTAACTGAAACACTCTGCTTTGCTTTTCCATGGCCATACAAGAGCTACTGAAAATTTAATGGCTCAAACCAAAATCCATGCATTAAGTCACAATTCTTGCTGACCAGAAGTCCAGGTGGGCTCATCTCCCAAGGGTGACATCAGGAGTTTGGCCAGGCTGCGCCCTGTGTGAGACTTCATAGAAAAATTAGCGCTGCACTCACTCAGGTTCAGACAGGATCAGCATTTTTGGGGGTGTTGATGCAAACTGCCCACATGTTTGGTCATGTAGCTCATCAATCTGCAGGGTGGGAAGTGATGGGTAGAGTCTTTCGCAGGCTCCAAATCTCTCTAAATTCTTCCATCTCAGTCTCCTTTGTCTACTTTATAGGATTCATGTGGTTCCATTGGGCCACTGTAGTTCCAGGCTACTCTCTCTTAATCTCTACTGAAGGGTTGATTATGTTCCCAGAATCCCTTTGTCCCTGTAAGGTAACACTCTCCAATTCATGGGAAGCATATGATTGGGGGTTATGATTCAAAAGTAGAACATGGCAAGGTTCTGGATTAGTGTCATGGCACCATGAAAAAATATCCTCATCAGTCAAAGCACCAACTTTGTTGAGAGGAATTACTGCTGAGTGGTCCCTAGGGTGAGTCTCCCATGTGAGGTAAGTGCTCTTGTAAGAAGAGGGGGAGAACAGCCTCCAGAACATTGAGAATGAGTTGGCTATTGCTTAATCCATACTGTCTACGTATCTTGTTATGGCAGCTTGAGCTAATATATGTTCATAACCTGTGAACCTCATCATGGCTACAGAACCTTCATGGGGCCCACAATTCTATAGATTCTTTCTCTGACTCTACCATCTAAACTGCACCTAAACCTTCATGAAACAGTCCCTAATTCAGCTGTCCTCTTCTTCTCCAATATGTGTACCCCCAGACTTGTGTTCTGTTTGTGTGGATCTTCTCATCTGTGACAGACACATGCCCTGGCTTTGCCAGCATAGTCCTGGTTCACATTGTCATCTTGCAATTCAGCCATTTCTCCCTCCTCAGGAAAGGCTCATCTTGGCAGGTTCTGAGGCTGCCTTTGCACTTCCTAGGGCTGGGAGATCCAGAGAGCGGGGGATGGGGGGAGCAATTAGGCCCACTTTCTGGGATCACGTGGTCTTATTCTTTGAGAGTTTGAGGTGCACTATAGACTTTACAACTGTTTGCTGAGTGAATGAACAAACCCTTTTAATATTAAAAAACTACACAAAAAATTCCTAATAGGGGCCTGGCCCAGTGGCTCAGGAGGTTTGCTGTTCTTCCAGAGAGACTGGGTCTGGTTTCCAGCATCCCTGTAGGGTGACTCACAATCAACCGTAACTCCAATTTCAGGGCATCTAATACCCCGTGTCTTCCACAGGCATTGCACACATGTGTACAAGCCTCACCCCACCCCTACCCCATGCATAATTTAAATAAGTATAAAAGGGAAAACTGAATACTGTAAGTGAGCATTTAAGGGACATTTAGCTCTTTGGAGTCATCCTTTCCTTGCCCTTCTCAAAGCTTCCTGTTCTTATGTCTTGATATAATCCTACAGGGACCAGCACAAAGTTGGGTCAGCCCAGCCCTCCTCTTGCTGTTTTTTGTTTTGTCTTATTTTCACCAGAATAAAAGTTGATCATAGATGCTACTCCCTAGCATGTGTTCTGACTTCTTTTCTAAAATACCATACAAATCTCTCCCTTCAAACATGCTTCCCTCCAAGGGTCAGGAGTGGGTGACTTGACCATGTGGAAACTTGTTCCCATTTGCTAATGTTCTTTAGAAAATTTGCCACAAGGTACTGCCTCCAAATGGAAGGAACAAAATCAACCCTTTTTCTTGCTGTGTGTAGGGGATTTTTTTTTTGATACGTTATTTACATTTCAAATGTTTCCCCCTTTCCAGATCTCCCCTTTGGAGCCCCCTATTCCCTCACCCTCCCCCTGCCTCTATGAGGGTATTCCCCCACCCACCCACACACCCACTCTCATCTTCCCTCCTTGGCATTCCCCTATACTGAGGCATCTAACACCCTTAGGCCCAAGGGCCTCTCCTCCCCCGATGGCTAACCAGACCCTCCTCTGCCACATATGTGGCCAGCACCATGGGAGAGGAATGGATACAGAAAATGTGGTACATTTACACAATGGAATACTACTCAGCTATTATAAACAATGACTTCATGAAATTCTCAGGCAAATGAATGGAACTTAAAAATATCATCCTGAGTGAGGTAACTCAGTCACAAAAGAACGAACATGGTATGTACTCAATGATAAGTGGATATTAGCCCAAAAGTTCGGAATACCCAAGATTCACTTCACAGAAACCATTGGGTTGTGTAGGGGATATTTTCTCGCACGTGTGTAGGGGATATTTTCTTGCACTATGTCCTTTGGGTCACCAGTCTTCTGGGTTACAGGATGGGGATAGATGCCTACTAAGGTACAGGAAAATGGTGCTATTCTTCCTGGGGTGCCTGGAGCATTGCTGCCCTTGATCCTTCTGTCTTGGGGGGGGGTCCCCTCTGTCTATAGGTCAACAGAGAATGCTCAAGTATGCTTCAGAATGTTCTGGTCTCTGGAACCCAGGCTGCAAAGCAGGAGCCAGTAGGTAGAACTAAATAATCAATTATATCTGCCCTGTGAGAAACCATGTGAGGAGCAGTGTGGCAGGCAGTTGATTTTTAAGTCTATTCATGGAAGTCGAGTTTTCTCACAACCAGGAATAGTCTGCTTATTCGCCCAAAAGAAGAAAAGAAGGAAAATTTATTCTGATGAAGGATCTTTATCATCAGTCAAAGGCATGGAGGGCTCTTTGGGAGCCACCTCCTCCCCCATTTTCCTGGTTTGCTGTTAATGTGATTCACATAGGCAGGTATTCTCTTTTTATGCTAAGGGGTGGGAAGAAAAAAACTTGGATGATTACCCTGTCTTAAATAGACAGTGCTTGGATTTCTCTCTCTCTCTCTCTCTCTCTCTCTCTCTCTCTCTCTCTCTCTCTCTCTCCTCTTTCTATTGTGTGTGTGCACTTACAGATGTGTATGTATGTGTGTACTTGTATGTGTTGCATGTGTTACATGTGTGTGTGTGTTGGGTACATGCCAGCTTATCTGCTGTGTGTCATTGCAAAATAGTTCTTCATTACCTGTTTTTACCTTGTATTAATTTCTTTTCTGTTGTGACAAAAACACCCCAACAACACCAACTTAAAGGAGAAAGGATTTATTTGACTTACAGTTCCAGGGGCATAGAGTCCTTATGGTGGGGAAGACATAATAACAGGCATGGTAGCAGGAGCAGGAAGCTGGCTAATCACAGTGCTTCTGCACATGAGAGGCAGAGAGGAAACAGCTATTGGGGTCATCCTTCCTGTAAGAGACGTCCTTCAAGAAAGTGCCACCTTCCAAAGGCTCCATAACCTTCCCAAATAGTGCTACCAGCAGGGGACCAAGTGTTCAAATACAGGAGCCCATGAAGGGCATTTCATATTCAGACCACTGCACAGTTGCTTCATGCCTTCCATGGACCATGCATCACCAATTAGATAAGAGCTAGAAAGCATTTTGAAGGACAGGGTCTGGGCACAAGGACATAATTTAACCCACCGTTGAACTGTCATCAATTAATTGATTGAACTAATCATTTAACAAATACTGGTGAATCTTCCAGTGCCTGGCTCTGTGTTGGCAATAGGATGTGATGGTGGTTAAATCCTTTCTCTCACCCAAGGTGGCAGCCCAGCCGTGGAAGGAAAGGGACGCTGAGGCTCAGAGATGGTAAAGGGCCATGTGAGTTCCAAGTTAAGAGAAGAGCTTGGGATACTTCCTAAGACATGCCACTTCCTTCCTCTTCCACTGTGGGTCATATAGTGAGGCCCCACCTCAAGATAGAGGAAACTCAATAGACAGATGACAGATTGATGATAGATGACAGATAAACAGAGATAGATGATAAACAGATGATAGATAGTAGATAGATGATAGATAGAATCAAGTGAGACCTTTAGAAAGTGATTAGACCATGAGATTTGTGTTCATAACTAGTGGGGTATCCAAGGAGTAGTGTGTCTAGCTTCTCCTGTAAAGTCCTCATCAATAAGAAGAACCTTACTGGAGGTGACCTCCTGACTTCTAATTTCCCAGCGTCTAAACTGTGAGTTGACTAAAACTTTGTTATTCTATGGTTTTCAGTTACAGTGGTAAAAGAGTGTTTCAAGACGAGGGGCTGTAGACATATTTTTTTTGCAATCTACTTTTAATGAGGGTTCAACCTCTCCTCTAGCCCACCACCCAGGAAAAGTAGTGGAAAAGAAGTTACTGGGATATGGGGGAAGTGGACCTGTTCAGCAATAGTTCTTTGGAGCTGAGCTCGATCTTCTTGGGCAGCAGTTCAATCCTGTAGCAAACACCAAATACAACTCTGCAGCTTCAGACCAGTCCTCTAGGCAGGCAGACACCAGTCACAAACCAGCAGCTATAGGCCAGTCCTTTCAGGAAGCAGACATTAAGCATGAACCAGCAGCTGCAGTTCAATCCTAAAGTAGTTGCCAGATTCACCAACTGGCCTGAGGCAAGGGCACAGAACCTTACGAGCAGTTCTTGGGCAAGTTTCTCGCAATGGCAGAGGTACAACAAGTTGAGCTCAATGACACTATGTAAGGCGAACCAATACATGCTGTTTGTTAGTGAAGAATAATGAGGTGGAGCAAACCAAAGCTCAGTGCTGGTCTCCCACCGTCTGTGGTGTCATTTTATACTTCATCAAATGTCCTTTCCCATGTTTGCTATTTCAAAATGTCCTTTCACCTGTGTCTGCTTCAGGGAAACAGTCTTTCCTGTGTCTGCTCCAGCAAAATATTCTTTCACCTTCAGGAAACCAATCTTTCACGTGTTTGCTTTAGCAAGACATCCTGTGTGCCCCAGCAAAACAACATTTGACATGACTTTCCAAAAACCTAGAAGTTTCCACTTCCTGTCCCCCTTCTGTTTAAGAATTGTCCTTTTCTCTATCATTAGCAATCTACACATGATATAAATAATTGTAAGAGCCATCACATTTCCAATAAATGTCATATGTACAATATAGTCAAATAATCTAACAAAACAATTTCAAATTTATCAATATACAATACTTCAAAACAATTTTAAATTTATATCAATATGCAATAATTCAAACAATTTAAAATTTCTACCAATATCCAATAATTCAAACAAAATGACAACCTTCCACCCTAGATGATAATACCTATAACACATCAAATAACCAAACTATCTACCCCCAACTTAAGGGACTAGGGCAATGGTCTTCATAAAATTGCTCCCTGCCGAATTGGGGTGAAGAATTCCTGTATGGGCCCCAAGGAAAAAATGGTTAGCAGTAGCATGTGTTGCCCAATCTCTGTATTTATCGAGTCTCTGTATTGCCTGTCCAGTCTCTGTATTGTCCAGTCTCTGTATTGTCCAGTCTCTGTGTGATCAATCATTAGGGCTAGCCCTTTTGAAATTGATTTGCATGCATATTTTGGAGAAATCAGGAACTGAGACAGTCTGTGAATCACCTGGGCTATTTGCTTTGTGAAGACTTTCACATCTCAGCTGATAAGAGGTTTTCCCTGGTCAGATCTAAACTTTTAAAGTTTTGTTGGTAACCATAGTTTTTCATTCCCTGAAGATACATAAGCATAACCACATTCCCATCTTAAAACTATCGAAGGTTTCCATTCTGATGTCAGAATATCCTTATAGTATATTGGTTGGCCTAGTTCCTCAAGTTTTTTCAATAATCCAGTGTCTTTCAGCTGCTGTTGTTCCTTTTTTTTTTTACCAACATTAAGAAAATTTAGAGTTAGCAATGCATTATTTGGTCTGTCCCTGGGGTTTTTTACTCTCCTTTTTTGTTTAATAAGCATCTCTTTTAAGGTACAGTTGGCTCTTTCTATAACTGCTTGTCCTGTGGGATTATGTGGTATACTAGTAACAAGCGAAAGCTCTTTGGATTTGATGCTTCTGAAGTCAGTACCTGGGTTGAGACTTGAGTGTTAGCAGTTGAACTGGAAGGTGATTCCAGGAAGCATCTGTTTGGGGGTTGGGCAGTGAGATGGGGAGAAGGAAGGTGAAATGGGGCTCTTTAATAAGCAGTGTAACTTGGACCAGACATAAACACATCTCAAGATCTCCTCACCAAAGAAAACAGCACAGAATGTTGAAACCAGTTCTTATAGCCTTCAGTTTGGGTCTTTTTATACAGTTGCTGATTTATGGGCTTTTAGGAATCTGCCACATATACAGAGGGAACTTCAGACCCTGGGGAAAGCCCAGGAAGCTAGAAGTGAGTTGTGAAGGAAGAGATGACAAAGTCCAAAGAAAGATCACAAGTGTTTCATTAGGGCTGAACCTCAGCAGAGCTCTCGTTCATGAAGATGCTTTAGTGTAAAAGCTCAGACTCTAGGCTAAGACTGCAAGCTGGAGCTTGCTCTTACTATTTCTTAGCTGTGGGACTCCAGAAGTTACATATATACACATATATACATATGTATGTATGTAAGTATGTACATATGTACCCATCCATTTGTCCTATCATATAGCCTAGGCTAGTTTTGAACTCACAGTCCTGTCTCCAGCTCCCAAATGCTGGGCTTTCAGGCATACATCACTGCCCCTACCCTTCTTCCCTCCCTCCTTCTTTTTTTCTTCTTTTCCTTCTTCCTTCCTTCCTTCCTCCCTCCCTCCCTCCCTCCCTCCCTCCCTTCCTTTCTTTTGTTATTTCTTTCTTTCTTTTTTGTATTCATTTGCTTATTGGATTTTGAAGCAAGGTGTGCCTCTGTAGCCCAGGCTAGTCAAGAACTCACTATGTAGCCTAGACTGGCTCAAACTTGCAGTCTTCCTTCTGCCTCTGTTGCCTAAGTATTGATATTACAGGGGCGTGCCACCATGTCCAGTTCTCTCTATTTGACTTTTCATTGAAGGTTAATAGCCCCAGAGTACAAGTCTAGTGTACATCTCAGCACACACTCACGTGATAAGCCCCCTAAATAAGTCATGACCAGTGTGCTCCAGGAAGACTCACTTGCACTCCCTATAAGTCAGTGATCTTCTTAAAGGGAGCCATTAGTTTACTTCTGATACCACAGTTCTAGGCTGTTCTATTTTTTACACTTTTTGTATGTGAAGCCATGTGGTGTGTGCTGTTACCTGGTCCCCCCACACCCCGATCTGCACCTGACTTTTGTCTGTACATGTGTACTGTTCATCTCTTGTTGATACATGGTATTGTGTGGCATTTGGGGCTGGTTCCACTTTGAGGCAATGTTAAATAGTCTTCTTGTGAACCTCATGACCATCTGGGTGACCTGAAGCCTTCTCTCAATGAGTGTTCACTACCATATTATCCAAGTCTTTAGTGATTAGCCAAGTCACAGGTCCTTTCCAAACATGATCAGGTTGTCACAGGAATACCCCACTACACTGGTACCAATTTGTCTTAGACAGGGTTTCTATTCCTGCACAAATATCATGACCAAGATGCAAGTTGGGGAGGAAAGGGTTTATTGAGCTTACACTTCCATGCTGCTGTTCATCATGAAAGGAAGTCAGGACTGGAACTCAAGTAGGTCAGGAAGTAGGAGCTGATGCAGAGGCAATGGAGGGATGTTCCTTACTGGCTTGCTTGCTTCTCCTGGCTTGCTCAGCCTGCTTTCTTATAGAACCCAAGACTACCAGCCCACAAATGGTACCACTTACAAGGGACTCTCCCCCTCTTGATCACTAATTGAGAAAATGCCTTAGCGCTGGATCTCATGGAGGCATTTTCTCAACTGAAACTCCTTTCTCTGTGATAACTTCAGCTCGTGTCAAGTTGACACACAAAACTAGCCAGTACAATACCCCTTGAAGCTCCACCTCTTTTGGGGATTTAGTTAAGATGAATTAGTAAATACTTGAATTCTTCTAAACCAGTGGTTCTCAACCTTCCTAATGCTGTGACCCTTGAATATAGTTCCTCATGCTGTGGTTGCCTCAACCATGAAGTTATTTTGTTGCTACTCTATAACTAATTTTGCTACTGTTATTGATCATAATGTAGTTAATGTAAAGTATCTGATATGAGACCCACAAAACATCATGATCCACAGGTTGAGACCTATTGCTGTAAATTTCAAAGTTCTGTAACTCTATTCTAATCTCTTGGAGTCACTTTTCCTTGTTTTTAGGAAGCTGGTATGGTTGCTGGCAAGGGCAGGCTGCCTATAAACTGCTGTAAATAATCAGGAATCCAATATATATATTTCAAGACAAGGTTTCTATGCATAGCCCTGGCTGTCCTGAAACTTGCTTGTAGACCAGACTGCTCTCAAACTCACAGAGATTCACCTGCCTCTGCCTCCCAAGAGCTAGTTTTAAAGGCATGTGCCGCCACTGCTCAGCATTGAGACAATAACTTTTTATAAGGGAAAATATATCAAAACCAAATCATCTCTATACCCTACTTTTAAAGGAAATACCTGATATCAGAGCTTGAGATAACTGACTAATGTATGATGAATTTATTTCTTTCACTACAAAGAATCACTGACAGATGGTTTCCCACTTACATACACAACACACAACACGCAAAGCACACGTATGCCTGGACACAACTTCACCAACGTCCTCTAGGATTCAGTCATCATAGGTAGCTGACATCAGTGAGCTATTCCACTAGCCAATCATGCCAGGATTTGATAATGGATTTGGTGGGAATCTCCTTGGAAAAGTCAATGTTAGAGTTCATGGTCATAAGACCTTGGAAAACTTTCTGAAATATTATTTACCAGCTTGCTTTGCATATTAATTTGTTTCCATATTTATATTTTCTTTATCTCAGGTAAATACACATCCACACACACACCGTAGGGTCTTCTTATATTTTCCAAATACTATTTCTGATGTTCCAATGACTATTTTGAATGTTAGTTCAACAACCACCCATGACCACAAAGCGCTTCATCATAAATTCTCTCAGAATGCTATGACTTGATACTGCTTTATCCTCATGAATTTTAAACTGACTGTAGGTTTGTTAAAACAGGCTGTCCTGCCTTTGATGAATTAGCTTTGTTTCTTCTTTTTTTCTCTCTCTACTAGTTTCCATTGCTATGACAAAATATTTGAGCATGTGTCATTTTAAAAGGTGTCTTATAACTATTATGTCTAAATTTAAGATTTTATTTCTGGAGGGAAGAAGATGGCTCATAAGACTCAAGAAGCAAATAAAACTTAACCAGGTTCAGGAAGCTTCTATCTGGGGTGGATATATGTTGTTTATGTGTTCATAAATTCACACAGCTTGATGGCAACCAAGAAGGGATCTACAGAACCAAGGTTGAGTTGGGAGAGCAGTTTCATGGCCCCTGTGAGGGGTGATGAGAAATTCAACTGTAATTGGTCTGCCATAGGGTGAAGCATCTGTGGGGTCAGTCCTAAAATGGCTGCTTTTTCTAGTATGGTATGGGATGCTGTGCATTTTTTGTAGTAATGGCAGTTGTGTGCTGTGGTGGGTGGTGGTAAGACATGTAATCCATACCAAACAATCTGAGAGTACAGCATCCTTGGGAAGAATCTATGTGATAATGGACAACATGCCTCCTTGGTGAGGCTGATGTAAACAGTATAACTGAGACAGGTTGTAAGCAGGCTGTGGTGTCAGTTATGTGGCCTTTGCTTTGGTAGGGAAGACATGTAACTGAGGCTCAGTTAATGCCTAGAAAGAACTCCTGGGTGCAAAGGAAGAATCACAATTTGAAAAAGACATGGATGTTATCCCTTGCATTAACTTCTGATTTGACAGGGAAAATAGAAAGAAAAAAAACCCAAAAAAACCAGAAAAACAGGGTGAGTCAGAGATGTTGGCTTGCCATTTTTACAGTGATAAAATGCAACAGGAGTGGGTGACAAGTTAGATGTGTGCTGCAGAGTTCTTCCTGGCAACCCAAAACTTGAAATCCCTGGGAAGAATCAGATAGTGAAAATGGAGTGATGTACAAAGCTCAAGTCCAAGTGGATCAAGGACCTCCACATAAAACCAGATACACTGAACCTAATAGAAGAGAAAGTGGGGGGAGTTCTTGAACACATGGGCACAGGGGAAAAGTTCCTGAACAGAACACCAATGGCTTATGCTCTAAGATCAAGAATTGACAAATGGGACCTCATGAAATTACAAAGCTTCTGTAAGGCAAAGGACACAGTCAATAGGATAAAATGGCAACCAACAGATTGGGAAAAGATCTTTACCAATCCTACGTCTGATAGAGGGCTAATATCCAATATATACAAAGAACTCAAGAAGTTAGACTCCAGAGAAC
>CM052701.1:31572783-31657691 GCA_028551405.1 Uromys caudimaculatus | reverse complement strand
CGGGCCTTCCAAGTTCCTGTGAGGCTTCCTCTCTATGGCGCTCCTTGGCTACGGACTCCTGGTGTCACAGGCAGAGGTTTCCCCGGGCCTTCCAAGTTCCTGTGAGGCTTCCTCTCTACGGCGCTCCTTGGCTCGGCAATTCTCCTTTTTAAGAAACCCAGAATTGATATTATTAAACATTATTATAAGATTTTTCTTCCAGACTCTCATTTTCAGTGTATAGAACGATTCTTTTCCCATCCAAGCTGTTTTGACTCTGTACTCATTTTGTTGTAGTTTTATCTATGAAATCTAACTCTTCAGCAGCTGCGATTTATTTTTGGACTTACTGTAAGGTAGACATCTAACTATAATTTTAGGATGTAACATTTAGATTCTTTGCTAGGGACTTGGTTTCACACTTCCTGAGTAGAGAAAAGGACTAAACATAACTGCAGGTACTGTTGGCAAGCTGAAGATTAGACATGTGCTACATTGAGCCAAAACATCCTCTGGGATGGAGGTTGTGTGGATATCCAGCTATTAATTAACAAAATGTGACAACCAGATCATTCCAGCAGACCAGAACCTCAGAGAACAAGGAAGGGTTAGCATATATTTATGAACCACTCTGGACAATTTGAAGGTAAATTAGCACCATTCTTGGATTGTCACCCTACCTACAGAGAACTCACTTGCCAACCTCTTAAGACTTAGTGAGGACTGATATCTCCTCAAGCAGTGAATTTCTCTTGGCAGCTCAGGTTCCTGGGTAAGCAGAAATTCACTGGATGGTTTAGAGTTTTAATAAATATTGTCTGTTTCTAAAGTGGAAGCAGAAATAGTGGTTGCAGTGAATATTATTTGGGGTTTTTCTACCCCATCTTAGCTTATTTAGTTCCCAAATAAAAGACACAGAACCTTTACATTTTTAATAAGCCTTAAAGCATTGGAGCTAGGCAGATACCAACCCTCTATGCTATTTGTCTATTTTCTTGTCAGTAACCTGAAATATTACTTGTTTTGCTTGGGCGGCTCTTACTCCAACTGGCCAGCCCTCATGGCCCTGAGCTGGAGATCTACCTATTCCATGGCAGGCAGCTTCTTCCTTTGTCATCCTCTCTCTTCTAGTGGTCTCCGCCTCAGACCTCAAGCCTGGGAACCCAAGTCCCGCCCACCTCTCCTGCCCAGCTACAGGCTGTGGCATCTTTATTCAACCAATAATTTTAAATAGTTTTAAATTAAGAAGCAAGGTTTGCACAACAAAAGCTGGTCGGCTTGAGGCAACTAGACCTTGTGATACAGAATTTAGCATGACAATACGTAGCAACTGACCAAATCTCAACACAAGCAAGATTTGAAGAATTAACTTTGTTCCCATTGAGATGGCCCCGATTCCCTAGAGAAAGATATGCTAATCAGTGTTTTCTCCTGTAACAAAACAATCCAGACAATTTACAAAAATGAGAGATTTTGGCTAGGTTTTAGTCCCTGGTCACTTGGAGAGAGGGAACATGAAACTGGGATTCCAATATCCTCTTCAATGCCACACTCCCAATGTCCTACTTTCTCCCACTAGGCTCCTACCTCCTGGAACTTTCACCAACTCCCCATAATGCCATGGGCTAGAGCCCCAACCTTTTACAATGAATGTTTAGGAAACACTTCAGCTCCCAACTATAGCAAAGGAGACTTGAAAATGTGACACATTTGGGAGGAAGCTGCTTGGGATTAGTTACTTAGGCAATCTATGTACATCTTAAGAAGCCAGTCTGAGTTCACGCGTAGCTCTCGATTTCAGAGCATACCAGTGGATTTCCTCTGATGCAGTAGTGCCACTTTTAGTGAAAAGGTCAATTGGATCAGTGTGCTTATGTGTGCGCTTGCACGTGTATGCGTGTGCATGCATGTACGAGTGCGTGTAGGTGTACAAGTACATGTGGGTGTGCGCATTCATGTGTGTGTGCATGTATGGGAGGGGAAGGGGGTATACATGTGGATACATGTGCATGTTGAAGCTAGGAGTCTACTTCAGGTGTTCCTCAGGAACAATCCATCTTGTCTCTTGACAGAGTCTCTCACTGGTCTGGATCTCACTGATTATGTCAGTCTGGCTAGCAGTGAGACCCAGGATTACAAGAATAGGATTCCTCTCCCCAGTCTTTCTGTGAACTGTAAGCATGGGATTCAGGATCTTATGCTCACTCAGCCAGCACCTTACGGACAGAGCCATCTCTTCAGTCCTTGATTGCTTTTGAAAGTGGCGGGTGCTCTGAAGATGTCCCCGTGTCTCTTTTCCTTTCAGGTCTTGGAGCACAGAAGCCATGGTACAGATGTTGCGGGAGATATAAACACCACAGTCAGCCCTTGGCGTGCAGGCTGGCCAGCAACATGCCTGTTGAGTTTTTCCATGGAAATACTGCTGCCAAGCTCTCAGTGTGCATGTCACTGTGTCCCTACTGTTTCAGTGGGTGAGGAGAAAGGCTGGGGATGACAGCATTGTGGTTGGAGTATAAAAGAAGACAGATTTATGCTTTTAAAGTCAACTTACGTGTCAGGGTAAGGTTGTAAAACCTGTTTTGTTATAAGAATAAACAGGACAGCTTCCCAACTCTTTTCATCATGCAGTGGATATGGAAGTAACGTCACAGCCCCAGGATACACTTACTTTTCTCTTTGAAGAGCTTTATTGCAAAATGAGTACCACATAAAGAGGTAAAGTCTCCATGAAGAACAAAGAGGTTTAAAAAATATTTATTCTTATTTTGCATATATGACATTTTGCCTGAATGTATTTAAGTGAATTGAGTGTATTTCTGTTGCCTATGGAGGCAGAAGAGGATACTGGATCCCTTGGAACTGAAGTCATAGATGGTTGTCAGTGGCCAGTGGGCACTGGGAACTGAACCTGGCTCCTCTACAAGGTCCACAAGTACTCCTTTTTTTTTTTTTTTTTTTTTTTTTGGTTTTTTGAGACAGGGTTTCTCTGTGTAGCCCTGGCTGTCCTGGAACTTACTCCGTAGACCAGGCTGGCCTCAAACTCAGAAATCCACCTGCCTCTGCCTCTCAAGTGCTGGGATTAAAGGCATGTGCCACCACTGCCAGGCTTCCACAAGTACTCTTAATCTCTGAGGCTTCTCTCTAACTCCAAGAGCAAAGGGTTTTGTTGGATTTCCATGGCTACTGTGGCAGCATTAAATAACATAAACATCTCTTCTAAGAATTCAGGAGGTCTGGAGTTTAATACTAGAAGGGCAGTATCTTTCTAGAGACAAGAATGGAAATTCCAGGGAAATTGGCATAATATGTCTGAGTTGGTATGCTATTCTCCTCTGTTTCATGTCCCCATCTTCCCTGACCTGCTCCATATACTCACATATATACATGACCCTTCTGGTCATCTTGGTAGACTTACAACAATATTCAGCATATTTCATCAGCACATTATCTTCTGCAGGCATGGTGCTACACATGGTATGGCTATAAAGTGTCCTCCCCACAAACTCTGTGTGTTTAAGGTTAGGGAGTGATTGGTTCATAAAGGCTCTGAGCACACAAGTTTTATTACTGTACTGGTAGAGTCAATCAGAGGCGGTATTGGGGAAGGGGTGGAAACTGGGTGATGGGGCTCAGTTAGAGGAAGTGGGTCACTGAAGGGATGCCCTGGAAGATCACAGCTTTCCCTGATTGCTTCCTTGGGTGTTCTATCTGATGCATGATTTGAGCAGTTTTGTTCCATTATGCCCTCTCATCTCCTTGCCTTGGACACAAAATTGATGGAACCAGCTGATCATGGACTGAAGCCTTTCAAATTCTCTTTTAAATTGTTCCTTACTGATATTTTTTCATAGTGACAAAAATTGAACAATACACCCATAATCCCAGTTCATATTTGAGTGACTGAGACAGAAAGATTTTAAGACTGAGGCCAGCCTAGGATACATAGCAAGACTCTGTTTCAAAACACAAAAGCAAGAACAGAAAGACCGAGAAAGATATTATTATCTGATTAGTCTGCTTTCTGTGTTATAATGAAGTTCTTGAGTCTGGTTAATGTATAAGGATAGAAAGGGTTATTAGGCTTATAGTTCTGAAGATTCAATGGTGTGGAGCCAATATTTGTTGGGCTATAGTAAAGGACCTTACAACAGATGCATCATGATTAAAGTGTTGTCAAGAGGGAGAGATTATATGGAGAGACAGCAAGACAGAGAATGAGGAGAGGGCAAGTCACTACCTTTTGTAGCAACCATTTTCTTGAAAAAACAACCAGACAACCAGGCAGAATCCCATGAGAACTATATTTTCTCTGAGGTCAGCACCCCAATGAGACCTCCACTAAGTCTGTCCTCTTAAAGTTTCTATAATCTCCCACAATGCCACACTGGAGCTCATGTTTTCAGCCCATGAAGCTTTGAGAACACATTCAAACCATATATAAACCACACACGTACATTCCTTCTTTCCTTTCTCCCTCTGTCCCTTCCTCCCTTCCTCTGTCCCTCCTTCCCTTCTTCCTTTTCTTTCCTTTCCTCTCCTTTTCTTTCCTTTTCCTTCTTCCTCCTTCTCTCCCTCTCTCCCTCTTCTCTCTCCCCTTTTCTCCCTCCCTGTAAGTATTTCTGCTCAGATGGGAGAGTATCCTGGGACTCTGAAGCCCAGAAACCATGTAGTTCTGAAGATGAAAGGTAGCCCAAGGGAAGAAAGAGTATTCCTGAGACATGGGAGTTCAGGAACCACACAGCTCTGAGAGGAAGCCTCCTCAGCAAAGGCATTGCAGCTCCCAAGAGAGGATATCCCCAGGTGAGCTGAGGAGCTCAGGAGCTTGAGCCTTGTTTCTTCTCTTCATTGCTTCTTTTCTGCTTGGCTTCTTCTGACAAGAGAATGATATCAGGCAGAAAATCTCATGAAAGATTTATTGGAGGGTCCAGGACGTGGAGGGATGAATCCAGGGATAGCTGTCCTCTGCTCCTGGGAGTGGGCAGCAGGAATTTGACAAAGGACAGTGCTTATATAGGATTTCTTAGGGGGTGGAGCTTTTAAGGGCAGAGATTTCTAGATTAAGGATTGGGGGGATTTCAAGTCCTGAGCTTGGGGGGGGGGTGCTCAGGGTTTGGTGGTTCTCTTGTTCATGGATCAGTGACCCTTTTTTTCATCCCCCTTTCCCTGCATCAGGGCCATGAAGTAGGGTTGGAAGTTCTTCCAGTTGCAGGAGACTTTTGCTGAGGCATCACCATCTCTATGGAGTTGGTGGGGAGGCTGGAGAGGAGGCGCTGCCACTGTGGACAGCTCCTGTGGGACAATTCCTGCAGTGGTGATTCACCAAGGCTGTAGGCTGAGGCAGGAAAGGTGTTGCCACCATAGACAGCTTTTGAGGGGCTGCTCCTGCTGAGAAAGGTGATTCACCAGTGGAAAGCTCCTGCAATAGCTACAGGGTGAAGAAATGTCTTGGTGCTATCATTTTGACAGGAGCTACCATTTTTGACAGCTCCTGCCGGGGCATCTCACCTGGTCATAGGGTGGGGTAGGAACAAGTGGTTGCAGATCTGACAGATTTTGCAACACATTTATGGACTACTCTCCTTCCCTCTGTCCTCTCTCTCTCCCTCCCTCCCTCCCTCCATCTATCTCCCTCCTTCCCTTTCTTCCTCCCCCTCCCTTCTTTTCTCCTGTCCAGCTGTCTGTCTGTCTGCCTGCCTGCCTGCCTGCCTGTCTGTCTGTCTGTCTGTCTGTCTTTTCTTTCTGATAACCTTGGCATTTCAGAGATCATAAGCATGTGCCTCTGTGGTTTTAATCTATAGCACTTTCTAAATAGGTGGCACAAGAGTGAAAATGTAAAAAGTTTTTGTGGACCATTTTTTAAATGATAGCTTTATCTAAACTAGTTGTTTCCAGCCCTTTCTGGTGTCAGGACACCTTTCAATAATTCTACACTTGTCGACATTTTGTTTAAATCTTTGTATGTGTGTAAGTACAGTCACAGATGCCACAGAGCACGTGTGGAGGTCAGAGAACAGTCTCAGATATCAGGCTTCGGTGGCTGCTTTCTCGTTCTCTTGCTATCATGTTGCTAAATAGCACATGAGGGTCTGGAGATTCTCCTTTCATGTTGTCACAGAGTCCTGGCATTACAGACTCATGCCACCACATCCAGCTTTATGTATGATCTGGGGTTCACACCCATGTCCTTGTACTTGCACAGTGAGTGCTTGACCCACTGAGAATCTCTCCAGCCCCCAGCTGTACTTTTAAAAGGAAAAACTATGTATGTATAAAGCAACTGGCATTGCATGGTGGTTCTTGGCATCTTACTTGCTTTCCACCAAAAACTAACCAACTAACCAAACCAAACCAAACCAAAAACAAAACAAAACAAGGCAAAACAAAACAAAAACCAAACCCCAAAACAATAACAACAAAACCCCAAAACAAACAAATGAACAAACAAACAAACAAAACCCCCACCAAGACCAAAACTCTCCAAGACAGGGATTTGAAGGGCCAAGGGTTTTTAAAAGAGGTGATTTGAAAACCCAAAATAAGGGATTAGGGAAAATGAGGGAGAAGCAGGTAGAAAGTCTGCTAATGGGCTTGGTTGCCTTTGAGGCCCCCATCATCATCATTCTGTTGGAGAATAACTTCTCAAAGGGTTGGCCTCTGAGCTAACAAGATGAGACCACCCGAGGGCTTGTTAGAGATGCAGTTATTTGCATCTGCTGGGTGGTTCTGCAGCACACTGAGCCATTGGTCTAGAAGGTTCTATCGAGCTGACCCATGAGAGGGTGAGCAGGGGGTAGGATGGGGTGATCAGTAACTAACTCTCCCCTTTTACTGACTGAGGCTGTTTGGCACTATGGACTCCCGAATAGCGCAGCTACGCTATGAATGCTCTGAGTACTGCTCCTGTTAGAGACGCTACAAGACAAAGATGCTTTGGGTTGGTGTGCTCTCAGTGTGCCCAGGAGCTCTTCAGAATGATTGCCAGTTAACTGAAGAGGTTAGTTGAGGGTATAACAGAGACAACAGTGGTATATGCTTCAAAAACTAAGAATTCAGTTGCTTCTGTACATATTATAAACCTACATAATACAGTGTATATGGACATATTAGTTTTTAGCTAACTTTGGAAAGACTACTTAGACCCACTTCACATTTAAATCAGTGTAGGGTAGACTTTGCACATTGTCACATCTTCTTGTCTTGCCATCCATGCTGTAACTGATGTGGGGAGACATGAGCTTTATTTTTTCTGTAGAAAGTAGCTCAAGACAGGTCAAACTGCACATGAAGGTGGAGAGAAGGTGGCTGTTCTAAGGGGGAACAAAGCAATGTCCCATGGTGAAGGGTTTGCAGTGCTTGGCAGCATAGAGGTGTGTGGCTTTTCATATGTCAAGGTCTGCTGGCTTGTATATTTAGATTTTTTCCCGCCAATCCTCCCTAAATAGCAAGAATTATTCAGGGTTCTAGCAGTTCTTGTTACCACTGAACTAAAGTGCCATATGAAAGACTGAGGCAAAAGTACAGCTGCCTGTGAGGAAAAACCTAGGTGAAAATCAGTGAATATTAAGATATGAGGGACTCATCCCATGGGTAAGCACCAATCCCTGACACTATTAATGATACTCTGTTATGCTTGCAGACAAAAGTCTAGCATGGCTGTCCTCTGAGAGACTCCACTAAGCAGCTGACTCAGACAGATGCAGACACCCACAGCCAAACAGTAGATAGAGCTTGGGGACTCATAGAAGAAGAGGAGGAAGGATTGCAGGCCCCAAAGGGGATAGGAACTCTACAGGAAGACCAATAGAGTCAACTAACCTGGACCCTTGGGGTCTCTCAGAGACTGAACCACCAGCCAGGGAACATACGCAGGCTGAATCTAGGTCTCCCCAGAGCATACACAGGCTGGACCTAGGTCTCCCTGCACATATGTAGCAGATGTGCAGCTTGGTCCTCACGTGGATCCTGAACAACTGGAGTGGGGTTGGGGGTGGTATCTCAAAAGTTGTTGACTGCATGTGGTATATGTTCTTCTATCTGGGCTGCCTTGTCTGGCCTCCGTGAGAGAGGAAGTATCTAGCCTCCCAGAGACTTGAGGTGCCAGGTGGGGTGGATACCCTCCTGATCAGAAGAGGGGAGATGGGAGGAAGGACTGTGTGAGGGGATGGCAGGGAGGGTAGCAGTGAGCAAGATGTAAAGTGGATAAGTCAAAATAATATATATGGGATATCTTAATACCCTATAGGTATTAATGGGTAGGACATTCTAGTCTGCCATCTGCTCATGTAGAAGGTGACCAAGCCAGCTCAGTCAATCAACAGAGTCTCAAGGGAGGGAGTGAGGATTGAAAAGACAAAGATAATTAGACAAACATTATAACATGAGTCCAGCCAGTGCTGAGCTGAAGCAGCTTTATTTCTCTCCAGCCTGCTTTTATATCATTCTAGGTATATCCAAAACCCATGGTCAGTTCCTTAGATCAAAGACAAAGTAATCAAGTGAAGTAGTAAACAAGGAGATCACACAAGATAGTAATTAAGTAAAGTAGTAAGCAAAAGGATCACACAAGGTAATAATTAAGTAAAGCAGTCAACAAAGCCCCATGGTCATTTCTAATATTCTTATCTGAACCTACTTCCTTGTCTGAGCCCAGTGACAAGTGCCAAATTCCTAGAAGTGGCACCAAAAGCTCTCAATAAGAAGGCAAGTTGAGGCTTACTGACTATGAAGATGACCACTCAGTGGTGATGTCACCACTTAGCTGTCTAGAGTTTGTGTTCCCCAATTGGCACCCAAGGAGTTTGGCTTTACAGATGAGAAGAAAAAGAGCAGAGGAGTTAATAGCAAACTAGTTGTTACAATTGCATTGGTTGACAAGACCAACTTAGGGTATGTGGACTGTTAGTGTTGTACATTCAAGGGTAGAATTTAAATAGTAGGAAACATCTTTTTCTGTGCAAGGACAAAGACTTTTGTGACATCATTTCAACCTTGTTGCATGTAACTTTAAAAATCTTTTCTCAATTCCCATATCAAGTTGCTGATGGTGGGAATAGGATTCTCTCTCTCTCTCTCTCTTTTTTTTTCTTTTTTTTTTAGTTTTCCGAGACAGGGTTTCCCTGTGTAGCCCTGGCTGTCCTGGAACTCACTCTGTAGACCAGGCTGACCTCAAACTCAGAAATCCACCTGCCTCTGCATCCCAAGTTCTGGGATTAAAGGCGTGTGCCACCACTGCCCGGCGGAATAGGATTCTCACGAGGCTGCATGAGAGTAAAACTCCTCATTGTAGAGTTCCTGTCACCCCACATCATAACCACTTGCTCCATCTCTGACTTGAGCTGTGCTCTCTGGGAAGAAGATGCTGAGGTGTAGTCAGTATGGGGAAAGTCTTTTGGTAATTGGTGTCTGACAATGGAACATAGAGGAAGCATGATCAGGTAGACAAAGCTATGGGACCCTGAAAACTTCATGAAGTCTGTTCTAGCAAGGCTGCCCATGAGAGGATTCTTATAGTAGAGGGTCTAGAAACTTCCTCCTATCACTGCCTTCCCAGACATTGGCTTTCATCTCCCAGAGAAGACTATGACTTACATTGATAGTCGTGCTGAGAGGGTAACAGCTGGAGGTTTCAGCAGGGCCAGTGATACAACTTGCAGGGTGCCATGCAAAAGGAAAACAAGAGTATTTTATATAAAAATTAAGACTGTTAAAATGGTGGCAGCAGAACTGACAGCCAAGTCTGGGTTCTTTTGATCATGGAGCCCAGGGTGACTGAGTGTGTGTATCACAGCCCATCACTGAAGGCAATCCTGCTTCCATATTATTATATGACTGACATGGTGCATGTGTCCTGTCTTGAGGGGCTCTGAACAGTGCATCTCACATCCTCTGTATGTTGGGACTTGCTCTCTGTTGTCTCAGGAGGTAGTTCAAGCTTTACTTGAATGTCACCCCCAGTGTCGGGCTGTCAGTATCGGGGAACCCTTAGGCAGTGCAGGGCAGTTCTGATGTGTGTTTTATGTAGTTCCTTAGAGGATTTCTGGCAATATTGACTTGTGGTTGTGCACAGATATGATATTCTCTGTCAAAAGTATTTTATTGGATTTCCTTTTCCCCTGCCTCACTTTCTTCCTTCTTTCACGCAGCCTTCCTAAGATCTCCCAAGTAAGCCACCTGCCTCAGGGATGCCCCAGATGCTCAACAGTGAGGATGTATGCCACTGACTGAGATGGTAGACGGGATTCCCTAAGCTAAGAATGTCCTTACTTCTAACCCTAGTGCCTGTTGGTTATTAATTAGTCGATAGTTAATTCTTTTAGTCCCCTGATCCACAAATTCAAGAGAACATTAGTGATCATTGCAAGCAATACCAGTTTCTTACTCTGGCCATGGTCAGCCAGAGGCATTAACTCTGGAGTGAGTTTTCCTCAGAGTCATTTATCTTCTTTGGTTTTGTTTGCCATCCAGGACAGAGACAGGGATGGTCCCTTGTTGAGAATGTATATGGCTCAGATCTTCCCTCTGTCCATTTCTGCTTCCTTCCCTTCCTTCCACAAACTCTGTCCCCACCCCCCCAAAAAAAACCCACCTCCTAAAATATCTTCCACAAACTAATTTTTCATACCTAACTCTGCTTCATAGGGGACCCAATATTACATTATACGATGGCATTGCATGTTACCAGCACACCACAGCTGGTGGGCGCTTACTGCCTAGGTTTAAAAACAGTTTCCTGCAGATTGATGGTTATATTACTAATCACTATTGCCACCCTCTTTGGTTTGTAAACAGTTGCATTCATGTGAATGTTGTGTGTGCTCGTCTCCTAAAGGGTCTGGATTTTTAGACAGTGGGACTTTTTAAAAGTTTGTAGTATGTTTTACGTTGGAATAGTAATATTAGAGCTTGGGAACAACAAGAAAGGAAAGGTTATGTCTTAATAAGCAATGTGTTTATATGTCAGCTTGACATGGGGGGGTGTCAATTGTGCTGGTTGGTTTTCACATCAATTTTACACAAACTTTAGTCATCTGAAGGAGGGTAACCCCAACTAAGAAAATGCCTCCGTAAGATCAGGCTGCAAACAAGGCTGTAGGAGACTTTCTTGATTAATGACTGATGAGGAAGGGCCCATCCCATTGTGACTGGAGCCACTTCCGGCTTGGTGGCCCTGGAGTCTGAGAAACCAGCCTGAGGAAGCCATGAGAAACAACCAGTAAGCAGCATTCCTCCATGGCCTCTGCATTAGCTCCTGCCTCCAGGTTCTAATTGGAGCCTTATTGGAGTTCCTGTCCTGGCTTCCTGTAGTGATATACTGTGATACAAAGAATAGAGAAAATAAATCCTTTCCTTCCCATTTTTTGTCATGCTGTTTTACAATATCAATAGAAACTCTAAGACACCTAGATAGCTTACCTACTGTGGTGTTGTGTCTCTAGAGTCCCGTTAAGTAACCGAGTGGCTGATAGGTCCTAAGGGTGCCTGACTCCTAAATCTACTCCTAACCCTCTTCTGTTTTTTTCTGAAGACCATGGTGTAGAGAGAAGGACACTGTCTTCTTTTGTGTAATTGATATTGTAATGCTTCTTCTCAATATTGTACAGATCCATGTGACAGTTTTGGAGACCTGACCTGCAAATAGGACATTGAAACATGGTGGTGAGAAGAGGAGAAAGAAAAGAAAAGGAGAGAAGTGAGTTTAGAGAACTGGCTAATGCAACCATGGGGATGGGAACTCGGGTGGGAATTGATGTTCTTTTCATGAGCCCAAAACTCAGAGAGCAAGACTCCAGCTGAAACTTCTGATAGGACTTCTGTGTTGCAGGTGTTAGGTTAAGTTTTTGTTTCCTTGGGAAACTTCAGTGTGTGCTCCAGACCTTCAGGGTATGTTTATTGGATGAGGTGCTCTCATATTGTGGAAGGAAATGTCTTCTACTTAGCACGTACTTCCCCAAAGGCTAACTGAATCTATCTAAAATATGCTTCCAGAGAAAATACCATCTAGTCTAGTGTTTTGATAAACAAGTGGACACTATAGTCCAGTGGTCTTGATACTTAACAATATCCTTTACCATCGGGAACTCTTAAAAAATGTAGAATTGGAACCAGAAACAAATCAGTCTTCCTGGGATTTCTAGCCTTCTTTCTATTATTGGGTTCCAGTTCGATTCTGTTATGATTTATATGAAGGAAGATGCATGATTTATATTCTTTTAAATGTGTCAAGGGTGTTTTATGGCCCAAAATGTGGCCTATGCCTCATGTGAGCTGGAAAATATGTATTCTACTCTTGTTGGATGAACTACTCTACAGATGTCAATTACATCCAGCTGATTGATGGTGCTGTTGAGTTCAATTATGACCCTAAAGATTTTCTGCCTGCTGGATCTGACCACTTCTGAAAAGAGGAGTGTTAAGACATCTCCAGGGAAACAATGGCCTCTTCTGTTTCTCCTTGCAGTTCTATCAGCTTCTGCCTCATGTTTTGATACTTTATTTTTAGGCACACACATCTTAAGAATTATTATAGCTTCTTGGTTCATCATTATGCAATGTTTCTCTTTAACTTTGACAATTTTCTTTTCACTAAAGTCTACTTTCTTTGAAATTAATATAGTTACTCCATTTTTCTTTTCACCAGTGTTAACAATGTAGTATTTTCAATTTATATACTTATAAATATATATAGCTGTATATTGTAGAAAACATGTCTTTTTGATCCATTTTATCCAATTTTTTCCTTCAATTAACATATTTAGACAGTGGGCATTCAAGGTGATTATTAATAAAATTAGATTAAAATCTACCATGTTTGCATTCTATTAGTCTAATTTTGAATTTTATAAAAAAAAAAAAAAAAATGAGTTGGCTGATCCTGTGCCACAGCACCCGAAGTTGATCCTGTACCAGAGCACTCCATACCCAAATACCGCCAGGAGAGAGCTGGTTTCCCAGGAGTGCTGACAAGCCTGTGAGCACAGGTAAGACCACCTCTTCTCCTCAGAGGGACCTACCCAGAACCCTCAGGACATAGGAACTGAAGAGCAGCCTGGGACAGGATCCATTCAGCTTCTGTCTGCACCCGGAGCTGATCCTGTGCTATAGTGCTCCATACCCAAATACTGCCTGGAGAGAGCTGTTTCCCAGGAGTACTGACACACAGGCTTACAGAAGGGACAAGCCTCAGTCAGAGACAGCAAGACCAGCTAACACCAGAGATAACCAGATGGTGAGAGGCAAGGGCAAGAATATAAGGAACAGAAACCGAGGCTATTTGGCATCATCAGCATCCAGCTCTCCCACCACAGCAAGCCCTGGATACCTCTAAACACCAGAAAAGCAAGACTCTGATTTAAAATCACATCTCATGATGATGATAGAGGACTTTAAGAAGGACATAAATAGCTCCCTTAAAGAAATACAGGAGAACACAGGTAAACAGCTAGAAGCCCTCAAAGAGAAAACACAAAAACCCATTAAAGAATTACAGGAAAACACAACCAACCAGGTGAAGGAATTGAACAAAACCATCCAGGATCTAAAAATGGAAATAGAAACAATAAAGAAATCCCAAAGGAGACAACCCTGGAGATAGACAACATAGGAAAGAGATCAGGAGTCAGAGATGCAAGCATCACCAACAGAATACAAGAGATAGAAGAGAATCTCAGGTGCAGAAGATACCATAGAAAACATTGACACAACAGTCAAAGAAAATGCAAAAAGCTCCTAATCCAAAACATCCAGGAAATTAGGACACAATGAGAAGACCAAACCTAAGGATAATAGGTATAGAAGAGAATGAAGATTCCCAACTTAAAGGGCCAGAAATATCTTCAACAAAATTACAGAAGAAAACTTTCCTAACCTAAAGAAAGAGATGCCCATAAACATACAAGAAGCCTACAGAACTTCAAATAGATTGGACTAGAAAAGAAATTCCTCCCGTCACATAATAGTCAAAACATTAAATGCACAAAACAAAGAAAGAATATTAAAAACAGTAAGGGAAAAAGGTCAAATAACATATAAAGGCAGACCTATCAGAATTACACCAAACTTCTCACCAGAGGCTATGAAAGCTAGAAGATCCTGGGCAGATGTCATACAGACCCTAAGAGAACACAGGCTGCTATACCCAGCAAAACTCTCAATTACCATAGATGGAGAAACCAGGATATTCCATGACAAAACCAAATTTACACAATATCTTTCCACAAATCCAGCCCTACAAAGGATAATGGATAGAAAACGCCAACACAAGGAGGGAAACTACACCCTAAAAAAAGCAAGAAATTAATCTTCTTTCAACAAACCCAAAAGTAGATAGCAATACAAACATAAAAATAACATCAAAAATAACAGGAAGCAACAATCACTATTCCTTAATATCTCTTAAAAATGAGTATTTTAAAAAGACATCTGAAGAACATTTTAATTAGCACAGAATAAATGTATTTATAGAGTACAGTGGGTATTTCAGGGTATGGACACGATGCATGATGATCAGGATAATCAGCATATCTATTATTTCAGTCATTGATCACTTCTTTCTGGGAAGACACTGAAATCCTCTCTACAAGCTATTTTAAAATATACAATTAATTGTCAAGCCATAGTCACAGTTTTCTCAATGCTATAGAATATTAGAAGTTATTCTAGTTATGCTCTGTACCTATTAACTATTCCTTCTCCAAACTACCTCTCCATTTCCCAGCCTCAGATAATTACTGTAATACTCACAATAAATTTTTTTGTGTTTGTGTGCGTTTGCTATCTTTTTCTCATCCTGGTGTTTTTCAGAGCCCTATGTTATTGTGTGCATTAGTAATTAGTTTTTTTATACTAATAGTTATTTGTGTGCTCGAGTATACTTCACTTAATTCCCTAACTAGATGTTTTAGTTATGTCCTGATTTGAGCTACTATGAGGAAGTGTACTTTATGAAGTCTGCTACTTAGCTTTGGTGAACACACTGTGCTAGTTAATTTGATGTCGACTTGACATCAGCTAGAACCACTTTGGAAGAGAGAACCCCAACTGAGAAAGTGCTCCTGCCAGACTGGCCAATGGGCAAGTCTGTGGTGCATTTTCTGAATTGATGATTAATGTAGAAGGGCCCATCTCACTGTGGGCAATGCTACCCCTGGGATGGTCATCCTGGGCGCTGTAAGGAAGCAGACTGAGCAAGCCACCAGGAGAGAAGGTCAGTAAGCAGTATTCCTGTATGATCTCCTGCCTCCCAGGTTTTTACCCTGCTTGAGTTGCTGCCCTGATTCTTTGCTGATCAACTGTGATGTGGAAGTTTAAGAGAAATAAACTCTTTCCTTCCCAAGTTGCTTGGTTATGATGCTCTATTAGAACAAAAGAAACCATAGCTAAGATATTTATTTCTCTAGGAATAGAATTTCTGGGTCCTCATGATGCATGATGATTTTGAATTTCTGGCTTTACCCCTTTGCTAATATGGGTTTGCAGCATCTACATCAATGCCTGTGGCACTTTTCTGGTCATTTGTAGACATGTGTAGAGGGGTGGAAATGTTGGGCTATTGAAGTTCCTCAGCTGAGATTGAACAAGGCAGCCCTCTGTCTTGTTGAGTGCTCACACTGTAAGCAGAGTTCCTTTCAGTGCACTTAATACAACTTGTTACATTTTCTGATGACTCTACAGTTTAGAAGGTCCCCTAAGGCAGCTTGTATTAAGGTTTTGAGTAGTGTTTCTATGAGCAAGAAGACTGGGATATTACTTATGGAGAAAATGTGCATTAAGCTAGATAAGTTATGTCCAGGAATGAATTACAAAAACATATACGAGACAAAATTATTTATGACTGGCTGACCAAAATATTACTGCTAGAAGCAGAAGGAACTTAAACCTGTGTTTCCCAAAGGAACTATGGCTCAATATTTTCAAATTCATTATTCAAAGTGACTTTACAGAACACAAGCACTATGAATACTAAGAACCAACTATAAATTCAGTAGTTTGCTTGCACCAATGTACAATCTGAGGAGTTCTTAAATTTACCTTTCTTAAAACCATACCCACATCAAGTATAAATTATCATTTCTGGTAGGTAGACACCTTAGAACTTCTTGTGGGGCCACAAATGGAACTTATGACCACTGATGAAAATCCAGGACAGGACATGAACAGCAAGGAACCTGTATGTATATACAGTTGTCACTCAACAAATATCAACTTGATTTGACTGTGCTCTCTTGTGTCTCTCTATATTCAGTTTCACTCTACACAAAACCCATGCTTGTAAAAACAAAACCAATCAAAGAAACATCATTCTCTTTCCTGAAGTAGAAATGACAGGGACTACCACCAAGTTGGAATTCATTCCCAGGACAGACTTGGCTACAAAGGGTAAATGACAGGTTGGAACAGAGAAAATGGATTACTTAGCAGGCACCCATGCATCACCCATCAACCATGCATTGTTCATCTTGAGCAAAGGTAGGAAGGAAGCTCTGCAGTAATGAGACACTCACACAGGGAGATGAATCAGTAACTTAGCATCTCCTACTCATAAATGTAGCCGTTCCAATTTCCATGGTTCTCTGCACAAACTTAACTAAGAGAAGAGAATTTCCAGTCTCTTAAGACTTTTTGGTTGTTGCAATGATTATAACCACTTAAGCAGCGAGGTTTTAAGAGCCACCTCCAATTCTCCAAGATGTGCCAGCACATGCTATCCATGTTTCCTGGCCCTCAAGCAACTCATAAATGATCTGTGTATTTGCAGAGTATCTCTAAGCTTTAGTACACAGTCTAGAACTGGCTAAAGCAGAAGCTCTGTATTGTCCAGTGATTTTCAACGTGAAGAACCTGGGCCAGTAGCATCAGTAGAACACTACACATTGTTAGACATAGCAGCGCCTTGACTCACTCCATTAAGGGGACATACAGGATGCTCAGTTGAATTTAACTCCATATGAACTCTTCAGTATAAGCATGCTATGTGGTGTTAATGACTAAATAAAAAGTGCTAAAAGTTTTACCTGCTCAGATAAAATTGAAACTTCATATTTATTTAGAAATATGGTAATGATACACTGTGTATAGATATGGAATTAGAGTGCCTTGGGATGGTTGATAGCGTTTTTTTCTCCTGAAGTTTTGTTTTAATTAATTTATTTTTATGTGTATGAGGGTTTTTCCTGCATGTATATATGTGCAACTTGTTTGTGTCTGGTGTCTGGAGAAGTTAGGAGAGGACATTGGATCCTCCAAAACTATAGTTACAGGCAGGTGTGAACCACCATGTGTGTTCTGGGAACTTAAGCTAAGTCCACTGCAAGAGCAGCCAGTGGTCTTAATGGGAAGCTCAGCTGTGTTTTAATGAGCGTCTAGGTGATTCTGATACATGCTAAGGCTTGATGCCTGTAGCTCTATATTTAGCTTCCTAATCTTGTCTAGGTGATCCAAGAAAGAGTTAATTCTGTTGTGGTCTCATCTTGATGGTGGTGGTTGTTTGAATAAAATGATGCATCTGTAATCTAAAACTATTTTTTTAAAACTGAAGTTAGAACTAAATATCTCATTATTTAGTTTATTTCTATTCATTTTGGCAGAGTCTCAATTATAGAATCTTAAGAATTGGCCTTTTTTCCAGATACAAATGAGTTCCCTGGTTTGTGGTGACTATGCCTTTTGTAGCTCACTGCTGCCACCTGGGAACTCAGACCACATAGATGGTGAGTCCCGCTGGCCACTCACAGTTAGGTGGGGTGTGGTACTCTTGGTCTTTACCACTGCAACACAAAAGGGTCTGTTGAGTTCTCTTAGCTGTAAGAGTCTGCCCACATCTTCTTCCAACTGGATAATGTGATAGTTAAAAGATTTATCCCAGGCCATTCTTTATAACAGGATGCTTTCTTTTTTTTAATTTCAAAATATTGAGATTATAATATCATTACATTTCTCCCTTCCCTTTCCACCCTTCAGACCTTTTCATATACCTCTCTTTGCGTTTTTCAAATTCATGGCCTCTTTTTTCATTATTTGTTATTGTGTGCATATATGCATATGTACACAATGCATTCTTAAATCTGTATAATATTAATTGTACATATGTTTTCAGGGCTGACCATTTGATATTGGATAGTCAGGTGGTGTACTCTTTCTTCTATTATTATCTCTCCCACGGTCAGCATTCCTTCCTTGCCTGTGGCTCTTCGTGTAGGGCTGAGACCTGCGTCTTTGTCCTGTGCACTTTGGCATGGCATCTTTGTTTTGCTCATGTCATGATGGTGAGACTTTATGGGTACAGCTTCTGGCAGCCATAGAAGACAGTCTCACAGCAAACTCCCTGATCTCTGAATCTTATAACCTTACCCCTTTTCCACAATGTTCTAGAAGCCTCGAGTACAGGAGTATTTTGTAGATAGACCCAATGGTCCTGGGCTCCATAACTCGGCATTTTGTTTGGTTGTGGTTTTCTATAGCAATGGCTTTTCTATATATGGCTTCTCTCTTGTGGAGAGGGTCTTAAGTCCAACTAGAGAGCTGTTGATAACTGCCAAGGCATGCATGCCACTATTGCACCCTTAGGATTAGTATGTCATGCTGTGTTTTGATGTGATTCCTAAGAGTCATAGCTAGGTAGGGATCTTGATTGTTTCTCTGGAAGCTTAATTGGCTTCTTCTGGTTCCGTGAAAGCTAGTCCTTAGGGAGGAGACATTCATGTCAGTTCCCTTTCTGGGACCTGTTTCTGTAATGTGTGGTGTCTTCAGCAATGGAGACTTAGCCTTCACATCTTGGTGAAGGGTATAGGTTACCTCAGGAGTAACCAAGGGTAACAGCAGTAGGCTGTATGCTTTGGGAGTTTCTGGGACACCCCTGGCCAACAACTTGAAAGAGGGCTTTTCATGACTGGTTTTGTGTTTTTGTCAGGTGGTCTTCGGCTTCTGAAAGAAGCATTAATAGCCTAGATGAGAAACATTCATTAAAATTATATATGTATATTTATACACAGAATTGTATGCATTATAGTTTTTTAAGAGGTTTTTTTTAATAGTTCATGGCCTGATTCCTTATGGCTCTTATCCTACTGTTATTTACTCTCCTTTCTCCGTCTGCTTTATTTACCTTCCCTGTGTCCCCTAAAGAGCCCCTCCCTTCTCATTTCCCTGATGGGATCACTTGCATACTTCTTCCCCTTTCTATTGCCTTCCAAACCCCCTAGCCCAGCAGTGGCCCAGTTTTACTTCTTGGTTTCTTCAGTTACTCCAGGCTATGTTCTCACATCCTGAAGATTTGGAGCCAGAAGTCTCCAATGAGAGAGAACATGTTATGTTTTCTTTCTGGGTCTTGGGTTTCCTCACTAAATATGATATTTTCTAGTTTTATATATTTGCCTCAAAAGTTCCTGATTTCATTTTTTTTAACAACTGAATATCATTCCATAGTGTATATATGTACCATATTTTCATTATCTGTTCATTGATTGAAAGTCATTTAGGATCTTTCCTATTCTTAACTATTGTGAATAGGGCAGCAATGAACACAGCTGAACAAGTATTTGTGAAGCAGGATGCTGACTCCTTTGAACATATGCCATGGAGTGGTATAGCTGTGTCATATGTAGATTTATTTCTAGCATTCTCAGAATTCTCCACATTCGTTTCCATGGCTGTGTCAGTTTGCAATCTCGACAATAGTGAATGAGGGTTCCCTTTTCCCTGAATCCCCTCCAGCATTTGTTGGCAGTTGCTTTAATGATCTTTCCTTTTCTGACTGGGTTAAGATGAAATCTCAAAGTTGTTTTGGTTTCCATTTCCCTAATTGCTAGGGACAATTAACAACATTTCCTAGCCACTTTTACTCTTTTTTTGAGAACTCTCTGTTTAGGTCCCATGCCCATTCTTTGAATTCATTTTCTTCTTGTTCTTGTTGTTCTTGTTGTTGCTGTTGTTGTTGTTGTTGTTCTCCTCCTCCTCCTCCTCCTCCTCCTCCTCCTCCTCCTCCTCCTCCTTCTTTCTGACTCTGTGTTTTGAATACTTTGTTTAGGATAAAAATTAATCCTATGTCAGATGTAGAGCTGGCAGAGTCCCTTTATTTTGTGGGTTTCCTCTTTGCCTGATTGATTGTTTCTTCAGCTGAACAGAAACTTTTTAGTTTTATTAAGTTCTACCTGTCAATTGTTGGCCTTAATTCTTGGACAAATGGAGCCCTATTCAGACAGTCCCTTCCCACGCCTATGCTATATAGAGTACTGCCTATGTTTTGTTTTTTTTTTTTCCAACAGTTTCAGGTTTAATGTTTAGGTCTTTGATTCATTTGGAGTTAGTTTTTGTGCAAGGTGATATATAGATACAGGTCTAATTTCATTACTCTGATGACATCCAGTTCTCTCAGCACCATTTAATGAAGATAGTTTCTTTTCTACAGCTTATGTTTTTGGCATTTTTAAAAAATGTCAAATGGCTAAATTTAGGAGTACTCGTGTTTGAGTCTTCAGTTTTGTTCCATAGGTCTACATGTGTTTTTGTGTCAATACCAAATTGTTTTTATCACTATGGCTTTGTAATATACATACATAAAATGTATAATATAAATAGCTTTTAATATTCTTTCTTTGTTCTGTGCATTTAGTGTTTTGATTATTATGTAATGAGAGGATTTTCTTTTCTGGTTCAATTTATTTGGTAATCTATAGATTTCTTGTACCTTTATGGCCATTTCTTTCTTTAGGTTGGGGAAGTTTTCTTCTATGATTTTGTTGAAGACATTTTCTGGTCCTTTGAGCTGGGAATTCTTGCTCTCCTCTGTTCCTATCATTCTTAGATTTGGTCTTTTCATTGTATCCTGGATTTCCTGGATGTTTTGGGCTAGGAGATTTTTGTGTTTTGAATTTTCATTGATAGTTGTGTCAGTATCTTCTACATCTAAGACTCTCTCTTCTATCTTTTGTATTCTGTTGGTGATGCTTACATCTGTAATTCCTGACCTTTTTCCTAGGTTTTTCATTTCCAGAGTTGCCTCCATTTGTATTATCTTTATTGTTTCTACTTCCACTTTTAGGTCTTGAACCACTTTGTTCAATTCCTTCACCTGCTTGATTGTGTTTTCTTGAATTTCTTTAAGGGATTTATTTGTTTCCTTGTTAAGGGCTTCTACCTGTTTATTTGTGCTTTCCTGTATTTCTTTCAGGAACTATTTATATCTTCCTTAAAGCGCTCTGTTATCTTTATGAGATAGGATTTTAGATCAGCTTCCTGATTTTCAGGTTTGTTGGTGTATCCAGGGCTTGCTGTGGTGAGAAAACTGGGTTCTGATGATGCCTGTGTATACTGGATTCTGTTGCTTATGGTCTTATGCTTGCCTCTTGCCATCTGGTTATCCCTGGTGTTTGCTGGTCTGGGTGTCTGTGTCTGGAACCTGCCTCTTGTGTCCCTGGGTTGCTTCAGGTTTCCCGGTAAATTGTGGCCCTGGCTGTAGCAGACCTCCTGTGGGGCCTTCAGACTGTGGAGTCTTCAGAGAGGCAGAGAAGTTGCCGATCTGTTGCCCTGGCTGCAGCAGATCTCCTGGGAGAACTTCAGACTATTGGGTCATCAGGGGAGCAGTCAAGCTGTTGCCCTGTGTGTAGCTGTTCTCCAGGGAGGCCTTCGGACTGTAGGGTCTGTTGCCCAGTTGCGCGGCGTACAGCGGAACTCCTGGGATGCCTTCAGGTTATAGTGTCAGTTGCCCTGGGAGCAACATGTTCCACTATGTTCATAGCACCTTATTTGTGATAGCTAGAAGCTGGAAACAACCCAGATGTCCCACAACAGAAGAATGGATACTGAAAATGTGGTTTGTTTACACAATGGAATACTACTCAGCTATTATGAACAAGGACATCATGAGTTTTGCAGGTAAATGGATGGAACTAGAAAATATCAACCCTAGTGAGGTAACTCAGACCCAAAAGGACATACATGGTATATATTCACTAATAAGTGGATATTAGCCAAAAAAAGTACAGAATTCCCAGAATACAATCCACAGAACTCAAGAAGGCTAACAAGTCGAAGGGCCCAAGTGAGGATGCCTCAATCCCACTTGGGAGGGAGAAGAAAGCAATCACAGGAGGGGGGAGGGAGGGTCCTGTGTGGGAAAGGTGACAGAGAGGGGAAGAGGGGAGCATGATCAGGTATTGGGGGAACAGGACTGAAGCCCTGAGGGCCAGCAGAAAGAATTGAAACAGGCAACCTCGGGAGGTAGGAGGTAGGGGGACCCTCTAGAATGTACCAGAGACTTGGGAGATGAGAGACTCTCAGGACTCAAAGGGAGGGACCTTAGGTGAAGTGCACTACAGTGGTGAGAGGGAACTTGTTGAGTCCACCTCCAGTAAAAAGACAGGGCATCAAGTGGAGGGATGGCGTTACCATTCCATGGTCAAAAACTCTGACCCAGAATTGTTCCTGTCCAAAGGAACTGCAGGAACAAAAATGGAGAAGAGCCTGAGGAAAAGGAGGTCCAGTGACAGGCCCAAATTGAGGTGCAGCTCAGGGGGAAACCCCAAGGCCTAACACTATTACGGATGCTATGGTATGCTTACAAACGGGCCTATCATGACTGCCCTCCGAAAGGCCCAACAAGCAGCTGAAAGAGTCAGATGCAGATATTTACACCCAACCAATGGACAGAAGCTGGTGACCCCTGTGGTTGAATTAGGGAAAAGCTGGAAGAAACTGAGGAGGACGGTGACCCCATAGGAAGACCAGAAGTCTCAACTAATCTGGACCCCTGGGATCTCTCAGATACTGAGCTACCAATTAGGCAGTATATACCAGCTGATATGGGGCCCCCAACACATATACAGCAGAGGTCTGCTGGATCTGGACTCAGTCAGAGAAGATGCACCTAACCCTTGAGAGACTTGGGGCCCCAGGGAGTGGGGAGGTCTGGTGAGGTGGGTGGTGGGTGGGGACATCCTCTTGAAGATGGCGAGGGGAGGAGGTGTGGGATGTGGAACAGTTGGAGGGTGGACCGGGAGGGGGATAAAGTCTGGATTGTAAAAAATAGATTAAAGAATAAAAAAATTTAAAAATATAAATATATTTACATATTTATATAAATACATTATATATTGTATAATATATACAAATATATAAAAGTTTTCTCTCTTTTATTAAAATTGCATTTTTCTCATTCTCATACAATATATTCTGATTACAAATTTCCTTCCCTCTACTCCTCTTAGTTCCTACCCGTCTTCCCCCTCCTATCTGGGTCTACTTTTTCTATTTCTCATTAGAAAAGAAAAGATCCTCCCTCCATCTACCCCAGATGTCTATTTTATTTCCCCTTCTCAGAGAGCTTCAAGCATTCTCCCTTGGGTTCACCTTGCTATTTAGCTTCTTTTGGTTTGTGGATTGTAGCATTGCTATCCTAAACTTTATGTACTAGGTGGGTGAGGGGGCTGAGAAATGGGACAGAAGAATCAAATGTGGGGAAGATGGAAGGAGAGAGATGGGATTGGGGGCATATCTCTTGGATCATCTAGAAACCTAGAACAAGGGAACTCCCAGGAATCTGTGAGGGTGACTCTAGCTAAGACTTCTAGTAATAGGGGATATGGAACCTGAAATGGCCAACTTTTGTAACCAGGCAAGACTTCCAAAGGAGAGATGGGGACACCAACCTACCCACAAAACCTTCAATCCACAATTTATCCTGCTTACAAGATGTATGGGTAAAGATGGAACAGAAATTGGGAGTATGGCCAACCAGTGACTGGCCCAGCTTGAGATCCATGCCATGAGAGAGAACCCACCACTAATACTATTAATGATATTCTCTTATACTTGCAGACAGAAACTTGGCATAACTTCTTCCAAGAGGCTTTAACCAGCAGCTGATGGAAACAGATGCAGAGACCCACAAACAAATGTTAGGTGGAGTTTGGGAAATCGTGTGTGTGTGTGTGTGTGTGTGTGTGTGTGTGTGTGAGAGAGAGAGAGAGAGAGAGAGAGAGAGAGAGAGAGAGAGAGAGAGAGAGAGAGAACTGAAGGAACCAGAGGGGTTAAGAACACCACAGGAAGACCTATAGAACCAACTTATCTGGACCCAAAGGGATTCAGACCGCCAACAAAGAACATGAATGGGATGAACCTAGGCCCCCCTACACATATGTAACAGATGTGTAGCTTGGTCTTCATGTGGGACCCCAAACAACTGGAGCAGGGGCTGTCTCTGACTCTGTTGTCATCCTTTCTGCATAACTAGGTTGCCTTGTCTAGCCTCAATAGGAGAAGATGCACCTAGTCCTACTTCAACCTGATATTCCAGGGACGGTTGATATCCATGGGAGGCCTCTCCTTCTCTGAGGAGAAAGGGAGAGAGGATGCAGGGAGGCGAGGTGAGAGAGAAGGACTGGAAGCAGAGGAGGGAGGGGAAGCTGTGATCAAAATGTAAAGTAAATAAATTAATTAATAAAAAAGAAAACAGGCTTCTAAGAGATAAGAAAAAATACAACAAAATAAAATATAATAAGATAAAACCCACCATTTTGAAGTTGGATAAGACAAACCAACAGAAGGAAGAGCCCCAAGAGAAGGCACAAAATCAGGGACTCATTTGTTTACACACTCAGGATTCTCATAAAAATACTAAGCTGAAAGCTATCATTTATACAGAGGGCCTGGTGCAGACCCATATAAACCCTCTGCTTGCTTTCTTTGTTTTGTCTTGCTTTTTGTTTTGTTTTGTTTTGTTTTGTTTTAGACAACTATTACTTTGTTTTACAAAAGGGTTACTTAGTCTCTGATTCTTAGTTACCCAAGCAGTATCTGGTATAGATTCTATCTTGTGGAACAGGATGGACATCAAACCAGACATTGGTTGGTCACACCCACAAGTTCTGTGTCACCATTGCTCTAGCATATTTTCAGGCAGGACAGATTGCAGATTAAATGTTTTCTAGCGGTTTGGTGACTGTGTTTCTCTTTTGGTAGCCTACAGAGTAACTTCCCACACCACACACTGAACCTAGGGATGAAGGTTCTACATAGATGCTACTCCATGTTCAATGAGTTGTGTGGGTGTTGTCTTCAGCAGTGGGGTCATTCTTTCACTTTATGGAGAGCAACCTATTGTCTTTGCAACAGCCTGGCTTGTTTAGGGATTTCCATAGAACTCCTTTGGTCAACAACTCAATTGGATGTAACCCAATCCCTGTATTTGAAGCTTTGTTTAGTGACAAGAGATGGCCAGTTATTTGGAGACCTCATTATGATCACCTTCATATATTTTGGGAAGTTTCCATTGTGCTAGGTTTTCATGTCACCCCACAAATGCCCCTCAATTTTTTTTCCTATTTTTTCTTTCAACCCCATCTCCCCCCTCCCTACCGGATTCTCCCATTCCTACACCCCCCCTGCTCCTTGTCCACGTATAAAATCTATTATGTTTCCACCTATGAAGGAGATACATGTGTATCCTATCCCAAGTCCTTTCCTTTATACTTAAACTCTCTGGATGTATGGATTGTAGCTTGGTTATCATTTACTTAATGGCTAATATCCACATATAAACAAATATATACCATAGTTATCTTTCTCCGTCTGGATTGCCACACTGAAGATGATTTCTTCCTAGTTCCATCCATTTGCTTGCAAATTTCATGTCATTTAAAAAAAAGTAATACTCCATTGTGTAAATGTACATTTTCTTTGTTCATTCTTCTGTTAAAGAACATCTAAGTTGTTTTCTATTTCTGAATAGAGGAGCAATGAACATGACTGAACAGGCGTCCTTGTGGTAGGACAAAACTTCTTTTGGTTATGCATTCAAGAGAGGTATAGCTAGATCTTCAGGTACATCAAGTCCCATCTTTCTGAAGAGCTGCCATACTGATTTCCAAAGTGGTTGTTAACGTTTTCATTCCCACTTACTTTGCTTGTCCTCTTATTCCACATTTTCACCAGCATGAGCTGGTCTTATCGATCCTGGTTGTTCTGACAAGTGTAAGATGGAATAGCAAAATGGTTTTGATTTGCATTTCCCTGATGGCTAAGGATATTGGACATTTCTTTAAGTGTTTCTCAGCCATATGAGTTTTCTTTACTAAGAATTCTCTGTTTAGAACTGTATTCCATTTTTAAATTGGATCATTTGGGTTTTTTGATATCGATATTCTTGAGTTCTTTACATATTTTTGGTATAGTCCTCTATCAGATGTGGAGTTGGTAAAAATATTTTCCCATTCTGCGAGCTACTGCTTTGAGTGGTGGTATCCTTTGTCTTACAGAAACTCTTCAGTTATATGAGGTCCCATTTATTAATTTATGGTCTTAGTGTCTGTTGTAATGGTGTTCTGTTCAGAAAGTCTTCTGTGCCAATGAGTTCAAGGCTATTCCCCATTTTTATTTCTATCAGGTCCAGTTTAACTGGTTTTATGTTGTAATCTTTAACCCATTCAGAGTTGAGTTTTGTGCAGGGTGATAATATGGATCTATATGCATTCATCTATATGAAGATATCCAGTTTGGCCAGCACTGTTTGTTGAAGGTGCTGTCTTTTTCTGATTTCTTTATTAAAAGAATTCAGGTGTCCATAGGTGTGTGGATTTATGTTTGGCTCTTCAATGTAATTCCATTCATCACCATGTCTGTCTTTATACCAATATTGTGCTGTTTTTTATTGCTATAGCTTTGGAGTACAACTTAAAATTGAGAATGATGAAATCTCTAGCACTTCTTTCCTTGTTCAGGATTGTTTTAGCTATCCTGGTGTTTTGTTTTGTTTTCTGTATGAAGCTGAGGATTGTTCTTTTAAGATCTGTAAAGAATTGTGATGTATTGCTGTCTTAGTCGGGGTTTCTATTCCTGCACAAACATCATGACCAAGATGCAAGTTGGGGAGGAAAGGGTTTACTGAGCTTACACTTCCATGCTGCTGTTCATCATGAAAGGAAGTCAGGACTGGAACTCAAGCAGGTCAAGGAGCAGGAGCTGATGCAGAGGCCATGGAGGAATGCTGCTTACTGGCTTGCTTGCTTCTCCTGGCTTGCTCAGCCTGCTTTCTTATAGAACCCAAGACTACCAGCCCACAGATGGTACCACTTACAAGGGGCCCTCCCCCTTGATCACTAATTGAGAAAATGCCTTACTGCTGGATCTCTTGGAGGCATTTTCTCAACTGAAACTCCTTTCTCTGTGATAACTTCAGCTTTTGTCAAGTTGACACACAAAACTAGCCAATACAATTGACTCCTTGTCAACTTGACACATAAACACATCACCAATAAGCCTAGACCCTTACTTTCTTATTCATCCCCAAGATCTAAATAATTTTAAAAGTCCAAGTCTTTACAAATTCTTACATATTAACATTTCAGTCCCTTTTAAACATCCAATCTTTTAAAATTCAAAGTATTTTAAAAATTGTAAGTCTCTTAACTGTGGGCTCTACTAAAATATCTTCTTTCTTCAAGAGAGAAAAATATCAGGCCACAGTCAGAATCAAAAGCAAAATCAAACTCCAACCTTCCAATGTCTGGGATCCACTCATGATCTTCTGGATTCCTCCAAGGGCTTGAGTCACTTCTCCAGCTCTGCCCCTTGTAGCACACACCTTGTATTCTAGGCTCCAGATGCCTGTATTCCACTGCTGCTGCTGTTCTTGGTGGTCATCTCATGATACTGGTATCGCCAAAGCACTGCTGTCTTCTGCTGCAACTAGATTTACCAACAGCCTCTCATAGTTGCTCTTCATGGTGCCAAGCCTCACCTTCTTTGCATGACCCCTTCAGTCCTGGGCTGTCAATTACAACTGAGGCTGCACCTTCACCAATGGCCTTCCATGGCCTCTCACAGTGCCCGAGCCTCAACTCCTTTGCATGACCCCTTCAGTCCTGGGCCATCAATTGCAACTGAGGCTGCACTTTCACCAATGGCCTTCCACGGTCTCTCACAGTGCCCAGGCCTCAGCTGCTCTTCACGACTCCTTCAAGTCTTCAAAACCAGTACCACCTGGGTGACTCTTACACATTACCAAGTCCTGCCACAGCACAAGGTACAACCCTGGCTATCTCTGGAACGCAGCCTCTTTGTGCTCTCAGAAAACACTTCCCAGAAGATTTCACCCCAGTGATGCTGGTCTCTTCTTAATCACCATTAATATCTTAGCTCTGGCTAACCAGCATCAATAGTCCCAGCAATGCAATGGTTTTGCTTTAGTAGTTCTGGTATCTTGTTAATCACAGGTGATCCTTCAGCCCCAATTAGCCAAAACCACAGAACCTTCACAATCAAAATAGCAGTGGCCCTCATAAGAGTCTTTAGTTTTCCCTCTGAAATTTCACAAGCTAGGCCTCCATCTTCTGCACTGTTCTCAACATTATCTTCCAAGCTCCTACACAACTTCCCACAAAGCTCTTAACACAGAATGGATCTTCTAGCCCAAGGTTCCAAAGCCCTTCCACAGTCCTCCCCAAAACTTGGTCAGATTGTCACAGGAATACACCACTACACTGGTACCAAGTTCTGTATTAGTCAGGGTTCTCTAGAGTCACAGAACTTATAGGTAGTCTCTATATAGTAAGGGAATTTGTTAATGACTTACAGTCTGTAGTCAAACTCCCCAACAATGGTCAGCTGTAGCTGTGAATGAAAACCTGAGGATCTAGCAGTTGCTTAGCCCCACAAGGCTTGAAGGCGAAGAAGATTGAATCTTCCTCCTTCCAATGTCCTTATGTAGATCTCCAGCAGCAGGTGTGGCCCAGATTAGAAGTGCTCATACCACCACACCTGAAACTTGTATCTTCTAGACTCAAGATCTAGATCACAGGTGAGCCTTCTAATTCTGGATTGTAATTCACTCCAGATATAGTCAAGTTGACAATCAAAAATAGCCACTACAATCCATCCCTTGTCAACTTGACAAAAATAATATCTCATATCTTTATGAAACAATAACAAGGTCATAAATACGCTTAACATGATATAACTATTCCTCATACAATTGCAAACACATTTATAAACTTACAATGGGGCAATGTCCCTTGGGAACATTCCTTTAGTATCTCAACTTAAATACCAGCTGATGTTAAAGAAATTGGAAGACAAATATGTTCTTAACAAAATACAACAGAAGCATTCATATTACTTTATAATCCTCGTTTCTGCAGCTGGTTATGTGGTCTTAGCTGGTATTTATAACTACCTTCCTCTACTACCCATTCTGTATTTCCTCCACCCTCTGCAAGTATCTCAGCAGATCTTGGCTCTTTTCCCGGAGGAGTGACCCATACCTTCATTCCTGATGGGTCTGCATCCTTTGTCATCCTGCTTGAATTAGGCTGTTGTAGTTTCCCATTGACTTTAATCACAGGACATGGTAGTACTAAGAGACGCCCTAAGGGATCTCCTGCACTCCACACATAATCCTTCTTACCTCCATTGTGGAGAGGCAATCCAATTTCCTCATGGTAATCTGGATCTATCACTCCTCCTAACACTGTTATTCCTTTCTTAGCCTGTTAGTTTAAGGGCATTAGAAGCCCAAAATGACCAGGGGGAAGTCTGACCTTCCAGTTCAATGAAATGTTTGTTGTAGCTCCTGGTAGGAGCACTCCCCCCCTCTGGAACCAAAACTTCTAGACCAGCAGAACCTAGAGTTGTGGGGACAGGAATCAAAAATTTTCCTAGAGGGTCACAAGGAGTGATAGTGAGTGGAACTATTCCCTTTTCCACCCCTCGATTTCTGGACCCATGGATCCTGGCTATGGGAGAAACTGTACCATATATTGGATGCTGATTCAAAGCATACACTGCCACCTGGAGAACTCTGCCCCAACCCTCCATGCTGCTGCCACCTAATTTGCACTGTAACTGTGTCTTCAAAAGGCCATTTCATCTTTCTATCAGACCAGCTGCTTCAGGATGATGGGGAACATGGTAAGACCAGTGAATTCCATGATCATGGGCCACTGTTGCACTTCTCTGGTTGTGAAATGAGTTCCTCGGTCAGAAGCAATATTGTGTGGAATACCGTGACGATGAATAAGGCATTCTGTAAGTCCACGGATGGTGGTTTTGGCAGAAGCATTATGTGCAGGAAAGGCAAATCCATAACCAGAATAAGTATCTACCCCAGTAAGAACAAAACGTTTTCCTTTCCATGGGAGAAGTGGTCCAATGTAGTCAACCTGTCACCAGGTTGCTGGCTGGTCACCTCGAGGAATGGTGCCATATCTGGGGCTCAGTGTTGGTCTCTGCCGTTGGTAGATCTGGCATTCAGCAGCAGCTGTAGCCAGGTCAGCCTTGGTGAGTGGAAGCCCATGTTGTTAAGCTCAAGCATAACCTCCATCTCGGCCACCATGGCTACTTTGTTCATATGCCCACTGAGCAATGACAGGGATGGCTGAGGAAAGAGGCTGACTGTCCACAAATGGGTCATCTTATCCACTTGATTATTGAACTCCTCGGCTGAAGTCATCTTTTGGTGAGCATTTACATGGGATACAAATATCTTCACATCCTTTGCCCATTTGGAGAGATCTATCCACATACTTCTTCCCCAGATGTTTTTCTCACCAATTTTCCAATCGTGATCTTTCCAAGTCTCTGACCATCCGGCCAATCCATTGGCTACAGCCCATGAGTCAGTGAACAATCGTACATCTGGCCATTTCTTCTTCCAAACAAACTGTAATACCATGTGTACTGCCCGAAGTTCTGCCCACTGTGAAGATTTTCCTTCACCTGTATCTTTCAGGGTTGTCCCAGAAGGGGTAATGCTGCAGCTGTCCACTTCTGGGTGGCGCCTGTATAATGTGCAGAGTCATCAGTAAACTAGGTCCTAGTCTTCTCTTTATCACTCAGCCGATCATAGGGAACACCCCATGAGGCTATAGGCACATACTTGGCAGCAGATGGCATTGTTACAGGAGTAGAAACCATAGGCATTTGAGCAACTTCTTCATGTAACTTGCTTGTGCCTTCAGGACCTGCTCGGGCTTGATCACGGATGTACCACTTCCATTTGATAATAGACTGCTGCTGTGCATGTCCTACTTTATGACTTGGAGGGTCTGATAACACCCAGCTCATGATGGGCAATTTAGGTTGCATGGTAACTTGGTGTCCTATTGTCAAATGTTCAGTTTCCACTAAGGCCCAATAGCAGACCAAGAGCTGTTTTTCAAAGGGAGAATAGTTGTCTGCAGATGATGGTAGAGATTTGCTCCAAAATCCCAAAGATCTCTTCTGTGATTCACCTACAGAAGCCTGCCAGAGGCTCCAAACAGCATCTCTATCTGCCACTGACACCTCAAGTACCATTGGGTCTGCTGGATCATATGATCCAAGTGGTAGAGCAGCCTGCACAGCAGTCTGGACCTGTTGAAGATCCCTCTCCTTTTCCAGACCCCACACAAAGCTAGCAGCTTTCCAAGTCACTTGGTAAATGGGCCTGAGTAACACACCCAAGTGAGGAATATGCTGTCTCCAGAATCCAAATAGACCCACTAAATGCTGTGCTTCTTTCTTGGTGGTGGGAGGGGCCAGGTACAATAATTTATCTTTCACCTTAGAAGGAATATCTCTCCATGCTCCACACCACTGGACTCCTAAGAATTTCACTGAGGTAGATAGTCCTTGAATTTTGGTTAGATTTATTTCCCATCCTCTGATACACATATGCTTTACCAATGAGTCCAAAGTGGTTGCTACTTCCTACTCACTTGGTCCAATCAACATAATGTCATCAATATAGTGCATCAATGTGATATTTTGTGGAAGAGACAAGTGATCAAGATCCCTTTTGACTAAGTTATGACACAGGGCAGGAGAGTTAATATATCCCTGAGGCAAAACTGTAAAGGTATACTGCTGGCTTTGCCAACTAAAAGCAAATTGCTTCTGGTGGTCCTTATGGACAGGTACTGAGAAGGCGGCATTTGCTAGATCAATAGTTGCATACCAGGTACCAGGAAATGTGTTAATTTGCTCAAGTAATGAAACTACAGCTGGTACAACATCTGCAATCGGAGTTACTACCTGATTTAGTTTTCGATAGTCAACTGTCATTCTCCATGATCCATCTGTCTTCTGCACTGGCCAGGTAGGAGAGTTAGAGGGAGATGTGGTGGGAACCACCACCCCTGCATCTCTCAAGTTCTTGATAGTAGCAGTAATTTCTGCAATTCCCCCAGGAATACGGTACTGGTTTTGATTCACTATTTTCTTTGGCAGAGGCAACTCTAACGGCTTCCATTTAGCCTTTCCAACCATAATAGTCCTCACTCCACATGTCAGGGAACCAAAGTGAGAATTCTGCCAATTTCTAAGTATATCTATCCCAATTATATATTCTGGAACTGGGGAAATGATCACAGGATGTGTTCGAGGACCTACTGTGAGTTGGACATCAGTCAAAACTCCATTAATCGCTCTTATCTCTTTCTCTTGCCTCTCTATTATATCTCTTATCTCTTATCTCTCCCCATTCCTTTCCCCTCCTCTCTCCACGTGGTCATGGCCAGCATCTCCACTTCTCTACTGTCTCCCTCTCTCTGCCTTTCTCTGCCTCTACTACCCTCTTAACTCTCCTCCCCATGCCCTAAATAAACTCTATTTCTATACTAAAACAAACAAACAAAAAAACCAAAAAAACAAAACTCCATTAATCACCTGTCCTCCATAAGCCCCTACTTTAACTGGAGGGCCACAATATTTCTTGGGATCTCCTGGGATCAATGTCAATTCAGAGCCAGTATCCAATAGACCCCTGAAAGTCTGATTATTTCCTTTCCCTCAGTGTACAGTTACTCTTGTAAAAGGCAGTAGGTCCCTCTGGGGAAGAACTGGAGAAAGGCTAACAGCAAAACTTTTTTTTTTTTTTGTAAGTACAATTTCTTTTTTATTTTTATTTTTATTTTTTGATACTTTATTTACATTTCCAATATTTCCCCCTTTCTAGGTCTCCTCTTTGGAAACTCCCTATCCCCTCCCCCACCTCTATGAGGGTATTCCACCTCCCACCCACCCGCCCACCCACTCCCGTATTCCCACCTTGGCATTCCCCTTTACTGGGACCTCTAACACTCTCAGGCCTAAGGGCCTCTCCTCCCCCTGAGGGCCAACAAGGCCCTCCTCTGCCACATATGTGGTCCAAGCCATGGGTCCCTCGATGTGTATTCTTTGGTTGGTGGTTCAGCCTCCAGGAGGACTGGGGGGGGGGTGTCAGGCCAGTTGACACTGTTGCTCCCTCTATGGGGCTGCAGACTCCCTCAGCTCCTTCAGTCCCTAACAGCAAAACTTTTAGGTGTCTTATCAAGATCCTTCCTCAGGGGAACCTGGCCACCCCTTTATTCAAGGAGTTCTAGATCTGCAAACTGGCTCAAGTCTGGAAATTGATTCACTGGCTGAGATTGCCTTTTGCCAGGATTCAATGTAGCCTTTCTTTCATTTGTTTGAGAATTTTTCTGCTTATACAGATCAAACAGATATGTAGTAGGCTTCCTATGTATTTCATACCTGGAAACACCGTGACTGAATAGTCAGAACCAAAGATCTGAACGAGTCATGCCATTATAAATTTCACTTCTCCTGTGCTGACCATCACGGTATATGTCATTATAAATGTTGTTTTGTCTACGCTGTCCCTTATAATAACTACAACCACCTTGTCTCTGGTGATTCAGTGCTGCCGCCTGGCCCTTGTTACTTCGAGGCCCAATTAAACTCATTGCATTTAATTCATCTAATTGAGCAGCAGCATCTCCAACCCTAAGGTCTGGCACAAAGAAAAGGGCAAGAACAAAACTCTTCAAATGTGCTGGTGCCCCTCTCACCAATTTGCGTCTTATAGGATTGGTGAAGGGCATATCTTCTGGGCCTTCCCATTGTGGAGAATTAGGTTTTGCACAACGTATCCACTCTAGCATTGCAATTTCCCTGAGCCTTAAAATCCCTTCATCAACACCAAACCAAGGGATATCAGGAATGTCCTACTCCTTTTCAGTAGGCCATCTTTTGATAAACGCTTCAGCCAACCATTCAAACAAACTTCTGACACCTTTTTTAACTGTATGAGCTTCCATATTAAACATTGAATCTCCACTCAGAGGACCCATGTCAATAAACTCAACCTGATCTAGTTTTATGTTCCTTCCACCATTATCCCACACCCTTAAAATCCATTCCCACACATATTCTCCAGACTTCTTCTTGAATGAATTAGTAAATTCATTAAGCTCCTTAGTAGTGTAGTGCACTACCTCATGGACTACACTTTCTACCTCCCCTCTAGGGGCCTGTTTTGTCTTGAGTCTGATTATAGGTCTAGAAGAAACTATTGGTGGGCCTTGAGAAACATCAATATTATTTTGTCTGGCATTTTCTTCAGTGAAAGTCACCACTGGCCCATCAGACTCTGAGGGATTAACTTTATCATGTGGAGAGATTATTTCAAGGGGTGGGGCTGAAGATACTACTTCCTCAGGTGGGGTAAACCATTGAGAATCTGAAAATTCAGAATTCTCAGCTTCAACAGGGTTTTCCCACACATCCCCATTCCAAGTTATAGGATCCCATTCTTTGCCAATTAATGCCCTTACTTTAACTGCTGATACCCTCTGAGGCTGAGACCTGAACTTTTGCTGCAATTCGGCCAACCTTATAATGAGGGCTTCAGTTTGATTTTCTGCAACTTGAGCTCTATGGCTGCTGGAGAGAAGATTCTCTTCAAGGACACAGTTAACAACTTTTAGATTGGTGCATCTGGATCCGTTCAATTTTATTATACAACTCCTTCTTTTCTTCATCATCTTTTCCAGAGATACTAAGAGCAACCGGCCAGCAATTTTTTTTTCCCCATATTGCAAAATTCAGTCAACAACTGAATCTGTTGATTGCTTTGGCAGGATGACATATATATATATATATATATATATATATATATAAATAAAATTTAAAAATCAACTTGTCTGTGTAAACAAGTTAATCTCCAAGTTCCATTATCCGTGCTTGGGAGCAGAGTGTTTGGTATTTTTCTGGGCTTACAGAGTAAACTGACATGGTATTCAAGAACTTGTCCAGTGGACAGAGCTTGTCAGGGCAGCCTCTTGGTATCTGCTCCTTCCCATTGTAATAGAGCTGCATGAATCACTCCTTAGATTCTTGGTGCTGGTACAGTTTTATTGTCAGGTCAACAGCAAATGGGGGCCATTTGTGATCAAAATCTCCAAGGTCAAGAGCATAGGCAGGAGGGTTACATCGTGTGTTGCATAGAGGTACAACTTTCTGGTCTTGCTGGTTGGAGTGGTAGGGTTCACAGCTTTGAGCAGGTTTCCCTCCAGGATGTGTAGGAATGGGCCCATGCCTGTCTTCCTGTTGCAGCATGTACAAGGCCATGTCCACAGCTCTCTGCTCAATCAGCTGGGCAAATCTCTTCAGGGCCAGGCAGCTTAGAAGGCTGTGCATCTGCTCAGTGGCCATGTTGTCCAGGAAAACGAAGAAGTCCACTTCATCAGGTTGTTGATGGCCACCCCAGTCTTCACCTTTTCCAAATCCTCTGAGATGCCTGGCTGCGAAATGGCAGCATTCTTCCGGTCCCTGGTCTTCTCCCTCAAGACTCAGCAGCTCTGATAGTTGGGGTGCAGGACTTTAGAGCTTGCCTCATCAGTATGGATGATGGCAGATCCTTTCTGATGTTGGAAAAGCCCAGTCAGCAAACAACGAGTAGATTCCAGGTTCTGAAACATGCTGGTGGAGCGAATAAAGACTTCTTGTGGGTTGTAGATTGGTGAAAGGAATGGGATATCTTCCACGTAATTCTTCCTCAGTTTCTTTCCCAGGGCGAACATCTGCTGCATGTCCACCTTGGTCAGCTGCCCAGCAGACACACCACCCCTCAAGGTGGTCTTGTGGTATTCAGAGTCGTAATGAGAATGAAGTTTCGGGCCACCAGCTAGATTGGTGACAGTGTAATCAAACTGAGTTTGAGGTGGGATCTTTAAAAGCTTGGGGTTCCACTCCACGTGCTCCTCCAGAGGGAGCAGCTTGAGCAGACTCCATGCCCCGAGTCGAAACACCACCTGCACCATTTTCAGCTTCAGTAGGTTGCGGTCCACCAGACGCTGGCCATCAGGCGCCTGCTGCTTGGCCAGGGCCACCTGCCGCTGGTGGAAGCAGTAAGTCAGTGAGGCCAGGACACCCACGGGGGCCCACACACGCATGCTGGAGGCTGTGGAAGCTGAGGGCTCCACTGGCACTGGGGCTCAGCAGCTACTCAGTTCGCGGGGACTGGAGGGCAAGTGCATCCAGCTCTCAGAACAAGCGACTCTAGTGGGGCGACCCGGTGGGAAGGAAGACCATTTTTACTATGTTACTGATCCATAAACATGGGTAATCTTTCCATCTTCTGATATCTTCTTCAATTTCTTTCCTCAAAGACTTGAAGTTTTTATCATATAAGTCTTTTATTTGCTTGGTTAGAGTTACATGAAGATATTTCATATTATTTGAGACTATTGTGAAATGTGTTATTTCCATGATATCTTTATCAGACCATTAGTCATTCTTACAGAGTCTGATTTTTGTGAGTTAATTTAGTATCTAGTTACTTTGCTCAAAGTGTTTATCAACTATAGGAATTCCCTGGTGGAGTTTATATGGTCACTTATGTGTACTATCTTATCATCTGTAAATAAAGATACTTTGACTTTTTCCTTTCTAGTTTGTATCTTCTTGATGGCTTTCAGCTGCCTTATTGCTGTAGCTAAGACTTCAAGTACTATATTGAATGGACAGCCTTGTATTGTTCCTGATTTTAGTGAGAATTACTTTCAATGTCTCTCAATTTAAGTTGATGTTGGTTATTGGTTTGATGTAAAATGTCTTTATTATGTTTAGGTATGTCATTGTATCCCTAATCTTTCCAGGACTTTTATGATAAAGGAGTGTGGAATTTTTTTTCAAAAGCCTTTTCTGCCATCTCTAATGAGATGATCATGTGATTTTTGTCTTTCAGTTTGTTTATATGGCCCATTGTATTTATTGATTTTTGAATATTAAATAATCTCTGCATCTCTGGGGTAAAGCCTATTTGATCATGGTCAGTCATTTCTTTGATGTATTCTTGGATTCAGTTTGTAAGTATTTTATTGATCATTTTGCATCTTTATTTATAAGGGAAATTGGTCTGTAATTCTCTTTGTTGGGTCATTATGTGGTTTGGGTATCAGGATAACTATGGCCTCATAAAATAGATTGGGCGATGTACTTTTTGTTTCCTTGTGGAATAATTTGAGGAGTATTGGTGTTAACTCTTCTTTGAAAGTATGGTAGAAATCTGTGTCAAAACCATCTGTCCCTGAGTTTGCTTTTTTTTTTTTTTTTTGGTTGGAAGACTTTTAGTAACTGCTTCTATTTTGCTAGAGGTTATAGGTCCATTTAAATTGCTTATCTGATTTTGATTTAACCTTGGTAAGTGGTACCTATTGAGAAAATTATCAATTTATTTTAGTTTTTCTAATTTTGTGGCAAATGTTTTTTTAAATTATGTCCTTATGATTCTCTTGGTTTCCTTGGTGTCTGTTGTTATGTCTCCTTTACATGTCTGATTTTGTTACTTTGAATATTCTCTGCTTACCTTTTAGTTAGTTTGAATAAGGTTACTCTTTGTTTCATTAATTGTTTGTATTGTTTTCTTTGTTTCTATTTTATTGATTTCAGCCCTAAGTTTGATTATTTCTTGCCATCTACTCCTTTGGCTGTGATTTCTTTTTTCTTTTCTTTTTTCCCTAGAGATTTCAGGTATGCTGTTTTGTTGCTAGTATGAGATCCCTCCAATATTTTATGTAGGTACTTAGTGCTATAAACTTGTCTCATAGCACCATTTTCACTATGTCCCATAAGTTTGGGTATGTTGTTTATTCATTTTCATTCCATTCTAGAAAGTCTTTATGTTCTTTATTTCTGTCTTGAACTATTTTTAATTCATTAGAGAGTTGTTCAGTTTCCATGACTTTGTAAGTTTTCTGTTGTTAATATCAAGCTTCAATCCATGGTGGTTAGATGGGGTACAGGGAGTCATTTCAATTTTGTTGTATCTTTTGAGACTTGCTTTATGTCCAGGTATGTGGTCAGTTTTGGAGACAGTTCCATGAGGTGCAGAGAAGAAGGTATATTGCTTTATGTTTGGGTAAAATATCTGATTAAGTTCATTTTGTTTATAAATGTCTGTTAACTCCAACATTTCTATATTTAGTTTTTGTCTGGATGACCTGTCTATTGGTGAGAGTGGGGTACTGAAGTCTCCCACTATCAGTGTATGAGAGTTAATATGTGATTTAAGCTGTAGTAGAATTTCTTTTTCAAACTTAGGCACCCTTGCATTTGTAGCGCAGATGTTAAGAATTGAAATGTCCTCTCTGCAAAATTTTTTCTTAAATAAGTATGTAGTGTCCTTCCCCATCTCTTCTGATTAGTTTTAGTTTGAAGTCCATTTTTTTTGGATATTAAAATGACTATAGCAGCTCACTTCTTAGGTCCATTTATTTGGAATATCCTTTTCCAACCCTTTACCTGGAGGTAATGTCTATTCTTGATGTTGAGGTATGTTTCTTGATTGCAGCAGAGGAATGGACCTAGTATCTTTTTATTGGGGGACTTGAGAATATTGATATTATGATATATCAACAACTAATGATTGTTGATTCTTATTATTTTATTTGTTGTTGTTATTGTTGTTAGTGGTGATGTTGGTGGTGTCTGTGTATTTTCCTTCTTTTGATTTTGCTGGTTCAAGGTTATGTATTTCCTTTGTTTTCATAGATGTAATTAACTTCCTCATGTTGGAGTTTTTCTTCTAGCACCTTCTATAGTGTTGGATTTGTAGATAAATATTGTTTAAATTTGGCTTCATCATGTAATATCTTATTTTATCTATAGCGATTGAAAGTTTTGCTGAGTATATAGTAGTTTGGGCTGATATCTGTGCAGCATATCTCCTAAGGACCTTCAGGGTTTTAGTCTCCATTGAGAAATCAGGTATAATTCTAAAAGGTCTATCTTTATATGCTACTTAGTCTTTTTCCTTTACAGCTTTTAATATTCTTTCTTTGTTTTGTAAATTTAGTGTTTTGATTATTATGTGCTGAGGGAACTTTCTTTTCTTGTACCTTTATAGGCATCAGCTTCTTTAAGTTACAAAAATTTTCTTCTATGATTTTGTTGAAATTATTCACTGGCCCGTTGGGATGGATTTCTTCTCCTTTAATTTCTATTATTCTTAGATTTTTGTCTTTTTATATTGTCCCAGATTTACTGGTTGCATTGTATCAGGAACTTCTAGATTCAACATTTTCTTTGAATGATGTATCCATTTCTTCTATCATAGCTTCAGTGTCTGAGATTCTCTCTTCTATCTCTTTAATTCTGTTGATAAATCTCACTTCAGTAGTTCCTATTTGCATTCCTAAATTTTTCATTTTTAGAATTCCTTTAGGTTGGGTTTTCTTTATTGATTCTATTTCCATTTCAAGTCTTAAGCAGTTTTATTCATTCCATTCCATTGTTTGTTTGTGTTTTCCTGGATTGATTTAAGAAATTTATTCATTTCCTCTTTAAGGACATCTATTATCTTCATAAATCTGTTTTAAGGTCTTTTTCTTCTACCTCAGCTTTGTTGGAACATTCAGGGCCTGCTGTAGTATGGTTGTTGGGCTCTGGTTCCCTGCAGGAGTCTATAATATATCTTAAGATCTGGAATTATAATTCCTCCAACATTGTTTGTTTTGCAAAGAATTGTTTTGTCCAGGTTTTTTGTGGTTCCATATGAAGTTTAGAATATTTTTTTTCTATTTCAGTAAAGAATAAGATGTGGATCTTGATTGGCAGTGCATTGGATCTATAAATAACTTTTTATAAAAGATCATCTTCAGGATGTTAATTCCATCAATCCATGAGCATGAATTATCTTTCCATTTTTGAGCATCTTTCCTTATCTCTTTCTTCAGAGATTTAAATGTTTTATTGTAGATGTCCTTCACTTCCTTGGTTAGGCTTATTTTTAGATATTTTTTGAGGTTATTGTGAATAGGAATGTGTTCATGATCTTCTTCTCTGTATGTTTGTTGGTGATATAGAGAGAAGCTATAAATTTGTGCCAGTTGATTCTGCATTCTACCATGTTGCTGAAGCCTTAGAAGTATTAGTAATTACTGTGTAATATTAATAACAATAATGCTAGTCAGCATTTATTGAGCACTTACTATATACCAAGCATTTAGTAGTATCTTTTCTATAATTTAAATATGTTTCTATAATTTAACACCTGATATAACAACGTTATGGGGTGGGAAATTTGATATGTGATTAGTTCATGAGATTTTTGGCCTCATGAAAAGGTTAAGATGAAAAATTAACCTTTGAGAAAATGAAATTGAGGCTACACTTTTGCTGGTTTGCTTTGTCTTGCTTTTGTGGCATCTTCCCCCATGTTACGACACAGCAAGAGGGTCATCAGCAGATGTTGTGTGGGAAGTGTGCTTGTTTTCTTTTGTAATTACCCGGTCTCTTGGTAATTAAATTCTGCTATCACATCTCAAAATGGACTAATTCTTGAGGATAACCCTGTGAATTCAGAATATTTTCCCTCACATTGAAGCAATAAAGCTCAGACTTGTCCAGGGCATGTAACTTGTCTACAGTCTGAGCTAGCCAATGGAAGGACTGGAACTTCAACCTTATTTGGCCAGCTCAACAACAGTTCCCAACACAATGCCAGTTGATTTTTCTCTAGCAGGAAGTTCCATGAGAACCAATGCTTCACTGAAGGTGCCGTGACAAACTGAAGGAAGATCAGCAATAAAAAAGGTTTTCCTACTCAAGGCAGGAACATGACAAGGGTGTTCTCTTTCACACTCACTATAACATATTTGGAAATTCAAATGTATACAATAAGACAAGAAAGGGAAGTACAAAATATACAGATTGGAAGAAAGAGACAAAACTAGCTTTTATCATGGATAAGTGATTATCTACAATCAGTAAAACAAACAAACAAAAATATCTTGAACTAATATTATTAGGAAGTTTACAGGACACATAGTTAATACATGAAGCCAATCTTCCACTTATATAGTTGCAGCAGACAAGGAGAATTTGAAATTAAAACACATATTATCATTATATTAACAACCACTTAAATAAAATGCTTAACTTTTAAAACTGTTTTTTGAAATTTATTTTGAAAACACTTGATTTCCTATTTTGTATTGATATCATATTAAAAATAAAAGATAGAGACTGTGCCCTTAAAATTAGACTAAAACATATAATACAAGGGAAAGTAGCAATTCAAAAGTGCACAATTGACAAAGATGTTAGGGAAAGCTGAGTTTTCTGGAGCTGGGCATCTGTGTTTAGTATCCAAATGCCCTGCCTGCTACAGAGCTTGAGCAGTGCAGAAACAAGCAATGCCATATATCCATTTGTTTGACATCAGTGAACCAGAGGATATACCTAACAATTAAACCAACTAGACTACTTTTTTGTCTTCTACATATAAAATCATTTGATGTTTTTAACTGTATTCTTTGCTGTTTGAGATAGACTAATGCCCTTGAATAGTTGCAGTGGTAATGCTCATTGCATATTTGCACCCAAAGGTAATAAAAGTGACTTGTTGGCTTTAGCATCTTGCTATGAAACTACATATACATCAAATAAGCAAGTTTGCCATGGTGATTTATTTTCTCACCATTTTACTATATCCAGGTCACCCATATTATAATTTAGAATCTTATCCTTTTGTATGAATAGACAATCACTTATCTCGTTGAGGAAGATCTGACCAGAAGACTGTGTAGAAGCCTATTTCAACATAAGGGGAGCATGAAATGGTACATTATAAGGAGAAAATAAATACAGATTAAAAACTGCTAGAAAAACCTAAATAATATACATAAATAAACATCATACATAAACAAACAATCAGACATTGTACTAATTCAGCCTTTGAAAACTACAAAGAATGTATGTTTGTATCAGGCATTTCTGAGTTTAAAAATGGTTAGTAATAAACAATAGGTTTAAAATGCCTTAAGGAATATACCACTGGCCCTTCCTTATAAGGCTTTCTAATTATGAGTGAAATAATTATCTTTAAGATAGAATGCCATCCAATACCCGTGTTGTTCCTCAGGCAGGTGTGGACATGTCAATTAAGTTGAAATATAAGAATACATGCAAAAGATCTATATGAAGAAAAACTTCAAATCACAGATGATGAAAATAAAATAAAAATTAAAATGGAAGAGATGGCTCAGCAGTTAAGAGCACTGACTGCTCTTCCAAAGGTCCTGAGTTCAATTCCTAGCAACCGCATGGTGGCTCACAACCATCTATAAAGAGATCTGATGCCCTCTTCTGGTGTGTCTGGAAACAGCTATAGTGTACTCATATAAATAAAATAAACCTTTAAAAAAAAAAAGAAGTGAGAAAAAAAACGGGAGACATCCCATGTTGATGGACAAGAAGACTCACTAATGTCAAGATGTCAGTGTTTACCAGTATGGTCAATAGATTCAAGGCCATCAGCAAACCATAGCATGTTATTTTGTGGCTATAAACATACCAATTCTAAAATTTATGTAGAAACTTAAAGATCCAGAATAACACAATATTAAAGTCACAGTAATGAAAATATGTTCAGTGAAAGAAGAGACAAAGAAATGAACTAGAACAGGATAGAAAGCTCAGGAACAGAGAAGTGGTACTGGAACAACAGATAACCACACTAGGAAATATTTAGGAAACTCTAGTGTGAGAAGTTATTTATTATTATTATTATTATTATTATTATTATTATTATTATTATTATTATTAGACATGCTTCTGATACAGGCTGAATGTCTGTGTCCTACTCACAATTTAGATTCTTAAATCTTAGCGCTACTGCCATGGTGTTGGGAAGTGGGGCTCTTAGGTGGGTAAATCAGGAAGGCCGAGCTCTGTGGATGTGGTTAGTGATGTATGCCCCCAGGTTCTTTGTACTACACTTGCTTCATCAGATAAAAAAGAGAGCGATTCTGGCAAGAGAGCCCACCAGACATCAGATCATCCAGCACCTTGATCTTGGACTTGCAATTTCTAGAAGTGTGAGGAATATGTTGTTTACAAACCACTTCAACAGGAGCCATAACAGAATAAGACAACCCCTGCCCCCATTCCTGAGTCTTCTCTCTCTATCTCCTGCTTTATTATTTAACAAAGTCTCCTTATATAACAACTGTATAATTATAAAAACAGGAAGTTGGCTATTTATAGAATATTGTTTTATAACCTACAGACATATTTAGATGTTGGTTTGTGGCCAAACTAAAAACAAGACAAAACCCCAAGCAGATTCTGGCTCACATGCTATACTTAGCTGTCACATCTTCTTCATCTCCTACAATCAGAAACTGCGCCTCACACTCTGTCTTTCATCACCTTGACATTTTTAGGTGTTCAGGGCAATCGCATTGTAGACTGTCTCTTTATTCGACTCTGTCTGATGTTGCCCTGGGTTTAGATTCAGATTGTGCAATTTTGGCAGGAACTGATGGAAACGTCCTTGTTTTCTCTGCGCATCATGTGAGGGAGTACAAGGTGTTGATTCATAGTGCTGTGGAGGTGCTAGCTTTGATTGCTTGGTCACATGGTATTTTCCAGGTTTCTCCCTTACAACATCACTGTTAATAATATCTGGTGAGGGAGGTAGTTTGACACAAGACAAATATCCCATTATTCAAATTTGGTGCCTATTTTTACCTCTCATTTCATAAAGAAAAACACAGATGTTCTGAGAGGTAGAACACCTTCATGATGTCTCATGATGTTCACGATGACACAGGAAACTCAAAGTAGGAATTCTCCACTCTAGATTATGCTTCTTTGCCTAGTCACAAAGTCACGAACCATCTCTTAGTAACGGGAGTTCCGAAGAGCCTTTTTTCATGACCCAGATCTGCCTATGCCTCATTCATACACCTTCAGCCCTGCCAAATGCAGTACCCGAAAACTCGGATAACTACTGCAGCCGATCTGCCATTCTGTGGCCATAGTCCCAGCAATAGCACCCTGGGGGAATAGCACTGAGTTTATCACAGACCCATCTACCAAAGAGATTACTACAGAAATTTCTCTGCATCATTGTTTTGTAGGTGGGAAACTCTTGGGTGTGTGTGATCTACACTCTCTGAAGGGCTCCCATAGGATGAAGATCAAAGTGCCTCTGGCGGTGACCTGCTTCGTATCCTGCCCTCATTGACTTCTATCACATCCCTTCCAAATAAAGTATTTGAGCCACTGGTTCAAACTCAGGTTTCTTACAATGTTTTGTGTTTTCTCTCCATTCTGTTTCCTTCTCTCGGTGTTTCTCAAAAATCATGGTCCCTCCATGAACAGAGTCTGCCGCTTGTGTTTGAGCAGGCTAGGGTGGAACCTGGGTCCTTCAAAGGGAACTCAGAGGGCAACAAGAGCCATGCACATATCCTAATGAAGCTCAGAGGAGTGGGTCCAAGATTGAATCTCTCGATGCATGAGAAATATGGCTGAGAATGTGTCAGAACAGATCGTCTAAAATATCTGAAGCCAACATGGTGGACCTTCAGGAGAAGCAGTAATAAAGAGATGTAGAATATTAAGTTGGCTTTATATCATGACATTGGGACACACATATCCTTTGAACCAGCATCTCAAGTAGAGCTCCTGGGAGGCAGAACTCAGATGGTAATCTGTGTGCATGGTTTATTATGGTGGGTCTCTGGAGAGACTTCTGGTCAAGCTCCAATCATAGCTTATACCATGAAAAGTTAAGAGGTGTGACTCACGTTATCGTCTTGTACCACATTAAGTCAGGGAGTAGGGCTTTGCTACTCTATAGTGGATGAGTATAGTCTATTCTATATATGACTCGATAGTACAGTAGATAGTATAGTAGATGAGTATAGGGAAGGTATAGAAATATCAAGGTATTCCTGTTTTTTATTATCACTGAGTAGTGCTCCTAGAAGTAAATGGGCACTGAATTGGTTGCAGCTCTGAGCAATAGAACTGAGACCTCTCTCTCTCTCTCTCTCTCTCCCTCTCTCTCTCAGGCCTTCTTTGACTGTCTTCCCTGTGTCCTCATTTGACCCTCACTTTTTTTTTGTGAGCACACACTTCCCTTGTTCTAAGCACATGCATTCCCCTTCATAAAGACGTTGTTTAGAACGGACTAGAGTCCCAATAATTCTAAGGCATTTAAAGTCTCTACCCCTTCAAACAGTCACATGAGGAACTGAACCCTTACTCACAAATTTTAGGAAGACACAATTTGGTGCATAACAGATGACAAAGTCCGAAGGCCGTTTGGGTAGGAACCTAAACAGCATCAGGATGGACAGGTGTTCGCTTCTCCTAGTGACTTCACGGAACCTTCTTTAGGAAGCACTTCTCACCATGAGTGTTCCTTGTGTCTACTCTATGCCTACCTAAATGTCCATGGCTAGGTCCTCAGTCCTTAGCTATTATCTGGAATTGAGGACTCCCTTACAGTTGAAGGGGCTGCTGAGAGGACTTTGCCTATGACTTTGCAGATGGGGAAAACCGAGCCTGCTGCAGGCAGAAAACCTCCATAGAAACCAGGTTCTTTATGGTAGAATCCGACATGTCTCCTGGTCAGCAGGGGCAAATGTATGTCTTTGAATGTACCTTCATCTTTTTTTTTCTCAAAGTGTGGGTGGGTGCTCTCTCCCACTGGATTTAAGCATTCTTCTTTGGCTGCTGAGAATGCAGCTTTTTTCTTGGGGTTAATGATGTTTACAGCAGCCTGAGACACCCACAGGAACTTGGGACTCAGCCGTTGTAATTAAGCAGCTACATAAGCAAAGCTTGTGGAACTCTCTTGACTGGCTGAATATTTATAAGCAGCCTTATCTTAATTAAGATTGCTAGAGGCTGAGCTGGAATGGGTTTTCCTTTTCCATATAGTGACTTTGAGTTGGGAGGTAGTGCCTCCTCAGACTTCTGGGGTGACTGGTTGGAGGTTTTGTGATCATAAGGACACCTACAGAAGGTGGGAAGGGACAGGAGCTCATTTGCAGGCAGTCCCAAGGGGCTGCTCTTGAGAAGTGAGTCTACTTGACCAGAGAGCTCTTGCTTTGCCTTTAGTTTGTCTCAGCTTTCCTCTTGAAAGAGTCAACTTGTGTGATAGCTGTGACTCTGGGAGCTCCCATTATCCACTGGGAAAGAGCTGTCTGCTCAGCAGAGTCAGCTCTTCTCCCTTCACACTGATGATCACAGCAAATCCTTTGTGAGAAGGTCTTAGGTGGGGCAACCAGCTCATTCATCCTGGCCTGCCTGGGGAGTTCTTAATTTTAAAACAAAACTCCCATATTCTACCTGTTCCATTAGCTCTGGTTGGCTGCTCTGTCCAAGAGAATAAGACTCTATTTGGCAAGTCTATCTCCCCGTTGACAGTCTCCAGTCCCTGCTCCAAAAAGGGAACCTGATGGATACTAATTCCTATATTTATGTGGTATAATGTGATGTTTTGATACATGTACATACTATGAAATGATTGACAGACTAACTAGAATATCCCTCACCTCCATGTTCAGTTCTATGACTCCATGTGGGATTTAAGAAGCTCTAGAAAACCCTGACCAGTATGGATGCTCAGTTTAGTTGATAACTTAAGTCTGGGTGAACTCCAGATGCTAAATTTTAATGAGCTTCCAGGTAAATTTTGGGCCTATTACCACACAAATCTAAAGCAGTCAGAAAAAGCAGAGCACTAAGGTTTACAGTGTTTATAAATGGGGAGTGCTTGTTCACATCTTTCAAGGGTTCAAAACAAAGGACTGCAGTGCAAAAAGACAAATATCTCATGTCCTCTTTCAGATATGGATCCTAGCTTCTATTTTTAGATTTGTGCATTTAACTTAGTGTATATGCGCGCGCGCGCACGCACACGCACGCACGCGCACACACACACACACACACACACACACACGCGACAGGAGACTACAAAGGTGCAACTGAGATGTGGGGGGTTGGCAGGATGTAAGTGATATGAAAGTAGAGAGAAAGACTACTGAGAACAGTAATGTTCCATCAGGAATGGGGATAGGAGCATGGAGAGATATGGAAGCAGAGGGGGAGCATTGTATTTAAAACCCATATAGAAGAATTACTGCTTTGTAAGCCAACTTAAAAAATGAGCCTTAGAGGTTAGCATAGCTGGGTAAATTTCTTCTTAAAGCCCGAGGATTATTAAACAAAAATTCTAATGCCAGGTTTGGGATATTTCTTAATACTGATGTTTGGGAAGGTCTCAGAGGACCCCAAAATAATACAGACTTTGTAAGACATAGAGAAATCAAGTTGAAACTCAACTGATGCTTAGCTTTCATTGTTCTGGAAGGTGCTATGTAGGCTGCTAGGGAGGAAGGCATCCATCGTCTTAACCAGTTGTGGACCCTATGAGCTGCAATGCCAAAGTTGCAGGTCAGATCTACCCACGTGTACATAGTGGTACAGCTGTTACGGGGGGCGGTAGCTGACAAGTCTCTGATTAGATCTGAGGCCTGCATCCTTGGAGAGAATTCATGCTTGGTGCTGTAAATCTTGTCAAAAACCCATGGCTAACAAGGCCAGAGGGAGAATGTACTATTGTTGTGTAACTAAACTGATAAGACCTCAAACTGCCTATTAAGTTTTTGTATTTACACCTGCAAACAAGTGGTACTCTTAGCCTTAATCAGAGAAGTTACTCATTCAAATGAATGTCAGTGAATGAAGAGACTCATTGCTGCTAGAGGTGCCGAGAGTAAGATGACTGAGTGCATATCCTATACTACTTAATCTATGTCTCAATGAACACTGTAGAAAAGAGGATGGAAAGAGTGTAAAAGCCAGCAGATAGACAGAAGGACTGCAAAGTACTGCCTTTTGGACATGATGCAGTCATTGCAGTCGTAATCCCATAGCAGCTGAGATTGCCTCTGCCGAGTCCATAGAAGACAGAGGCTGCCACTAGTCAATCACTGACCAAGAAGGAGCTCACGAGACCATTCTCCTTCATGTTGAAATATTGGATACTGGTGGATTTTAGGTAAAGGACAGTCACTGTCTTCAGTTCCACTGGACAATTCTAAACCTGTGGTTACTCAGACAGATTAAAATCAGTGGATCATAAAACATAAGGCATGAATGTGTAAAAAAGACTGATAGGGAGAAGGAGATGAAGATGGGAGGGTGGGAGATAGAAGAGGATGTGTGGAAGTGACCAGAATGCATTAGGCGCACGTGTGTGTGTGTGTGTCTGTCTGTCTGTATTTGTCATATTGTATGTTAACCATCAGAAAAGACTACTTGGACATGTGTTTGCCAGTTTGCCAACAGAAAGTATTGGTCATCCAGTGACTACACTATGTGTTTGGGACTCCAGCGTAGCCCTGAACCTTCCTTAGGGTGCGCTTTTAAGCACAAAAATACATCCTGGTTTAACACACCTCCCTCTGTTAGCAAGAACAGTTAGGCAGAGGTACAACTACAGAAGCCAAAAAGCAAGTTTAGTACAATTAGGGACTTTCTCAGAACAATGGACTTTGATGATTTGCTCTCTCTCTCTCTCTCTCTCTCTCTCTCTCTCTCTCTCTCTCTCTCTCTCTCTCTCTCTCTGTGGCAGGTAGAGCTAGGTGCTTGGTTCCAAGGCCTGAATGGTCTATCATGACATCAGTTATGCTAAGTATTGGGGGCCTATTACAAAGAATACATTTAATAAACATTATGTAGCTGTGATGGTTTGTATATGCTTGGCCCAGGGAGTGGCACTATTAGGAGGCGTGGTCCTGGTGGAGTAGGTGTGTCACTGTGGGCATGGGCTTAAGACCCTCATCCTAACTGCCCAGAGGTCAGTCTTCCATTAGCAGCCTTCAGATGAAGATGTAGAACTCTCAGCTCTGCCTGCACCATGCCTGCCTGCATGTTGCCATGCTCCTGCCTTGAGGATAATGGACTGAACCTCTGAACCTGTAAGCCAGCCCCAATTAAATGTTGTCCTTTGTAAACTTGCCTTGGTCATGGTGTCTGTTCACAACAGTAAAACCCTAACTAAGACAGGAGACTTAAATAAAAATAGTTAAAGCAGATTCCATATACCATTAATGCCACTAGCTGTAAATAGTTCACATGGACCACTTTCCTCTTATGAACATATCTATGTAACGTCTTCCAAGATTCTCTCTCCCTCCCCCAGCCTTCCCCAGGAGTGACTATCCCTCACCTTCCCCTGGTGTTAGAAGGGATAGGCTAGCCATAATGGTAATGGTGGCAAGAGGCCTATCTGACCTGGAGGATTTGTCTCTAGGATACAGAGATAGACTTTGACATTACCAGTATTCATTTCTTATGCATGTGTCTCCTATACATAGTTTCAGTAATAAAACAAAGCCCCCAGTTTTTGCTGCCCCTTCCACTGAGAAGTATAACTATGTTCTCTCGTACTTGAACTTGGGTTCTATGAATGCAGAAAGGATATGGTGCCGGCTTCTCCCTGTGTCTCAGGATACTATTTATTAGACTGCAGCTACCATGCAGTGAAGAAGCCCACCTAGCGTACAAGAAACCCATGACAGGAGAATCCAAAGCCACAGGCCACAGCCTGCCTGAGCTCCTAGCTGACAGGAAGTTCACATGGGAACAAAGTGCTAAGTCACATTACATTGTATCCTTTGTCCCTAGTGAACTGATCCCACAGGGAGAGGGAAAGAGAATGGGGGGGGGGGGGGAGCTTGGCATATCCTGACTAGGCTGTGGGAATGTGGAAGTCAATCCTGTGAAGGAAAAAGGGGGAATGAGGCTGAGGTGCCAGAGGCTCCTACAACTTCTCAGAGTCCTGATCTGCTGCACATGGCATTAGATCTAAGATAGCTCCTGGAACACAGGTGAGACAGCAAAAAGGATCCAAGGCCAGAGTAGTGGCTGTCCATGCCACTCCCACCCCCACCATGTTCACAGAAGTCCTAACAGGTGATCATGCCCCGCCCCACTCCTGAGTTACCTCATCAGGCAGGGTGATGGGGTGGCAAGATATGATTGGCTGAGGTTTTAGGGACTTCGGATTGGTTCAAACGATATATGCAGTGGGCAATAAACTCAGATCTGCACCCTGATGCTGGATTCTGGAGTCTGATTTTGGGATTTGTCATGTGACTCTGTTGCTTCTTACCCTTGTTCCTGTTCCCACACTAGGCCACAGATTGGTAAGCAAAATAATAACTATATAGTGGCTTCATGTCCCTAATGATTATGTTAGGATGTTTTGCTCAGCAGCAATCAATAACTGGGGATTCTAAACAAAAGAGTGATCACTTCTTTCTCCATAGTGGCTCATATGTCTGATGCTCTCCTAGGTTTATTATGTCTGGTGTGAGGCACTTAAGGTGATGATAAAAAAATACAAACACACCCTGTGGCAGCCAGACAGGAGAACAGTTGAAAACATTCATACACTCTTTGTAGTTTACTACTTGATTCAGGGTTGCTATTGCCATGGGTACAGCACTTACAGGTGAGTGTAGAGGATGTTTGTCACATAGTAAAGCAAAATTAACACCTGACAGTGTGCATCTTTTGATGGAAACCATTACTACTGATGCTACCAACAGCCAAATAACTGACCATGGACTGCTTTCCTCTTATAAACGTTCCGTGTAATGGTTGTTGGTTTGCTTTTTCTTCTAGAACTCAGTGCTTAGGGGCACATTCTCTCATATTCCAGTGTTCTTTGCCCTAAAGCTGTTCCTTAGGTATTCTTTAGAAGGTAGTCTGTCTGTTGGGGTACATTACAGCTCACTGGGAGTGAGCTAAATTCTCCTGCCTTACACAGGAGTCAGCTTAATAACCTATTTTCAAAATAAGATCTCACCTTTCTGGGTGTGTTTAGTTAGACCATAGGAAGGGTGTGTGTGAAGGCAGCCTTTGTCTCAGGGGAGAGGGAAAGTAGTGAGAACCAGAAGCCTGGAAGATAAGGATGCAGACAACATACAGAGCACAGCAGGAGCTGGGGACTAGGACTCTTTACCTTATAGCCCTTCCTAGGTTCTGACTGCCATTCTTGTTGAGGTTTTTTTAGAACCTAAGAATGAGCTTCTTATGTTACATAAGCCATCTGAGCTTATTCTTGTCGTTTCCCAACATAATGTAATTTGCAGAGTTGCTGGGTGGGTGGGGAGGGACTACCTCTTGATTTATAAATGTAAAATAGGCTGTAAGACGAGACCTGAGCCCACACTTCCATATTTCTGCAAACCCTCAGGTAGCTCTAGGGAAACAGAATGCCACAAGTGTACCTCTATCTATTTAAGCCCTAGTATTCTGCAGAGAACTGCATCATGGGAAGATCTCGGTCTCCTCACAAGGTACCATGGCAACTGTGGATTCCAGCTCCCCTGTGTGCTAAGCTTCAACACTTTTAGTTCCAAACAAGGATGGAAAAAAAAACCTACCCAAATTTATTTTCTTTCTTCAAAGGTCACTTTTTATTGGAGGAAAAATAATAACAAAGACACATAATTCTTTTATGAAGCAGATTTGAAGGCATATAATGATCTTTAAGGCAAGGGGGAGAGGTTCAAATAAAAATAGAAATATGTGAATTCTACTTAAAGACAATTATAGGTACAGGAACCTAGTAATGCCTTTATTAATACCAAGAATGGCCTCTAGTGGTAAATTAACTCACCAGACAGACATGTGACTATCCAGTACCTAGTATGTTCCCTAGGCAATAACCAGGTCAAGCAAGTGCCATGTGTAAGAGAGGAATTTCTGCTAGATGTATGTGGGTTTCATGTTGCTCTTTGTACGAAGTGAAACCACGTGTAATTTTGGAATTAAAAATACACATTCAAAATACTACTCCATAAAAGTTCCAAGAGCTGAGAGAGAATTCACAGAATGCTAGAAAGAAAGTCATGGAAATCCCAGGATAGAGGGCATGGCTGGTATGCTACAGAGTAGTGAGTGAACCTAGCTTGAACAAGTTATTGCTTAGATTCAAGCAGGGTCCAAAAAATGGCATTGAGCTGTATTCATCCAAAGGACGAGGCAGCAGTAGATATGGCAAGAAGATGGTTCACAAAAATACCTGTCACATCTCCAAATGGAGAAAGGGCAGGACTGCGTATGTTGTTGGTGTCCTGTTCAACTGCTCTGGGGACACAGATTGTGCCAAGTGCTTCCTGTTACAACAACTTCAGGTTTCTACTTGAGGGCACTCTCTGATATGCTGGGCCAAAGTGAGACAGGGTAGTTATTGTCCATAACGATGATGGTATTTGGTGGGTAAATACCCTCAGCTCTTTGTCCATGCCCCATGGTAGGAACAACCCTGAGCTGTGTTATATACTATCTCCTAGTGTTTCCAGTAAGGTTGATCCATATGGTTACTGCAATTAATCCACAATCTCCCAATGACTGCCTTATCTCACCTCTCAATTCCCCACCACACTCATGATGATTTTGAGGATCTCTTGTTAAACAAACAGTTCACATTCAACTTGGCAGTCTGATTTTTGAGCACCTCAACATAAGACAATAGATCATAACTGTGCTTGTAAGTTTAAGTTTTTCAAAGTACACTTTAATCTCCCTTCTAACCCACCAACCCCCAGAGATAGTGGAAAAGAAAGGATACAGGGGAAGTGGGCCTGCTTAGAAATGGTTCTTTGGAGCAAATTTCATCTGTGTTGTCAGGAAATCAGCAGTTCAGTACACAGGTCAGCAGTGGCAGCTCGATCCACTTGCAAACACTTCACGGATACACCATCAGTCCAGTTTCGTAGTGTCGGGATAGCAGCAGAGGTTGCAGGACCTAGCAGGGACAGCTAGGCCTCAGCCGAATTGGCAGGGGTCAGCAGGAGGAGCAGGGCCAACAGGAATGCCAGGAAAAGTTCTCAGCTGTGCCTCTCTCAGTGAAGCAAAGATCAGTGAAGGCTCAAGAACAAGAAGTTTTTAGTTACGCAAGCAAGCCAGCTTAGCCCCGTCACTGTCCGTCGAGTCCTATTTATACTTCCTCTAAATGTCACATGTCCTCTATGGGTCTTGTCTCACCATGTGTCTTGCCTCAGCATATGAGTCTGTCTTGGCTGACATCATTCTGTCAATAGGCCGGAGTCCATGGAAGGGGCAAGAAGCTGCAGCATACTGCCAGAAGCATTTCTCTCTGTGGAGTCCCAACACAAGGAGCATAATGTAAGGCGGACCAATCCATGTGTGCCTTTAGCGGAGAAGCCTTCATTACGTCTCCTTTCACGGGCTTGCTTTAGCAGAATATCCTTTCACCTGTGTCTCCAGTGAAACGTTCCTTCATGAGTCTACCTTAGCCTTTCACCTGTATCTTCTGCTTCAGCGAAATGTTCCTTCACATGTTTGCCCCAGCAAAATGTCATCCAAAGAACCCTTAAGTTTCCACTTAATGTGGTGAGGTTTTTGTGTGTGTGTGTGTGTGTATGTGTGTGTGTGTGTGTGTGTGTGTGTGTGTGGTGAGGTTTTTTTTTTTTTGCTGTTGTTTGTTTGTTTGTTTGTTTTTTCAAATGACACAAGCAACAGTCATCTGGGAAGGGAACCTCAGTTGAGAAAATGCCTCCCTCAGATTTGCCTGTAGGTAAGTCTGTGTGGCATTTTGTTGACTAATGATTGATGTGGGAGGGCCCAGTCCACTGGGGGGTAGTGTCACCCTGAGCAGGTGGTCCTGAATTGTATAAGAAAGTAAACCAAGCAAATTATGGAGAGCAAGACATTCCTCCATGACCTCTGCTTCAGTTCTTGCTTGAGCTCTTGCCCTGGCTTCCCTTCAGGAGGGACTGTAAGCTATAAGATGAAATAAATCTTTTTCTTCACAAATTGCTTTTGGTTATGGTTTTTTCAAGCAATAGGAAGTGAACTAGGACACCAACTCTCTGTGATTTTACATCTAGACATTCTCCTTTACAACACTGCTCTTTGGACCAGGAGCTTCAGCTTTCTGCCATCTGAGTAGGGTAGCTCTGTGAGTCTACCAGGTGCAGCTGACTTGCTGTGTGATGTCATGACTGTTTTGTCTCACCAGCCTCCTTTGAGTGTTGTGAAGTCTTCTGGTTCCTTTCCACCAGAAGATGCAGAGATGTACTCAAAGAATCAGATTTACACACTTGGTAGCTCAGTGATAGAAGACAGTGGCACATGGTTGCTTTTTGGTATTTGAAAGTGATGACAGATCTAAGGGTGGAGGGTAGGTGGCAGCAAAGTCCTGGTCATATCTATTGGAAATACTACATTCCTGTCTTCAGTGTTGGAGGTGAATTTCGGCCCCTCACTGTGGAGATTTGAACCTCTTTTCTTGCCATAACTGTTTTCCAGCTAGCTAGTGTCCGCCCCATGGAACCGAGTTCCATCTTTTGTTGTGTTGCTCTTAAAACCACTTGCATAGTCAAGTTTGAACACTTAAAGCTGACAAAGAGAAGACTCTAGTAAAAGCAAACCAGTGATGGCTAACATGTAGTATAAATCCTCTTGTGGGTACAGTTAAAAGAGGTAATTAAAAAGCTATTAATTTTTTGAGACGATTGTGTAATATATTTTGGTCCTATTTAACTCATAGTCCTTCCCCTAACTCCTCCCAGACCCACACCCATCTTCCTACCCTCTCCCAACTCTGCTTCTCTTTTAAAAAAATAATCTATTCTGTCTAATTTGACAATATACTAGGTATGGAGCCCTCTACAAGAGTGGAGTTGACCAATACCCTTAAAGAAGCTATCAAGAGCAATGCTTTTTTGCGTATGTGCACAAAGCCAACTTTTTAACTCTCATTGTCTTTTCTTGATTATTCTATCTGAACCTAACCTAACTGTGGTTCCCTGGAGTTGGAATCCAATGGGACTGAGATGGTTTCTAATAAATGATCTTAGTATGTAACTTTGTTCAGACCAGAGAGGCAATCACATAGCTAATAGACATTAAAATGTCAAGGAGGATGTAATTATGAATTTTGAATTGCAAAAAATAGTTCTAAATAGCTGCAAATGTACTATATTATTGTCCTTTTGGTAACACAGTTTACTGGTAAGAGGCCAGTGGGAGCATCTTTCTGAAGCAGTTTCAGTCCCACTAATGCTTTACAGTTGCTCTGTAAGGTTACTGTGAAGCTCAAATCTTAGCTTGTGTGGGTATAAAGTGGACCTTTGTGACCACAGCCACCAGAGGGAAGTCTTTACTGTTTCTTTTCATGTTCACTCTGGACCAGGGCTTATTGAGAAGGTGACTTTGAGGGCCAAATATAGCCATAGCATAAATAACAAGCCTTCTATGGGTAGCTTTCATAATTGTCAAGTGAGTCTCAACAACCTTATCCATCCCAGAGACTTGAGAGGGTCTGAGAAAGTGTCCTACTCCAGTAGCCATTAACATCAGAGATGAAGGAGTTCTTCTGTGGAATGGCTGACCCCCTTGATGAAGGGCCTTCAAGGGGCAGAGATGGGGCTAGATCAAGATACCAAGACTGAGCCATCCTACAAACACATCTTCATCTAGATTATTCTTTGAAGATTCTATGTAAGATAAGACATTGATTATAGTTCTCAGAAATGGAAACTTTCTTGGAGATAAAATGATGAAGGTCTGAAAGGCAGAGAGAGATAGAATCAGGGTGAAAGTGGAGCTCACCAATCATAGCATGTACAGGCAAGATATTCAACCAATTATAACATGTATAGGCAAGATGTTCAGCCATCATATAGCATGAACAGGCAAGATATTCAACCAATCATAGCACATAGTACAGTCATGATGATCAACCAGTCGTAGCATGTATAGGCAAGATGTTCAAAAGGTGGGATGAAGCAGTAGGTACAGCAATGAGGGAACAGCTGTCCATACTGATGACGTTTTGCTGGAGCTGCCAGGTTGTATGTTATCATCTGTGTCAAAAGACAGGAAGCAGAGACATTTTAGGTAGGAACAGTAAGCATGATTACTTGGGAAAGTGGCAAGGCAGTGTATCAGTAGCTGCTGACATTAGGGATATGATTAGTTCCTGATAACAAGGTAGATGGTACCAAGATTACATCTTGGTGCCACATAGCTGACAACTACAACAGAATCTGCTGATGTGATGGGAAGTGAAATATTTGGTGCCAAAGGACTCCTTAGGAAAAGCTAAGGAAACCAGCTGATGAGTTATTAGAATTTAGACTTCTAAAAGTAGGGTGGGGTGACAGATAATCTGTAGGGAAAAGTCAAAAGACTTCTCAAACATCGGTAATAGTGGGTGAGAAAATGTAATATACACTAGGATTCTTTACCATTAAACTATAATATACCCGATAACAAATATAATGGCCAATGTTTAAGGTGTACAGGAAACGATAATGAATCCTTCCTAAGTGCAGAGCTCCAGGCAAGTGAAGAGATGAGCTGTGTTTCTAGACAATATGTGTCTTAATTCCCACTAAATTAATCCATAAAATGCCAGTAGTATTTTTTATAAAGCACATAATGAGAATAAATTGGCCAATTTCTTTTAAAGATGAGCAATATAGGATTATTATACCTTAGCAGGTATAAAGGTAAACTATGAGGTCACGTATAACAAATGAACAGATGCACAAGGTGTTACTATAAAAACAGAAGAGCAAAAACACATAGCTGGTAATCATGGTGGAGAATTTTCTTTTTAGTAAAGTACGAAATGAATAAGGCATATTTGACAAATTTGGATAGACTTGTATCTAAGTGATGTCTTCTATATAAAGATCACTGTAATACATATAGCCAGATATTTGTAGTGATACAGTTTTATGAAAATATGTTACATTAAAAAGACTGGGACTTTTGCTGAACCTCACAGATGAATTAAGAAGACACATTGTTATTGTTTTTGAAATAAAATCCCAAATGTCCAATTTACCAAATGAAGACTCAGGAGCCAGATGCTGTGGTGTAAGCCTGCTAACTCAGAGAGGCAAAGAAAGCACCCAGCTGACCCTCCTACTCCATCAATATCCCAGAAGGAAAAAGCCCTGTCTTAAATACCTTTCAACTCAATGTCCTTTCTTTCTACTTCCTGTGTTTTCTTATATTAACTCCCTGTCACCTGGTTGCTTGCTCTGCCTTTCGACCAGTGATTGACTTTATTTAATCCTGTTAACAGAAAGCTTCTTGGATTAAAGATGTGTGCTAGGGCTGAGCCACACCACAAGAAGAAACAGGTTTTTCCAGTTCACAATATCAGGGTTCACAATGTGATCAGATATCCTGCAACACACTGTCATCACTTAAGACTTAGCCTGCAAACCTACTGTATGCTCAGCCTGTTTGTTTAAGATGCCTTTTAGAGAACAATGTACCAACCTACTTTACTTGCTTTGGATTTCCCATGTAATCAGCTTTTAAGACCTAACCCAGTGGTTCTCAACCTTCCTCATTCTGAGACCCTTTATTACAGTTCCTTATGTTATAATCCCCAACCATAAAATTTTTTCATTCCTACTTTATAACTGTAATTTTGCTACTGTTGTGAATATAAACATAAATATCTGCTACGTAGGATATCTGATATGTGACCCCCCAAAGGGTTTGCAATCCACAGGTTGAGAACTGCTGATGAGCTAATTCATGGTTGTAATCTTAAATTACGCACTCTCACATGCCCATGACCCAGGGTGACGTACATGTATATGTTGTGGTAATCATTTGCTGAAAGCAACCAACATGTTGGACATAATCTTACACAACACACATCCAGCATAAATACTGAAAGCAACATGGATATAACTTGATGGTGGCATGTCTGCTGAACTGTGTGATTTCTGGGTCAGTTGTGTTCAGTAACTTCCCCTGTAAAACTTCATTAAATATTTCTGTAAAAAATCCTTCATTCTTTTCCTAGGTGATGTTTTCTGTGCTGTTCAATAAATAAATAAATAGCACAGACAGCAGTGCTGTCTGTATAGAGACAGAGGGATACCCAGACAGCAATAGGGACATAGTCAGATCAGATATAAAACAGACAGATTATAGACAGACCAGTAACCAAACTGCAGACAAATAGAAGAAGACATGGTCTGGGGCCAGGAGTGGAGAATTCCAACTGGAGCTCACTCTTGGTCAAACTAATCTAAGAAGAAGTACTGTGTTTTCATTCCTTAAAGTGACATTGACACACTTAATGGTGCCTCTGAAATTATCCTTAATGTGTTTAACTGAGCACAGATATTTGCAACATGTGAGAGTTTAAAGGTTGTAGAAATAAATATGTATGAATCATATACTCCCAAGTATAAATAAAACATCTATTTTGCTTCTCTTATTTTGAACTTGTCTCCTTTCCTACGCTTCTGTAAGTCTACCTACAGTAGTAAATTTAATATGGTATACTATAAAAGACTGAAGGAGGTGAAGGGGTTTGCAACCTCATAGGAAGAACAACGATATCAATCAACAAGACCACCCAGAGCTCCCAAGGACTAAACTACCCACTGCATATGTAGCAGAGGATTACCTTATCTGGCATCAATGGGAGGGGAGGCCCTTGGTCCTGTAAAAGCCCTTGGTCCTTGCTCCAGCATAGGGAATTCTAGGGTGCTGAGGCGGGAGTGGGTGGGGGAGCACCCTCATAGAAGCAGGGGAGGGGGGAGGGGATGAGGATTTTTGGAGTGGAAACTGGGAAGGGGGATAACATTTGAGATGTAAATAAATAAAATAACCAATAAAAAAGTGTTTCTTTAGGTTGGTGCTAATTTCTGATTTGTGTTGCTCCCCACTTCTCCAAGATAAAAGTAGGGGTGGGGAGAGGCAGTGGCATGTGTGGGCTGCAATGAGAATTCATTTGTTGTTTTCCAGACTTCTTCCTCAGGTTCATGTTAGGGAATTGTTGGTGCCCAGATACAGCTGGCCTTATGACCAGCTATTGTAATTGGCATCTGTGGCTGAGCCTCCATGCATGTTATAGGTTCTGTTTTCCCATCTGGCGACCTTTTCTGGCTGACCCAGCTCCGTTGGTACCCTCACCATGGTTTCATCTGAGGTTTACTTATACCTCCCAAGCTGTACTGCCCGTCCTACATCCCTCATCCACATGGTCAATTGGAAAATCCAAGGTCTGCTTCCTAGAGGTGGCAGAGAATTCTAGGTTCTGGGTTCCACATAAAGAGGTGACAGATGAATGTTCAGGTAAACTGCAATTTTGGCTAAATATAACTAATCTATGTAGTTCATGAACTTCTCAATGGTTGTGTGCCTCAGATATTAGGGCATCATTACACTATAAAACCCATTCGTTATTTTTTGAGCCAGATGTCCTGCAGTTTTATTTGTTAAATCTGCCAACACTAGGCAGGTAGGAGTCAAAGTCATCTTGCTGGTGTTTAGCATAAGTCCTCCTTTATTCTGCCTAGGTATCCCACATACTGGGTTGATTCACTTGGACCCACTTCAGCTGGAGCTGAGGGCTGAGCAAACAGTGTCTCTTCCCACAGTTTGTTTGGGAAATGAGGCTGAGGCTCTGCTGTTTTTCCTTTGCCCTCAATTTAACTCTTAACTCCTTCAATCCAGAGCAATTAAGCTAAGAGTCATATCTATGATGGACACAGGGACTCTGCCCTTCTCTCCGTCCAGCAGGATTTGCCTTAGTGCCTCCAAGATCTTTAAAAGGCAAGAGAAAAAAGTATTTAGAAAATTTCCCTCTATCTTCAAAGACTGGATTGAGAGTCTATTATCTTACTGTGAGTTGAGTCCCTACTTTGAACATTAGCTGAACATTAATTCTTGGAATCCCTACAGATAAATTTAAACTCCTGTCCTGGTCTCCAATCTAAGGACAGCTGAATTCCTCTGATCAATTAGGAAAAAACCGAGAAGCTATCATTTTCAAGAAGTCAGAAACAGGCTTGTTACACAAAAATAAAGAGGCATCAATGATTTTACTTAGCTCATTAATTATTGAATGAACTAGTCCATTGCTAAAAGGGATTCCAACTGGAACTTAGGTTGCAAAGAATTGTATTATCTAAAATAAAATTCAAGTACATTGCTTAAGACAGAAAACATTGTTACCAGTTGTATGTCTCCAAAATAACTGATACCTCTGTACACAAAATATCTTCATTAATAAAAGTCAGTCAAAGACACACACACACACACACACACACACACACACACACAAGCAAGTGTACCCTTGTATACATCTGTAAAATTAGATAGTTCCTTCAGGGTACACTAAGCCATCCAGTGCATAGCTCTCTGCTAAAGAAATATTCAGGTATTTCTTTCCTCCTAGTCTACCACATTTTATTCTGACAAAGTATTCGCTAAAAATTGATGTAGCCTATGTAATACTGAAAGATAATTAAAAGAAGAGCTGTAAATGGCCAATAAAAATGCCCAACCTCATAAACACATGGATGGAAGATGTCCTTCAATTGAAGAATGGATACAGAAAATATGGTTCATTTACACAATGGAATATTATTCAGGTAGTTAAAACAAGGACATCATGGATTTTACAGGCAAATGGATGGAACTAGAAAATAACAGCCTGAGTGAGATAACCCAGTCCCCAAAGGACATGTATGTGGTATGTACTCACCGGTAAGAGTACATTAAGTACAGGATACCCATGATACACCAAAGAAGCTAAACAAGAAGGAAGGCCCAAGTGAGGATGCTTGAATCTCATTTAAAAGGGGAATAGTCATAGGAGGTAGAGGGAGAGAGGGACCTGGATGGGAGAGGGGATAGGGAGGGAAATGGAGGGATCATCAGGATCAGATGTGGGGAGAGACAGGAGAGAGGGCCAGAGGGCCAGGAGAAGGAAAGAAAATCTGTAGCTACTGGAGGTGGGGGGTAGGGTGGTGGGAAATCTCTAGGAAGTCCCAGAGACTTGAGATGGGACAGGCTCCTAGGAGTCAATGTGAGTGACCTTAGCTGAGATGCATACTAATGGGGATATGGAACCTGAAGAAGCTTCCCTCCTGTAGCCAGGGAGGACCCCCAGAGTAGGAATAAGGACACCAACCCACCCACAAAACTTTTGACCCAAAATTTGTCCCGTCTAAAAGAAATGCAAGGTCAAAGATTGAACAGAGATTGAAGGAATGGCCAACCAATAACTGGACCAACTTGAGACGCATCCCATGGGCAAGTACCAATCCCTGATCCTATAAACTTTGTTATGTTTGCAGACAAGAGCCTAGCATAACTGTCCTCTGAGAGGGTCTACACAGTAGCTGACGATGCAGATACAGAGACCCACAGCCAAACATTGGATGGAGCTCAGGGACTCTTACAGAAGAATTGGGGGAAGGATTGAAGGCCCTGAAAGGGATAGGACCTCCACAGGAAGGCCAAGAGAATCAACTAACCTAGACCCTTAGGAGTTCTGAGACTGAGCCTCCAACCAAAGAGCATACATGGGTTGGACCGAGGCCTCAGGCACATAAGTAGCTGATGTGCAGCTCAGTCTCCATGTGGGTCCTGCAACAATTGGAGCAGGGCTGTGCCTAAAGCTGTTGCCTGACTGTGGAATCTGTTCCCCAGTAGGGCTACCTTGTCTGGCCTCAGTGGGAGAGGATGCATGTAACCAAGAAGAGACTTGATGCACCAGGGTGGGGGGATACCTGGGGGGTGCTCACTCTCTCAGAGGAGAAGGGAAGGGGGGATGGGGGTGAGGGACCCTGTGAGGGGGGACCAGGTGGCAGTGATTGGGATGAAAAAAATAAATTAATTAAAAAAAACAGCACTAGTGTTTCACTGGTTAATCTGCAGTATGGGTATATAGAGACTCCTGTGCACTAATGTTAAAATTGTAAATTGGTGATATCTTTTGGATTATGGTTGTCATGTCTATTGAAACTTTAAGTGTTTGTATATTTGGCCTAGGGAATTCATTTACAGGAATCTCCTCAGGAGAAAGAGACACACAGCATGCAAATGAGTAAGTGTGAAAGTGAAGGAAGATTGCAAGTTCAAGGCCGGACTCAGCTTCCCAGGTAGTGGGATTATGGATGTGTACCACCAAACCTAGCTTCAGTTCACTTTGGTATTATATAAACTACTTTACTGAGGTATAACAACGTTCAAAAGTTTCCCCAATGCTGAGAGTTCGGTATTATTTTACCCCAAAGCATAGAGTCAAGTATTGTTGAGAGATCATCTTTGTTCATATGTTGGTATATTTTCTTCCATCCTCCCTTCTGTCCATACATACATTGGAGAAGAATTGTTCTGACTCTGTAACAGCAGTAATAAAGACTTTGTTCACAGCTATGGTGATGGTTGTCAAGGATACTGTCAGCCGTAGTAAGGTACAGAGAATAGATTCAATTGATTGCACATGGCTGAGAGGTGATTCTGAGAATAGATTGATGGAGTCAGTGGATGGAAAATTACTTGGAAGGTATATCAAAGGTAGTAAGAATCTGTAGTTGGACAAGGATCCCCTAAAAGTGCATGTCATGGAGTCTTGGGTTCTAGGTGGTTTGATTGGCAGGAGATGGGATCTTTTAAGAAGTGGGTCCTACTGGGGAGTCTTTAGGTCACTGAGACCTTAGTCATAGGTCAAACTCATGATTCTCCTGTCTTGGCACCCCAAGTGCTGGGGTTACAGGTGTGTACCTCATACCCAATTAAGCTCTCGAGAAAGGTAGAGGAAATTTAGTATAAGACAAATATTTCCCTTGAGAGAAAGAGAGAATGTTGTATCAGAGAAAAGGCTGATAATAGAAATAGTAGCTACATAATTTTCTAATAGTCCTGTTTATAATTCAGTGTAGTTCCTAAACTTTGAGTTGTGACCCCTTTGGGAGGGGTCACATATCAGATATCATGTATATCAGATATTTACATTACAATTCATAACAGTAACAAAATCACAGCTATAAAGTAGCAATGAAATAATTTTATGGTTGGGAGGATCACCACATTATTAGGAGGGTTGAGAACTGCATAATGCCTCTTGATAAAAAGGGAGAAAATAGCCTACTTCCTCTCTAACAAAATTCACATCTAAAACCTCTATAACAACAACAACAACAGCAACAACAACAACAGACTAGTCAGATGGTGGTAGTACACATCCTTAATCTCAGCACACAGGAGGCAGAGCAAGGGGATCTCTGTGTTTGAGGATGGCCTGGTCTATAGAATGAGTTCCAGGACAGCCAAGGCAACATAGAGAAATGGTGCCTTGAAAAACCAAAGACAAAACCAAAGCCCAACCAAACAAAACCAACTAAACTAACCAGAGGAAGGCACAAGAGCCTTCAGAAGTGAAGATCACAGGGAAACTGTGCTCTTACAGTTGAGTGTTGAAAAGTAGGCAGCCACCCAGAAGCCTGACTAGACAAACCCGCGATGAGTAGAGTACACTGGAGTGGTGTGCAGCCATGCCCCTTCATTCTGAATCTTCTTGGCATACTTGTGTCTGGCTCTTTTCTTCCAGGCACCCCTTCTGAGATGAGGGTTTTATGACCCACTTGAGAGAAATCAGTAAGCTCTTTCCTGGCCCACTTCAAAGACATGTGGGAAAGAGGCAAAGACTTACCTCCTTCTGCTGCTTCCTAAAAGGCAAGGTGTCATGTTGGGGTGATATGTTACCTCCCTGTCAGGGCATATTGATTATTATTAAATTAAATATTAAACATTGGGTTTGGATTTTTTTGGTTCCTCAAAGAAGCATTAATTTTACAGTTGATAACATATAGAGTCCATGCTTAGCCTCCAAAGAAGGCATAATTTTAATTATTAAGACACAGGAAAGAGACTTGGTGTTAGAGGTAAGAGGTATTTGTTTAGTTTGTTGGTCTTAACCAATTAATTAGACAGCCTTGAATAAGCCACTCAGATTTCTTGATGTCATTCTCATCAGTAGGGTAGATGAATGTATAGCATTGGCCTATTCACAAGCATCTCTGGGTTTATGTCAAATTGTTGTATATTGGTTTGGCTTTCCTCTGATCTTGGCTAAGACTGTCTTGGGCAGTCTTAACACCATTGCAATTGGGTCAGTGTATGTGTCTTTCTGTTCATCCATGAGAAATGCTTTTTCTTTTTTTGCATCTCTTCACTTTGTTCTATCTGGTAGAAATCTTCCTGTTGCCCCGCCCCTCCTACCTTGGCCTCCTATGTTGGTGAGCACTAGTGTTTACCTGGATGGAAAAGATTTTGAATTTGGAAGGATTAACTGGAGGGAAAGAGCATGTGATGAATTGGTGTGGGAAGCATGGTAAGCCGTGTGTAGATAGCCGACCTTATGGAGGAGACCTCTCCTCCCTCCCTTTTTCCTACCTTCTCCTCCAGGCCAGCTCCCCACCAAAACCGTGCTGTTTAATTATCTTTGCTGATAAAGGCAGATGACAGTCATTCAGCTCCAGAGTGAGCGACAGGAGAAATTAATGGTGAGTCATTTCACAGACTTCTTCTAAACCTCCCTGGAAGCTAAGCTGTGTTTTTACAGCTCCTGTGCTCTGCAGAGATGGTAATTTCCCCCTCTGGCGACCATTACGGTGCTTTATATAGCACAGTGAAACAACACAGCACATTAACCTTTGTAGGTGACACAGTCAGACCATGCCTTCGTAAGCAGAGGGCTCTGACGCAAACATATGAGAATGAGACACTGTTTTACTGTAGCGATTTCTTTGTATAGCTCACTCCCTGGGGCCCGAGAGACATTTTGAAAGAATCATAGATAATAATAACAGCCTTGTCTCTTTCTCATGGGGGTGGTGACGGGTCATCACACATGGACAGAAACGCCAGCAGCTCGTCCGGTAGCCTTCTCTGGAGTCATCTTGCTCACCTATGATTTCCCCCTAGGGTTATTGCAATAGCCTTACAACTTGGTTCCTTGTGTCTACTTCGGTCCAGCATCATATTTCCAATTCATCAGCTGGTGAGACACTTTGAAATCAAAGTTAGATCTTGTCACTGCTACCACTTACTCAGAGAAGGAGCCGAAGCCTTTCCAGTGCCAAATGGCCTCAGACTGGCTGTAGTGACAATGGAGTCTTCTTTCCACATTGGATGTCTGGTCTCACTTCCTGGAGGAACTTGTCAGCTGTGTCTTGGGAATGTTTTCAGAAAACAGTCACATTCCTATTATGTACATTTCTTTCTTCAGAAGAAAAAAGGAAACCTTAAATCCTTTCTGGTTCATCTTTTGCTTATCATTGTGATCTTGATTATGTTATGCTTTCAAGTTGTATTTTGACCTTGAGATTTCCAGTTCCACCTGCTTTGACACCTTCTCATTGGTGGTGGGAGTTATGGTCCTTTCCCTTCAATCTAGGTGGCCCCGTGATTATATTGGAGTGGCATAGTATGTATTCTATGGCTTGATCATAAAATTGTGTACAGCTTCCAGCTGGTTCTTTGGGAGATGTTTGCTCATGAAATGCAGTCTATGCTATAAGAAAAGAGAGAGACCACAAAGAAAAGTCATAGTTAGATTGTTGTTTAACAGCCCCATCTGACGTTGGATCAACTTCTGGGAAGCTGAGTGAGTGAACCTTTGAATGGTTTCAGCCTCATCATTCAGGTAGTCCCAACACAAAACAGAGATGAGCCACTGTTGGGGTACAGCAAACAATACCCCAAATGATGGTGCTGTCACATGATAAGCACTGGTGCATCGAAAGAGTTGAACAAGATCTTTGAAACTGTCTTAGAAGCAAGGACTTTCTGACCTCTTGTTTCCCCAACCTAAGTGCATTGAAGGACTGACTGCCTTTGAAGTTCCCTATCTGACTTGGGAAACGTCTTCTAAAAGAAATGCAATTGTTTTAAACTCCCTTCCAGGAAAGATTATCCACAGAAGAGACTGAAAGTCGCCACATCCAGACAGACTTTTCATCTATTCTTCTGAGGCAGCTTTGAGAGCTCACCCCTGGGATATGCCACATGCATATGCATGGCGTCCGCCTTCCTTTAACTCCCCCAGAACCTAGAACAGCTCTGTCCCCAGCTATTGTCTCATCTCTGCACGTATTCACAAACCATTTACTGTCTATCAAGATTACCCACACTCCTCATTTTCTTCTCCTCTATGAAGAAGGGACTATAAGTTTCTGAATCTCATTGGATTATTGGATAATGGCTTTTTTGTGATGCTGTTAATAAAGCTGTCTATTATTCTCTAATTGTAGTGAACTTCTAGAGGTTCTCCCCTTTCTATATTGTAATGAAACTAACTGGTGACAGAACTTGCTGGTCTCATTTGAGGATAGGGGAAGCATTCATAGAAGGATGGTGGTCTTGAACTGTTACTTTGTGTTACTTAGATTACTCTGCGAAGTGCTATGATAGCAAACAAATCTTCACAGCATGCAGCTTCACATCATCCATCTTAATTCCATTCTAAATGGTGACTCTGAGATCCATTTTCCTTCAATGTGATAGCTCTCGGTATCTTTGAGGTTCCTCTGAGTCTTGTTCTGTATTTCTATAGTTTAGTTTCTATCTACAAGAAGGAGGAGGAGGAGGAGGAGGAGGAGGAGGAGGAGGAGGAGGAGGAGGAGGAGGAGGAGGAGGAGGAGGAGGAGGAGGAGGGATAGAGGACCTGATAGGAATCTGTGTAGCAGTGTTTCTAGTGAACTACATGACCTTTACTCACAAGCCATTATCTAAAACTCACACTTAGAGCCCCATTCCAACTGCAAGAAAGTCTGGAAAGTGAATAGGTACTTCATGATAAGAAGCTAGGTTGCCTAGCAACTAGCCCATTTCTGTCACCCAATGTCTCAGTTTCTTTGCTGTGAACAGAGACAACAATGTCAACTTCATTAGGTTGTTGTAAGGATTAAAATATAAGAAATTGTCTCATCTCTAAAGGTTTTGAAAGGATTATACTTTTCTTAGTTACAATCCAGCAACACATAGTAACATGACAGTCAGTAATGTGCCACATTTACCATGATAATCCCATTAGATTCATAGTGGAGTTGAAAAATCTGTATGTTTAAGTACACAAATGCTACTGCATTGCAGTTGCCTGTAACAGACAAGACAGGAACAAGTATATTTGTAGTCTAGAAGCAACACATTATAATCTACATCAAAGTGTTTAGTAGGCTGTTCCATCTGTTCAAATAAGTATGTTCTAAGACATTGACATAATGACAAAATCATGTATTGATACATTTCTCAGACATATTCTGCCCATCTAAGCTCGGATCAGCTGTATCACAATGTCTCCTATCAGAGACAAAACCTAAGGTGATAGATAGAACTCTCTATCATTAGTCAGGATTTCTGTGATAGTGGATGATGGTTTGCCACTGGCTCTCCCCTGGGCAAATCTGACCATTAGCATGGGAACCAGTATATGGGGCATGAACGCACAGGTGTTTCTTGCCCAGGAAGCAGAACAAGAAGCTACCGAAACAAGCCTCTGCTTGATGTTTTTCAAACTAGCAGGAAAAAGTCTTAGGAACACAGCTGGTCCCTCACCAGGCTATGCTCAAGTGGGACATTAGGCAGGCATTCACTTCTTTCTCCCTAGTTTTGTATGACAATGGTTTCCACAGCGCCTGTGTGCTTCATGTAAACAAAAGCATAGGAAAAAGATCAGCGGAAGGAACTGAAACATAATAATGACTTTTACAACTCTGCTAACCACAGGGTCTTCAGGTCCATGCCCTCCCTAAAGTACTTCCACTCTGAGAAACTGTGGCCTTTTTACTGGTAAAATGGGCATAATGCTGGCAGAGTGGTGCAGTGGAAGCCAGGCGATGCACAGGATGCACAGGTAAGGAACTAACTCTGGAGAGCATCTCTCAGCTGTCTCAGTTATGAAGTGGGGACAGAAGTGCTTCTCCTATGACTGCTTGAGAAGCAATGGGCCACAGTCTTGTCATTATGCAGCTTCAAAACTTTCAAAGCCATTTTTCTGATGATGAAGTTAATAGATGATACTTGGAAAATATGAGAAAGCATATCCATATCTTCAAATCTTAAGAATAATTTGTACATCAGACTTATTTAACCTTTATAGATGGTGGGGAGGCTATGCCTTCTCGGCTAGATAAGATACCCAAATGTGCTTCCTAAACCTGAAGCTGCTCATAGTACTTGCTCTAACTGCAGATTGAACAAGTCTCTCTGTAGCTCCATGGAACATAATTAGAGGACTTAAAAATGTTGATGTTCTTTGACCTCATAAATCTCCTAAGAATCTCTCCTAGAGATAGAATCCTTGGCTGGATATTACTCAGTAGTATAATACCTGCCCAGTATACATGAGGCCCTGGGTTTTTAATCTCTAATATATAAATATATAGATATAATCCTAACTACAGTCTAGATTTATGGGCAAGGAGCTAAAGGCTGTTTCTAAGTTATTTATAAAGGCAAAGAGATGAAAATTTAAATATAAGCCTTTATAGGTATATAAATCACATAACATTCATGCAGAGGAATATTTTGTGACATGTAAGAATAATGTTTATGCTGTATTTTTAATGGCATAGAAAAATCCTTCATAAAAACACACCGGATAAGGAATCACATTTACAGTTTTATAACAGCTGAGTTCTAGTGTACAGAATAATGACAAGAAAGAGCTAATCCCAAGCAAACTGTATTGTATCTGGGAGGCAGAATGTGAGAAACTTATTTTCCTGTGCATTTTCTTCCCATGCATTTACATATATTAAAAAGTTTCCACATAGAGAGAGACAAGAAAAGCCACTTCTTGGTTCTTGCCTGGAGCGGAGGAAGTCTTTTTCTGAGTAATGTAACTGTAAAAAGTCAGACATTCAAAACTTCCCCAACAGCGTCTAGATTTTAAGATGAAAATATATTCTAAAATAATCACTAACTAAATAATCAGATTCTAAGATAAAAGGCTGTTTTTTTTTTTTTATTTTAAACTTTATTCTTTTAGTTAGGAATTACACTGATCTAGAAAAATGGGAATAGATTCTCCTTGGAGATTCATGACCTTACCAGCCTTTGGTAGTCAGTTAGGCTTCTAGAACCAGGCATGATTTCCCTCCTATTGAGCAGATCTTATGTCCAGTTGGACTTGGTTACTGCCAAGATCTGAGTGCCACAGTTTCACCTTAGGGATGTCTTGCCAAGCTAATCATTGCTGTGATTCATAGGTGTCACAGCTGGACAGACTATTGATTGCATCTCTCTATTGGCAGCTTTCATAACACCTTCTGGTACTGGGAGAGCTAGACCACAGGAAGGGGGTTTTCAGGCTAGATTCAGCTTGAATCTTCTGAATCCCTAATCTGAAGCATATGGTCTCTTCAGCAACCCCCAGAGGCAACCAAAGGCAACAACAATAGCCTTTATTGTTTTGGGAATCACGTGAACTACTGTGACCAAAATCTTAGAGGTTTCTCTTGCTTTGTATTGGAGTTTTTGTTAGATAGTTGATGGCTCTTGTGGAAGCATTGTCAGTCCATGGGACATAGCTTCACTTATCCTTATGCCCATAGATAGGTGAAGTACTGACTCTGTATCAAAACAGGTTCTCTTTGCAACAAAGAGCATTACAGAAAAAGCATCACATCTGGTCATAATGTAGAGATCAACTGGTTGTGGGGCTCTCAGCCTCAAAAGATAAATCCACAGCACATCTTCCTACCAAAGGCTCAGGGAACCTCATGGAAGAGGGGGTGGAAGGATTGTAAGAGCCAGAGGGGAGCAGTAAGTCTGCTGTGAGATTATGTCCCCTAGAGATGACAGGGAAGCTACATCACAAACAATATGGCTGCCTAAACAAGACCTGAACAACGACAATAGCAATAGATAGGCTAACACAGAAAGGGGAAATAACCTCATGGGGTTCTATCCCTAGGCAAAGAAGTACAGATCACTAATTGCTGTTGAGAAAGGGAAACATATTCCCTCCCAAGGATGAGGCTTCTAATTATCTAATACAAATGGATGAGTTTGGAAATCATATACACACAAGCAACACTAAATGTACTTAGCAGATTTCATGTGTGTGTGTGTGTGTGTGTGTGTGTGTGTGTGTGTGTGTGTATGCATGTGGTACATATATGAATAAAGAAAAGTGGCTACCAGTTTGAGAGAGAATGAAGATGAACACTTGAACACTGGAGGGGCTAAATAGTGGAAGGGGAATGGGGGAGGTGATAGTGCTATAATTATATTTTAATTAAAATTTACAAAAAGAAAGAATTACTCCTTACTTGGGATACCTTGTGGAGAATTCACCTACTTTAGGCCCTGGGTTGTTGTTATATATCAGGTTGTTGATAGATGTTGAGTAGTCTATAGATAGATATTAGCAAGATCCATGGATCTCCTAACATTATAATTCAGTATGACTATGCATGTACATTTTACTGGAACTGGAATCCATAGCTTTTGTGAGATTTTCTAAGGTGCTTTGTAACTCTAAGGCTTTGAGGCTCTATAGTGAGCTCCATGTACCTGGGCAATTAAGGTCTTCAAAGCCAACTGATTACATATAGGTGACAGTGGATAAAAGCTCTCTCTAGCATCTGTCTTTGGATGGCTGACTGCAAGGTGATCTCTAATTCAAGTGAACTAAACTACTATGAGAGCAAATTCATGTGTAGTTGCAACGCAAGTGACATCACAGTTTGAGACCATGCTTTACCACCTTTGCCTGGCTCTGGAAAAGCTTCCTTGTAAACCAAGCTCTTCTTTGTATGTGCTAAAACAAGAGAACAGGAAAAAGTCTTTCCCAGGGAAAACCCCCCCAAGAAGTCAGCCCTGAAATCATACATACACAAGTAACATCATATGGACTAAAGTTATTTATAAATATATTTTATTTTATATAAATATAAATATATTATATTTATTTATAAATAAATTCATATTTATATAAAGGTGATAAATTTAAATTAATAAACAATCTTGTTAAAAGCTCTCATAGATTTTCTTCCTGGATTTCAGTTGGATGGGGTTCAGTTGAACGAATTTTGCCTTTATAGTCCCTCAGTGGAGGAAAACTTTAATCTGTTTTATGTTCACAGAAGGTTAGGACAATTAATATCATGGAAACAATGCCATAAATAGTCCAAGAGATAGCTGTGACTATACTGTGATGCATTAGCTTAATTCTCTCCAGTGAATGGCTTATCATCTATGCTGGCAAATGTGGCTTGTGGGCAATTAGCACAGATGCTTCTCTAGAGAATCTATAGTGGGTTATGAGAGATCAGTGACAAACCCTACCACTAGTTCTGGCTTGATTAAGCCATGTTGATGGTGACTTGTGGGACGCTTGTAGACTCAAGGGAACAGTTTTACTATATGTTCACTAAAGCTTGAATTTATCCCTCAGACGTTCATATGCAGAAAACTTAATTCTCAGATTTATATGTTAGTGTATTTGGAAGTACTTTAGGAAGCATTTTGATTGGCTGAAGTCATGAGGGGTGGCCCCTGTGATGACATTGATGGATCTATAAGAAGATCAAGAGAGGTGACTAGCATCCTTGCTGTGTCGTGCCATTTGTTATCTACTGTGTTAGGATAAGAAGGTTTTCACGGCATCCAAATCAGACATTATGGCCTCGGAGCTCCTGACTCTGTGAGGGCAAACCAAACGAACCTGTATTTGAGAAATCAGTAATCTCACTTCAAGCATCTGAAAACAGGCTAAGGTACAACATGGAAAGCATATTAGAATGGAGAGGCCAGGGTTTTGGTGCTACACTGGGCACCAAAGCTGTGTGCAAACTGAGATAAGTCATCTTTCCTACTGGAATAACTGTCTAGGGTTTTGCCTATAGCACAGTACTCTGAAGTTGTTTTTTATTTCTCTGAGTCTTAACTACAGAAGTTTGAGTGACCATGAAGTCTTGAGGAGGTTCAGAGGCAAGCCAAAAGTTCTAAGTTAGGGAAACCCTATTTTTTAATAACTAGGGCTACATTGTGGCTAGAGTAACAGGCACATAAGGAATCTTCACTCAATGCCATTGAAGCATCTCTGTGTAGTGTGCCGTTTCAAGCACTCAACTCTCTTATTTTTTCACTGGACAATTTATGGTCCACAAAACCCAAAGCAGATTTACCTCAGTGTCAATGTGGTAAAAAGTTGCTCTTTTGCCTGCAGTTGTTCACCAGCAAGTTTTGCTTTGAGCTATAGAGTGTTCTTGATGGATGAAACATATAGCAACGCCACAACCCATGACCCAAGATCAGGCACCATTTATTAACATTTCCCAGTGGAACAAAGGAGAAAGCACTGCAGAAAAACAAGGAGACATCTTTGTGAAAAACGAAGTTCTCTAATTTTGTTTTTCACTATTGAAGGTCTTGCTGAGTCTGAGCCAACAATCTTAGGTACTACTGACTAGCATGTGGATAGTTCACAGGGTTTCTGAGTAAAATAATTTCCCACAAGTATTATCTTCAAACACGGGTGTTATGCTAAGCATGACAGAAAAACATGAGGAACTCGGCTGGTGGAGATCTGTGGTGGTCAGGAGGCTCTCAGGAGACCCATATACCAACTAGACTGTCATTCAAAAATTTGAGATATTTATTCAATAGCTCCTTTGTTGTTTTTTAAAATAAAAACTCCATGAAACATTAAGAGAGATGCTAAAATTGTTTTTTAAGGATCTTGACGCTCAAGTCTTGGTTTCATTTCCTGTTGCTGTGATAAAATACTTCAGCAAAGGTAATTCAGGGGAGTTTCTCTCACAGTTACAGGTCATCACAGCAGGTAACCATAATGGCAGGGGTGTGGAAGAACTGGTCATGTTATATTCACAGTCAAGTACAGAGAGTAGTAAAGAATTGACATGTATGTTTCTGGGTTCAGTTCACTTTTTCCACTCTTACTCAGTTCAGGACGTCCTGATGAGAGACCAGTACCACCTCATTTCTTGATTCTCTCTAGCCTGGAGATCATCAAGTAGACCAGTTTGCTGGCCAGCTAGCCTTAGGCAGCCTCCTGTCTTTGTCTTCCCAGTGCTGGAATTACATGCTCATGACATTTTGCCTTTTTAAAATAGAAAATGTGAAATTAAGCCCCCATGCTTACAGAGTTCTCATGCTTACAGGGCAAGTTCTTCTTGCTGACTGAGATCTCTCCAGTCCTATGAGTTCATTTTTAATTAAAAACAACAACAACAACAAAAACTGTAGGTGTTACACTGGAAATCAACAGCACTTGACAACACATTTTAGAACATATTCGAATACTAATCCATAGCGTCAGTGGGGATGCAGGCCCACTCACCTTTATAACAAAAATGGCACAATTATTTTTGGAACTCAGTAAGGCAATGAGTAGCAAATACTTTACAGCTGAAAAACTCGTTTGTGTCCTAGCCTTTACTTGCCCAGTAATTCATATCAAGAAAATTACTAAAGATGTAGTTCTGAGGTCACTCGCTGAGGTAACTTTTAAAAAGCATAAAAAGTGATAGAAACGCAGCAGAAAATGGGTTCAATAAATAACTTCTGTGACAGTCATACATGGTAAATGATTTGCAAGCACTGGAGATGTTACTACAAAGGTACTTGTGGCTTTAGAAAGGTGAGAGTTCATGGAGACCCAGGCCTACACAAAGAGCTACGATGATTAATGACTGCCGAGAGGGAGAGTTAGCTTCTTCCAGGTATGAGCACACTAATTTGTTACCAAATAAACAACAACAACAAAATGAATTCAGGAGGTTTCATTTGTGTGTGTGTGTGTGTGTGTGTGTGTATGTGTGTGTGAGAAAAAGAAAGAGAGAGAGAGAGAAACATCTATATCGCTGGGATAACCAAGGTGATGGGACATCGAGCAGAGGCACACAGACATTTTGTTCCATTGGATCCAGTGATGTCTCAAGATCTTGTCCGGGAGAGACAGGCTTATATCTTTACTGAATAGTTATTTAAAGCTGAATTTGTTGAATTTTAGAATAATCAAATCTTATTAACCATTGAAGGGACTGAAGACAGCAATGGGCCTGCCATGAAATAGTCTCTTGCACACTAAGGTGAAACCTCTGTTGACTGCCATAAAAGCCTTGCAAGGTGTTCATTCTCCAATCAGGACTCATTTGTCTGGCTTGTGAGTAAATAAAAACCCAAGTGTCCACTTAGGGAGCTCTCTATTATTCCTGGAAGACCGCCATCACAGCTGGGCCTGTCATAGTCATCTTCACACTCGACCTTTATTGTTGATACTTTAATCTTAACCTACAAAACAGTTCCCTTAGCTCTTCCCATGGTTACCATATCTCAAAGAACTCTCAGGGTACCATCAAGTAACTGGTCTACACTAATTGATAGTATCGAAATTTGCCTTCTAGCGTGACTACCTTCTGTCTCACAGAGACTTCCAAGCAGCAGCAGCAGCAGCAGCAGCAGCAAGCACAACCAGGACCACAACCACCACCACAACAACCCACTTCATCCAATGGCACATCAGGCTCTTACCTTCTTAACGGTTTTTCTTCCTGGGTAGAACACTTATTCATGACAGGCCTCTCATAAAAACACACACCCTCATACATGCATACATGTATTTAAGCAGAGACAGACGTATGTATGATAACATGTGGGTCATTTTAATTTTATATAATCTACATAAAATCCATGAATACACACGAAGAAATAACCTATAAAGTAGAAAATTCAAAATTAAATATTTTTCAGTTTTTGTAGAGTTGTGATTAAATTTACCATGGTATTACATCTCAATGGACCTAGCATAAATGGAAAGTACCAAAAATAGAAAACACATTTAAACCAGCAAATGCATTGGATGGCACATTTAACAACATAGTATAGCACCTGCAGTGTCTCCGTCCCTCCTCATAAGTGGAAGAGTGAGAGTGGAGGGGGCGGACAGGGAGCCGAGACTCGCTCCTTTGCCCAGTATCAAGACAAAGGTTAGACTTCCAGTTGCTAGCTCAGGAAAAAGTTCAAATTATAGATGGAGGTTCAAGAAATAGTACAGACTGAGCAGGACTTATGCACTTATATCTTTAGAGGTTATATATGTATGTATGCATGCATGTGTGTGTTTATGAATGTATGTATGTATACAATTTATGATTAAATAAGCCATGAACCTGAGAATAAGAGAGGAGTGTATGAGAGAGTTTGAAGGGAAGAAAGGAAAGGGGAAAAAGATGTAATTATATTATAATTTCCAAAAAGAAAAGAAATAACTTCTAAAAAGAAATTCTGCCACATTTTACAAAAGAACATTTTCTGTTGACTGTATATTGCTTTTGTACCAATGTAAAGTCAATATATTGAGAAACTCTAAGTGCGTATCTCTCGCCATTAGATGGGGATGCAGTTCTTACCCACTGAAGTTACTGGTTGTATTCCTTCCCTCCATTCTCAGTGGTTCACACCACACAACCTGCCTCTCCTCATTCCTGATTTCTCTTTCATGCCAGCCTCTTCTATAATTTCTTCTTCCTCTCTTTTAAATTCATTTTCTAGAACTATGTCTTTCCACCATCTATCCTTTATCCTTCTAAGTAAAAAAATTAAAATATAATCATATCATTTCTCCTTCCCTTTCTCCTTCCAATCAATACCTTCTGTGTACAGGCCCCACCTTGTTCCTTCTTGAAATCACGGTCTATTTCTCTTTAATCGTTATCGTTACATATTGTAGCAAAGAGACGTTTCCTTGATGAATGGCGAGAGCTACACTTATCTGTGCATATAAGGATAGATATTTAGAATGTAGCTAGTAACTATACTGTTAGTAAAGTGGTAGTACTAGGTTCTCCTCTATGGTCTACGACATCAGTAGACTTCCAGTGCCAGCCACAACTTTCCTCCTGTTGAATGGACCTTAAGTCCAATTAGAGAGCTATGGTTACTACGAAGAGGCAAGGGCCACAGATTCAACCTTAGCGCTATCACGCTATGCTGGTCAACATTCATTTGTATTCTACATTTCCAGTAGACACAGAAGAGAGAGAATTCACTTGGCTACTGATAACTAGGAGACAGAGGTGGCATTGGAGACATGCTTTGCAGAACCTCTAATAAATAAAGGAGGGTGAAAAACCATGATACATGTATATGTATATATAATGCTTAGAGTAAATGACATGTATTATAGAATGTGTTATAGTTTTACATGTGTGTCTTAGCTTAGGAAGATATAGCAAAAGATAGGCTGCTAGGGCTTGAAACAACAAACTCATATTCCTTCTGGAAACTGGAAGTCAGAAATCAAGATGTCCAGACACCATATTGGTGTCTGAGCCAGGCAGGTAGTTTACAGATGGTGCCTTCTCTCTGGGGCCTAATACAGTAGGCAGAGTAGCCCCATGTCTCCTCCTTTCTTTTCCCTCTGTGAGGGCTTTTCTCCCAGGTCTTAATTACATCAAAAGACCTCCATTTCTTAGACACACACATGAGAGGAAGGTTAGGATTCCCAAGACACAAGTCCTGAGGAAACATAAACATTCAGTTACATATACTATATAATGTGGACTATATAGTATATGCCGCATGTACTTTGTGCTATATATGCAAACAAACGCTATAAGCATATTATTTAATGTATATATCAATAAAAGAGTACATAGCATATAGAGTAATAGGCATTAATTAAGCTATGATATGATCGTGTACATTGCTGTTTATAAATATCTGCACATGCAATTTGCTATCTGAACCATCATCATTGTTATTAGAATGCATTCGAGACTACAGCTGTTGAGGCTAATGATAGATAGCATTAGAAGCTATCAATTCACTGAGATGAACTTAATACAATGACTAGAAGAAATAGAGATCTGTTTATGTGGATGTATGTCTGTGTGCAGGCTTACTCATGTCTGCATAGGTAGGGAATGAAATGACCCCCCAGGACAGAATCAGACATTGCCAATGGGGACAGTGTGAGCCATCCTTTTGAGAACAAGGCAATGTCAGGAACTTGCTGAACTACATACGAGATCACACAGCAGGATTGTTGATGGCTCTCCTGGCTCCTCCCCTCTTGCACATCTTGCATTTTGGTATGAGTCAGGGCAGACCACCACCAAAGATACCATTAGAAGAGTCTCTTGTTCTTTTACTTGGGTCCAGCTCTGCCTCTCCCCTGCTCTCCCCTTCTATTTACCACTGACATTTGGAGACTGCCGTCGCAGTACCAGACATTTTAATGTTTGCTTCTAGAGGGCTTCCTTCTAATGAAAGGCTCAGAGAACATTTAAAGATATTAAAAGATCAATGCTTTAAAAACCCAATTTAATACATGGACAAGCAGGTGCTTGCCTGTCCTCTTGCTTGAAAAGAAGTGAGTCATTGTGCTCCTGGGCAGTCAATTTCCTGAGAGATTATCTTGCAGGGACAGATCAGTCAGCTTCTGAGGACACACCAGGAGTCAGCACTGTTTTCCCATCTCCAAGGAGTCCCAGGGATTGCATGATGTTTTCCCCTTATTGTAGCCCCAAACTTATCTATGAATGCCCCATGTCTGTGATTCTAGAGGCATTTTAGAAAACATTTCCAGATGCAGGTTGAGATGTAAACATCCAGGATAAGTCTAACCAGGCTCCTTGTGAAGGAAGGCTGAGCTGGAGGCTGAGAATGTCTTCCTATCCTCTCCACACCCCCACCCTGTGCCCACTCCCACCCATTCACTTCTATGGTATTCGTGCTTTCATGCAGTCCTCGTCGGACCGGAAAGGATTCCTGGGCTCATCTCCTCTCAACTCCCAAAACATCCCTGACTTGGTACTCTAGCATTATTTTAAAGGCTGTGGTACCACGAGCAGACCCTGCTGGGAAGAGGAGGGATGCCATGATCAAAGTCTAGGTTGGTTCTGTCGAGCAGCTATCCCACAGTGACATCCCTTGGATGCGCCCACTGATCTATCTGAATAGAAGAGTAAGTGAGATCTAAAAGACGGTGTCATAGGCTGTAATGAGTGTGCCCCATTGAGACAGGAGCACATCCAGCTGAAGCTCAAAGTTCTTTTATTTAAAGGGGTGAGGTAGGAATATCGGGATCTTAAAGGGGTGGGGCACTGGGGTCGTGAATATTTTCCAGCTGAGTCTTCCGAATATGGAGGCCTTTAAAACGTAAAGATTTTTAGAGCATTGTTTTGAAATGATGGAGCCCACACCATGGAAACAGACATGCAGTTTACATGAAAGTTCTAAGCAATTAATTTAAGTTATGGGTCTACATAGCAATGTATACAAATTTTCAAGAGTTCTTAGAGGAATGCATATTCCATTTCACAGTTGTTAAAAGATTAAAAACAACTCAAATGGAGGGTGGACACTGGGGAGATTGCAGTGGGTAAGGGCATTTGCTCTGCAAGCATGAGGTCCTGAGTTCAAATCCCTAACACCTGTTTTTAGCTGAATCTGGCTGTAAACCCAGAACTGGGGCAACAGAGACAGGAGGATCTCAAGAGATATAGCCAGATTAGCAAACTTCTGATTCAAGTAAGAGACCTTGTCCCCAAGCAATAAAATGGAGAGTCATGGAGAAAGGTATTTGCTGTCCTTTTTCTGGTCTTTGCATATGCACACATGGGTATGTTTCCCCTCAATATTTATGTATCCTCCACATTCATGCAACTCACACAAACTTACACAAAATTAACTAAATTGAAATAATATATTTTTATAAATAAATATGAGTTATATATGAATTGAAAATAGAAGGGGAAACGTGTGAGGAGAGGAGAGTCTAAGCAGGGAAGGGTGGGCAAGAAAGGAAAATGGGGAAAAAGAAGGCACAGTATCCTATAGTTATGATATATTTTCTCTCATATGCGTATGCAAAATCCAGATTTAGCTCTACACATACATAGACACACAATCCCCCATCCTAGCCCCACACAGGACATGAAAACAGAGGGTCACTAATAGGAGAAAGAAAGGGATCTCTGGGAAGGGGCAAGAGGAAGAAGGGAGAATGAGGAGACAAATATGAACAAAGTATGATGACATACATTTATGAAAATATATGATGCAACCTATTATTTTATATGCTAATTAAAATTAATAATAGAAAGGAAGTAACTGGTAAACCCACGGATACATTGATTGTAGAGATGTAGGTAGAGAGTTGGGGGAAAATTAAGGGTAGATATAAATTGCATTTCATATTGACTGCATTCATAGACACTTGTTATATTATTAAAATTAATTTAAATTTTAATATGTTACAAGACTTGGAGAAAACAAACTAGTACTGCCTTGGAAGCATCCTCCCTGGCAGCTAGCTTTCATTGTACTGGTAGGTGCTGTTTAGGAAGCTGCAGGAGAACGGTCATCAACAATTTCACCCAGCTGTGAACCCTCTGAACTGTAACAATGACAAGGAGGTGACAAGACGTGTCTGTGGATGCAGGAGTGGCATGGACGTTTTGGGGGGGACCTGCTGCTTTCTGGTTGGTTTTAAAGCCTGCTCCACTTGGGCTTGGTATGGTAGGTCAGTTAAGAATGTGTGGCTGGGGAAGTTGTAAGTGCCAGGGATGAACCTAAAATAGTAATTTTGCTAAATGAGCATACTATCAAACTGCCTTCTAAACGTGTTTCTCTGTACCCATGGGTTAGTGCAGCACTCAGTCCTTATCAGAGAAGCATTTTTGCACAGTGTGTGGTGCTTAACATAGAGACGATGGACCCAAGTACAGAGGGCGCATGTTTGTGGAATACTCAGTCATAAATGGGACGTCTATGCTCTCATCAATACTTAGGTGATAGTGTAGAAAAGGAGGCAGAAAAATTGTAAGAGACAGAGGTTGGGAGTAACTTAGGAAAACAGTGTCTTCTGGATACGACAGGATTTTGTACTCATGAAGTCATGGCAGTTGTGGCTGCCCATGAAAGTCTTGCACAAGGTCAACCTAGTCAGCATTCTAGCATGGAGGGGGAGGGGCACACGAGCCTCCATTCCTAGCTTAGGCTGTGACTTAGGGTTTTACTGCTCTCAACCATGACCAAAGAAACTCTTATAAAGGATAACATGTAATTTAAAGTGGCTTATAGGTTCAGTCCATTATCAAGGCAAGACAGCGTCCAGGCAGACATGGGGCTGGAGGAGCTGAGGGTTCCATCTCTTGTTCTGAAGGCAGCTAGGAGAAGACTGGCTTCCAGGCAGCTAGGACTAGGGTCTTTAAAACCCATGTTCACAGTGACAGGGCCACACCTTCTAATAGTGCCACTCCCTGGCCTAAGTATATACAAACCATCACAGGCTATATGGCCATGTTAGAGCTGCTGGGGTAGGGGAGAGTAGGTTTTCTTTAGGAATGGTCCCTGGTAGGTTGACCATACTCCTGTGGATGATTGTACCACACCCATGTGCATATAAGGGCAATATCAGTTGCACTCAGTGTAGTATAAAAAATATAAGAAATGGAATTGATAGGGGATTCTGGAAGAAGTTGAAGGGGCAATGGAGGGTAAAGATACAATAAATTGTATATGTTTATGAGATTCTCAGAGAATAAAGATATTATATTAAAAATAAAATATTAATTATGATGATAAATTAAAACATAGGCCAATCTCAAAACTGAATGATTGATCTTCTTAGCATTTATGTATCAGGAAGTACCATAAATAGTGTCAATTTACTGTCTTCTTAAACAACCATATAAAGTGGGATTATCATGTCCATTTTCATTGGTAAATGGGTGTTCAGAGTGGTCAAGTATCTAGCTTAGCCTCATCTGGCTGAGCTATTGATCTTAAGCCCTGTTTTTGAAATCACAGTGCAGTAGATAATCCTCTCCTGTGAACTAAGGTCTACAAAGAAAGAGGGAAAGTTTACTGATGGTTATCTTTCTAAAGGAAACAAGCTCAAGTGTACAGGGAAGGGGTCATGTGTGAATGAGGCAGGAGGTTGTGTTCAGGATGATGTTTCTCTGTGTTACGATAGCCAGTCTGTCAGGTATAATGTGTACACATTAGCAATGTCTGTCTGTATTGATTCTGATAGTGGAGAATTTGGAATAACTGTTGACTGAGTGAGTTTTCCAGTAGCCTTCACACTACAATGGTGAACTGGCTATGATTAGATGGAATTCATACCCCTCTATTTTGCCTCAAGATTTATCATTTATTGAGCAATTATTGGCTTCTTGAATTAAATTGTAATGTCTTCTGAAATAGAAGCCAATAATGTATCTGGCAACTCGTGTAGGGAGGAGAGTCTATCCATCAGTAGGGAGATCAAGCACAAAGGCTGCCTTTTCCTTAAAGGTACAGGCACTCAAAGGCTGGTCTCCAGAACAGGGAGACCCATGGTCTTGAAGATTTGTAGGATCTTACCTGTCCCATATTGTCTGGAGCTGAGAGACAGGGCAGACAGTGGTGTGCTGGCAAATGCTCAATGAACTGGATCTCTGGAAAAATGTATAGAATTATGTATACATTTGTCTAGTTTTTGCTGTTGTCTAGGATGCCTAGTACACAATTTAGAAACAACAATTGTCTCTACTACAGATTTCATGTCATCAGTTGGTATTCACAGATTGTTTTTACTGTCTGTTGTAAAGCTCTTACATCAGAAGCAACTTGTGGGTGAGCTGATAAAGGAGTCTGGTTCCATTGTGTTAGTTGACATTTGCGGTTATACTAACAGTAAAGATGAAAGCAATGCAAAAGAGATTGCAGGGCAGGATGTCACCAGCTTATTAGTGGTGAGCATAATCTTTGCTGAAACAGTTTTTAAAGCTTGAAGGGTGTCTGGCTTGGTGGGAGTGAGTTATCATCAAAATCATGAGCGATAGTTTTTAAACTTCTTTTCTAAAATGTTTCTTTCCATATGCAATGCATATATTTTTGTTGTTGTCTAGGATGTATAGTATGCAACTTAGACACACCAGTAAAATATTTGATAGTCTCTACTACAAATTTCATGTAGTCAGTTGGCTTTCTACAAATAGACATACTTCAGGATTAATCTGTGCTATTAATGTTTTCATCTATCACTGCTTTTAAATCTGGACAAGTGACAATATCAGTCAAGTCTAGATTTGTAGGACTTGCCTGTTTCAGTGATGTGAACACTAACAACAGCAAAATTTCAGCCACAGCAAGAAACCAGTGAGAGAGGTGTGAAGAAGCTGTACACAGTAGCACACCTTCTGCCCTGTGGCTGTGGCGCAAGTCCAACAGACATAAATATCCACAAGATTACAGCAATGAAAATGTGTGCTAAGACAATAAGTATGTGCTTTTATTGTAATTTTTCTTTTGCATATGTGTGGAGTGCGTGCACACATGCATATTTACATATGTGTGGGTGCACATGCATGTGATGGCCTGAGGTTGATGTCAGGTGTCTTCCTTGAGGACTCTTCACCTTCTATTTTGAGACGGAGTCTTTTGCTGAACCAAGAGATTGACCTTTCAGTTGCTCTTGCTAACTCATTTGCTCCAGGGATCTCCTGTCTCTGCCTCTCTGTAGCTGGGACGTCAGGGTGAAGCTATATACCCACTGGACGTTTAGGTGGGTTCTAGAGTAATCTTCAATCCTCAGGCTTGTATGGCAAGTGCTTTGTCCACTGAACCATCTCCATAGCCCGATAGCTTATTTTAATGTGACTTTTTTGATCATAAATTTCACAATTAAACTATGGTTGTGTTTCATAACTAACTTGCAAAATTCCTGAAAATTTGACAGTTGGTTTATGAGCTGGTATGAATCTCTCCAGAGCACCATACATGAAGCCTGGAAATCCGTGTTCTCACAAGCCTTGCAGCTGGTTCTCAGGATGCAGAGACGGATTTCTCATGGCATCTTTGATGGGCGTTAGCTCAAATAAGCCACCTCTGTTTGACCTTTGTGGGATTAAATAGTTATAATGGTTATGCAGAAGGCTTTTCCTTTATAGTAGGTTTTTTTTTTTTTTTTTTTTTTTTTTTTTTTTTTCCCAGCAGTTGATTTTTGGTAGCTGTAGGCCCGCAAAGGCTTCTTCAGCTCCTTAAAGCCCCCTAGCCCCATCATTCTTTTCTTGCTCTCCATGGGCGCGTTGCCTGCAGTGGCTGCTCATCTGGTTTTGTTGTCACTACCACTGCAGCCCTGGTGCTTTGTTCTCACTGGCTTTCTGACTTCTGGCCAGGTTAAGAGAGGCTCTCCAGAACATGGCCATTGCAGATAGGTGTGGCTTCAAAGGGATTCTCAGGTTCTTCTGTGAATTCTTCTTCAGGAGTTTGAGATTTGGTGCTTGGGATGGGGGTGTCATAGTCACTGCTGTGTGTTGCTGAGGGAGACACCATTACCGACTCTGACAGTAGAGAGCATTTAATTGGGGTTGGCTTACAGTTTCAGAGGTTTAGTCCATTATCATCAAGGCAGGGAGAATGGTGCCACTCAGGCAGACATGATGCTGGTGAAGTAGCTGAGAATTCTACAACAGATCTAAAGGCGAGAGGGGGAGGGAGGGAGAGAGAGAGAGAGAAAGAGAGAGAGAGAGAGAGAGAGAGAGAGAGAGAGAGAGAGAGAGAGAGAGAGAGCGCTTGGGCTTCAATTAATGCCACTCCCTGATAAACATTCAAACTTATGAGCCTATGGGAGCAATTCTTATTCAAACCACTACAGGGGACTTGCATGGCATTATACATTATTCTGCTGAGGCCTGTGTTCAGCATCTCATGCATGGAACAGTTATAATTACTCTTAGAGAAGCAGCTTTATGGAAAGTGGCATATAGCTCATCTAAGGCTACACATGCCCGACAGGAGCAGGTTTCCAAACATTCAATTTGCTCATATTAAGCAGGCTAATTCCCATGACGATTCTGAAGGCCTTGATGATTGATTGCCGTTACAGGTGATGTGGAGGTGCCTGTGTTGGATGTGATGACAGCTCTGCTGAATGTGACACTAGTGTATGTCATTTGCCACTGCCAGTTCCCATTTGCCGAGAAACATAAATATCAGATTTATATTTCTTAAGAAGCAAAGAAGACTCCTGGGTCTTCAATCTTATCTTCACCCACCAAAGGCAGTTCAGGAACTCCTTTAATAAGCTGACCTATAGACATGAGCAACGCCAGTAAGGTGGAGACAGCCAGAGCAGAGCATGTGGCAGAGCAGGTGGCACATCATTTTGGGGACATTTTCATTCTGTGGCACCAATAATTCAAGGTTTTGGTTGGTAGCATCCACAACACATAAACACAAAGGTATCCTGGCCAGAATTGTGGGTCCCACCACCCTGAACTCTGGGAATTTAAGTCACAGTCTGTCTCTACTCCAAGACTCAGCACTGATTGGATGACCTGCTAACTCACTGGCCATTGTTTTTATATAAGTTGTGAATCAAGTACATGATATCTGGTCAAATGGGAGCCTTGAACATGGGTGACAAAGTGACATTTTTGCCAGAAGCCTTCTTTCTTTTTTATTTTATTTTTTATTTTTGATACTTTATTTACATTTCCAATGTTTCCCCTTTTCTGGGTCTCCTCTTTGAAACCCCCTATACCCTCCCCATCCTCGCCTCTATGAGGGAATTCCACCCCCCACCCACCCGCCTATCCATCCCCATATTCCCACCTTGACATTCCCCTTTACTGGGGCCTCTAACACCCTCAGGCCCAAGGGCCTCTCCTCTCTCCCTGATGGCCATCGAAGTCATCCTCTGCCACATATGTGGTCCAAACCATGGGTCCATAGATGTGTATTCTTTAGTTGGTGGTCCAAACTCGAGGACGACCAGCGGGGAGGTCAGGCCCATTGATGCTGTTGCTCCATCCTTGGGGCTGCAAATTCCCTCAGCTCCTTCAGACCTTTCTCTAACTCCTCCATCTGGGACCTCACTCTCAGTCCAGTGGTTACTGTTAAGTGAAACTTGGGCATTCTGAACTTTTGGGCTAATATCCGCTTATCAGTGAGTACATACCATGTTCCTTCTTTTGTGACTGAGTTACCTCGCTCAGGATGATATTTTCAAGTTCCATCCATTTGCCTGCAAATTTCATGAAGTCATTGTTTTT
>CM052701.1:31525557-31572283 GCA_028551405.1 Uromys caudimaculatus | reverse complement strand
GAGGTCCCCGGCCGCCAGTGGAGGCCGGAAGTTCCTGTCCCTCAGTCTCTGTGGCCCGCAGAAACCGGGAGGAATCGGTGAGCACTGGGGCTCGTTTTGCCCCCACTTGGGGCTTTTCCACGCTCCTGGGAGAGTAACTTTCTGTCGGCGGGCGCTGCTTGACTATGGAACCCTGGTGGCCCAGGCAGATGTCTCCTACCTCAGCTGCTGCTGTTGGGATCCAGGGGGTTTCTATGCCCGCCTACCTCAGTCCCTGTGTCTCGCAGGTAAGGGCAGTTCCTGCTGAGCTGTGGAGCTTGTCTTGGGCCCACTCCCGGCTTTTCCAAGCTCCCGGGAGGGTATCCCTCTCCCGGCGCTAATCGTCTATGGAGCCCTGTGGCCCAAGCTGAGGTCCCCGGCCGCCAGTCCACAAATTCTCTCTTGATCAGCAACCCTCCCCTGTAATAGTTAAGTCACTGTTGCACAAATGGGCGTGTCTTAGGTTAGTATTTGGTTCCTAGGGTTCACACCTAGATAAGACCTTTGATACCTTTTCTCTCACAGCAGCCTGCACAGCCCTTTGGCACTATAGATGATAGCCAGCATTAAGGAAGGTTACAGATAAGTTCCAGCTTGATTTCTCTATATCTTGCAATCAAAGTGTATGGCGTCATCTTAGGGTTTTATTACTGTGAAGAGATATCATGACTGAGGCAACTCTTTTAAAGGCAAACATTTAATTGGGGCTGAGTTGGTTTAGTCCATTATCATCATGACAGGAATGATGGTAGGGTGCAGGCAGACATGGTGTTGGAGGAGCCAAGAATTCTACATCTTGATCTGAAGGCAGCCAGGAGATTGGTTATCATACTGAGTAGAGCTTGAGCATATATATGACCTCAAAACCCACCTCCAGTGACACACTTCCTCCAACAAGCTGCACCCACTCCACCAAGGCAACACCTCCCAATAATGCCACTCTCTATGACCAAGCATTTAAACACATGAGACTATGGGGGCTGTACTTATTCAAACCACCACAGATGTCTTCAGCAATGGCCTCTTATCTCGTCCTGGTAAACAACCAATAGGAAAGAGCCTATATTGTCTTGGAGGCTTCTGGGATCTTCCTTGAGGTATCTATCTTATCTAGCCCTGGGATTTTTGTGTAGTTACTTGTAACTTCTGGGAAAGTTATTCATCTATACAGGGTCTCTTACTTCTGTATTTTTGCTCTTCTACATATTCTTCATTTTGATTAATTCTCTCCCCATTCTTTTGTTACCTCTCCACAACTTCCCTCTCTGCTTAAACATTTTGGATCCAAGTATTTCCCCCTTTTCATTTTTGCCTATCCTTTACTATCTTCCTTAACTTAAAGGCCAATGGCTCCTATCCATTTTCTTGGTTTCTACCAATTACTGTAGTTAAACCACACGAAACTAAAGATCTGATAGGATCTGATAGGATTCGAGTGTGAGAATATGTATCATTTGTCTTCCAGGGCCTGACTTCCTTCATTCAGTATATTTTTTTCCAGTTCTATCCACTTTTCCAAAACCTTTATAACTTTGTTTTTCTTTGAAGCTGAATAAAATTTCATTGTGTATGTATACTACATTTTTAGATCCATTTATCAGTTGATGGACATTTACGCTGATTCAATTTCCTAGCCTTTGGCAATAGAACAACAATGAGCAGGGTGTGCAAGTAAGCATCTTTGTCGTAGATCAGAGTCCTTTGGATATATATCCAGGATTTAGCTAGGTCACATGGTATTTGACCTATTCTATACCTAGATTTCAAAACATTTTCCTTACATCTATTTGTCTGTCTGTGTGTACAAGTATAGGTGGAGGTTGGAAGGAAACTTGTGAGAATTGTTTCTTTTTTCTTACCACATGGGTCTCTGGGTTTAAACTTGGGTTGCCAGGCTTGGCAGCAGGGCCCTTATGTGCTGAGCCATCTCCCCATTCCCATTTCTAGTTTTTGGAAAAACCACCAGACTAATTTCAAGTGGCCACACTAGCTTTCACTCCATCCAATAGTGTAGAAGGTAGCCCCTCCTTATAAGGACATCAAAATTTATTGTCATTTGTATTCTAATATAATCATTTTGATTAGGTTGAAATGGAATGTTAGTTTTAATCTGTATTTCTCTGATGGCTAAGGATGTTTGACTCTTATTTGAAGTATTAACTAGCCATTTATATTTCTTCTTTTAACAAGTCTCTGTTAAGATTCACAGCCTATTTTAAAATTGTGGTCATAGATAACTTTTAATGTCAAAAACCATTGTGAGCAAGCAGGAGAAATGTGGAAATGTGAAGATAGAACAGATAGTACACAGATGAGGAGAATACTCTCTTTGATGCCTCACGATCATCGTTGCAAATATCAATGACTACTTCATCCTCTAAAGCAGTGAACCAAACTGTTGTAGAAGTTTTCTACAGTCTCCTTTTTTGTACTTTTTTGAAAATGAGGTCCTCTGTAGGGTGTTTTACATAATTAATAGTTAATGATGGCAGCCAGGGGAGAAGCCCAAACAGGAAGGGATCATACTTAATGGCACTGTTGCTTGTTACAAAATGGACATTCTTAAGAAGATGGTTCTTATGTGAGAGATGTTGTCTTGTTATCTAGTTATATACCCACCAATGCTACTGGATGTTGACATCTCTAGAAGGCAGGCTCTTGCTTTTCTACTCATCTGAACAGTGTGACACATATGTACTACATACACATTTGAATATTACTTACTAATATAAATACATGTCATATGAACCATTTATCCTGGCTCATACAAGTATCCTTTGTATCTGGGAATAAAACAAAGCATTATCATCAAGATAATATGAGATGCTTGTTGGCTAGGAAGGAGACGACAAAGGGAGAGAACTGACTTGGGCAGAGTAGGGATCCCTAGAACATGAAGCAATATCAATGAAACCTGTGCCACCAATCCCTACTGGTGAGGCCTTTACTCTGACCCCTTTCCAGTAATAATGAATGGAAGTTAACTGGATTCTGAGTCAAAATGCACAGATGCAACACGCTTCAAGTTTTACAACTGGTTTGTTCACTCAGAAGAGCTTGACTCTAGGGGAAGTTACATCATGGAATGTTCCTGAGGTCCTTGTACCCTGCTGTGATATATAATAGCTGAGTTGCTCCGGAATTTATGACAAGGAGCATCTGTTGCAGACATTTACACTAAAAGATAAAGGATGTCTTCCTTTTAGTCCTGGCAATCAAAGGGCTGTTTTGACTGTTCCGTGATGTTGTCTGTATCTTTAGCAGTCTTTGAGCCTGAACAGAAAATTTACACAAATGTAGATGCATTTCTCTTGACAGTCTGGATACCAAAATGTAGGTGGGAAGCTCAAGGCTGCACTTTGAAGTGACAAAAGAAAAATGAAAAAAAGAGTCCATGTTTTGTCTGTTTGCATCCTTCCTTCATAAATTCATGCAATGACTTTGCATCTATTTATATACAGATAGATGCATGTCATATTTCTTCCCCTTCTAAAGAGGATGATTTAAGATTGTCATTTTCCATGCCACATAACACTGATATGGTTCTGGTCCCTTCCTGTATTTCTGTGTAAATGGCTCCCTGAGCTACAACACACCAGACCTTCACCAAATAGAATGAGTGCATCTGGACCAGTCTACAGACATGAGCCTTCCAGAATGGGAATGCTGTCTTGGGCTCTTGGTTCTGGCTTGAAGAGAAGCCTGTGAATGAGAGGCTTCCCAATGCTGTTGTCACATAGACCCAAGGAGCAGGCACCTGCCTGTCCTTTGCCTGGCAGTCTTTGGGTTGTATAAACCATTCAATGGACTCTCTGCCATTGTAGACAAAGCTTATGGACATTTATGAGTCTGTGCTTAGGCTGGGCACAGGGTGCTTAATATTCGTGGGGCCATCCTTCAAGGGGCTTGAAATTTAGTTAGAGAAGTCCCTTAAACACATCTAAAAGCAAAACACAGTTAAACAAAGACAAAGCACACACTAAAGCACACAACTCAGTTGCCTGCCTACCAACCAACCAACCAACCAACCAACCAACCAACCAACCAACCAAAACATGAACCAAAGTCAATCCTGAACCAATCACCATTCTACCATTCCTCCACACTTCTTCCTGTAAAATAGTTTATTTGTGAGGGACAGGGACGGGGACTTGTGGATTGCTTGAGTTGGAGATTATTAGCACAGTATAACATGTGCAGAAGAAGATCCTGCTATAGATGCAAGGGCATTTTCACAAATCACAGCACGCAGTGAAGGTTTTACAACCAGCTTTTTCAACACCACAATTCCTCCATGGAAGGGAAAGTGGCTGTATTTAACTTCTGCCTCCTAATCTTAGGTTGACAGAAACCAGGAAACTGCTCAATTTCACATGTTTACTTCTAAGAGCTCCATCTTAGCCAAGTGTCTGGCTGTTCCATTCTGTAAAATCAGAGTCCCACCACTGTGCCTCATATTTCTTTTCTCTCTCAGTATGTTGGCTGATGTTCATGTGCAAAATGCAGGCTTTCTACAAATTGCATTCTGATTGACTGACCTGGATTTCTGCTGGGGAGCTGAATGGGAAAGTCAAAGGAATTTGACCAAACTCAATTTCCAGGACTCTTGTAGTGTTTTTCAGAAGCAGCCTAGACCTGTTTTATTCTCGAAAAGAGGAATATTATTTGAGAAGAATGGTACAAGCCAAAATTACAGCAAAGGTTTTTAGAGTTGGATGGAATCTCAGCTTATTTACTCTAAACTTTTTTTTCTAAAATTCAATTCACCATCTTCTTTGAACAGTATCTGTTGAGGCCAAGTTACTAAGTTCATAAAATCACAGACTTTCAATGAGTTGGGCTGGTCTTTTGACTTTCTCTTTATGTTGGCATTTGACAGTTTGACTCTCTCCAGAGTTCATATTAAGACCTAATGCTATATTGGGACTGGAGAGATGGCTCAGCAGTTAGGAGCATTGGATACTCTTTCCTGAGGGCCTGGTTCAGTTTCCAACACCCACACAACAGCTTACAACCATCTGTAATGTCAATTCCAGGGGATTGGATACCCTCTTCTGGCCTCCATGGATACATGGTGCACAGACATACATGCAGAATACTATATATATATAATGTTGTATTAACAGGTCAGACCTGTAAGAGGTGATGAGGTCAGGGAGGCTCTGTCCTTACAAGTAGATTAAGGCTGTTAGTGTGCAGTGGGTTAGTGGCTATGAAAATGTTTTTCTTTTAAAAGCATACTGCCTCTTATTCCATCTCTCCTGAAAGTGCTTGCTTGCCCTTCTGCTAAATTATGATGCAGCATGAACACCCTTGCTGGATGCCAGCACCATGTTGTCGAACTTCTTCGCTGTCAGAACCATGAGCAAAATACACTCCCATTGTTTACATTACTCAGCCTGTGCTGCCTTTTTGTAATCAAGGACAATAGACTAAGTCATCCCCTGAATGAGGATCCTCATAGCCACAGTGAGTTCTACAGACTTCATGATGGTTCTTGGCGGAGATGTGGGTAACACAGACTTACTGAAACGGGAAGCTCAGTGAAACCCAGAGCTTTGGGATCTCCTGGCTGTTCGAGTGGACCCTACTCTGGTTATCACCATTTCAGGCCTCCCTGATAGACCACACTGGTTTCTTATGGTTTTGGATCCAGGCAATACATTAGTATTGTCTGCCCAGAGGCTGTTATAAGCAGTGCCTCCCCTAATATCAATGCTTTAATGCCCCCCTAATTTCTGAAAATAAGCCTTTTATTTTATAATTATTTAAATTTGAATGGAAAGTACAAAGATATAATTTTGAGTTTTCATGTGTCCTAAACCCAGTCCCTCCTAGTATTAATATTTAATTTTAGTGTGAGCTCCTTACCACGAAGACAAGCCAATGCTTACACATTATTTATAAAGTCTATACTTTATTCAAGTTTTAACCAAAAGTCTTTTGTTTGCTTTCTTCGTTCCTTTCTTCATTCCCTCCCTCTCTCTTTCCTTCCTTCCTTCTTTCCTTCCTTTCTTTCTTCCTTTCTTTTGTCAAAGAATCTTACCCAGGCCACCACAGCACACTTACCACACACTGCTCCTTCCTTCTTTTGGCTATGACAGTTTCTCAGGCTTCTCTTGTCTTGATCCTCTTGATGATTCTGAAGAGTTTTGGTGGGGCATTTTATGGAATTCTTCCTCTCTTGTTATATGTCTGGTTTCTCATCCTCATGACTGGATGAAGGTGATGTGTTCTTGGGAGGAATGAACAGAGAAGTAAGTGATGGTGACTTCACATCATATCAAGGGTGTTGCTTGTGACCCGGACCAAGACCCTTGGGGGCAGGGGTAAGAAGGCACCAATGACACAGACACACCAATAAAAGCAGACTCATTTATTGCAGGAACTGGGCAAACCTTTATACCCCTCTCCCAGCATCTCACTGACTCTCCTGTAGTCAGATGTGGTGCTTTTTCTCATTGGTTTGCTCCATCACCTGATCCAGTGTCAGGAGTCTCTAGTCATGCCTGCAGATTCTAGGTTGGCTTGGCTGGGCCTGTTGGCTAAGTTCCTTCTACACAGTGGTGCATTCCATCGCATTTACCTCCTGTTATTGATGTGAACCCTCCTCACCTGACTGAAGGAGCTTTTGCTGAGTCTCTGCACTCTCTTAGTCTGTCTTCCTTTTATCCTCCCCCACCATGAAAGGACGCCACCATGGTCTAACTCAGTGAGTGGGGAGTAATACTCATTTTCCTTGAGGTTGGAGTATCTACATAAATTATTTAAATTTACTTTTGACACAGATAATTGTCTCTTCTCCCCTTATCTTAATTATTTAGACATTTATCTATATTACTATGGGCTCATGGATATCTGTTTTATACATTTAGCTTTAACTCAATACTAGTTCCTTTGGGGCTCAAGTTGTTTCAGATTTGGCCATTGGAAGCTTTAGTTGACTCTTGTGTATCTTTGATAGATTATTATCAGTGAGAATTGTTTTATATATAAATATATTGAGAACATTACTTTTAGGAAATATTACCAGTTCATCTTGTATATTTCCTACCCTACTCCTTGAATAGGTAATTTTTCTAAGTTCCCTGTTTCCCTATTTGTCTTCCAAGACATCTAGAGGGGAGTCCTTTCTTTCCAGCTGCTTTATGGATGTAGTTTCATAATTTTCTAATATAATTAGATGTTTTTCATCATGTTACACATTGCATGCTGTATCCTTCTGACATCTGATTTTTGAAATTTGTATAACACATTTCAATCTTTGTGCTATAAGATTGCGTGGGTTTTATTTGTAACAGTGCTATGCATTCATCATTACACACCATGGCCTGCTGAATAATAGCCCTGCCTCCTGAAGGTGCCCATATCTTTCTTTCTGAAACCTATATGTAGATTATTACTTAATATGGAAAAAGGGCTCTTGCATATGTGACTGAGCTAAGGATCTTGAGATGGAAGTATCATCTTGGATTATATGAATAAATCCAACATAATTGTAAGAGCTCTTACAAAAAGAGCCAGACTTAGCACCTGGTGCATGACAATAGATTGTCTCCAGCTGCTAAAAAGCAGAAAAAAATGAGTCTACCCTGAAGCTTCCAGAGAGAAACCTGTGTGTGTGTGGCTCTGTCATCACGTTAATTCTAGGCTTGTGACTCGAAGAATCAGAAAGGAGAAAATTTGTAATTTTTTAAGCCACTAAGTTTGTGGTCACTTATTTCAGAAGAGATTGATAATTAATATAGGTTTGTAGAACTTGAAAATGAGACACTGTTCACAGCTTACTCACTAAGTCAGCATTGTCCAAAGAACTTTTTGTGACTCCATGCTATTCAGTATGGTAACCAATGGCGACATATGGCTTATGAGTCCTGAAAATGTTGCTAATGCAACATAAGGAAACTGTATTTTAAATCCTAGTCACCCACAGCTAGGGATTAACATATTGCATGGAACATTTCCAGTCTCAACTCTCGTGACTTTAATGTTATTCTTAACCTTGGACCAATTCCTCCAGCTAATCCCAACCCAAGTCAGTCACACTTAGTCAAAATGCAAGTGTAAGGATGAGAACTAAATCTCCACTGATCTATGCCACTGTGATTTTTAGGGTGTTATTCAGTTCCATATGACTCATACAGACTTCGGATAGAATCTCCCCACTGCCAAAGTCACTGCTGTAAACTATACATTGTGGACTATATTGCTTTATGGCTTCTGGTTCATCCTACAGAATTCAGCTCCAAATATTTATCCTGAGAATAAGCCCTGCCTTGGCAGCCTAGGTGTCTCACTCCCGTCTTGTTCTACCGCGATTCTGACTCATTTGACATCCAGACTACATAAAGAAGCAAAGCCTACTTTACCTGTTCTTTCCCTCTAATTGGATTCTCATCTGATACCCACTTCTTGCTTTGTTGATTTCTATTTATTAATTAATGTCAGTTCAAAAGATACCACTGTGTTTCAGTCCCCTAAAAGTGGCCCATTTGTGTCTCCCCAGGCTTGCTCGATGATGCTATTAGAGTATCTGCCTCATCACACTGTATCATGTTGTTTCTGTAACCTGGCTCAGGATGACACACTATTTTATTCATGCTTATGTCATTTATGTCTGTGTCTTACTCATTTCCTGGCACACAGTTGTATATCCTCAAGACAGGTATACTAAATAATTCAAAGGATGCCATTTGGAAATCTGCCCCTCTGGGCAATGCAATAAGCTTGAGGAGATCAGATCAACTTATAAGTACTAATGCTCAACTTCTCAGAGCAGTTTTGCCAGAGAAGGGCTTAGTGTCTGGCAGACTCTATACTTAAGACTTTCCTCTGTTCCAGAACAGATGAAAAGCAAGTTGAGTTACAGCAAGAGCAAGGGACTGATAGTCAAAGGAGTTAACTCCAAGCATGCACCAACTTTCCCCTTTACTCTTTTAGTTTCATGGTGTTTCGTTTGTTTTTTTGTGTAATGGTTTGTACAATGGAGCTTTGGATCTTTTCAGCCTCCACCGACAATGATTCCGATAAAAGCACTGTAGGCATTTGTAAGTCGAGGATCTTTTTAGATTCTTCAACTTCCCCAGGGAATGAAGAGCCATAAAGTAAAGGCTGGTGGGTTAGAAGGATCAGTCTCTTAGCAAGAACACAGTTGAGGCTTGGTTCTCACCAGTTCATCTTAAACATGTCCTCTTCTTATTGCCACCGAAAAACCATACACCAAGCATGATTGCCTAGAACAGTAACTTATAATTGTTCTTATGCTTTTATGGGTGGCCTGGTATTATGTGGGCCAGTTTCACCAGGGTCTCTTGTATAGGTGCAGGCAGATGGTGCCTGGGATGTAGTTGTCTGGGTGCTAAGCTATGTTGAATGCCTGACGTGCTTTATTTATAAGGATGCAGGAACTTGGCTGTATACACAGAAGTACTTCTGTGTGGCTTCTCCGCGTGGCTTATGTCTGTTACTACACAGTGGGTAGACTCTGAGTGGGAGTATCCCAAGAGTGGATACTCAAATCTCACTTAGGCCACAGTCTTTTGGAGAAATCAGTCATTAAGGCTAGCCCCCCCACTTAAGGGATAAGACTCAGACCTCATCTCCTGAAAAGAGGAATATTGAAGCATTTGCACACACCTTTAATCTGTTTCAGCATATCAATATACACATATAAGGATTTGGACTTGAGAAATCTTTTAAGACTTATAAATGTCTAGGTGAATATATTTAAATAATTTGGGCTGCCATGGGATAATTCCAAGGGCAGGAGGGATGAGGGTCTACATTCCATTCCATCATTGATCAGAACACCTCTTGGGGATTTATCTTCAGATATTTAAAAAAACCCTAAGAGTCCCAAGGCTTATGAGGGCAATGTTAATCCTGGAGTCCTCACTCTGTGTGGGCTTCATATCTATTGTAAACAAATGTATGCTCCTCAAGTCACACGAGGCCATCTTAGGTGCCTACAAAAGAAGATACAGTGGTGGGCTTAACCTGACCTTATAGAAAGAGGTACTTATTTATTTGTAGATGGCCCTGGAGAATGGGCACTTGACTGTTTTGTGTTGCTATAAAAGAATAGCATAGACTGGATAATTGATAAAAGAAAATTAATTTGGCTCCCAGTCCAAGTTTGATGAAAGTTCAAGTTTGGTCAACTATAGCTGCTTGCCTTCTGGTGAGTGTTTTGTGGGCAAACAGGCAGGTTGGGGAAAAAGCAAAGGGGCTGAACTCACACTGGCTAGCTCATAATCGCAAGTCATTAGTCAGTGTATAACCTCCTGACTTAAACACTGCTGATATATCCCACCTCCCAATCTTGCCAGATGGAAAAATCAAACTACCACGTGAGTTTTCATGGGGGGGGGGATGGAATCATATTTCAGTCAGGGCCACAGAGCTAGAAGTCAAGGGGTGGGGGAAGCTGTCTTTCCAAACAAAACAACCCCAGTCAACAGTCAGACCCACAGTTGAGACCTTTGTCAAGTTTTTCACTATTTTTTACGCTCCTCTCTGTCTCATTAGCTTAGTTTTCCTCTTGGAACTGGTCTGCAGACACACCACTAGTAGTACTTGTGTTTCATCTGCCCTCTGCAGTATCATGACCTGAAATGATGCTCTCAGAAACCCCTTTGTAAAAGCCCAAGAATATTAGCTTCCTGTGATGTTCATAACCATTCACCCATTTCGCTGGGAACTCACCAAGGCTAGGGCTGGGCTTTCCTCACTCCTGTATCCTCCTTCTTCTTGCTGTTTTTGTATATAGGAAACTCAATAAACTTCAGAGGTGAAGGAATCAGAAAGCTCCATATTGTCCTGTTGATAGTTTCCTTGGAAAGTCCCCAAGCAGCTCTGAAGTCAGTGCTTTGAAGATTTTTGTTCCTAAAAGGGAGAGGATGTCTCTTTTCCTATGATGGATTGCTGGCCATGCTGGAGGGAGGAGAGGTGACTCACTGTAGAGGTCAGGATGGTCAGGGAGGGAAGGAAGCCTTGGCTGCCTGTGTGCTTGAGGAACTGCTCCAAAGCTGGGCTTGTCCTGCTCCTTGTCTCCTTTTAGTCACAGGGGTCATTGAGTTAGGGCACATGGTTCCAACCTTCTCCCCCCCAAAATCATATGAAGAATTGTCAGGGACAGTCCAGGTCCAGAATATGTCTTAAATTTGTTAGGATCCAATTTCCATTTTTAGATACTCTCCACATATGTATATTTTATGTGTCTGAAGGAGGCCTGGGAATTAGATAACTCAAGGATTGTTGGCTGGCTGATTGAAAGCTCTTGGCTCTTCAGTGTTGATGTCGGGAGAAGGGGGAATGCAAAAGTGATAACCAGTCCCTGGAATGACAATCTTCAGTGGGTCTCTTCCATCTCACTGTAGTTAATGACTCATTTCTCTTTTAAGAATGACCAGATCAAAGGCTTGCATAGCTCAGTAGTAGACTACTTACTTAGTTTGCACAAGGCTCTGACATCAACCTCCCAAAATGATCAAATTGATAGCTTGATTTGGAGTGTGTGTGTGTGTGTGTGTGTGTGTGTGTGTGTGTGTGTGTGTGTGTGTGTGTGTTTATTCTCTTATGGAGGATCAGGAGTAAGAATAATGACCATTTCTGTCTTGACAGGAAATTCTTAAATCTTGAGTCTATCTTGAGCCCAAGACAGGAGACTTGGGATGCAGGAGGTTTTCTGGGAGGTAAACCTTGCAGGCAGTGATGAAGAACAGGCAAGGTAAGAGAATGACATTAAGAATCCGTTGTTAGGGGCAGCAGGGATTGGCTTTGCTCGGATTTCTGAGAAGCACAGAGAAGGACCCTGAAAGATGGGGAGGCTAATTTACTTACCACTTGGCTCCTATTCCCCTACTGGTTGTCACCTCAGGTAGGGTGCTAACCTCCTGGGTACGTGGCTGCTCTTGCCTTTGAAGGGTCCTGTGTTGCCGTAGATGGTCCTTTGGGAAAGTGAAGCTCAGGTGGTATGCACTTGAGGTGAGAATTGTCAGTGAGGGAGTCTGTGTTCAAGAGCCTGTCCATCAGACTGTCTAGACTAGAGATTGACTGGGCAGATCTAACTATGTAGAACTTCTTCCTTTCAAACACTGTTTTGAACCATAAGAAGTAAATGTCCCCAGATTAGGTGCCCAGGTTGCCCAATTTCTACAGTGTCCATGATAGAATTGTAATTAGAAGACTTGTATCTGTTTGTCTCAATAGACTCTAATGTGACCATTTTTAGATATCCGAAACCAGAAAGTTGTTCAAGTCTATTATTCAAATAAGAGATATTTCAGACAATCCCTGTTCTTTCGCTCATCTTCCCCCCTCCATTTCTCCCTCTCCAACCTTCCTCTTCATCTCTTTTTTAATTTTTACTTTATCCATTTCTCCTTTTTCCTCCATCCCCCTTTTTCAAATTAATGCTTATTCAGTATCCAAAAATATAGATAATTTCAAGATTTCCTTTAGTTATTATTTTCTAGTTAATTTCTACTCTTAGAGTTTATATTTTGTAGGGCACAAAATTTATATGAATTGAATTATTTTACATTTTCTTGTTTATAGCCCAGAGATGTTCTTTTCAGTAAATATTTCATGTGGTCATGTAAATAATGTATATTTTGCTACTTTTGGAGGTTCTGCAAAGTTCGATTAAGTTAGGTTCACCTGCATGCTCTCCATATTTTCCATATGCTCAAGTGCCCTACTACCCACCTGTGTTTATTGCTGTGGCAGAAATGAAAATGTCTCCATGTGTAATTGGGATTGGTCTATTCTACTGAACCTTTTGTTTTTTGTTTGATTTTGAGTTCTTAGGTAAACATATTTAGGATTGTTATGCTTAGGGAATTGTTCTTGCTGCCATGTAACAATCCTCTTGATCCTTGCTTGACAATAGTTCTGTTCCTCATCTAACAGCAATATAGCAGCCTCAATTTTTAATGTTTTGGTTAGGGTTTTTCTTCATTCTAGAATTTTTTTTGTTGGATCTTTAAGATTTGTTTGTCTTGATTATCTTCACTCTCCTCCTTCAACACTTTCCAGATCCATCCTTCTTCCTTACCCACCCAATTTTGTGTCCTTTAAAAAATTAAACTCTTCAAGAACAATTTGTGTCGCTCAAATATTCTCAGATGTGTGCTCCTCCACTGGAGCTTAGTCAACTCATCAAAGGCTACACTCTTAGAAAAAAACCCTGTCTCTTCCTCTTCCAGCACCTATCAGCTGCCAGTAGCTGCAGAGACAGGGATATGGTCATGTGCCCAACTCCTTCTTCATGCTAAGATTTTGGCTGCATAGGTTTTGTGCATGCTGTTGCAACCACTGTGAATTCATATGTGCAGATGTCTTGCTCTATCCTGAATATTTCCCTTTAGTCATTTATTGCCTTTGGTTTTTACACTCATTTTGTCCATTATCTTACAAGACTCCCAGAGTTTTGAGAGTAGGATGCTATATGTTCATACACATGTATATACATACATAAATACATACATACATACATAAATACATACATACATGCTGCTTTCTGAACTAAGCATTTGAAGTCTCTTAATCTCTGTACCATGGCCAATTACAAGTCTCTGTGTTAATCACTATACTGTAAATAGAAGCATCTCAGATGCGGGTAGAAAGAAGCATTAATTTATGGGTATAATGACAAGTCATTAGGAATCAGTTTAATACTGCTTCCTTTTAGCAGCACAGTAGCAGGAGGTTCACTCCTAGGTCCTATGAGTTGTCTAACCATAGGTTCTTGAGCCCAATAATGGTGCCAGGCATAATGCTCCATCTTATGGAGCAGGATTTAAATCCAATAAGAAAGTGGTTGGTTACTGCCATGATATTCATGCCATTATTGCACTAGTGGGCTTGTCTTAATAGGCCAATCATTACTATAGCTCACAGAGTTCATGGCTGGGCATTATTTATGATCAGTTTTCTCCTCCACTAGCTTACATAATAACTTCTAGCAGCATAAGAGGAATGGGTTCTTCCTGGGTCTAGGACCTGTCTATAGGTCCTCCTCCTTATCTAGCAATAGGTTATTTCCCTTTTACTGCCGTTTTTGGGGGATTTATTTAGTAGTTATAATGATTCCATTGTATCTCTTATTAGCTTATTTTTATATTTCCTTTTATATAGTTACTCTAATTTTTATATATCTTTACTTTATTGTTTTTCATCTGAAGTTATATTATACTAATCCAAGTACAAAACAAACGATCAATAATTTATTTCTGTATTCCCTTTTGTTTTGTTACTTCTGTACCTATTTGATAAACTTCAAAATACTGTTAATATTTTTACAGTGATATTTAAAGATATAGTAATAATTTTCTTCATATATATCCTTTGCTTTTACCATTTTAACTCCTTGCTTATTTAAGTGGACCCAAATTTTCATATTCTAGCATATTATTTTAGTCCCAAGATTTTCTCCTTAACGTTCACTGTATCGACATTATGGAGAGTATACCAGTGATGAATTCTATCAAAATTCAAGTCTGAAAGTCCTGATGTTCCTTCTGTCCTTTAGTTCTTCAGTGTTATCACCCACTGATTTCCTCCATGTATAGTTTTTTTTTTGATTAAAAGTTGTGATTATCTTTATTTCTTCTTTTCTTCTTTTTTCTGCCCTCAAGGTATAATTTTTCAATCTAAACAGTTCTCTCTGATTGTTCATGTCTGTGTGGGTCTGTTGTCATTATTATCTGAAAATGGGGACCCTCGATTGAGAAAATGCCCCTATAAGATCTGTCTGTAAAGCATTTTCTTAATTAGTGATTGATGGAGGAGGTCCCAGCCCATTGTGGGTGGCGCCATACCTGGGCTGATGGTCCTGGGTTCTATAAGAAAGCAGGTTGAGGAAGCCACACTGAGAAAGCCAGTAAGCAGCATGCTTCCATGACTTCTGCATCAGCTCCTGCCTCCAGGTTCCTGCCCTGCTTGAGCTCCTGCCCTCACTGTTTTTGATGATGAACTGGTATATGGAACTGTGAGTGAAATAAACCCTTTCCTCCCCAAGTTGCTTTTATCATGGTGTTTCATTACAGCAATAGTAACCCTAATGAAGCCAGCGAGTCATATAAATCCACTAATTCTGGTATAACATGGACTGGTAGACAGTGGAACCAGCAGAAATTATGAGAATAATTAAGATAGAATAATTGGTATAGATGGATTGAGTGGATAAGTTTATCTTTTAAAGCAATTTCTCTGAAGGTAATTAGTGAAACACATTCCATGGGCTGCAAAAACAATGAGGTCGATGAGGTAATGTATTGTGTGTACATTCTGCTTCAATAAAGTTGATTTCAGAATTGAAAACTATTGTTTCAGAGCAGAAGTTCTCCGGTCTTTAGATATGTGTGGTCTTTTTTTTCTTTTGTTTTGTTTTTTAGATTAAAACCTCATGCTGTTGTTTAGTTGCTCAAATTTTCAAAATAAATTAGGCTAGTGAGAGTGAGTTTATCAAAACCATGATAGTTCCAGAACACACTATCTTAAATTCAGAGGCCAGAATCATAAAACAAGTACCTGGCTTTGAATTAGTTAGATTTTGTACTAACTCTTTTCCTTCTTTGTATGTGCATGTGTCTGTGTACATGTGTGTATGTGTGTGTGCATGTGTATTTTTGAGATAAAATATTGTTAATCCAGGTGGCGCTTTCTTTGGGTACCATCACTTCATGTTAGTCTTGCATATTAACTCTATATTCTCTACGTCAATTCTATTTTCTCTCTATTTTTGTAGTAGAGGAAATTTTAATATATAGCTTATTTCAATTCATTCTCTCTCCTTCCCATCCTCTCTCTCTCTGACTCAACACTATAAGAAATACATAAGATGCCATTTTGAACTTTCATTGACAAATTTATATACACATTTAAAAAAGCATATTCAACATTCTGAATGTGGTGTTTTCAGCCAGAATTATGGGTTTTTTGTTTTATTTTTGAGATTGTAATATAATTATCCTTGTCTACTTTGGCAAGTCCTTTATATTGTCCTTGTTCAGCTCATGTTTGGCCAGTTGTTGGTGAGACTTTATGGATGTGGCTTCTGATGTTACTAGGCGACAAAGTCTCACAGCAAGCTCCTCGATTCTCTAGTTCTTAGAAGCTTTCTGACCTCTTTTCCAAAATGTTCCCTTAGGTTCAGAAGCATTCTTAACCCACAGATAAGAGTCTTTGCCCTTTATCATGGAAACCTCTTTGCAACAAATGGAGACAACTGCAGAAAACCACAACCAATCAAAATGCAGAGTTGTGGAACCCAGACTCAATGGACACATCTACCGATTATGTTTTTGTATGTTGATATTTATCTAGGTTTAGGTATTTTTTCTTATTATTGTCTAAATTTTCAACCTACTAATATGCTATAATTTATTTTTAACTTTCTATTTTTGTTGCTGTTCATTGGGCTCTGGCCACAGTCATCTTCATGAATGTTTCAAGTTGCTTTGGCTGTTAACTAACAGTACTGGATTATAGAACCAGATTGTGGTTTTTTTTTTTTTTTCTGTCACCTAAATATATCCCAATGGCTATTCAAAGATTCTGATGTTCACATTGTCCTTTTATTATTTTAGTTCCATTAAGAGTCCTTGCTCTGGAACATGAGTTGGCAATGGTTTTCTTTAAAAGGTCACAAGTAAATATTGTAGGCACTGCCTGCCAAGGAGCACAGCAATGAGTACTATATAGGCACTTATCAGACTGCTTAAAATGTAATCATTCAAATGTGTGAAAATAATTTATTTTGGTTCATTTTTTTCTATTCCTGTAACTGAATACCACAGAATGAATATTTCATAATGATAAGGGGTATCTTGGGGTTGTAGAGTCTGAAAAGTCCAAGAGTGTGGCACTAGATCTCTGACATCTGGTGAGAGTCTGCTTGTTGCATGATAACATGACAGAGAATATGGCAGGTGAGGTAGAGCAAGGACGTCAGATGAAGCCTCTCCTTACTTATAAACCCACCAGTGCCATCACTGGGGACTCTCACAACATCATCTAAGTCAACGTACCTTCCAAAGACTCCATTGCTCATATATCATTGACATATATAATCTTGCAGATTGAGTCCCTATATGTGAACTTGAGGACCTATTCAAACCTTACCATCATTATTAGCTTTCTCTGAGTGCAAAGATAGAAGATGAATGGTTTTGGCTTGCATGCTGTAGTTTACTTAACCTTCTTCTAATTGAGTTCAATATTTAATAGCTAAATCAATACATATACCAATACACAATACCACACAGGGATTTTGGCAGTGTGAGAAATTGGGTTGTTAGAAACACTTTTGGCATAACTAGGCTATGGTCCACTTCCTATAATGCTGCTGCGGCACTGGATATTACCAGCATCAGAGATGAGACCAATGCCAATTCCTCCCTGAGCCAGTCCACACTTCTTTTCCTTGTCAGTGGGTGATGTGGTCCTTTGGTAAATGTACTTGTGGCAGCTATGTCTCCATCAGGTGTGTGCAGGGTCCTGGATCCTACACTACTCTATAATGTAGTCTCACAGTGAATGTGAAACACGCACTGAACAGGGTCTCTCCAGGGGTCTCAAGGATACAGGACAGGGTATGTTTGGAGGCACAGTGGAAGATGGAAGCAAAAAAAAAGTGGGAAGTTTTGGAAAACATGAAATCAGGGATTGTCAAGGACTTGGCCTCATCTTTCTAAAGATGACATCAGGGTGGGTTGTAGGCAAGGCTGTGTGGCAGAAAGAACTCATGCCACACAGATTCCTAAGACAACAGGAAGTGTTAGTTATTGATAAATTAGGTAGAAAAAAAATAAAGACTAGGTGAAAAGTTTTCCACTAAACTTTGGTCCCTGGCATGATCTGTTCTGGCCAGTTCTACCATTTTAATAAGACTGTAGTCAAACTCCCCATGACAGTTGACATTTGCTTTGATCGTCACCATTTCTGGGTAAGGCAGCTCTAGAGTTTCTTTCTCCAGTCACTCAGAAGGTACATGCTTGGAGTGGCTATCTTGGAGGACAGTCAATTTTTCACAGGTATGAGGATAACTGGACAATTCTTTAGGGGATAATTGGTTACAAAGAGTGCAGAAGGGGTGTGTGTGTGTGTGTGTGTGTGTGTGTGTGTGTGTGTGTGTGTGTGTGTGTGTGTATGCCTCTCTCTCTCTCTCTCTGTATGTGATTGTGTGTGTATGTGTGTGTGCATATGTACCTCCCACTCTTTGTCTAGATATCTGTCTGAATATCTCTGTGTATGTATGTGTATAGGAATAAAAATCTCTCCCTTTCAAAGATTTTCCCTTTCAAATTTGCATAGAAAGTGCTCTTCTAGAGCTTGGTGTCCACTCCAATTTTCACCACCTCATCAGTGGAATAAGCCCAATGCTTGCATGCACTATCTTCACTGTCCCATGCTGTTCACTTACATGAACTATGAGACTCCATCTTATATTCCCTGGGCAGCACACTCCCAACTCCTCTCAGCCTCACATAATATGACAGAAAGCAGACATGCCAGTAAAGAAGGAATTGCAGGTCATCTGAATTCTTTAGAGCTAGTATCCCCCTGAGTTGCTTCTTGAGGAGCATGGCTGGAGCTGTCAGAGGTATTGTATTAAGTGAGGCTTCCTTTCTAGAGGTTTCTGGAACATACCTTTGTGTTTGTGACTTTGTGACTATACTCTTTCGATGGTAGAGCAAGTAATCAGTTGGAGGTTCTCTCTGCTGGTTTTCTAACCTACTGGTTCAAGTCTTTTATCTTTTACCTAGAACAAATGGGTCAAGAATAAAATCCCATGATGTTCTGGAGTTCAGGCTTTTTTTTTCTACCAACATATAGAAAGATTAATTGAACTATTATACTGTTGTCAATGTCTTCCCAATGCTTCTGTGGATAACAGTGTTAATCCTTTTCAGAAATGGGGCATCATGGAGGGAGGAGATCTGAGGTAGGATTCACTGTGTACTGTGTGAACAAAGCTTACTAGTGAGCTAATTATCTACATGTTTAAATATTTAAGTTCTATCCCCAGCAAGAGGAGAGTTTGTTATGAGACATTGAGCCCCCTGTGTTATTGCCATCTGTGTAGCATGGTGCTCATTGAAAGGTGTTTTATCTCCCTCTGGCCTTTGATGATGGTGCCTCCTGAGCTAGAATCCCCATTCAACTCCTTTTAGACAGTTCTTTGTATAAGTTTTATGCCATTCTTATGTGCCCCATCTTTGCGTCTATAGCCCTCTGTACTTCTCTATCATAGGACTTGTCCCATTGGGTTGTAATCTCTTTGCATTGACCAAGGTCCTGGATCGAATAGCTGCTTATTGCTATGCTTGTAAGCGGGAGCCATGTCTGGATCAGGCTGAGAGGAGCTGAAATGGCCAAGGGTGCATAGCCTCAATGAGCATCCTTCCAGAGAAACCAGGTCAAAAAAGAACAATCTTCAATCCAGAGAGACCATGAAGGAGGCATGAGGAGAGAGAGAGAGACAGACAGGAAGGAGTGGAAGACTGGTTAAATTCCAGATGCTGACTGTTAACCATGTCCCGAGACCCTCACTGTCTGCTCCATGAGAATGAAGAGTGATAAGTAGGAGCTTTAAGACATTGGTATAGGGCAAAGCATCAATACCAGAGATTAGGAGGACCTGTCTAGTGGCTCTAGAAGCTAACTCTAGGCTACTTGCCCTTAAGAATACTAGTTCAGGAGATGTAGCAAACAGAATTAGTGAAATGCTAGACATCAGGTTGGTTCAGATTACAACAAGGTTAATCCAGGGATTGGTATGTGGCATACAGGAGCCAGGCCCCTTTAGTAGAGAATAGGAGACTTTCAGAGTTCTAGAGAAAGAAAGAAAAAACAAAACTTTTTATTAGGTTGAGTTGCCCCAGAAGAAGAAGGATTTCAAGGCAAGTGCTTTGCTTGAGAGGTAAAAACACAGCTGTAGGGAAGAAGGAGGTGAGGCTGGGAAGAAGACAGACCTTATCTCATTAGAGATTAGGAATTAAGTCTCCACTGTGGGCACCTGGAGCTTTGTTCTGCTGGGGGCTCTGGCAGCCATTGTATGAAGCATGCATCAAGTTTGTTACACTGGGTGAGGGAGGAGTCATCCCATCAGCCATTGGTAGAGAATGTTCTCAGAGAACATTGATTTCTTCTCTTCTGTGCATGGCAAAGTAACTTAAGCTCTAACGTCAATCCCCAAGCAGAGAAGTGGAGTTTCTGGTAACAGGGAATTGGTTTGCTAGATGAACAAAGCCTGGAGGGTTAGAAAAGGGAGCAATGTAACTACTAAAGGCTTTGGTGCACCCAGCAGAGCTAGAAAAGAGTGTTTGTACACAGTATGTCTATGAGGTTGCCTGAATGGGCTGCCTGCATTCTTCTCACTGATCTGACCTGTGTGTGGCTAATTTTTGCCCAGGATTCTCACTGATTTGACTTCAGTAGAGAGTCATCTGATTTCTCTGCAATTTCCCTTTCCCCAGGACCTGCTAAATAGAAGGCTCTTAAGAAGATTGGCCAAACAGAACTAAAATCCAGTTTGGGAGCCTGAGAGATCTAGTTTCATTCTTGTACATGATACAGTTTGACCAGCATCATTTGTTGAAAATACTTTATTCCCCAAAGTGTATTGTTGGCTTCTTTGTAAAATATCAGATGTCTGTAGGGCTATGGGTTTATTTGTAGGTGTTCAATTCTATTCTGTTGATCAGTGTGTCTATTTTTATGTCTGTACCAAGCTAGTTTCCTTACTGTATCTTGAAATCTGGGATGCTGATACCTCTAGAAGATTTTTTAATTGTTCAGAATTAATTTTAGTTATACTCAGGCTTTTATGTTTCCATATGAAATTTAAGATTATGTTCACCATCTGATGAGCGGATAATAAAAATATGGTATATTTACACAGTGGAATTTTACTCAGATGTTAAGGAAAACCAAATTACAAAATTCTCTAGTAAATGGATAGAAATGAAAATAGTCATTCTTAGTGAGGTAACTCAGACCAAAAAAGAAAAAGACAAAAAATGTCCTATGTTTTCTTTCATTTTCAGATACTTGCTTTGAGTCTTTAGATACCTGTGTATAATTGGATTGCCCATAGATGCCAGAAGCTCCTAAGGGGCCATGGTAAGAGAGGGGTGGCTTTCAAGGGAGTAGAGATAGAAGACAGTTCTATAAAGAGGGAAAGTGAAAGAATGGAACAGTAAGGATTAAATGGGATATGGGCTGGCAGGGTAGAAGAGGAGAGGGATAATCAACACCAAAGACATTTTGAAAAAGTCATATGGAAATTTACTCTTATAGAAACTTCTTAAAAGTATACATATTCATAGATAAAAAGTCTAAATGGAATTACCTTATTATTAGGGGACAATGCCCGTACTGGATACCCAGGCCAACAACTATAAAGTCCGGTGCCAGAAATTGGTTACCTCTTTTGGAATTGTTGGGCAGTGGAGTTCCATAGAGCATCAGACATAACAGGCTATTGCCAATTTTCTTAGTTAAGGTTTTGTTGCTGTGAAGAGACACCATGATCAATGCAACTCTTATGAAGACTAACATTTAATTGGGGCTGGCTTTAAGAGGTTTAGTCCATTATCATCATGGTAAGAAGCATGACATTTTGCAGGCAGACATGGAGAAGCAGAGAGTTCTACATCTTGATTCTAATGCAGCCAGGAGGAAACTGTCTCTTAGCAGGTAGCCAGGAGAAGATTATCTTCCACACTGGGCAGAACCTGTGCATATGAGACCTGAAAGCCCACCTACCAAGTGACACCCTTCCTCCAACAAAACCACACCTCCTCCAATAAGGCCATACCTCCTAATAGTACCACTCCCTGAAGCCAAGCATTTAAACACACGGATTTATGGGGGTCAAACCTATTCAAACCACCACATTCCACTCTCCAGCCCCTATAGGCTTACAGCCATAACATAATGCAAAATGCATGTAGTCTAAATCCAAAAGTCCCCATAGTCTATCATGGTCTCAAGAATGTTTAAACATCTGAAGCTCAAAGTTTCTTTTGAAATTCAAGCAATCTCTTAACTGTAATCCCCTATAAAATCAAAATAAAAAGCAGATCACATACTTCTAACACCATAGGATATATATTACCATTCCAAAACATCATAATGAGGAAATATCGGACCAAAGAAAGACCAATAACTAGCTAAGCAAACTCTGAATTCTGCATCTCTATGTCTGATGTCCAACTTATTTCACAGGTTTCTTGACTTCACCACAATTCTTTCTTTCTCTTGGGCTCGTTCCACTCTCTGTTAGCAGCTTTCCTTGGCAGGTATCCCATGGCTCTGACAACTTGAACATCTTGGGGTATCCAAGGCAACTTCAACTTCATAGATTCTTATTCTAATGTCTGCATTCCACACATGATCTTCTGGGGTTCTCCAAAGGTCTTGGGTCACATCTCCAGCTCTGCTCTCTGTAGCACTCTAGGCTCTGGCTGACTCAACTCCACTGTTGCTGATGTTCTTGGTGGTAATCCCATGGTACTAGCATCTCCAATACACTTGGGTCTTCTGCTGCAACTAGGCTGCACTTTCACCAACAGCCTCTCATAGGCTTTCTTCATGGTGTCAAGCCCCAATTTCTTTGATGATCTCTTCAGTTCTGGGCTTTCAGCTTCAACTAAGACTGTACCTTCACCATTTTCCTTTCCTGGCCTCTCATAGTGCCAATCCTTAGCTGCTCTCCATGACTATTTCATGCCTTCAAAATCAGTACCACCTGGGTGATTCTTACACATTACCAAGTCTGGCTGCCAGCAAGAGGTCTAACTGTGGAACACAGCTTCTTTATGCTCTCAGAAAAAACTTCCCAGAAGATTTCACCTCACTGATGTTGGTCTCTTCTTAAGCATGGCTAATTTCTGAGCTCCAGCTAACCAGCATCAATTGTCCCAGTAGTCCCTTCTATTCTTGACTCTAAAACCAGAGACAATGGCCAAAGCTGCCCCATGATCTGCTGCTTTCTGGGGCTGAGACATGGCCCCCTTGTTCTATTACAACTTTACCAGTTTTCTGTTTTTGATGATTTCTTTAACTGCCAGAGCTTGGCTATCCTGGAACTTGCTTTTTAGAGCAGGCTGTCCTTGAACTTGGAGATCTGGTTGCCTCTATCTCTTGAGTGCTGATATGTGCCACCATGCCTGGACCTAAGCTTTCTTTGATTCCTTTTCACAAGATAAAAGCTTAATTGGGCAAGATCACCACTCCCTTAATTCCATTTAATATCTTGAATCTGGTTATCTCCTGTTATCTCCTTGAACACATGATTTAGCTTCATTCTACTTCCTGGGGCCCCTTTAATCCTTAAATCATACCTTTTGTATTTTTCATTTCTAAGTTTGCTGTGCTTGATCAAAATGCTCTTCATAAGAGTGAACCACAGGACAGAGTCTATGCTAGTTTTTTTTTTTTTTTCCTTTGTCAATCTTTTTCACCTTGGCCTCAGGCAGACTCTTCAGACAAGGACAAAAGCCAGCCACATTCTTCACCAAAATACCACAATAATGAAATTCAAAAAATACTAAAATTCTTCTCTGAGACCTTTTTAGTGAAGTCCACATAGTTCAAATCACCCTCAGTACAACTATCTTCCATGCTTCTACTACGATAGCCCATGAAGATCCACTTAAAGCATTCCACTGCTTTCCTAATCCAAACTCCCCAAATCCACATTTCACCATATGGAGAGGCATATTACATAGATACTCCAGTCCCTGAGGTGTTGAGAGAGAAATGAAACCATAAGATTCGTTCCTATCTGGTATGAATAGTGGCAGAAGATGCTCTGCATACTATTGGAAAAGAAAAGTAATCATTAACCTCTGTCTTAGAGTTTTTATTGCTGTTAAGAGACACCATGATCAAGGCAACTCTTATAAAGGATAAATTTAATTTGGGCTGGCTTACAGTGTCAGAGGTTTAGCACATTATCATCATGGCAGGAAGCATGATAGATTGCAAGAAGACATGGTGCTAGAGGAGTCAAGAGTTCTACATCTTGATCTAAAGGCAGCCAGGAAGAGACTGTCTCCCACAGGTAACTAGGAGGAGACTTCTTCCATACTGGGTGGAGCCTGAGCGTAGGAGATCTGAAAGCCCACATACGAAGTGACATACTTCCTCCAACAAGGCCATATCTCCTCTAATAAGGCCACACTTCCTAATAGTGCCACCTCCTATTGCCAAGCATTAAAACACATGAATCTATGGAGTCAAATCTATTCAAACCACCATACCAATGTTCTTTGTTACTTTTCATAACTTGATGGTAAGACTCTATTGCTGAAGAAACCACATGCTTGAGTCATAGAACATGAAGAAAATCATCTGGTATTCACCTGTAAGCTCAATTCCTACCTGGTATGAATCACATTATTGGAAGAGAAGAGTATTCATCAATTTTACCCAGCTATAAACTGAGAGAGAGAGAGAGAGAGAGAGAGAGAGAGAGAGAGAGAGAGAGAGAGAAAGAATACAATAGGGTCACAAATATTTGTATAACCAACCAGTTTTTAAAATTGGACTCTAAACCCACTCCACAAAACATATCTAGTACTATTATTGGTGCTGAGAAACTGTAGTTAGAAATTCATAGGCCTTAAGGGCTATTCCACCACTGTTATTCTACTAAGTGGATAAAGTATTAAACCTACCCTCATAACTTATTGTTGTATGTATAGGTTGATATATCTCTCAATCCTCCTCCGAGAAACTTCTTTCTTTGAGTAAATGGTGATTAACACAGAGACCCACTACAGGCCAAGGTAAAGCAAATTAAAGACTGAGTAGATATCAGCCCTAAGTGGGATTTCTATGTCACACTCCCTCCTCCATAGACTCAGACGTTATTATGAAGGGAGAAGGAACTATCAGAGCCAGAGGTGACAAATGACCTCAATGAAACAGTGTATTCTGGGTACAATAAAGCAGTTGCACATTTGAACTCTATGCTGGTGGGTTGACAAAACTTATCAGAACTTGTCAACTTGACACAAAATAGAGTCAGTTGGGAAGAGGGAACTTCAGTTGAGAAATTGCCTTCAAGGGATTGGCCTGTGGGAGTATCTGGGGTGTAGCATTTTCTCAATTGCTAATTGATGTAGGAGGACCCAGGCCAGTGTGGGTAGACATGCCTAGCCAGGTGAGTCTAGTCTGGACTCAATAGAAAAGTATCTGAGCAAGCCAAAAGACACATGTTCCACTATGTTCATAGCAGCCATATTTATAATAGCCAGAGGCTGAAAACAACCCAGATGTCCTTCATCAGAGGAATGGATACAGAAAATGTGGTACATTTACACAATGGAGTACTACTCAGCTATTAAAAACAATGATTTAATGAAATTTGCAGGCAAATGGATGGAACTTGAAAATATCCTGAGCGAGGTAACTCAGTCACAAAAGAACAAACATGGTATGTACTCACTGATAAGTGGATATTAACCAAAAAGTTTGGAATACCCAAGTTTCACTTTATAGTAACAGCTGGACTGAGAGTGAGGTCCCAGATGGAGGGGTTGGAGAAGGGACTGAAGGAGCTGAGGGAGTCTGCAGCCCTATGGAGGGAGCAACAGTGTCAACTGGCCTGACCCACTCCCCCAGTCTTTCTGGAGGCTGGACCACCAACCAAAGAATACACATGGAGGGACCTATGGTTTGGACCACATATGTGGCATAGGAGGACCTTGTTGGCCATCAGGGGGAGGAGAGGCCCCAGTAAAGGGGAATGTCAAGGTGGGAATATGGGAGTGGGTGGGCAGGTGGGTGGGAGGTGGAATTCCCTCATAGAGATGAAGGAGGGGGAAGGGATAGGTGATCTCCAAAGAGGAGACCTAGAAAGGGGGAAACACTGGAAATGTAAATAAGTATCAAAAAATAAAAATAAATAAATAAATAAATAAATAATAAAAAAAGAATTATAGCACATTAATACCCACAAAAAAAAAAAAAAAAAAAGAAAAACAAAAAAACAAAACCTTCCAGGACTTCCCATAGTCTCTGAGGTAAGCACCTGAGTTGACAAACATTGGACCTACCCTGTTCTTGTAGTATCTTTGAAGATTAATCTCTTCTTACTCTACTCTAGAACTGGAATGTCTGATATGGTAGCTATTAGTCTACCATGTTTGGTTATGGAACATTTGAAATTCTGGTAGCCTAAATTGATATATACTGTGAAACATACTTGGATTTCTAAATGTTAGTACAAAGCTAAAAACTGTCTCAATACTTTTTCATATCGAGTATATGTTGAGGTAACATTTTAAATATATGTGCTAAATAAAAATGTTAAAATTTGGAAAAAAAGAAAAAGAAAGCAACTCAGAATAACATTCTTCTATATTTCAGTTCCTGGCTTCAAATTTTTGCCTTGGGTTCCTGTTATGATCTCCTCTAGTGATAAACTGCTACCTGGAAGAGTAAGATAAAATAAGCCCTTTTCTTCCTAAGTTGATTTTTGTCAGTTTTTTCCCCACAGCAACAGAAAACAGACTAAGACAAGCAGCATACACAAAACCTGCACACACTCACACCAGACAAAATGCACATGGAGAGGGGACATGGGCATTACGTCCCACTTTATTTAATTAGCTGTTAACAATTAATAGTTGCTGGGAGAGGGATAGTCAGTTCTATTTAAGGCTGTGTCTGAGGTAGACAAGTCATGGTTCAGTGGATGGCTATATACCTAGAAGAATGTGGGAAGTGTAAGTTGGACTCTATTCTTTTGTCTCTTTGCTTTTCAAGGAATCCACAGAGTTGGATATTATCTGTCTCTTTAATCAACCTGGAAAATGCCAAACTCTGAAGCAGGATCTAACTTTCGAAGGCACTATTTTCTGTAGGAAATGAACACACAGTATTCCCTCAGCAATCCCACAACTGGGTCACATGATGAGCCTTTCAGGAAAGGCAGTAGGAGCTGCTGGTGATGGAAACAGACATCTAACAAGGCCTTAGACATTTCTACACAGTCAAATATGCCTGGGGAATGCCTGCCAACTCGAAAACCTTGCATCTTTATCGGGTGTTGCTTAATAAATGACTTCAAGCCTCCATGATTTGGTCTGCCAACACACACACACACACACACACACACACACACACACACACACACACACACACACACACACAGCGTGAAGCAATGGCATATTAGTTCGTTGATCGTATTGATCATTCCACTAAGAATATAAAAATGTCAGGAACACCTGAATAAAAACGCTCTAACAAGCTGAATGGCTTAAAACAGTCATTTATTTAGCTCAAAATTTTCTGGTTCAGTTGGGGGGTTCTGCCCTGAGCATGCTCAATTAGGCACTGCTGTCCCCTCTTAGGATTGCCAAATTCTGTCTTGTCTAGGGCCACATCCTTTTTATGTTGATGGTCACTGATTGGAGCAACTCATGTGGCAGACAGGACCACGTTTCCCCTGCCTGACCAGCTTAGACTCTTTAGCATGGAGTCTCAGAAGACCTGCGCATCCTCAGGCTCTGTATGTGACACTTGCTGGTACCCTATGGCTCATACAGTCCCATGGATAAGGGAAGGCCAGGGAAATGTGAGTTGGGACTGCCCAAGGGTGTGGGTACAGAGAGCTAGGATCAAACTGGACAGAGTGTTATGAAGATAATTTAGAAATCTCTAGTTTTAATGACTTCCGAGATTAATTCTCACATAGCTGCTCCATAGCACAAGTAACATTGCCATGAGGTAGCCACTCAAAAGCCTACAGAGCCAGGGTGTTTACATAAATGTGTGAAGCAGAGCTATAAACTGACAGGGAATGCTTGGAAGGATTTCAGGTTCCATTTTCTCAACATATTTTTGGTTCACCTTCTTTGGGTAATAACTAAACCATTGGTTGTGTAAGGGGATCAGGAAATAATACAGAGGTAGGGCCCTTGACCATGAGATCATAAGTTTAAACTCCAGTATCACAGAACAAAACCCTTTTGGACTGGCTAAGTTATAATAAAAAGAGGCTCTGTCTCTTTGTCTCTGTCTCCTCTGTCTCTCTGTCTCTCTGTCTCTCTCTCACTTTCTCCCCCACTCTGTCTCTGTCTTCTCTCTGTATCTCTCTGTCTGTCTCTGTCTCTCTGTCTCTGTCTCTCTGTCTCTGTCTCTCTCTGTCTCTGTCTCTTTCTGTCTCTGTCTCTCTCTGTTTCTCTCTCTGTCTCTCTGTCTCTCTGTCTCTCTGTCTCTCTGTCTCTCTCTCTCTCTCTCTCTCTCTCTCTCTCTCTCTGTATACATTGCATTTGGGTTTGTATGGGCATGGAGGCCAGAAGTCAATGTTGGCTATCTTCAATTTTTTCACCTTCCCAGAGCTGGGGTTATGAATACATTGCTGTGCCTAGCTTTTTATGTGGGCACTGGGAACCTCAACTATGCTTGTGCAGCAAGCATGTTACTAACTAGGCCATGTCCTCAGTCAGAAAGAGGTTTATTTTGGCTCATTATTGCGGCTTAGGGTCAAAGGGCTGCATCTAGTAATGATCTTGACTGTTCTGAAGAGGTTGAGAGCGTCACTTGTTTCGAATCAGGAAGCATGCATCTCCCTCTCCTACCCTCCGTGTGTGTGTGTGTGTGTGTGTGTGTGTGTGTGTGTGTGTGTGTGTGTGTGTGTGTGTGCTTACATACACATATGTGTATATGAGAAAAATAAAATATTTCTTTTAGTAGTCAATTATAGGTATTCCATCCTGATGATTTTATTTTATTGTAATCACCTTTCAAAACTCTCATCCCTGAACACAATAGTTGACCTAAGATTATTCCTTCTTAATCTCTTACCATGGGGGTTAAATGCCAACATGATTTTCTTAAGGGAAAGTTCATGTTCTAATCGTATTCACATATGAACTATGCCCAGGCCCCGTGTCCGAGTAGCATGCTGCTTTAAACCAGTGTCTCTCTTCAGCCAACTAACTACCACGACTACTCCCTGCACTGTAAGAAAGACAAGTAGCCCTGTAATGAGGACCCACTGCAGTATAAAGGACACTTTTATCACTCCAGGCTTTCTAACCATCAATGCTACCACTGGGTAACCTGCGCTGGGAGGCTCCTTTCCTTCAGTTCCACTGACATTTTTTCTGACGCCTCCTCCGCTCCATTGCTTTATGTTTCCTCCTTCCTATTTGTCACCATCTGACTCAGGTTGTCCCTGCACATTGCTTTTCTGTCTGTCCCACGGAAACAAAAGCTCCACGGACTTTCGTCTATTTCTGGAACTCCAGTCTCTTGAAAGGTACTTAATGAATACTTCCCCAGTGAATGACACTATCAGTTTTTCTTGATTGTTGAAATCAATATGGCACAAGGAATGGCATCATCATGGCCTCCAGCATCTCTCTCAGCTTCCTGTGGTTGTTCTGAGGACAGAGGCCATGCTGATAGAATGGAGCTTCCTCACGTGAGTTTCTCTCTTCCCCTATTCTATTTGTACTGCTAGAATTTTCTCTTGAGCAATCTCACAGATATACACAATTTTGTGACCTGGGGAAGAAAGCCAGAGATTGAAATGTAGGCCTGAAGTTTAGGAAGGTTTGGGAAGATCATTGTTCAGGCACTCCCTTCCCCCACCTCAATTCAGAACACGAAGCATTGAGACCATAAAGACACAGATTTTGTTTCATTTCAGATTAGAGAGATGAAAACTGTGTGGGCAGTATGAGCTAGGGGCCTCAGCACATCACAGGACTCCTTACCTGAGGGTATGTGAATTTGTTTCTCACATCTTACAGATAAGGAAGTAGAACCCCAGAGAAAGAAGCTCAATGTCCAGAAACTAGTATGTGGTCCCACTTTCTCCATCGCCAGGTCCCACAGAACCTTCATATTCTGTTCTCATTTCAAAGGCATGAGCTAAAGTTTTTGTGTTTATTGTTTTTAATCAAGCCAGTTTATCTTAACGACTCCTGAAATACAACACATGCAAATCCCAAAACACCTAGAAAAAAAAAAAGGAAAAGATTTAAGATTTATAAAAGGACAAACAAAAGCTACTGGGAAGCTAGGGTCCAAATTGTTCACAAGAGTTCCAGGGTCTGTCAGGTGGCCACTTAGTAGAGCAGTTTAAAATATAGACCAGGGGGACAAAATGCCTGGACCTCATAACCCCATCAGAGAAGAAATAAAATTTAGTGGGAGCTGAATCTCATATGTGGACCTTGGAGTATGTGTGATGAATCTGTAGCTCACTTTTGGCTCAATAAACCCACCCAACTGCTTGGTTTCCATACTCTGGAGGAAGGTGGGAGCAGCCCAGGCTGTTTTAGATTGTGGTTCACAGACTGTGGAGATATGGAGTTTCTCCAAGGGCCCAATGTTTGAGGCAATCAGACTGTGTTCCTGTTTGGAAACTCAGGGCTTTTTGGATGAGAATATTTCTCATCAAACATGAATTCAGAGGTTCCAACTCCCACAGAAGCTACAGACTTCGGTTCTTTTCTTTATATGCTCCAAAACTCATCCAGACAGCTAACTGGGAATGTCACATGGCTTTCTAGGGCTAGGAAGCTAGTCTTGTCAACTCTCCCATGTCTGGTTGGGGCCAGTGGTGTATGTCTGTACTGGGTTACATCTCCAAAGGGTCCTGCTGCAGACGGTGCTTCTTCAAGGAAGATGCTCTGGTCTTCATCTGTGGGGTGATGCTGGGCAGACATAGTTGGTACCTGTCCATAACTCCATCGTCTTCACCATTTTATCATAGGCTATGAATTCAGTGCAAACCCTGCTACCTTCTCCTTGATATGAGTATAGCTTTCATATAATAGGCCAGGTGGAACTTGGAATCACTTGTAGGTTTTTGTCCCTCATATGGACACATACATGGTTCCTAGTTGACTGAAGTGCTAACTGACTTATTAACACAAGTATTTATACCCTTCTGTTTTCATTCTCACTTCTCTGATGTTCCATGTACTTATCAGGAGTGTGTGTGAAGGGATTACCTTCTAAGTAAATTACTTGCTCTAAAACCCTCATGTCTGTTGGCTTCTGGGGTACCAGATGCAGATAATGTCTTCAAGTGTCTCTGCTAGTGAGCCAACTACCCATGATTTAGTTGATAAGACATTATCATTTGGTGATCAGAAGTGCAACTAGCCAAATTCCTCTTTCCCAGAGAGACAATTTCTCATGCCTCCTGTATGAGTAAATAAATAACTGTGGTAGGCTTTGAATGTGAAAATGGATACTTCATGAAGGCCATGTGATTGATTTCTCTCTGTTTTTTAGTCACTTCTCTTCAGAATTAAAGATTTATGTGCTCATCCTTCAGTGAAGGGAAAGTAACCTCCCATTCCCAAAGAAACTTGGGACTTCAGAGCCTGGGCTTCAAATATAATGCTGGCAACTATGGCTGACATGAACCATCTTAAATTTAATGGCTTGAAAGAGTGACTTTTTTTGTTCAGCAGTCAGTAATCTGGTCAGGGCTTTGCATGCTGGCTCATTTTATGTCAAGCTGATCAACACAAGTCAGAGTCATTTAGAAACAGAAAACTTCAATTGAGAAAATGCTTCCACTAGATTGGCCTGTGGGCGAGCCTACAGTGCACTTTCTTGATAGATGATTGATGTGGAAGGGGCCATCTTGAGCTCCTGCCATGACATCCTTTGATGATAGACTGTGATTTGGAAATGCCATCCAAATAAATCTGCCCCCCCAACCAAGTTGCTTTTGGTTATAATGATTTATTAGAACAATAGAAACCCTAAGACATAGAGACAGCATATCTCAGTTATCAAGGCTTCAACTGGAGTCAACACATCAAAGCTTGAGAGCTGGATTCCTTCCTCCTTCCAATGACCAGAAGCATGTGTTGGGAAGACTTGAGCAGCTGAGGCTGGGACATCAGACCCCCTCAGGTATCTCTTGGTCTACCTATGTAGTCACTTCAGCATAGGGACTTGGTGGTCATCAGACATCTTACATGGTAGCCCTTGGCTCCAAAGGTGAATGTCTTAATGAGAGACAGCTTTATGGAAGCTGTATGATACTTTAGGACTTGGTCTAGAAAATGACAGTGCCCTTTTGGTCACATCCTGCTGGAGAGAGTTCGAAAAGTCTGTGTGCTTTGTGACCAAAGGATTACTGTCTATATTGGGAAGACGTAGGCAGATGGAAAGAGGCACAGGGAATCTCAGTAGGAAGGAGATGAGAATCTGGGTCTGTAAAGAGGCCAAATGGCTCTGGCACTTTCCTAAGGAAGATGCATTACTGTAGTGATATCTGGAGTCACTGCCTCAGACCTGGGATTCTCAGGAAGACAGGCACTTCCCATCTTACAGCATGGATTTTTAACAACAACAACAACAACAACAACAACAAACAACAACAACAACAACACACACACACACGCACACACACACACTGGAATTTGTAATTATTCCAGGGAAAATGATCAGATTTGTAAAATGCTAGTGTCCAATATATTTTTATCATTAAAAGTACATTTTTTTCCCTTGAAGGCTAGAGATGTAGCTCAGTGATAGGGAATTTATTTAACATGTATGAGGCCATGGATTCAAGCCAACCCCTCCCCTACTCAGTGCCACAAACAAGAAGAAATTAGCAAATTGCATATATACTTTTAGATATCGATGGAAAAAACTGAGTGAGCAAATAAGATCAAATCTCTGGAGATCTTAACACTCAGATGTATCTAATGTAACAGTGTACAGAAGGAATAAATCACCACTTCAAATTCCCAAGGGCCTACATTCCCTTTTTCTTTCTGTGAAGCATCTTTATCCTTCAAGTAGAGAGGGTGGTGGGAAAGAGGTTTGGACAAACTAAGAATGGGCAAAATGCTGTGTATAAGAAAGAGAGAGGGATACCTCTCTCTGAAGGAGGAAGGGGGAGGGGGAGCTACCAAGGAGGGGAGAACACAGTAAGTGAGGCAGAAGGGAAGGAAGAGAGACTTAAAGGCTGGAGAATGGGGCTGAGGCAAAAGCCTAAACCGAATATAAGGATTTCTCAGAACGTGTAAGATGGTGACAAATTTTGAGGAAAAAGGATGGCAATAGGCGATTATGAAAAAGTATTTGTTACCTTAAACTGTCAGAAATTGTAAAGACATGTATTTGATTCTGGCTTGATGTTGAGAGCAATCTGACAGTCTGAAGAGGCTGATTTTATTTGGGACATTTCTATCACCTATATTGGCCAGCATCATTGTAAAACCAAAGCAGACCTTATTCTCTATGTTCTTTTATGACTTAATTCTTTTCACTTAACAATACGTGTGGAGTTTGACCTTTAACAATCATATAACACTCCAGTGTATGAATGGCTTATAATTTACTAGGTTAATTCCTCACTGGTCATTTAGATCCCTTTATTGTTAGAATTAATATCATAAGAATGAGTTTCAGTACATTGCCATCCAAATTCTGAGGTTATACTTCACGGAACTAAAAAAATTAATCGAAAATTTCATGTGGAACCACAACAAAAGGCCATTTTAAAATATAAACTGTACTAATAAGTAAGAGTGAATCACTCACAGGTACATCTCATGGGCATTATAGTTGTTTAAATGCAACAATTTTGTTCAGATACACTTGAAATTTGCTTGTTTGTTTACTTGTTCATGAACATGTGTGCCTGCTTATCTCTATGTGCACTATGTGTGGACATGGCTTATGAAGGCCAGAAGATGTCAGAGTCCCTGGAGCTGGAGTTACAGGTGATCGTGAGTCACTTGATGGGGGTCCTGGGAATTCAACCTGGGTTGTCTGCAAAAGCTGCTTGTGCTCTTAGTTGCTGAACCGTCTCTCTAGCTCCCAGATGCATTTTTTGAGGTAGAATTACTAAGCCAAATATAGATAGTTTTAATATCCATAGCAGAACTTACAGAAATCTCAACTTGATGTAGTCCTCTTGTTAGTGTACATCTAGAATACTGATTTGAAATCGTCTTCTCTTGTTCTGTTATGTCTGCACAGCTTGAATGTACTCTAAAAGGTAATAGCCTTCACTGGTTTTGTATATCATAGATCCTAACCCATAACAGGAGCTCAGTATGTCTGAATAATGAATAATCAAATATATTTCAGTGAATGAATGGTCCTCAGATGGATGATAGCTAGGTAAATCAAGGTTTCTACATATTTATACCCTTCTAAGTCTGGCAGTCTGCTAAATACAGGGTCTGCACCTGATGCTATCATAAAGAAAAAGGCCTCTACCAATCAATATTGTAAATAGAAGTTAGTAATTCTCTAAAATCCAAGAAATTATTAAGGTATTTTTTCACCTGAAAATATCTGATTGTATATTCTTGTGAGTGCTTATCCTTCCTGGAGGGTTGGCTCCCAGTGTTCTGCAGGCCACTCATCCCCAGGACCTCTATTGGTAAGTTTCACTTGGAGGACAGCTGGCGTAAATGAATATTTATCTTCTTGGATATTGGAACAGATAATCTTTTGATCCTCCCTTTAACATTCTTTGGTATGCACACTGAGGTAAGGAGTCGGGGGAGAGCATATAGCCAGGTCCCTGGCATAGAACTAACTACCCGGGAATGGTGAACACTGCTGAGATTGAACCCGTCCCTTCTCAGTATCCTATTGGTCTGTCCTGCTTCAGAAAAGTGGTAAGTAACTAACATTCTGGTTGGTTTTGAATTTAGTATCCTCTGTGCTGCTGTGAGTTAGAGATATTTGTTTCTATCTTACTCAGGAAACAAGAGTCAAGATAATATTCCTCACAGTTCTGAGTGGTTTCCTTGGCTGGCGAGAGTATGCATGGAGCATGAGTTCTCATCACTGGTAACATTCCATCCAAGCATCACAGTCTTTCTGTCCAACCAGCAGAGTGGAAGCACAGGGATGCTCTGCTCAGGGGCTTTCTCAATTGCCTGGACATTGTGACATTCTTGGTAAAGGTCGGGTGCATTTCATCACAGTTCCGATGGCATCTAGGCAGGCAGAGGCTGAGTATGCTTAAGAAAGTTCCCTGAGGTCAGCTAGACAGAGTGTGTTACCTCTGCCAGACACTACTATAAATATAAGCTAGTTCATAAAATTTCTTTTACCAATATAAGGAGGCGGTTTGCTGAGGAAGTCAGAGGGACATAGGTAGATAAGGACAGTGAACGTGGGCTCCCTGGGATGTCAGCTTTTTGTTCCTGGAAGATATTGCTAGGAGAAATGGCGGGAAGATGCAGGGTATCTAAACACAGGAAGGGAGGACCAGGGGTCCCTTTAAAACTGCCAGTCAGCTCCAGTTAGTAGATTCCCAACCTTGGAGGGTCCCTCCCTTCCTGAAAGGTTAAAAGCTGTAAATTTCATTTTCTCTACAGCATATTTGGCCATCCATATACCCTGGCTGTTCAAATCTTTGTCTCAGTGAACGGGCCTGGCAAACCCATAGGTAACCATGGTACCCCTGGTTATAACATGGGGAAGGAAGGACAGTGGCCAGCATTATCCCCGGGTACATCATGAAGACACTAGATAATAGCTAAGGTGGGAAATCAGGTTGACAGTAAATGTAAGGACTTGTATTATTGAAAGGCTTCCCATCTATCTGCCCTTAGCCTGCACAACACTGAACTCTGAAGGAAGCTCCAAAGCTCATTTACCTATTATCCAAAGAAGATCAAAGGTTTACATGCTGGGTCTCCTCCAAGAGAAACTCACCAACAGAGGCCCTTAGGATGAGTAGAGTGCTGAACCTTGGAAGCTGATTCTCTGGATAACCCAGTCTTAGGATGAGAAGTCTTTTCTAGATTGGGTGTTTTCAAGTGAACTACTTTCTTGGATGCTGGCCAAGTCTAAGTGTGAATGTAACACTTTATTTATTTATTTTTTGGGGATTTGTATACAGTTATCCCCGGGACCCATGATGAATAGGCTCAGACTGGTTGACACTCAACTTAGAAAATGCTCACTTTTGTATTAAATGATGAAGAATTTGTGTGTAATCCATGCATCCTTCCAATACTTTAAAACATCCCTAGATTACTTAAGATACTTAATAAAAGTCAGATGTTATGAAAATGGCTGTATATGCTATTATGTAGGGAACAATGACAAGAAAAATCTGTACCTATCAGGCTTTTTAAAAGTACAGTGTGTGTGTGTGTGTGTGTGTGTGTGTGTGTGTGTGTGTGTGTGTTAGTATATCAGAGTGATTTTTTGATGTTGGCTGAATCTGTGGATATGGAAACCAGAGATCTAGGGGATCAACTCCTGATCCAAAGAAATGTAGCAAGTTCCCCAGCCAGACACAAGCATTCATTCTGTCCTTTGACACCCCTTCATTATGATTCTCTTTCCATTTCCCCCCAACTATGCTGGCAGGAAAGAACAGCGAATCAGCTCAAGTTGGTTGGGTTTTCCATTGTACATCGAGCTTTTGATCTAGGCTCCTCCTTGTGATTCAGACCTCAAGTCTAAACAAAAGCTACATGCAGTCTAGCTGATAGTATTTAGGGAAAGGGATTTATTTTCTGAGAGACTCTACCTATTGCCAGTGGCTTACCTGGAGGACCACAAGGTACACAGAGCAAAGCCTTGAAGGAGATATGGCAGACACACACAGGTGCCTTCAGGTTTCAAATGCATACACCAAGAGAGCAGTTCATTATCCCAACTCTTCAAACAATTTTGGTGTGAGTCTAAATGGAAACTTGAAAGATGACATCTGGGTGGCAGACACTATGTTTGCAGCTTCTGCAAGAGAAGGACAAAATCCTATTTCTTGACTTCGACTGAGTCACTTAACCACAAAGAACATCATCTAATGTGGAAAATGGAAAGCAAAGGTCTCCTAGGTTGTGTTAGTACGCCTCCATGTGCAGAACTTCCTGGGCACGCAGCAACTTTATATTCCACAGGCGTCCTCATCACTCTCTTTCCCTTTGCTCTGGGTAACTTACATGGACGCCTGTTAGGCAGCTGATTGGAAGGACTGTTGTTGTGATTTGTGCTGGTTTGAATTGTTGCCTAACCCCGCCCCTAAGGCATCCAAGGTCATCTTGGTAGGAAGTCTGAGAGACAAACCTCAGACTGTCTTCATTCTTTTCCAAATGAAAAATGGGAAAAAATGTGACCAAGCATCCAAATGTTTGGTTTATAAAACATTCAAAACATTCAGATGTTTGGTATTGGGAGAGCGAGGTGCCATCTAAGCTTGTGAATGTCACAGAATCAACTGACCCTGGGGTCTTTGGTTTCAATCCAGTGACCGAGAAGTAACTCTGGCATTTCAATTTTATCCTCACTGTAGAAAGTAAAGAATGAAAAACATTTTGAAGTTAGCTGATTTGCAATGGCTAGATAAGAGTTTTTAAAACTTTATAAAGATTCAAATTTTGAGATTGTCTTCTTAGTTTGACCAAACATGGTACTGAGGAAATTCAGAACCCATTTTAATGGAAAGAATTAGTTATTTATTATCAAAATAACACCATTTTTTAAAAGTCACACCTTTTACTTACATGTTAGTCAAAAAAACTTTTTTTCATCTTCCTTAGAACATGTGTGTTTTCAGTGCTGTCTACAATCAGATGCAATAATGTTAAATTTTGTCCTTTGAACTCTACTGTATCTTCATCCATAGAGGCAGAAAGTGACTTTCACTCCTGAGACGCACCTGTGGTATGCTGGGTAGCTGATAACCTTACACTCATCCCACTGTGGATATGGTTTCTGCCCACTCCTTGACTCTTTTCTCATCCATCTGACTTAATTTGGTCAATGGGATAATGGGATATTAACACAGATGATGTGTGATTCATAAACTTAAACTTAAATGTGTGAACACTATAGATTCTTCTTTTTCTGCCCTTGCCTAGGCTAGCTTGTGGGGGTGTTGCACTTGAAATGGACTCAAATCATCCACAACACCAATCAAGTCTGACAGACACAAAACCAGCCAGTCTACAGTAGAACAGCTTTATGGGCAGACATGACAAAGATCAGCATTAAAGTTCAGCTGACTAATAACCCCAGGAACAACAATTACTATCTGTTTGAAATAGTTGAATCTAGAAGTGTTTTGTTATGGGCACAAGGTAGCAATTGATAGCTGATACATGCGAACCTTCTAGCTGTGTGGCAAGGCACATGCAACTTAATACCCTTGAGCACCACTTTTTTTCCAACTGAAATGGGGAGAATGTCATTCTTATGTGGCAGGATGGCCGAATAAGTTGATACAGATTACTATTGGCTAATTAATATAAAGTACCTATGATATTGCTTTACTTTCATCTTTATCCATAGAAAGGGGAAGAGTAAGTAGCTAATGCCTTGTTACACCAATGTGACTTTTGCAATAAATGTTTAAGGTTCTTGAATCTCAGAGATCTACTGACAGATAGCCCTGGAATATCTTGCCTGGAAAACACATAACGTTACTACTAGAAAATAACTTTTCAATGAACTCTGGTATCATTCATTTTATATATACATATACCATTATAGACCAAGTTAATCTCTATAAGCCAAAACTTCAGATAACCAGGCAAAATCAGTGATACTCTCTTAATGGAACATTTGAGAAAGACATGCGCTACAATCCAGGGTTATAAGCTCCCCTTCTTCAATAGATCAGTTGAAGTACATATAAGAAAGTGATTGTGCTTGGTTGATGGAACTGTGGAACTCTTCTATTGGGTCAAGGTTGTGTTTGTATTTAAGAGGCAGGAGATCTAGTCAGTAAGAAGTAAGGTCATGTTTTCTCTGTGTCTGTGATCACAAGCTGAGACTTCTTCATTCCAAAGATCTTCAAAAGTAATCTTATCCCCTCATCCAGTGTTAGAACATGACTGAATACATAAGCATACACTTGCCATGGGATAGTAGTTTTCCTTGAAATAGATAGATGACACTATGGATGATGAGGCTTAGAATGGAGAACATGTACACAGAAAAGGCTTGAGGAACCACTTTGTGATTTCTGTCACTGAAAAAATCTTGATGAGATAAAGTATTGTGAGTTACACAGGCAGTTTGTTGTGTTTGAATGAAATACACCCCCGACCCCCAGGCTCATGTATTCAAGCACTTGGTTTACAGTCACTGGTGCAATTTTGGAAGATGATAGAATCTTTAGAAGGTGGTACTTTATTGGGGAAATAGGTCACTGAAGACAGGCCTTGAGCTTATATGGCCTGGCCTCACTTCCTATTGGCTTTCCCCTTCCTGACCGTGGTCACAGCCTCCTTGTATTCTTGACTTTGTCTTTCTTGCCATAGTGGACTAGATCTCTTTTTAAATGCTGAGCCAGAAGAATCCTTCCTTCCTTTAGTTGTTTTCATCAGGTATTTAGATGCTACAACAAAAACAGTTCCAAATGACATGGAAGGAATCTAGCTGGCCCGCCTCTACGCCCACACTTTGCATTCTGGTCTGCTGTTGCCTCACCTAAAATTCTCATCTTAACACCAAGTTGTCAGGCCTGGCCACGGCAGCGTATGGTACTGGCCCCACATTCTCTGCCTTTCAAAGTAAATGTATTTTCCTTTGGAAAGTTTTCTCTAAAGTCCAAAATTTTACGATTATACATGTGCATATATTTGAACATGTATATATTTACATTAAATGATATAAAATGTATATGTAATAGATTATATGTAATATATAGCCAGTATATAAAATAACTTCCTATAGCAGTGAATTAGGTCCTGCCCATCCCACTGAGGCTGTATTGTTTCCACGGTAACTAATGCACTGCAAAGCAGAAAGGGTTTGGGAAACTTGATAGAAGGATTTTTTTTTTTTTTTGGTCCACACACTATATACAAATATAAATAGAGGTGCCACAGGGTGTGGTATGAGAAAGAACATAACAGTTTTAATTGTCACTTGCTTAGGAAAATCTGTGTATTTTTGACTTGAGATTTTATAGGATCCCCAGGTGGCAGCATTCTCTCTGAAGGTAAAGAAGTTTCAGAAACCAATGGTTTCTTGTTACTGGCAGACACTAAACAGACAAGGTTACTTTCCTAATGTTTCATCTGTCTGGAAAAACTTCAAAGACTATGGGGAAGTTTCACTCTGGCACCTGCCTGCTACATCAGCCATAAAAGTTAGGCTCCAAGCCCTGGCCCAGGCTCACTCCAGAGTTGGCCAGGCTAGCAGAGACCTGAGCTAGAGTGGACTATAGCTAGGGATTCCTTCTTTTCCCTCTTGTTTTCTCCTCTCTTGCTTTTCTTTACCTTCGTTCTCCATTTTTTCTTTTGCTTCTCTCATGCTTTGATCCTCTGTTGCTGCTGATGTTTCTAGCATTTCCTTTCCTGAGACTTCTTCTTTAGTATGGATTTTCCACATGACTTGTTATACTGAGGAGTTTGTTGCTGTAGATATTCACTTTATCCTCCCTACCATGTCCTAACATTCTGGAGGACAGAGAACATCTGTGTCTTTTTCCAGGTCCAAGCACAGTGGGTACTACATACCTGATTTGTAAGTCAGGAAACTTCACATTTCAGCATAACAAGGATTCCCTGGAGTGTCAGAATTCACTTTTAGATATTCTGATTTTGTAAGCCCAGTGTTAGATGGAGACTAAGAATTGGCATTTCTAGTTAAGTACCCAGGCAATGCTGCTGTAGCCGGACTTGTAGACCATTGGCCTAAGTTAAGTGTGGACAGAGAGTCAAATGTTCTCTGTTATTTATTCTTCCAGCACACCTCTCCCAGTCTCCCTTTATCCCAGTCTCCAGGCTCCGTTTACCTTCTAAGCCTGCCAGCCTCATGCTGCACACATGGATATGCATTCCATTGGCTTAACCTATAACTTCAGGAACATTTCCAATGGTAATTGTTTTCAAGCTCTGAAATGTAACATTTTCTTAAGATCAGTGTTAATGGGGAAAGAGAATTTCACGTCCTCTGAATGAAATGGAAGTGAGTCTGAGCATTCTAGATGGAAAAGCTATGTGTCTCCAGGAGCAGATGAACCTGAGCCCTGAAATGATCAAGAGAAGATACAACCCAGCTTCCTGTGTGCTTGTCCCATACTGACTTCTATAATATATTCTTTCTTCTTCTTATCATCTCACTCCCTGCCCCTGCTCTTTTTGGGGTTACCCTCTTGAAGAAATGTCCCACATTCAAGTCCTTATGTCAAATGTCTTTCTTTTGAGGCAGTCCAGACTAAGAGATGTGAGATCTTTTTTTCTGTTCTCTTCTGAGGACATAATATATCCATAGCTCATAATACTGCTTTCTATGGAGTCATCATTACCTTTCAAGATAAGTCCTGAACATTGTAGTAGTCACAGAGTAGCAGAGTAGGTTGCTCAAAATGAGAATATTGGATTGAATTGGATTTGATAGAAGTCTACAAACTAAGTAAGGACTCAAGTGTTTGGGTTGGAACGGCTTAGAGAGAGTATACAGAAGATATCTAGTATCAACCATAGAAGTTTGTTGTATCTAGTAGAGGTATGGAACTTTCAGTTAAGTAAATTTAAAACATGGCTTTGTTGTTAAGAGGGTTTCAAGAGTAATGGGTTAGGATCTAATGACTTTTCCCAAAAGAGGTGTAAGCAATACATACTTCATCCACATGCACGCACTGTATTTGTCCCTATTGTGGCCAGATGAAGTGGGCTACAGTATCCTTGTCATGCAGATGGGACACTGAGGCCTTCAACTTCAAGATATCTACCTTTCTGATGGAGTTGGAGAGAGTTCAGGCTCAGTGAGGGCTATACATGAAGCTAACCATCCTTGTTGTGTGAGGCCAGCAAAGAGCCATCAGTGCTTTCTCTAATCTAAAAGCAGTGTCGAGCATCCTTGAGAAGAAACATAGAAGGGAGACAGCAGTCAGCAAGTGGACCCAGCTGTCTAACTTGGAGCTAGGCAAGGTCTGCCTGAGTAAGTAGGGGAATTGTGGGTAATTCTGCACGACACACTTTTGTTTATTTGTGTTTTGTTCTGCTTATTACGCTCACTCCTCTCCCTCCTGCCCTCCCTCCCTTTTTCCCTTCTTCCCTTCCTCCCTCCCTCTTGATTATATAGACAATATGGATGAAGTTTAAAAGGCCTCTCTGTGAATTAGGGTTCAATGTTTTGTCATTTTTAGATGTCAAGTTCCTCCAGTGCTCTGATTCTCAGTGATCAGAGGAAAGATTTTTGGGGTAGATTCTTAGATTCTACCTCTAGATCATCAAGTCTAATTCAATATGTCCAGGACTAGTCCTGGAATGTGGATTTTTTTATGTGATCCTTGGGTTACTTTGTCTGGATGTTATTCCTATGAGAGGGCACACTGGGCCCCCACCATTGTGCACTCACAGCGGGAGCCACTGTAGCTAATTCTGGCATATAGAAGACTAAAGGACAACCAGCAAAGTGAGCCTGAATCCCTCTGGGTTTGTTGATACAGCAGCCCACATGCTTGTAAAATGGAAAAAAGACCAGAAATCTCTAATGTGAACTCCTCATGATGGGGACAGAAGAGCTGGCAAAACCCCAGTTGGACTGAAATAGTTGTAAAGACCTTGCCTGCAGCTCTTTCATATGAACTTGAAATGCCCCAAGTTCTAAAGTTTCTCAGGGGAGTAATCAAGGCAGCTGAGCTGCTCTTCCTTTTTCTATAAAGCCATGTATCATCCCTCCTCCCTGATGAGATGTTCAAGGACATCCCTGCCCTTAGCCCTATTTCATATTGAAAAAAAGTAGAAAGAGAGCCTGGGGAAGGCTCTGCTTCAAGTAGAAGGGCAGTCCCAAGGCAGGAAGAACTCGGAAGTTAGAAAAGATAAGAGAAGATGGAGGAAAGACGGATGAGGTAGAATGACAAGGGAGAGGGGACTGGAGAAGATAAACCTGGGACAGCAGGTAAGGAATGAAAAGGTTCCCATGACTTACTCAAGGTTCAGAGCTATAGTCATGTGAACCCAAGAGTGGCAGTTCTACACAGAAGAAAGGCAGGTCTGCAGCTAGCATCTCTCTGTCTGGATTGTCACCTGTATCACCTTTGGGGTGGAGCTTCCCTTTTTTTGGCCTTTGATTTGTTTCACATTAATGAATGCTTTGCTTGGGTTAGCCTTGCCACCCACATCCATCTTTGTAGCCTGACTTTGCTTTTGACTGACGGTCCTGGACATGTTCCTCCTTGCCACAGTGTCATCTACAATGTCTTATGGCTCACCAAGGCCCCTGTGTTATGTCTGTTTATTCATTCACTTACACGTACATTTATTTCGCCACAAACATGCACAGAATCAACATATCTTTATTGAGCCAGAAGTGGCTTACACACTGCCCTTTTGTGGTCTATGATCTTGTATATCAGTTTGGAAACTTGTCTGCATGATAAAGTCACTTCAACATACCCTCATCCAGATCTTTTGCCAGATTACACCAGTCTTAAAACTAAGAATCCAGCTGATATGGGGGACATCTAGGCTTGGAAATTAAGGAGAGTCACTTTCTAAGTGACAATATTATTTAGATCCTCATAATTCCACCGTACTCTACAATGAAGGCATGGAACATACCTGAATTTCAATTTCTGCCCTGGTAGCATCTCCTCCCTAGCCCCTACAGCTGCTGGACAGCTCCTCTCATGGCTCCAGATCCACTCTTTACATGTTAATTGCTGCTCTATTCAAAATTCCTAAGAAATGGAAACAACCTAAATATCCTCCAGCTGATGAATAGATAATGAAAATGTGGCATATATATTCAGATGTAAAGAAAATGAAATCATGAACTCTGTGGGTAAATGGATGGAACTAGAAAAGATCATATTTAATGAGATAACCCAGACCCAGAAAAACAACCATCACATGTCCTCTCTCATTGGAGGCTCCTAGCTCTAAATCTTCAGGTGTGAGTACATATCCTATAGTAACTACAGAAACCAGAAATGTGAACTGGGAACACTGACAGAATAGCAGGATTGAGGAGCAATAGAGAGGGGAAGATCAGGGTACATGTGATCAGGGCAATGAGAAAGGGAGGTCTATAGTTAAGGAGGGTGTAGGGAAGTAATTATGAGAAAGGAGGGTAAAATATCAGTAAAGGTGCCTGAAGAAGTCATAAGGAGTCATACTATTAACTATTTACACACACACACACACACATACACACACACACACACACACACACACACACACACACACACACACACACACACAGAGTTTAAATGAAGATTTCTCATCTAGGATGGCAATGTTCCCCCCAAGAGTCAAAGACCATCTGATAAAACCTATAGCACCAGGCATGAGAAGCCATAGTTTTGAATTGCTGGTCAGGGTCATCCAAGAGATTTCCAAAACACACAGGCTATTGCTATAACCTTTGGATGCCCCTTCCCTAACCCCCAGAGGTGGAAAGTAAGTCTCCATTGCTGAAGACAACATGCACTTCAGATTTGGTGCCTAGGGGCCCTTGAACTAGAACTAATCTAAATGCCTCCTCCCAACATGACTACCTGAACATGAGCTGAACAAGAACAACATTGTTTGATAAGACAAAGTGGATGGGGAAAGCTCATGCAGCCTCAAACCTATATTCAGAGGACTGCAGACAGCTGCAGAATGCTGACAGTGGGAGAAATAGTCTTCTCCAAAGAAGCGCACACCAATTAGTTATCCAAAACCAAATGGCCAGCCCTAGAAATAGACATACGTGTAACTTTATATAGGTCAAGTGGATTGTATTTAGGAATATGTATGTATATAACAAATATGCATGTAACAACAATTACTTAAAGAGTCCATTAATTTGACAGAGAGAAAGGAAAGGTATAAGAAGCTGGAAGGAGAAAATGAAGGGAGAAATGGTACAATTAGATTATAACCTCAAAAAATAAAAGAAGAAAAAAAAGGCCTTTTTTTTCCAAACTTACCTTTCTGTTTTCCCCCAACTTTTATCTTAAAAACAAACACACAAGTCCTTAATGTGTTTGTATGCAATTGTCAAACATCCCCAGCTCTGGTCCCACTTCCAGGGCTTGGCTTTCTTGCCTTGGCTACCTCAATGATGGACTGGGATCAGGACATGTAACCAAGAAAACACTTTCCCTCACCAGGTTGTTTTTGGTCAAGGAAAGTCTTAGCCTTCTATTGGTGTGATAAAGACCATAACCAAAAGCAACTTGGGGAGAAGCTTACAACTTAAAGCTTACAACTCTCAGGTCACACCCCACCACAGGGGAAAGTCAGGGTAAGGATTCATGAAAGGAACCTGGAGGTAGGAACTGAAGCAGAGGCCATGGAGGAGCGCTGCTTACTGCTTTGTTCCCCTGACTTGCTCAGCCTGCTTTCTTTTCCAACTCAGACACATCTGTCTAGGGAATGGTACCACCCATAGTGAGCTGAACCTTCCCACATCAGCCATTTAGTCAAGAAAATGCTCTACAGATTTGCCTATATGCAATCTGATAAAGGCATTTTCTCAGTTGAGGTTCATCTTCCTAGATACCTCCATCATTTTTATCAAATTGACATAAAAAAATCAAAAGAACAAAACCAACCAACCAGGTCATAGAGTTTATCACAGCAAATGACAATGACTATGACAGTCATTAACTTTTATGTGGCTTCTCAGCTGTAACCATCCCCTATAATGGATTCCCTCTGTTAGAAATAAAATGCTTGTGGTGGTTCCAGTTTTCCAGAGAGCCTTGCTTGGCACAGAGTCCACTGTAAGGAATGATACCTGTAATGGCAGCTCCTATCCCTTCTGAGGTGGTGTACATGGTGTCCATGGAGGCAGCGCCTGGGGACGCTGGAAAATGATGTTCTTGTCCTGCATTGTAGACATCCAGGACTGGGAATAGGTAGTCCTTACTTGCACCCACACTACCATGTGCAGTGACTCCTTGCTGTTACTTTCTACCTGACAAATTGAAATTTAAAGCTCAGAAACTGTAAAAGAATCCCTCCAAAGCCCTATTTCTATTCTGCCTGGTATAACCAAGTAGCTCTAGAGAGTTACCAATGGCACCAACCACACAGAGCTCCGAGTGGACTTCTTTTTTTTTTTTAATTTTTATTTTTTGATACTTTATTTACATTTCAAATGTTTCCCCCTTTCCAGGTCTCCACTCTGGAGATCCCCTAACCCTTTCACCCTCCCCCTGCCTCTATGAGGGTATTCCCCCACCCCACCCACTCGCCTACCCACTCCTGTCTTCCCTCCCTGGCATTTCCCTCTACTGGGGCCTCTAAAACCCTCAGGCTCTCCTCCCCCTGATGGCCAACAAGGCCCTCTTCTGCCACATATGTGGTCCGAACCATGGGTCCCTCCATGTGTATTCTTTGGTTAGTGGTCCAGTCTCCAGGAGCACTGGGGGGTCAGGCCAGTTGTCACTGTTGCTCCCTCCATGGGGCTGCAAACTACCTAAGCTCCTTCAGTCCCTTCTCCAAATACTCCATCTGGGACCTCACTCTCAGACCAGCAGTTACTGTTAAGTGAAACTTGGGTATTCTGAACTTTTGGGCTAATATCCACTCATCAGTGAGTACATACCATGTTCCTTCTTTTGTGACTGAGTTACCTCGCTCAGGATGATATTTTCAAGTTCCATCCATTTGCCTGCAAATTTCATTAAATCATTGTGTTTAATAGCTGAGTAGTACTCCATTGTGTAGATGTACCACATTTTCTGTATCCATTCCTCTGATGAGGGACATCTGGGTTGTTTCCAGCTTCTGGCTATTATAAATATGGCTGCTATGAACATAGTGGA
>CM052701.1:31503270-31525057 GCA_028551405.1 Uromys caudimaculatus | reverse complement strand
CCCTCACAGAGGCGGGGAGGGGGAGGGGACACGGGGTTTCTAAAGAAAAGGGGAATCATCGGAAATGTAAATAAAATATCAAAAAATAAATAAATAAAAAAAAAAAAAAAAAAAAGATAGGGCTTGTTTTTCCTTCATCTTTCTACTCCCAATGCCCAGAGTAGGGCTAGGCACATCCTGCAAAGAGATAAGTGGTTATGACCAGAGACTGGAAAGATGGCTTGGTAGTTCAGAGTACTTGCTTCTCTGGCAGAGGGTCCCAATTTGATATCCAGAACCTATCCACACTCAGCAGCTAACAGCCTTCTGAAACGCCAGCTTGAAGGGGATCAGATGCCTCTGGCCTCTGTAGGTACCTACACTCATGTGTACATACCCCCATACAACATGCATGGATACACATAATTTAAACTTAAAAATCTTTTAAAATGCTTACAACTAAAAGGAATTGCAGAGTACATTACTTCCTTAGGTAGCTCAGCACCATAACATGCTCACTCATTGTAGGGCTTGAGAATTCAGACAGGCCATATGGTGGTCCCTAGCAGGGGAGAATTCATGTCTAGGTGATCCAAAGCCTGTGTCTGGGATCATCTGAAGCTGTTGATGCCAGCTGTTGATTGAGATCTCAATTAAAGCCACCAACTACAATATTTTCATGTGGCCTGTCATTATGTTTGGGCTTCCCCATAAGAAAGTGGCCTCACATGGCCCCAGGCTCCAAAGTTAAGGGTACTTGAAGTGTAAAATCATGGAATTTGTGTGGACTCTTCTCAGTGTGTCCTGAGAATTGCTCTATGAGAACACTAACAGATGCTTCAGGATCCAATTGAGTCACAAGCCCATGCAGATAAAAACCCCACTTTTCCACAAAGGAGTAGGGTTGCCATGGGTCTGGTATCCCTAAGAATTAGTTGTAGTAGATTGATTCTGCAGTGTCCATTCTGTGTACTGTGGATGCTGCTCTGATCCTAGAGGAGCTTAAAGTATCGGACCAGCAGGAGTAAAGGAGGCTTGGACATCTGAGCGATGGACTTAAAGGCACAGAGGACAAGGGTTCTTCCAGAGCTCCTTTGGCTTTGATGGAGAGAAGCAGCATGGGGTCGAGGTGCAGCATGGAAGGAGGAAGCCTCCTAAAGTGATAAGATTTTACAAATAGAAAGGATGGTGTTAAGAGGCCAGCTCATTCTCCGCGACATCAGGGGACTTAGAGTTCTGCAGCTGGCAGGACGCTGGGGACTGAAACCTATGTGTTTCCCGAACAGTTGAGTTGGAGAGGTGGGGAGTGGGGGCTTCTATGCCTGGAGTTCAGGCATGCCTCTCACAGCCTGGCTTTGAACAACAGCAGTGACTTCACTGTGTCTGAGTCAATTAGAGAGAGGCAGTATCTGACCATGGAGTCTGGAGAGGCCAGCCACACTGCTCCACATCATCCCTGCCTCTCAACTAAAGATTCTAAGGTCTGTCCAAGTGAAGGTCTGGGCTTTCTCTAGAATAAATGTTTGCTGTGGGTGGGCTAGGGAAGCTCAGAACCCAGACCTTGGGTGCAGTCTTCTGTCTCTAAGGCTCCTAGCTACTCAACCTTCTTTTATTGATGTAAAATTCCTGTCACACAAAATCCACTCTCAGCCACCATCTAATCTCTCACAGGAGCTCTTCTAGTAATATGCTCTCCTCTCCCTCACCAAGTGCTAAGCCACCACTGATCTGCAACCTCTGCATTAGCCTATTCTGGATGCTTCCTGTAGGTGGAGCCACATAATAAACACATCTCCATATTTCTATGAGAGAAGATGGGAAGGTGATCAGCTGTTAGGTGCTCAACATGCCAGGGCTAGCCCCTGAGCAGTGAGAGCCAGGGCCAGGGATGGCTTTCCATCTTCCTTATCACACACAAGTCCTCCGACAGGCCCTGGGGAAAGAGCTAGCTACTCCCAGAGGTGGCCAGCCCATAGTCTATAATCCTTGGGTTTTTGTTCTTCCCTCTTAGCCCCACCAATTCTATTGTATGAGAATCTTCTCCTAGCCCCAAATAAAAGCAAACAACTTAGCTACACTACTTACTGCAAATAAGGCCTCCCTCCTCAGACTCTGTCTTCCAAGAGAGTGCTTGGAAATGGCTCTGTGTCCTCTGCAGGTTGGTGGCTAGAGCAGGTTTACTGTGGGAGAGCAATAAAAGACCTTAAGATTTGAATTTTGCTTCAAATTTAGTTCTGCCTTGCAGTGACCTTCTCAAACATTATTCTCTTTATGCCTTAGTTTTCTCATTAGTAGACTGGGGATAATGCCAGGATCTACTTATAAGGACACTAGGAAGTTAAGTGAGTGCGTGGCAGTGCTGGATCAAGGACCAGGATGGTGTCAGTGTCATGTCATCATAGTTATCGAACCTTGTCCTTCCAAGGTTTCACCAAAGTAAAGGGGTTTCTGGTCACTTTCATGTCAGCCTTCTTCATTCTTAACACTCCAGATTAATACTATCGCATTGGTAGCCACTAGCTACGTGTGGTTCTTCTTCTTTTTTTAATATTTGATTTTTTAAGGTTTATTTATTTGTATGAGTACACTGTAGCTGTCTTCAGACACACCAGAAGAGGGCATCAGATCCCATTTCAGATGGCTGTTGAGCCACCGTGTGGTTGCTGGGAATTGAACTCAAGACCTCTAGAAGAGCAGTCGGTGCTCTTAACCTCTGAGCCATCTCTCCAGCCCATGTGGTTCCTTTTAATGAATATTTTTGTTAATGCAGTATATTTTGATCATATTCATCCCAATTCTTTTTATTTAACTCTTTCAAGATCCACCCCGTCTCTCCACCTCCCCGCTTTTTGTCCTCTCTCTTTGTTGTTGTTAATAACTCATTGACTCCAACGTGTGTTGCTCAGGCACAGCAGGGTGTGCTTGATTGAACGGGTCCACAAGCTTTAAAAAATGCATCCCTCCCCCAGAAGCCATCAGCTGTCAAGAATTTCTCTGTTGGGATGGCAGCTGGCCAACCACATCCCTCTCCACATTGATTGGCTTGCTCTTATACAGGTCTTGTGCAGGCAACCATGGCTACTGTCCTGTCATGACCAAAAGACACTGTTTTGCTCCGGTCCTTCCCAACCTTTAGCTTTTACCATCATTCTGCCTCCTCTTGACTAAAGGTCTCTGAGCCCTGGGGACATGATATATGTGTCTCATGGCTGAGCACCCCACTGATACTTATGCTCTGTGCTTTGGCCAGTTGTGAGTTTTTGCATTAACTATTATCCATAGCAAAAAGAAACTTCTCTGGTGAGGTCTAAAAGTGTTATCAATCTACCAGTAGAGATAGAAATTTAGACTGCAGTTAGATACTACATTCATTAAGCAAAATAATGAGAATAGGTTCACCCCTGGGTCCTGTGATCTCTTCGACAACATGTTCTTTGTCAGATTGCTAATATCCCACATGTGTTTCCTTCTGTGGAGCAGGCCTGAAAGCCAGTAGAAAGCAATTGTTTACCCCATAATTATCCTGCCACATTACATTCATGGTTATATCTTGCCATTATGGTCAATATTGTAGTTTATAGGGTTCACAGCTGGGTAAGACTCTTGTTGACTTTTTTGTTCTTTTAGCACCTTCAGAACACTTTCTAGGACTATGAATTGCTAGCCAGCAGGAAGGAAGCTTCTTGGTCAGTACTGATTTGATTTTTGTAATACCAGTGTATGTAGTGTCTCCAGCAATCAGGTCTTACCAGGAATCCTGATGGACAACCAAGAGAAATGGCAGTAGTCTTATTGTTTTGGGGGTTTCTGGGACACCTCTGACCAATGACTCTAGGTGAGGTTTCCTACACCTGCACTAGGCTTTTTATTTGGTAGACTATGGCTTCTGGGATGAGCAAAACTTTTCATGTATAATAGCTCCAATTAAAACATTTAATAAGAACACATACACTCTCATACCTATAAAGCAGTAGGTTCCCATCTGTACTTTCAAACATTATTAGTGTTAATTATCCCTTCTCCAATCCCCTCTTCTGCCATACCCTCCCACTTGCAACTCTTAAAGATCAACTACTAAAGAAAAATTCATTTCCTCAGTGGCCCTGTCACGTCTCAGGTGCTCAAAGGTCCCCAAGTGACTTGTGACTCTATCACAATGGCAATCCAGACCGAGGACATTGCTAAGATCGCCTGATTCTTGGAGACAACACTGCTCCTGTTGCTGTGGGATGCCCATTGCTCTTTGATTATTTGCTACCTTTTCCCATCCATGACCTTGTTCATGCAGACTTCATCATATCTGACTTCGCCGTCCATTGGCAGCATCCATTCTTCAAATCTTAACAACTCCTTTGGAAGAGAAGGTACTATTCAGGCTTTAAATCTCCCTCCTATCTCACACTATTAGTGAGTTTGGCTATAGTCTCAGTTCTACTCTGAGGGCCTGGCTTCTCTCGATTCCTTATATTTGCCTGGGTTCAGATTCACTCCACCTGGATTTACTCTAGATGCCTAATAGAGAATAGTAGCTGCCCTGGGGTGGCTCTTCTCATGGTGACGGTTGTGAACAAACACGTTTCTGCTTTGGCCCCTTGACTAAAGGCAAGACCCATGATGAAGTCCAAATCTAGAAGTGGAGGAAAATCATTCCTACGTTGATGTGAGGGACCAGAATTTAGCAAGGTCAAAGGCATGGGTTCAAGGAAAGATGGTCTTGAAGCAAGTAACTGGTTCCATCTTTGATAAAGGAGTTTACAGTTCTGCTCCTAGGCACTTTAAAAAAAAAAAATCCCTGTTGGTAAGGCTGGTACTCCTCTGGCCTTTCATAGTTAGCTGTGTTCCACAAGGGGCTCTTTGAAGCCTCCCCTGAACTCTCTCTTCTTCCTGTGAACACTACCAATCCCAGTTCAGTTTTGACGAAGGTGCTACCTGAGTTCCAGATAGCTTAACCAGAACTCTGCTTCTTTGGATCAGTGAATTTTTCATGCTGGTGTTTGGGCAGTGTGAGAGCTATTCTTGTAGCTCATTTATCCTCATTTATGTGTACAAAAAAGTTGGCTAATAATGTTTCCTGTGTGAGTCACAGAATACACCTTCTTAGAAGGAGCCCTGCTAGGGCTCTAGTTTAGAAGCCAAGAGACATGGAAGGAGGGCACGCCCTTCTATGGCTCCTCTGTACAGCAGCTCTCACTGTTCCGGGGCCTCCCAGTGTGCTCACATGCAGAGTAGGTAGTCAGGCTTATGGTTTCTGTAACTCTAACTGGCTCTGAGACATTATGGTTCCAAATTATCACTGTCCCTGCTCAAAGAAGCAGCTGGTTCTGCTTTCTGGTCACTATCTCTAAAAACCTTTCCAACCTCTAAGACTTGTTACCTGCCTACAGAATTGACGTTCAGGTTCTCAGGAAGAAATCTACTTTAGAGGCATGCTTACTTTTTATAGAAGGTGTATCTATGGAAACCTGCATATGGACTCAGGCATGGAATCCTAGAACATCAATACCATGTTGTAAATGCAAGTCCAACTCAATAAGGGTGCACAGGCTTTGCCAGAACAAATTTAGGATTACCTCAAAGGTACAGGGCTTTGGCAATGTTAAAAGTTCTGATATTGTCTCCTGGGGCCTGTGCCCAACTCATCTACACCCACATGAGTATCAGAACAAGTGTGGACTTTAATTTTCTGCAGAGAAACCATGTGTTTTTCTCCCCCAGGAACCAAATTGACCAGCATTTACCCAGAATGATTTGCTGCCGGTTTAGCAGCTCCTGTTTGAAGATAAGGATGTTTCTGAAAAAGGCCCAGAAATAGCTGGAGAAAACAATCTGTTTGGTTGCTTGCCTGCAACAACAATAGAAGCAGGTGGAGTGATTCATAGCTGGATGGGAGACGGCTCTCCGTGGGATCCTGCCTGGGCAGCTCTACCCTGAAAGCGTTTTCCAGGTCAGAGTATCTGAAATAAAAAAAAAAAAGGTTTGGAACTAAATGGGAGAATAGTTGAAAAGGGAGGTGTGGAAACATGGCTGGGGGTGGTGAGGGCTGCAGGTGCACTGGCCAAGCAGGTGAGTAACAGGGTGAGTGATGGTGAACTCCAGACACCGACTGGAGTTGGGGAAGATGGTCTACCTTGATGAAGCACCTCCCAGAGCCAGGGTTCTTGCAAGTGAGCCAATCTGTGGGCTGTTACTGCGGGTCTCCCTTTTAATAGATTCTGTACCTATTATGGATCAAGTACAATGTGAGACTCTAGAAATCTTAAATGAATATACCATCCTGGTTGATTTTTGGTTTTGTCAATCTGATATAAGCTAAAGTTATTTGGAAAGGGGAATCTCAGTTGGGGGCAAGTCTGTGGGCATTTTCTTGATTAGTGATGTGGGAGGGTCCAGTTTACTGTGGATGGTGCTAATTCTGGGCAAGTCTTGGGTTGTATGAGAAAGCAGACCGAGCAAGCTATGAGGAGCATGTCAATAAGCAGCATTCCTTCATGGTTTCTGCTTCACTTCCTGCATTCAGGTTCCTTTCTTGACATTTTTAATGATGGAAATGTAAGCAAAATGAGCTTTTTTTTTTTCTCTCCAATTTGCTCCAATGTCCTGGGGTTCCATCACAGCAATAGAAACCTAAATGAGGTAATACCCTTGAAACACTAAGGTCATTAGTCTTATTAATTCTTTCTGATATGGTTTATAACCATACTGATAAAGGTTTTACACCATGCTGGTATCTTCTCTTGTTTCCTCATTAACCCCTAGCAGGTGGAGTTATCATTCTTGTTTTTCAGAGAAAGAAAGTAAAAAGCAATGTTCTTTAGGCTATAGCTAGTCACAAGGTTCCGGAAAATCATCTTTAAGGCGTGCACAGTCCGTCAGTGAGCACATGAGGGATTGTAAAGTATCTAGTAGACACAGGTGGGCTTTAATTTTTGGCAGAGAAACTATGTGTTTTTCTCCCTTAGGTCAACTGAATCGACCAGCTGCATCCCCCTCCTCTGATGACAGAAAGAGCTTTCTATAGCTGAGAAACTCAATACCTGCCAAGCTCACTGCAAATGTTGTTGGAAAGACACAGGGGTATATATAATAGTGTAATACATTGAAATTCAGTGATTTTCTTCAAATCTTTGCTCTTTGTGACTTCAAAAAAAATAAAAGAGGAAATAAAAGAGTGAGCTCTTGAATTAGTAGCCACACGTATGCCATCACTAAAGTATGGAGTGGCACAAAGAAAAATTTGTTCAGGCCTGTGTACCCTGGTGTGTCTGGTTTGACAGTCTCTGTTGGTGTCACGGCCACCTGCTGACAGCAGCTGTTTGAACTTCTGGGTGCCTTGATGATAAATTGGACAGACAAGACAACCGGAGGGTAGCTCCTGAAGCTCTGCTAGATCAGCAAAGACCACGAAATTGGCTCTGTGTGCAGAATGCTGCTCTTCACTCTAGAAGCAAGCTCGCAGTGCTTTTCATCAGCAGTGCTCAGCATCCTGCAGAGGAGTCTAGGCAGGAACTCCTCTTGGATGGAAGCCAGCAGACAAAGGGCTTCCAATAGTTCTGGATATGTCCTGGCTCTAACTTTTATCCCTGAAAAGGCCCACACTAGTGTCCTGACCTGAGGTGTCAATGAAATTGGTCTTGGGGGTGACCTGGGCACAGAGAAAGTTTTACAGCTTTTTATATGATTATAATACATGAGCATACTCAGGACTCTGCTGAGTTGTGACCTCCCCTCAAGATATAGCATGGTTTCAGGCTTGAGGCTTGAGCCAGGCCATTGCTGGCAAGAAGATAGATGCATCTGATCTCAGATCCCCTGCAGAGTGGGAGCCTCTGCCAGCTGTTTATCCACTCAGGGACTCACAACCAGAAACTCAGTCAACAGATGGGAGATGAACTGAATAGACCAAAGAAAAAACAGAAATGACCAATAAACACACAACATCCTTAGTCATCCGGGAAACGCAAATGAAAATGATACAAATGACTGCCATAAAGGAACCAAAACTCACGCTGGCAAAAACAGGACAGAAGGACTGTCCACACTGTTGACTGCAGCGTTCATTAGCACAGCCTCCTCAGTGACCACTATGGAGGCTCTTCAGACAAACTAAAAATAGAACTACTGTATGACCCAGCTGTACCAGTCCTGGGCAAAAACACAGAGAGATCAAACTCAGCATATTTAACATATCAAATATAGAGATATTTGCACATCCAGTTTAAGGCAACAATATTCACAACTTCCAAGGTATATAATCAGCCTACTTGCCCATCAGTGAGTGACTGGGTAAAAAAAAAATGAAATGTGGTATGTATATACAATTTCGTATTCAACGATAAAAATAATAAAATCATGTCGTTTGAAGGAAAATAGAACTAGAAACCATCACATTAAATAAAATAATCCAGATTCGGAAAGACAAGCATACACTTTTCTCTCTCACTTGTAGAATCTGGGAGGGAGAAACATGCAGAAAGGAAAAATACTAGGGAGGGGATGGAAGGGGATAAAGAAGACATGACAGAGGGGGTAAATATGACCAAAGTACATTATATTACATGTGAATAGCACAGCAATAATGTGGTATAGTTAGCATACACTAATAAGGTTGGCAAAGATAAAGAAGAACCTTAGTCTTGGCAAATTGCTTGTTTCCCTGGGAACTCTTAACACACACACATGCACACGTACACACATGCACATGCACAGAGGCATGTGTACATGCATGCATGGGTACAGTGTCTCAATGATTTGTATAAAAAACAGAAACTCAGTAGCCTTTCAGAGGATTTTGCATTTAGGGAAGGATGCCATGGTCCCTGGAAACAGCCTTGGCTTTGAATGGTCTCTATCTCTGCCCCCAAATCAGGTGTTGCAGAACTTACCTACCACCCAGACCATAGTACACATATCATTGGAGGATGCTGTTTGGGTGCAGGCTTAGCCTCATGTGCTCTTGAGGCGTACCTGAACTGTGTTTCTCATGTGGTCGCATGGGCCTGCTGGTTTCTTGGTGCACCTCCACACTAAGAGCACACATATACCCTGGTTGTACAGCCTATCACTACCCGTCTTGGCCCAGAAGAAGCACAGTGGTTTGCTTCCTGATTGACATTCCAGGGCTTCTGGGTATGATGACCCACAATTTTCCCTTGGTTCTGTTTTTTATCTCCTTAAATCAATGGGTTACATTAGAATTCCCAAAATGCTCTGGTGTCTAGGTGACAACCACTCAGAGATTTCTTTGATTGTCTAGAACTGGCCCAGGCCTGGATGCTGGAAATCTCTGGCTCTGAGCTCAGTTGTATCAATTGCCCCTAGTTCAGCAGCAGCCTTAGGGGTTCAAGATTCACCAGGGTTAAGGCTCCTAGTGGGGAGCCCAGATTTGGTGTAACGAGTGCTCCAGGTAATTCTGATAAGACGTTCACAGGCATTTGTATAAAAGGGAGGGGTGGCATGCATCTTGTGTGTCACCTCTTGACCACTGCTGAGCAGGTGCAGAGACAAAGGTGCTGTCATTACTCAGGTATCCCTGAGTAGAAGCAGGTGTACCTAAGGAGGCCACACCAAGCAGATGTCCACAGTGTCTCGGAGTCTATAAGCTCCCACACTTGGGGCCTGGCTGTCCTGGTGACTTCCTTGGGCTATCCTCCAGCCCCCAATGTACCTATTTGCTATTTAAAACCTCTGATGCATAATTTTTCCGGTGTGTGGTACAGACTTCTTTTCAGCCTTTTTAGGTACTAAGGACCATGCTACTTGGCTTATCTAGAGCTGTCTGGGACCCACCTTCCTGGGACAGACCTCATCACTTATTATGAAGAAGTTGGAAGGGAGGATGGATTGAACTTTTCCTACCCTTGTGAAGCCCTCAGGGGTATATGCAGCATTCACAACCTTCTTTTCTCCTGATAAAGTATAACCAGAGACAGCAAGCCAGACACCCAGAACCTCACAGCTTGTCTATAACTGCCTCAAGTCTCAAAAACAGATCTCTGGTCCCAGTGGAATGGATATCCATTTACATTACATTTCAGGGGAGGCCTCTTAGTTTGTCCCTCACAAGCCACCAGGCTGCTATCTTCAGGATTTATTCCAGATTCTAGACTAGGAAATGATCACTGCTGGAGCTGTCTAGTATTTAATGCCCGGGAAGTGATGTTTGTAAGTATGTCTTGAGTTGCTGAAGTCATGGGATCTGGCAGCATCCCTTGATATGGGCAAGCTCCTAGCTGCAGCAAGCGTATTGTTTCTTCCTCAGGTCCCGTAAGAAGCAACCCCAGGCAGATGGCCAGCTTCCCAGACACCCCTAAGGAAGGACTTCTCCTTTGCATAATCATCATCTTTGCATCTTTGGACTGTACTGGGGACACAGCCCTAGGGAGGAGAGAGGTGTCAGGGATGGACTTAGGTAGAAGGGGATGTTGATCTTCTTGAAGTCATTGAAGGCTTCGGCCAATTGCTTGGTGTGTTGTTGGATCAAATGGCATGGGGTGGAGTGGAGTCCCGTGTGTCCACCCAGGGTGCTCGTGGCCCCTGGGAGGGGTGAGACTCGGGCAGTTTGACCGTGTGCACCCCATGGGACCGCCGGGCAAGTGGCATGCTGTGTGAAGCCTCAGGAACATGGGAGAGGGCGGCTGTGAGACTCCACTGGATGCTGCGGAAGAGCTGAGAACGAAGTGGGGACCCGGCCCGCATGTGGGGCGAGAAGACAAGGAGCGTGGCTGGGGTCCCCACTGAGATGGGGTCTTTGGCTTGGGCGCTGGCTAGTTGGATTGGTCTGGTCTGGTGGCTGCCGTGACTGGGTACGCTGGGAGGCCTTCTGCGAGAGACTAGGCGGCGGCTCTTTAGGTGAAGGCCAGTTCCCTCGTTCCTCTCTCTCTCTCTCTCTCTCTCTCTCTCTCTCTCTCTCTCTCTCTCTCTCTCTCTCTCTCTCTGTGTGTGTGTGGTTTCCATGGAAGCAAAAGGGTAGACTTTTATACTTTGACCTCAAGCAGGTTGGAGTGCCCAGTGAACTGGGGCAGGGAGCAGAAATTTCCAGATGTTCTGAGGCCACGGAGCAATGAGTGCCTTAACCTGAAGCGAATCTGGATTGGCACCTGGTAGGTACCATAGGGACACACTGGTGAGCCAGGCATGCTAAGGGTAGGGATTGGCTGAGGAACTGTGCTGTGGCCACAGAGCTAGCACAGTCATTAAGAACAAGGCAGGAACATGACCAGGCTCCAGTCTCTTTTGTTACATGTAAGCTGTGGGAAGTTGGGAAGCTACATAGTTGCTTGATGACTGTTTCTTCAGCAGTAAACATTCTCCAGCAGTAAAATGGAAATATTAACGTTTTGTTATGATGAGTAAATTAACTACTGAATACAAAGGATTTAATTCAGTGGTAGACAAAGAACTTAGCAACCAACATTTTGCTTTTGGATAAGGGTGTGGCTTGCTGTGGATCTTCCTTTGTCCTTCAAGTGATGTGGCAGGTGTGGGCTTTTGGGGTGGGCTGTTCGTAATGAACTGCCTCCACTTCCCAGTGTATATTCAACTATCAGGACGTGTGTTGGCAGAAAGAATCATAGGAGTTAATGTTCAGATCTGAGTTTTAAATTAAACTTTTGAATCCCACAAGGGACATGGGAACCTCAGGGCAGGTGAGAATCAGCCCAGGAAGAAAAACGCATTTAATTCTGTGGATTTTCTGAGTGGAGGTCACTAGTGTTCTTTCTAACCTTGTCCAATTTCTCTGCACACAGAATCCTGAAAGTGTTTGCTGTCGTGGTTCTGCTGAGCAAGAACAGGTGATTAAATAGCACTTGAGAAAGTCATGCTGGATAACTCCTCTACTCACTGTCTTTTGTTTGTGTGCTTCTTGGTTATTAATCAGATTCAGAGTAGCTCCTTGTGGGAAGATTGGTCATGTAGACACAGCATGACAATGCTGTGGTATCTCTAGTCCTTCTCTGTTGGGAAACGTGGTTCAGAAGATGCAGGGACCCAGTGGGGATCAAGCGAGCTGGGAGTTATGGGTGATTGGAACGACAATGTCTGTGGCTGCCAGCAGAAGGCTGTTTCTACTACTGGGATGCTACTTTCTAGCACCAGGACTCACATTTTGTGCCTCCTTCAGAACCCAACTGAGTCTCTCTGATGACTCGAGTCCTCCTCGGAATGCAGAACTCTTCATGGCTATATCTGAATATCACCCCAGTAATACAATATTTGCAGTGTTTAGCATTCATTTTTGTGTTCATTCATGTGCATACACATGGAGACAACTTCTGATCCCAGAACAGGGCACCAATGCTGCCACTTAGCAATAATTTACTTCTCCTTTATTAAGGGTATTTGAGTGTAACTGTTTCTTCCCTCATTGACTGCTTGATAATAAGGTCGTGGTAATTTATAAAACCTTGCAGTGCCAAGGATACCCCCAAATACTGGTTGACCAGATCCGTGACATTTGCCTTTAGACCTTTGGCACCTATAAACAATGATTAGGGACCCAGAATGTTTGCTAAGTTCTTACACATATGTGTAAAGAACACAGAGGTACATCCTCAGGTCTTGGCCCTCAATGTGGGGAGTGTGACAAGCAGGTGGCCATTAGCTCTCATCCTGCCAGAGTCTGCTTCAGCTTCAGGGTCACCTTCCTGGATATGGCTTGTGTCAACCAGCTGTAGGACAGCTCTGAAAGCAACATTTGTTTCAGAATTCCCTGCCAGCTTCTCGGGCTTTGCTGGGCCTGCCTTAGGTTTGGCTTCTTGTGTTCAGTCCTGTGTCTTTGTCTTTCCTTTAATGGAATTAGTCTCCAGTAAGAATGCAACATTCCAAATTCCATGGAACAGACTGTCTCCTCTGTAAAATTAAGCCTGTGACATTTCCAGTAGAGGGAGACTGAAGAAAACTGACTCGCCAAAATATGTTTGAGAAAATATTGTCAGGAAATATGTGGCTTACAAGTAAGCAATATTAGTTCTGAGCTGAGGTTATAGCCACCAAGAGCCCCTTTCAGCTCCTTCCTGCTCCAAGAGAAAAGGGAAGCCCAATAGGACTGGAGTTGCTGTGTCTTCTTTCTGGGAACTTTTTTTTTTTTTAAACTCTCAGGGAGTTCCTGATTCTTTCCCATATATCAGTAAACTATTGATGAGTAACAAATCATACCAAGCTCAGCCATCTGGTTATAAGCCTTCAGGCCTCATGTATTTGTCTGCCTTCTGCAGATTGGGTAGGTAGTATGTATGATTCTAGCTGAGTATTCCCACTTGGTGTGAGGTCTTGAGCATGACATGTCCTCAACAGGCACATGTGCTGAATGTCTGATCCTTAACTATTGGCACTACTTTAAGAAGCTCAAGAAACTTCAGAAGGTGGGACCTGGTTGAAGGAAGCAGTCATTAGGGGCATGCTTTGAGGATTACACCTGGTTTCCAGGACTGTCTTTGTTCTTTGTTTCTTGTTCACCACAAGACAATGATCCCCCTCTACCACAGCCACTTGCTGTGATGATGTCCTACCCGTGACATCCTGTGTGTGCAGCCAAGCAACCCTAAATCAAACAGTCCAAACCATGGGCCAAAATAGTCTTTCTTCCTTTAAGTTACCCTCTCAACAATTTCAGTCGTAGTTACATGAAAGTATTTCACTTGGGATCAGCTGCTACATGCTGGTCTAATACAGGGTTGGACAGTCTCTGTATTATTGCTCATCTAATCCAATGGTAAGGTATTCCAGGCTTTCTATGATGGCAGAGGCAAGATTCAAGAAATAATGGAATCTGTAAGGCTACCTTTATGCTAGCAATGAGCAGTTCAATATGGAAAATAACATGCACAATAGCTAGCATCCCTAAAGTAAAATATTTAGGAGTAAATATACTTAAGAAATACTTATTGGTTAAGAATAAAAACAAAAATCAGATCTCTTGAAGTCTAATTTCAGAATCAACACTACAACTATTAACCAAAGGAAGTGATAAGGCCAGCTCACATTCAAGAGGTGAGAGCACACTATCTTTCGATGGGAAAGACAGCAAAGTCACATTAAAAGCAGGCAAAGCACGGAAGATTTTTAGGGACAAGTACTGTACGTGATGTTGCAATGGTGGATGACACACGCCCCGATACATATATCAGAACTCATAGAATGTGAGATACTGAGAATGAATCCTAATGCCAACTGGGATAGTTCATGCTAGTGACATTAGTGCAGCCTCATGGATTATAAGAGATGAGCCCCTAGTGTGTAAAATATGATAGTGGGTGTGATGCTTAGGCTAATGGGAACATTGGATTTGGTTTTAAATTTGAGACAGTTTTTTTTTTTTTTTTTTTACTTTATTTACATTTCCAATGTTTCCCCCTTTCTAGGTCTCCTCTTTGGAAACTCCCTATTCCCTCCCCCTCCCCGCCTCTTTGAGGGTATTCCCCCACCCACCCACCCACTCCCATATTCCCACCTTGGCATTCCCCTTTACTGGGGCCTCTAACACCCTCAGGGAGACAGTTTTATTATATAGCCATAGCACTTGCTATATAGCTAAGTCTGGATTTGAATTTGAGAAATTCCCCTGCTACAGCTTTCTGAATACTGGGATTACAGGCAGGCAACACCAAGTAGTTATTCCTAAACTGGACAGTTGTGGCACATGTCTTTAATCCCAGAACTTGGGAAGCAGAGGCAGGCAGATCTCTGTGAGTTTAAGACCAGCCTGGTCTACAGAGTGAGTTCCAGGACAGCCTGGGCTACACAGAGAGAAACTCTGTTTCAAACAGAACAGAACAGAACAAAACCAAAGTAATTCTTCTTAACTATCTCATGTTTGGATGCTAGCTATTGTGAATATTACTTTGCATGCTGGATTAGTTGTTGGCAGAATTGATTTTATATACTGATTTGTGTGTTGCCAATCTGCTGACTCCATTGATCAGCTCTAAGCAGTTTTGGCTCTCTGTGAGATACTTTATATACAGGATCAAATATCTGTAAGTAGAGCTCCACATTCTCTTTTGAATTCTGGGTGCATTTTATTAATTTTTCTTGCCTCATTGCTCTGGCTAGAATTTCCAATGAGGAATAGCAGCGGTAAAAGTGGAAATTCTTCTCTTGTTACTCTTTTGCTGTGGCTCAGATGTGGCTTGAGTGTGCTCAGCAAAGACTCCTGTTCGGGATGTAACAACGGAACAATGTGGAAAGAACCTTTAAAAGACAGAGTCCTGTGCAATGTTATGGAGATGTTGCTCTTGGAAGAGATTGATGTAGATGCGGTGGGACTTTGGTTCATTCGCAAGAAAATAAGTCATTAAGGCTATTTGTCTACATATTTGCTTTCATGTGATAGCTTTATCTGCCTTTGGTATGAAAATAATGTTATCTTCATAGACTGGGTTAGAGACTCTTCCTTATGATTACATTAAAAAAAAAAAAAAAGAGCTAAAGAGGGTTTAGTTTCTCAAGACAGGGTCTTACTAAATAGTCCCATATGACCTAGTAATTGCTATGGAGACCATACTACCCTTGAACTCAGAGAGATCCATCTGCCTCTACTTCGTGAGTTCTGGGCTTAAAGATGTACATTACCATAGGCAGAAAGGTTAGTTTTGCTTACGTGTTTAGTAGCGGTCATCTGGGAAGCCATCTGGCCCCAGACTTTTCTTTCTTGGGGAGATTTTTCTGTGACTTATTTAGTTCTTTTCTCTGTTATAAATCCCTTCAGATTTTCTGTTTCTTCTTAAGTCAAGTTCAGTAGTTGTTTTTCCATGGAGTTTTCCATCTTCTCCTGGTTATCTTATTTGTTGGTAGTCAACTGTTCTCAGTATTCTTATTTTGTTTTACTTCTGTATAATTGTTGGTAGGTCCCTATTTTCATTAAAGACTTAAGTAATTTGGGGTTTATGTATTTTTTTCTTATTAAGCCTAAGCAAAGTTTTGTTAGTTTCGTTGGTATTTTCTTTTTTGATAGTTAACTCTTTTTAATTTTTTTATTACTTTTATTTTTTTTTTTTACAGTCCAGTCATTACCCCCATCCTGATCTGCCCTCTCACAGTTCCTCATCCTATTCCTCCTCCAAGAGGATGTCCCCACCCCCTCAGGCAACCCCTGCCAGGCCTCCCTACTCCCTGGGGCTTCAAGTCTCACTGAGGCCAGACCAGGCAGGCTGTCCTCTGCTGTATATGTAACAGGGGCCTCCTACTTTGGTTTAATTGATTTTTCTCTTCTATGTTTCCATTTTCATTTAATTTATCTCCGTTATGATGATATATTCTTTTTAAGTATGTAGTATTGCTATTAGTTTCCTACATACACTGATTTCTATAAATAATTATTAACTTACTTGTCTATTTGTTGGATTTTTTTGTTTGAGAATATCACACATGAAGATAATGCTTTCCAATCAGATTGACTCCTTTTCCCCTCCTCTTCAATCTCTCCCCTATCTTCCCTCCCACTTTCTTTTTTAACTTTACACACTTTTCATTTTAAATCCACTGAGTGCTGCCTGTATATTGCATGGGTGTAGGACCATCTACTAGAGCGTGGGAACACATCCCTGAAGAAAACTGACTCCCTCTCCCAGATGCCACCATTTGCCAATAGCTTTTAAGCTATTTTAAGTCTTCATGAACCTCTCCTTTATCCATGCTGGGATTTTGGCTGGCTTGGTCTTATGCAGATCTTGTGCAAACAGTCCCAGACATTTCAAGTTTATGTGTTCAACTGCGCTGTCATATCCAGAAAATACTGTTTTGCTGCAGATGTTCACTACCTCTGGCTCTTACAATCTTTCTGCACCTTCTTCCACAATGACCCCTGAGCCCTGTATGGAGAAGTGGATATTGATGTCTCATTTAAAGTCAGGCACTCTACAATCTCTTATCATCTACACACTGAGCCTCTGGCCATCTCTGAATTCATTGCCCTCTAATGTAAAAGAAACTTCTCTGATGCTGGTTGAGAAATGAATGAATCTATGCATATAGTGACAAGTGATTAGGAGTTAGGTTTATGCTATGCTCATTTAGCAGAATAATGGCAGGTTCTCCACTAGGACCCAAGACCTGGTGAGCCATAGGCGTTTGGTCTAGGTACCAGGTATGAGTTCTGTCTTGTGGAGAGGGTCTCATATAGTTCAGGCTGGCCTTTAATTGCTATGTCACTGGGAATCATGCAGATCCTCCTAAGTCTATCTTCTAAACTCTCTGTGCCTCCTAAGTGTTTGGACTACAGGTTTATGCCACATACCTGGATGCATCTCCTAAGGTATGTTTGCCACATTATACTTGTTATTTGTGCTGCCACGGATCAGTCTGGGACCCTGGAACTGGGGGTTGTATTTACTAGGTAAGAGCTCTGCCATTGACTTATATCCCCAGCTTAAAAAATCTCTAAAAAATTAATTTATTATATATGTTTTCACATATGGTAGATGAGTATGAGAGTGTATAGGACATAGTTCATGTAAAGACACCAGGGACAACTATATTGAGTTGGTTTTCTCCTAAGTGCATGTAAAGATGCCAGGGGACACCTATGTAGAGTTGATTTTCTCTTTAGTACATGTAAAGATGCAAGGGACAACTATTGTGGAGTTGATTATCTTCTATCTTTATCTGGGTTCTGGTGATTGAACTCAGGTCATCAGGCTTATGAGGCCAGGACCTGTGCCCACTACACCATCTCGCTGGCCCTTTACTTTTTTTTATTTTTGAGGAAGCATTTTCCCAGTCTAGGCTGGCTTTGAGTTCAGGTAGGCTTTAAATATTCAATCCTTCTGCCCCAGCCTTTCAACTAACCAGGATTACAGGCCTGTACCATTATGTCCTGTTTGACTTTGTTTGAAGGGTTTTCTTGTTTATTTTAAATTTAAATGACTTTTTTTCTTTTTATTTGAGTGTATGTGCGCTCTCTCTCTCTCACTCTCTCTGTGAGATGGATGTATGTGTATGTGAGAGATATGATGTATGAAAGTGTGAGAGGTGTGTGTGTGTGTGTGTGTGTGTGACGTAAGTATGTGTGTGGTGTATGTGTATGAGAGCAATGTGTAGGCATACATTTTTTACAGCCTACTTTAATAGGGGTTCAACCTTCCATCTAGCCCACCATCCACTAGAGGTAATGGAAAAGAAAAGTTATTAGGACATGTGGGAAGTGACCTGTTTAGAAATAGTTCTTTGGGGGCAAGTCCAGTCTTCATTGTTCTCAGTCCAATCCACTAGCAAACACCAAATATGAATCAGCAAGCTGAAGACCAGCCCACTTGGCAGACACCACCCAGGAATCAGCAGCTGCATCCGGTCCACTCGGCAGGCACCACCCAGGAATCAGCAGCTGCAGTTCAATCCAGAAGAAACCACGAGGCTCACCAACTGTCCCGGCTCTGCAGAAATAGCAAGAAGACGCAGGAACCTCATGAGAAGTTCTTTGGCAAGTTTCTCTCTATCAAGTTACCACCAGCAAATCTCAACACAGCAATGTAAGGTGAACCAATACATGCATATCATCAGTGAAGAATAGCAAGGTGGAGCAATGCAAAACCAATAATGCTCCAGCTCCCACCATCTGTGGGGTCATATATATATTCCTTCTAAACATCATGCCTCCTTTCACGTGTTTGCTATAGCAAAACATCCTTTCACCTGTGTCTGCTTCAGCAAAACATTCTTTTACGTGTCACCAGTGTGACCAGGCAAACATCATTTGACATAACCGACTTTCTAAAGAAACCAGAACTGATGTATGTGTGTGAGAGAGATGGTGTGTGTGTGTGTGTGTGTGTGTGTGTGTGTGTGTGTTATAGAGAGATAGAGATAGATAGATAGATAGATAGATAGATAGATAGATAGATAGATAGATACCCTACACAGGAGTATGTGGAGGCCAAAGGCTAATATCTGGACATCTTCCATCTTCCCCTTCACTTCTCCATCTTATCTATTTCTGTTTGAGACTGTGTTGGGTTGGGTCTCATTAAAACTGGTGCTTATGTTTTGGCTGCAGGCTGACTAGGGAGCCCCAAGGACCCACCCATCTCTACTCACTTCCCACCCCTAGTGGTAGGGTTACAGATATGTACCTCCAGGCCCAGCAATTTTTCTTTTAAACATGAGTGTTTGGGATCCAAACTCATTCTTTATACTTGCATAGCCAACTCCCACTGAGCTTTCTCTCCCAGCAAACATCGGGATTTTTCCCTTTGAAGCATCAGCTGCTTACCAGTGTATTGTTTAATTCACACTTATTTGCAAATTTGGCAGTTTTCCTTCTTGTTCTCAATGTCTCCTTGCATTATGGTAAGAGAAGAAATGCTGAATAATTCTGTTCTAAAATGCATTCATCTTTGTTTTGTGGTCTAATAGAACGTCTATTTTTGAGTCTGTCCTAAGATAATTTTAGAAGACAATATATTCTCCGGTCTCATATGGACTATCCTATATATGGACCACTAGTTGGTCCCATATTGACACTCTGCATGGTTCTATTCACTGCTGAAAATAAAGCATTGATGTCTCCAACTGTTTAAAATAGCCTTCTCATTCTTTCAACCTACTGATTTTGGCTTGATGCTTTAGGGACTCTGGGGTTAAATGTTTATATTTCTAATTGTTACTATTGTCTGTTATAATTTATATGTATATAATTATATATTAATATTTTATTAGCATATAATTTTCTTCTTTGTCTTACAGTAAAATTTGATTTAAATTCTATTTTCTGGTGTTAATATACCCCCTTCTGCTCTCTTGGTTATTTGCCCAGTGTATTTGCACAGGGAAAGCCCACCCTAATACCTTTAACATATCTGGGAGTCTTTAGTAATATACCTTGGATTGTCATTTTAAAAATCTGTTCTGCCAAGTGTTTGTGTTTTAACTGGATAGTGTCATCCACTTATATTTATAGGAAAAACTGATCAGAGAGGATCGTTTTATTGCATGTTGCTAATGTTTAAAATGACTGCAGTGATAATTTTTCACATGCATAGAATGCATTCTGACTGTTCTCACACCACCTGTTTTCACTTCTACCCCTCTGGATACTTCCTCACTCCCCTGTTGATCTCATTCCTACATTTATGTCTTTTGTTTTGTTTGTATCCCTCTGGGTTAGACCAGGGCCATCTGTGTGGGCTGTAACTGCACACTGGAGTCTGGTGGACACACCAGTGGTTATGCAACGGAAGGAAGTGCTCCCTACTTTCCAGAGTCTATCGGTGGCCTACAATTAGGAGCACAGTCCCATAAGCCCTTCCCCATCCGTGGCTGACTACTGAGAGGACCTGCTTGTGCAGGTTCCATGTAACTGCAGCTACTAAGACTTCATAGCTGCATTGGTATACCATGTCTAGAGTTGGGATTTCTCTACCCCTCTCCCCACCTTTTCTCAATGTACTTTATATTGCTTTGCTTTGTCCAAATCTCTTTTTGGAATTTTTGAGTAGGGTCCTCCAAGTCCCTGAGGCTCTCTTCATTTTATTTTATTGTTTCTCATTTTATTCCTCTTTACATTTGATTTTTAAAAAGTAATTTTTACTGGTCTGCTTTCAAGGTCATCATCTCTTTGCCATCTCTGGCTATATAGCCTAAGCAGTGAGTTTTTTAATTGATTATTTTATTTTTCAGTTATAAAATTCATATCTAGTTCTGTTTATTTGCTGAGATTTTCTGCTTTCCCATTCATTTCAGTAGTGTTCAAGATATTTTGAAGAGTTGTACAGTGACTGTCAAGTCTTCATGAGATGCAGTCAGCATCTTTGCTTTCTTACTAATGTTGCCATTAAGAACTGTAATTTTAATTTTCACTGAGTGTGTGGTAGCATATACCTTTAATCCCAGCACTTGGGAGGCAGAGGAGATGGATCTCTATGAATCTGAGGCCAGCCTGATCTACATAGAGAAAAAAAAACCCTCAAAAACCCCAAACCAAAACAAAAAAGAATTATATTTTCTTTGTTCTTCATATATCAAAGAATTTTGAATTAAATTTTGGAAACTTGGAATATTTGTATTGTGAAACTCTGGATTTAGTTTTATTTTCCCTATGAAGTAGAGGTAGAGGGAATAGTTTCTAATTTATTGTATGAATTCACTATTACCTTGACACCAATACCACATAAAATGCAAAAAGGAAAATGACAGATCAATATCCTTTATAAATATAGATATAAAGATCCTCAACACAATATTAGCAAACAGAATTAAGCAGTGTGTAAGGTGAAGCATACATGGTAACAAAGACTTCTTTCTGGAATGCAAGGCTAATTTCACGTCTGAAAATCAAGTAACTTAACCCACCCATATCAATGGGCTAAGGAGGGATGACCCTGAGAACCACTGCAGCAAAAGCATCTAATGAAGGTCAGCACTTCTGGGGAGAAAAGAAAAATAAAAACAGGCAGAGCTTCCTAAACTTGATAGTGAAAAGCCTGCAGCCAGCATGACAGTACTCAGGGAGAAGACTGAGGCCAGCATGACAGTACTCAGGGAGAAGACTGAGGACAGCATGATAGTACTGACTAGAGGAAGATAGAGCCCAGCATGACAGTACTGACTGGAGGAAGACTGAGGCCAGCATGACAGTACTCAGGGAGAAAGACTGAGGCCAGCATGATAGTACTGACTGGAGGGAGACTGAGGTCAGCATCATAGTACTGACTGTAGGAAGACTGAGGCCAGCATGACAGTACTCAGGGAGGAAAACTGAGGCCAGCATGCTAGTACTCATTGGAAGAAGACTGAGGTCAGCATGCTTGTACTCATTGGAGGAAGACTGAGGCCAGCATGATAGTACTGACTGGAGGGAGACTGAGGCCAGCATGAT
>CM052701.1:31470777-31503170 GCA_028551405.1 Uromys caudimaculatus | reverse complement strand
TGACAGTACTCAGGGAGAAGACTGAGGCCAGCATGACAGTACTCAGGGAGAAGACTGAGGACAGCATGATAGTACTGACTAGAGGAAGATAGAGCCCAGCATGACAGTACTGACTGGAGGAAGACTGAGGCCAGCATGACAGTACTCAGGGAGAAAGACTGAGGCCAGCATGATAGTACTGACTGGAGGGAGACTGAGGCCAGCATGATAGTACTGACTGGAGGGAGACTGAGGCCAGCATGCTTGTACTGACTGGAGGGAGACTGAGGCCAGCATGACAGTACTGACTGGAGGGAGACTGAGGCCAGCATGACAGTACTGACTGGAGGGAGACTGAGGCCAGCATGATAGTACTGACTGGAGGGAGACTGAGGCCAGCATGATAGTACTGACTGGAGGGAGACTGAGGCCAGCATGATAGTACTGACTGTAGGAAAACCGAGGCCAGCATGACGGTACTCATTGGAGGAAGACTGGATGTTTTCACCCAGTTTTAGGCACAAGGCAAGGGTGTTCTGTATCCCTGTTTCTACTCAGCATTACAGGAAATCCCAGTGAGCCCCACGGCAAGGCCAGGACACCCAAAGCATAAGGCTGGGAGAAAGCAATACAGCTCCTCACCCAAGACTACACGGTTGCCTTACTTACTTTTAAATTTTAGTTTGGGTTGGTGTGCACAGAGTTAGGTTTCATTATGGCATTTTTTCAAATGAATTTTGTTCTTGTCTCTTTCCTCCGTCTGTCCCCCACTTCATATTTTCTTCTTTGTTCTTACATCTTAGCACCTATTGTTTCTCTCTTTGGCCTCCTCTCCAATTTCATAACTGATTTCCTACTCATAGCCTGTTATTTAAGAACATACAAATTTTGGTCATCTAAATATAATACTTTTTAGACTGATCTATTTTCCTGTAAAATTCATAGTTTCATTTTTCTGTACAACTGATTAAAACTCCATCGTGTATGTGCACCCTGTTTTTATTATTCAGAATTGTTGATAAATAATTCAGCAACAAACATGGATATGCAAGTGTCTCTATGATAAGATACAGAGTCCTTTGGGTATATACCCAGCAGTGCTATATCTGGGTCATACGGTAGCTCTGTCTTTTAGTTTTCTTGAGAAACTGAACACTTACTTAAATAATGACTGCAATAGTTTACAGTAAATAAGGGTTCCCCCATCCCCACATCCTTGTCAGATTTTTTGACATTTCTCTTACTTTTTCTTACCATCTAATGTTTTAAAATAATGTTCTATTTGTTCTTCACTAATTTCAGACACTATATTTTGGCGACACTCATCGCTCGACCCCAGTCCCCCCAGATCCTTGCCCTTCCCCCACCCCCCCAAGATCCTTGTCCACTTCCATCATTTGTTTTCTTGATTATAGTCATTTTTACTTGAGTGAGATAAAATCTTCAAGTAGTTTCAATTTTCATTTCCGTGATGGTGAAGGATGTTGAGCACTTAAGAGAATATTTATTGGTCATTTGCATTTTTTCTTTTGAGAACCCTCTGTTCATTTCCTTAGCCCATTTATTGATTGGCAGTTTTGCGTTTTGTGTGTTTAATTTTTGTAGTTCTTTAAGTGTTCTAGACATCCACCCCTGCCTGAGGTTTTCTTTTATCCTAACAGCTACTGTTTTTTCTGCCCACACTTTGCTCTTTTGTGTAGAAATGGTTGAACTTTATAGAGTCTCATTTGCTGATTCCTGGGGCTGTTTCCTGTGCTACCAGAATTGTAAAACCACCCAAACCTAGAACCTGATTGTATTTTCATGTTTCCTCCAGTAGTTTCAGCATTTCCAGTTTTAAAACCAGGTCCTTTGGATTTAGTTTTATTGTGCACATAATATTTAATATTTATTAGATTTAAAAATCAATCTTTAGAGGCTAAACAAACAAGTCTCTAGGTCCCAATATCTATTACATTTTAAGAACCTTGAAGTGCTATTTGTATCTGTCCCATGTGTAGCTCTCCATCCATCAGGCATCTGATTATCAGTCTGTTCCATAGTCGAGTTCTCCAAGTCTGTGGTGTGTTAGGATGGTTAACCTATGCATGGCAGCTTGTGGCTGAGCCCAAGAGGCAGAACTACCCAATGTGGTGGTTCTCCTAAACTCTACCTTGTCTGTGACCTTCTTAGTGTTTTCTGATTCCCCAGGAGAATACCTTTTTAATTCTACCCCACAAATGCTGTGTTTATTTTGTCCTGCCACTTCCTCTTCCTAAAAGAACCTGTATCTAGGGTCAAGCAGGTGGGAAGGAGGGATGGAGAGAAGAAGGAAGAAGAGAACAACAAAAAAAAAAGAGCACTATGATTCACTGCTCTGTCTTGGGGTTACAACTCTGAAAACTGGCAAGGGAATTCTCTGTCTTGAACTTCCCTGCTCCTGCAGGGTCTCTGTGTTTTTTTACTGGTGACACCATTGGTGTTGGACTGTTCTGATGTTGATAGAAGAGTCTGATTTTCCCTCCACAAGTCATACTAGAGAGCTTCTCCTAGAGTGAGCCATGCTCTGTTGGGTTGAATTAGAAATGGACCCCATAGGCTCATGTATTTGAACACTTGGTCCCAAGTTGCTGACACTAATTTGTGGAGGTTTTGGAACCTTTCAGGGGTGGAGACTTGCTGAAGGAAGCACATGATTGGGGATGAATTTTGGGGGCATATAGCTCCACTGTGTTTTCTATTCTGTCTGTCTGCTTCCTACTTCTGGTTCTCACCTCTTCGTCTCTGCTTCCTGCTTATAACTGAGATGTAATCTTTCAGCTTCCTGTTCCTGCCACCACACTATGTTTTTCCTACCATGACGGATTCTCTGGATGCCTCTGGAACCATAAGCCAAAATAAACTCTTTCTTCTTTAAGTTGCTCCTGGTCTTGGTATTTTATCACAGAAACAGAAGAGTAACTAAAACACATGACATTTTCTGCTTTTAGACTTTGGCATGACTGAGCTCAGATCAACAAGAACTGGAGGAAAACACAATGACACTTGCAGCTCCATACACTGGAATCCCAGTGCCCTTCCTGACCAGTCCATTACTGTTTGCTTTCAAAATCCATAAGCACTTACTCCATGCATGGGACCTATCCTGGACCTTTTATGCCTTTTAAGGGCCACTTTCATACTTCTCTCCTTTAAAAAGACACTTTGGCCCTTTCATATGATCCAAAGCATTGTGCAGCAACTCCTAAATTCCAGTACAGAATGGAACAGAGTGAAGGTCAGCAAAAGCATGGTGAGCCACAGACTCGCTTCTGTTCAGGATAGAGCAGACTCTCCAGTCCCTTCCTGCTGTCTGTCAGACAAGGCTCTAGACCTAACATTTGCTGAGCAAGATTTATCTAGCTGGTGTGAGCCAGGAATTCAAGGCTTTGTTGGTGACTGAGTATTTTCCAACTCTTTAGAAAGATAATAGAAACAAAATAAGGACAACGATGAAACGCAGCAGGGCTAAACTGCCCAATTAGAGGGGGAAAGGAGAATATTCAAGAGCACTAGCTTAATTAAATGCTGTACATATTGCTTTTACATTTTTGGAAAAGAATTTGAAGAAAAAAAGCACCAAAGAAATATTGAAATATACATATTTGGAAATTTATGTTAAGATACTAACTTTGAAAAGGAAGCCATGTGCTCAGAGAGACTTCGTAAAGGATCAACTCTAACCACCAGATATTGCACACCAGGCCTAGTGTTCCCTAACTGAGAAATGTTGTATTAAATTAAGGCTCATAAATACTATGTTACATGATAGAGCAACTTAAAATGAATATTTAAGTATGTGAAGATATGTAAGCATATTCGCAACACATTAATGGAGCAATAGACTGTTATTGTGAAATTCTTTATATTGAAATGGATGCCACTCAAATGAAATACACAGGAAAGGGTTTTAACAGAATATTACCGAAGCCCATAATTACATAAAAATAAAAACACTTCATGTTTGTATTTCGGTCTCCATTAGTAATGTATATTTATCTTTTACATTGTTGCATTATGTAATTCTTACAAATTTTAGTAGTTTTTGAACAGAGGGTTTTTTGTTTGTTGTTTGTTTGTTTGTTTGTTTGTTTTTAAGGTGCCATCTTACTCTGTAGTCCTACCTGGCCTTAAACTGCCTGTGGGATCCACACTTCTCTTCAACTCATGATCCTCTCTCTTTAGGCTCTGGAGTGCTAGGATTATAAGTGTTTATACCATGTTTGAGATTTTTTTTTTTTTTTTTTTTTGGTTTTTTGAGACAGGGTTTCTCTGTGTAACCCTGGTTGTCCTGGAACTCACTCTGTAGACCAGGCTGGCCTCGAACTCAGAAGTCCGCCTGCCTCTGCCTCCCAAGTGCTGGGATTAAAGGCGTGCGCCACCACTGCCCAAGCATGTTTGAGATTTTAAAGTGCATATATAGGTTGAAATTAAATTAATTTGTATCCCCTTCATTTATTGATGGGGACCAAACTCAAACTCAGAACCCCACACATGCTGGGAAAATACTCTATGACATAGCTACATCTCCACTGCTTGAGGGTTCATCTTTAGTATTGAGCGATTTGTCTCACAGATCTAAAAGAGTTCCAGGAGAGTTTGATTGAACAGTAGCAGTAGAATGTGAGGGTCTCCTGTTCCAGGATCTTTAACACAGCTTATTACATAACTGCTGTAAAGGAGAGGATGGTATGTTTATCAGTAATCACATTTAACAAATACTACAAAGACAGTTCATATAATTCCACACTCAACCATTTCAAAGGGTCTAAGATCAGTTTTACTAAGAGTGAAAATGTGATAAAAAAAAAAAAAGATTTCCCTGAAACATCCGAAAGATAACCTTATTTTTATGTCACTAATTCAAACAGTAATTTTTAATGATTGCATATGGAAACAATATAATATATTATATTAAATATAATTATATATTAAATTGTAATATGTAGTTTGTAATTTAATAAATTTAGTTCAGTGGTTATATTGAATTGACTCTTCTTAATAAATCTCTTTATATTTCTTCTTAAAGTTCCTCTGTTGGTGCCATGTTTGAAGCTTTTACATAATCCTAGATTTTGATAATTTTTGTGTCTAGTTTTTTTAAAGTTTTAGATTTACATTTTTAAAAAAGTCACATTTATTATTCATTTGCTTTTGTCAGGGAAGAGTAATATAGGGTTAGTTAGAGGACAACTTATGGGATTTGCTTCTCCCTCCCATGTGGGGCCTGAGGCTTGAACTCATGTTATCAGTATTGGCAGCAAGTATTCTACCCACTGAGCCATCTAGATTTTCATTTTAACTAGTTCTTTGAAAGTATTGTGCAGGGGGCTGGAGAGATGGCTCAGTGGTTAAGAGCACTGGCTACTCTTACAGAGGTCCTGAGTTCAATTCCCAGCAACCACATGGTGGCTCACAACCATGTGTAATGGGATCTGATGCTCTCTTCTGGTGTCTGAAGACAGCGACAATGTACTCATATAAATGAAATAAATAAATCTTTAAAAAAAAAAGAAAGTATTATGCAATAGATTTTGGTGTCAATTTCCCCCAGACCCAGATTCACCTCCTTTCCCTTTGCACCCCCATTTGTGTTCCTGTCTTTTTCTCTTTCTCTCTTTTTTCTTTAAAGCCCTTCAGTCCAGTTTGTGCTGTTTTGGATGTGTGGCTATCCACGTGGTTCACTTACCAGTGCCCCACCCTTAAACAAAACTGAGTCTTCCTCTCCCAGCATTTATTTATGTTTAGGATTATGGTCAATTTTAAGTTACATTTTGTATAAGGATTATGGTTTGGGTTGAGGTTGATCTTTTGTGAATGAATGTCAAACTGTCATTTAAAACCACACCACCACCACCACCATCACCACCCCTCCACTACCACCACCATCACCACCACCACCACCACCACCTCTACCACTACCACCACCACAACAACAACAACTACAACTGCTGCTCTTCCTTTGGATTTCTGTTATACCTTTCTTAAGTACTGTTTGGCCATAGTTGTGTCAATGTATTTTTGTAAATTCATTCTGTTCCACTGTCTTAATTGTTGTAGTTTTATTAAAAGTGAGTCAGCCAGGCGCAGTGGCTTATGCATGTAATTCTATCACTTGGGACACTGAGACAGGAGAATCAAGAATTTCAGGCCAAACTGGCTAAAGAAACAAAACAAAAAGTAAATCTAAATATCAGATAATTTGTAAGCTTTCCAAACTTTACGCTTCCTTACTATAGCCATTAAAATGTATTCATCTTAGAACTGAGCCTTCTATACTCGTTTGGTATTCTCTGCCTGGTCGCAGACTATGATCCTCTTAATATTCTTATGTATTCAATTTATATTTAAAAACATACTTATTAATATATAAAGCTAACTAAGAGCAGTGACTTTTGTTTTTAACTCTATGGTTTTCTTTTATGTTATCTTATACACAGGTTTCTCTGTTATGGCCAAACTAGCTTCACTGCATGGGTTTGAAAAAGCTTCCATTATTTCCTACGGTCAGGAATAATTTAATACAGGAATTATCTGTATTTTCTACAGACCAAGTCTCTGCATGTCTAAAAATATCTTTCTTTTGCCTTGACAGGTGATGGATCTGTGACTAGGCTGGGAGCCTTGGAACACTGGCCTCATTCAATCATCTAAGTATTTTCTAGTGTTATAGCAGAGCATCCGCTGCCAACCCCATTCCTTTCTCACTCCAGTAGCCTGTCCTTGGTTGGTTTGTAATGTTTCCTTTTTCATCATTAGAATTCAGGAATTTCATCAGGAAGTATCATGAGGGGGTTATAGGGTTTTTTTTTTCTTTTTTTCTTTTTTTTTTTTTTACATATGATTGAATGATTGATTCTACTTGGGCTCTGTTGCTTTTCTTAACCTGAAAACTAAAACCTTTTTTCTACTAAGAAAACTTTTCTTTTATCATTTCCTTATTTATGACTTCTCCATGTGTCCCCTTCTCTCTTTTTAGTAAAAAATTTATTATTAACACTCAAATACCCTAGATCTGCCTTTTGAGTCTCTTTTCTTAATTCCCCATGAATTCTACACCATTTGGCAGGAATTCCTTCCACTTGACCTTCAAAATAGTCGTTGGGTTCTTAGTTTTCATTTAAATCTTCTGAATGTGTAATTTAAGGAATAAGTATCTTGGTTCTAGAGAAGCCTTTTGTGCTGTGGTTAATTAAGTGCCCTTTGGGAGTTCTCATTTGTTTTCTGTGTAAGTTCATCTGTCCCTTTCATGAACTCTACTTTAATAAGTCTTGTGCTCTCCTTAACCCACACGTCTCCCCCTAGCTTGTTGAATTTCCCTAACTTAGAGGCTTTCAACCCTGGCCACACAAGAACAACCCACTAGGGGGGCTTTAAAAGTCTCAGTGCCTCTAACACTGTGCAACTAATTAATGAGGAATTTCTGATAGTAGAATTTGAGCACTTGTAGATTTTTAAAACTCCCCCAATGGCTCTAGCAAAGCAGCCTCAGGTAAGCATTACCCTCTTAAATGGGCCTCATTTTATTTGCCTGCTCATGGGTGTCAATTACCACTACAGAAAAGCAAGCAGGGAAAGTCAGACTCTCTCTTCACAGGTGACTGAGCCTTTCAAGTTGTACAGTTGTTACAGATGGGGAGTAGGGAAGAGGAAGTCAGCAGGCAAACATGCAAAGCAGCCATACATAATCTCAGAGTCCCCTCTGAGACTCCATTTGGTAACTAAAGACTTAGTCATAATTTGAACTTTGCAAGGATCAGATCACTGGAATAAATGTAAATTTTTCATAGTCATAAATCAAGTGCATTGAGGATCTGACATACATCTATACACCAGTGTGTGTGAATCTCAAAAGTGAAAGAGTAAGGGAAAGAAACCAGACTCAAATTACTGCACACAGAATAATTCCACTTAAATGGCATTCTGGAAAATATACACCATGGGGACAGAAAACAGATCTGTGGTCACCAAGGCTTAGAGTCAGAGGGAGGGATTGGTCACAGAGGGGCACTGGAGGAAATTGGGTGATATGAAATTCTCTATCTTGATTGACATAGTGGTTTATACATTAGATGCAGCTGTCAAAACTCATAGAAATGTGCATTAAAAATGGCACATTTTGCTACATGTGGATTATACTTTTAAGTCTATTGAGAAAGAAAAATAAAACTCATGTACTTCCTCTATTTACCACTCTCTACAGCTTCCCTAAAGCCTTTTGGGCTTCTCAACTTTGCCCATGTTTCTGCCATACCAAAAAATTCCTCTTTAACATTCATGATTCAGGGTAGATGTCGCCTCTCCTGGGAAACCATTTCCTTGTAGGAGTCTCCCTTCGTCTCTAAATACAAGAGTTTGAGCTGTCCCACCCCTCCCACTGTGGTTCTGAAGTACTTGTTTCTATGTTTGGATTACCATTTAGACCATAAGATTATATTTTCCTATCCACCAAGAAATATAGTCTCAGAAAATTTCCCAGAAGCCACTTTAAAACAATCAACAGATAGACCAGTGATACCTCTCAGTACCAGAACAGTTGCCTAACATGTGAAAGACCCCGGGTTATGTCTCCAGAGAAACACATGATACACACACACACACACACACACACACACACACACACACACACACACACATACACACACATACACACACCCTGCAAATCATGAAGCATTCTTCTCACACTAGATAGCATTAGGACACGTGTGCAGCCTAGCTTACAAAGCAGATAGACATGGCATTTAGTTTAGAAACTAGAGAGAGATATTTAGAAAAGACGGAAGTCCATGGTCCAAAGCACCTCATCCATTTTTATAGGTGCAATCAACAAAAATACTCCGTCTCTTTCCTTTTTTTCCTTGACAATATAATTTCAGTGACTGATGAAAAATGTCTTCAGCTCTAGAATCAATACTTATGATTATGACTGCTTTTGTGCTCATCTCCCCCCAGTGGGAAACACTGCCAGGGAAGATGGGAAGAAGTATCGAAGCCTCCTGTCTCCTGATACTTCAGCTCTTGAAAAATCTGTCTATTCTAATCAAAAGCTGCATTTATCTTTGAGACTTTGAAGGCAAGTGTGTGAGATAAGGAAAGAGTGGTGATAATTTTTAGACATTCGCTCTAAAGCTGTTCTGAACAAATGAGGAGCCATCACCTACCTCTATTTCAGAACCATGTCTTTTCCCCTTCATTGAAAAGGCTGAGGGATCCACAAAAGCACTCTGTAACTAGGAAATGCCTCATTTCCTTTTAATTTATACAGCTCTCCTTCAGGGTTAAAGATGGGCCACCTCTGCTGGGAAGAAGGGCTTCTGTCTCCCTGGTGGATGACTCATTGAAGTACTGCCACCTCAACTGCACTCCCTCCCACCCTGGCCCACAGGAAATGTCACTTTTTCCGTTTTTACACCTATTTACTTTTTGTCTCATTGTGGAGGAGCAGTGGAGCTTGCTATCATCTCAGGCTTTCTCTTCAAAAAATTTTTTCAGGGTTGCATCAAAGTTCTGAGCAGCTCTAGAGGGCCACAGAGTCCAGGACTGGAAAAGTGAAAGTGTATCTCATCCTGGGTTGTTCTCACCACATACCTTACCTTGGGCTGCTCTGGACCATTTGCTCATGCAGATTATCGTCTCTCCGATTCCACTGTTATATCTTCAATGCAGTTTTCGTCTCTTCCCTCTCTCTACCACTCAAAAACACTCTTTGATTCTTCGTCTTTGTGCTAGGAATCGCTGAGATCATCTTAGCCCATCCTCTTAGAGGCCCATCTACCTTAGTTGCCTGAGGTATGGTTTAAGTCTAGGCAACTCTGGGGTCATCAGAAATTGCAGCATTTAGTTCTTGGTTCTCTGGAGCTCCAGGTACTACCTTGAACTGCCAATCTAGCCAAATGGATGTAGATAAGTTGTGGACTATGAATCCCTTGGAGCAGTCATGAAAGTCTATTCCACTAAATATGAGGCTACTCTTCATGGTCAGTATGATTGAGTTGATAAAGGCTTAGCCAAACAGGAAAGCATACTTCTGGGTGTGCCAGTGGTGGTGTTTCCAGAGACAATAAGACTCTGAGGGCTTTGAAACAATCAATTGATTAATCTCTTGATACAATAATAACCCAGCATCCTGTGGTGGGAAAGGATGCAGCCTAGTAAGAGGGAGCCACTAGGGTGTGTGGTGAGTCTACATCTTGCTCTAGCCCTTTCTATATAGCTCTGTCTTTGCTTCCTGCTGTCAGACACACAGTGAAGAAGCACCTGTGTATACACTCCTATCACATGGGACCCAAGTATATGGGGGCCAGTGGCTATGGACTGAACCTGCTGCAGTCCTGAGTCAAAATGAATCCTCCCTCTTTTAAGTTGTCTATGCCAGGCATTTTGATCATTGTTAAGAATAATTTCAAAGTTGAAGCATACTAAGCCCCCAGTGTAGTTGGTTAAATGGGTTGAATTTTTCATACTAAATGTGTGTGTGTGTGTGTGTGTGTGTGTGTGTGTGTGTGTGTGTGTGTGTGTGTAGTGGACTATCCTATCAAATAATAATAGATATTTCTCAACTTACCTATCAGCTTTGCAAAGTTTCTGTTGAATTTTTTCAAGAAAAGTCACCATTCCTTCCAGATGACCTGTAGTTGGTTCTGCAAGCCACTCAAAGGGCGTTTGAATATTGTAGAGTGATTATAGCTAAACTGCCAGAGTCCTTCATTTGGGCGATTGTTTAACAGGTCAGGAAAATGCTCCCAAATGTTAGCATATAACACACTATTTAACAGCTAACACAGTTGGTCTTGGAAGATAAACCCACCCACCCTGGGAACATCTCCTTTGGAAACGCCCTATTCACGCTGAAAGTATTCCTTAGAAGTGGAGTGCTTCCACAACATGTAAAAAGTTCCTAGTTCTATCGCAAGCACTGAAATATAAAAGCCTTCTTCATAACATGCCTTAAATCTTTACATTTTACTTTATGTACACAATTGTTTTGCTTGCATGTATGTTCATGAACTACATGATTGCAATGCTTACAAAGGCTAGAAGAGGGTGTTGGCTCACCTGGGACTGGAGTTAGACACAACTGTGAGCTGTTGTGTGCATGCTAGGAATTGAACCCAGGTCCTCTGGAAGAGCAGGGGGTGTTCTTAATCATGAAGCCATCTCTTCAGCTCCAAACATGTTTATTTGAAGCAACGCGGTTGAGTTTTTTTCACATTTTGCTAAAAATGTCATCTTTACCATGAATGGACAGGTAAGGCATTTCTAAAACAACAAAAAGACTATGTGCTAAATGGCAAACGTAATGGCAGACATTTGTCAACACATGAATGAAGAGAAAATTTGGTACACTTGTCTTTCTTTTAAAAGCAATATTTCTTATGAATTGTTGAGAATTTCATGCAATGTATTAGAAAACCAGGCAAATATTTTTAAATCAGACATATATTTTTAAAAGTAATTTGCTGTGAGAAAATCTGTAAGCTTTGCATAACACCAAAACGTTTCAAGGGCAGTCTCCTCCAATTATGACATAAGTACAAAGTCTGTTTGACCTCAAGAGCATTTGTTGATAAATTTTCCATCACTGCTGACATCCTATAGTCCTTGGTGCATTGTGAGATGCAAGGTATATATTTGTCACCAGCCTTTACCTGAAAGCAATGCTCTGTGTGTTTGACATCAAACATTCTTGGTAGTTTTACCTTAGAATTCCTTTTTAATCTCATAAGACTGGGTATTTAACTAAGACATCAATTGTTAGGATTATCTTTCCACACACATCTTTATTGTAGTGACTCACCCAAAGTGTCTCTTTGTGGATTTCATTATGGAAAGCAATCTGGCAAATCTCATAAGCTAAAACTTGTTAGAAACATCTACACTCGATCTGCTTCTAATCTCCTCCATGGAACGCTGGTTCAGATGTTCCATTCTTCCATGGTCTTCTGTGTGTAGTCCAGTGGTGCTTGCTGACTGAAGGATGCCTTTGTTGGTTGCTGTATTGTTTTCTGTACATCCTTTAGCCACTTTTTTCTTTGTCAAGGGAGACAAAGTTATTACAAGCTGAGTGACATTTTGTTCAGTAACAAGTGTGTCTTTAATTTGTGAAGCAATGGGTAGAGAGGTTAAACACCACCAGAAACAAAACCTTCATGTTCACTCATTGGTTGTGATTTTTTTTTCAACAACCATCTTGTTAAATGAGATGGTTCTGTAGAGCTATTCTCAACAGAGTGTGGTCGTACAGGGTGTACTTTGATTATTTTCCTTGGATATTTCAGGGAAATGAATGCATGGGGAGAAGTCAGTACATTAAATCCCATGGATGATGTTTTAGGCCATTAAGACTTAATATTCTGGAATTTCAATTAAGGGAGTGTTTGTGGGGAAAAAGAGTCACAGTCAAACCCTATGTATATGGGGTTTGTAGTCTTCCTTCATTTACCTAGACAATATAATTAGCATATCCATGCACTGTAATCTTGTACCATTCTCCTTATTAACTATAAGAAGATGAAGGATCTTTTGTGCATTTTTGATAAAAATAAATGTAAATTTAGATTTCAACATTTTATTACTTAAATATGTTCTTTTTGTACCCCAGTGACATACCCATCCCATCTCCTGGGTGTGGACACCTTACTGTGGAGGTGATCACAAAATATCATGGTTCTTTATTTATTGCTGCCATGGCAGTAAAGCTTTTCAATTGAGAACTGAGAAGCATGCTGGGGAACAGTCATGAAGCCTAACTTAGGTCTTGATTTCCAAAGGGTTCAGTGCATGCAACTCAATAGCAATAGTCAGTTGTTCTCTTTGTTGTACAGCATTATTGTAGCAGAGCCTAATTCTGTGGTGCATTCCCCAGGTTCCTGTAGGTCCTTCATCCTAGGTTATAGCAAATTTCACACAAACCTCAACTAAGCTCAACATATAGACTGTAGTTGAGTTTGGTTGACTCCAACAGAGTTATTGTTGACCTTCAGAATCCTGAGTGATAAACTTTAGCGTCTGACTTCGTGAGTTTTTCATCAGCTTCTAGTACTCCAGTGCTCTTTTAACCTTGTTCAGAGTTAAGAACATAGACACTGTACTGGCTAGTTTTGTGTGTCAACTTGACACAAGCTGAAGTTATCACAGAGAAAGGAGTTTCAGTTGAGAAAATGCCTCCATGAGATCCAGGTGTAAGGCATTTTCTCAATTAGTGATCAAGGGGGTAGGGCTCCTTGTGAGTGGTACCATCTGTGGGCTGGTAGTCTTGGGTTCTATAAGAAAGCAGGCTGAGCAAGCAAGGAGAAGCAAGCCAGTAAGCAGTATTCCTCTATGGCCTCTGCATCAGCTCCTGCTTCCTGACCTGCTTGAGTTTCAGTCCTGACTTCCTTTTGTGTTGAACAGCAGCATGGAAGTGTAAGCCAAATTAACCCTTTCCTCCCCAACTTGTTTCTTGGTCATGATGTTTGTGCAGGAATAGAAACCCTGACTAAGACAGACACATAGATGCACTTGAACATTCTCTGAACAGTTCTGCCCCAAGCCACCTCATTGTGACTTGGGTCCCAAGATACATTGTCGTGAGACAATCCTCACAGTCTATGAAGCCATCCCTGAACACACCATCCTTTTTCATTCACAAAGTTGAGGTGGAAAATGGATACATTTGAAGTTGGTCAAAGAACAAAGCTACAAAATATGTTTTGGAAATGAAGGGATTCGAAGAGGCACGGAGACTTCCACGGATGCAGAAGAAAATAAAAAACCAGTGTTCTGAAGACTGCAGCTTTGGAATGGAAGGGGCTGTCATAACAGACAGGCTAGAACTCAGAAGGATGTCTGCGAAGTCCAGTGTCTAACATGTGAGAAGCAGACAAAGTTTGCTAAGCACTCATGTTCGAGAACACTGCTGCAGATGCCTTCCCAGGAACTCTAACCTCGTTTTTACCACTGTCTTCCCACCCACATTATTTTCATTGGTCTTGAGAGTTTCTCATGAAAATCTGAAGGTCCTGAGGAAAGCGCTAGGAAACGAGGCTTTACATCTTAGGTAGAGCTCTCAGCGGTGCAAGCAGACAGCAGATGGTTTCTGCAAAGGTCCTGGCAGCGTTCTGTGTTTGCTCTGCCAGCTTCAGGCCAAAGCTTTGTGGACCTAGTCTGTTTGGTTCCTGGATCTACTCAGATGCTAGCTGGCTGTGACAGAGGAGACAACCCAAGCCCCCCATGTGCACAGCCATCCATGGAGTTTCCTCTATAGCATGTGGCACTGTGATAGGTCTCACATCTATCTCCTCAATTTGGCTTCAGGTTCCTAGGGGCAGAGTTCTCTTTTATCTATCTTTGCTTCCTCAAAGACTGGAATTTGTGTGTGTGCGTAATTTAGCATACCATCTGTACATAGAAAGGATTAAATGTGGTGTTTTTGTTTGTTTTAGTTAACTTGTTTTGATTTGTAAAGAAGAAGAAGAGGTTGGGAAGGTCTTTACCAATTATGCTAAAATCATAAACATGGCTCTGCTCACCCCCACCCCCAGCATTTAGGTCATGCATATTTTGCATCAGAGATTCTTACCATACTCATCAAAGCTGTTTCCTTGAGAGGCATGGGTCTGGTTTGTCTCTTCAACTCCAGGCAGTGCTTCACTCCAACCAGATGGAAGATCATCTTTCACTACTTATTTATATAAATTGAAAAATTTCACTCTTGCTCTTGAATTTGCTTGAGGATATGAAGAAAAGAGATAGTGGTCCAATGTTGTTCTTGCGGTCTAATCTTAAATCCACATAACTTCCCTGTGATCTGGTGGAATATTTGCATTTAAGAGAAACCCTCTTGGGCTGGTTGCTGGAATTTGCTTTTACTTTCAACCTGCCCAATCAATCTCTCCCAGCTTCTAAAAATACACTCTTATTTTTGCTCTCTTTTCAGCTTGAAATGGACACAGAATGCGGACATCTCACACCATTTACACTCCCAGAAAGCTGTCAGCAGAGGCGCTGGGGAGACAGTGCTTAATCTTGAGAAGAAAATAGAATGTCTACACAGCCGGTGGAGTGAAATGTTTTACATTGGCCTTGGCTCTGACTGCCCCCACGTGTGTGGTAGCAGCTACCAAGACATGGCTAGGAATCCCCACTGTCGTCACAGAGTCCCATCAGCTGGGACAATGCTAAGGTTTTCCTGTTCCACCAAATCCTCATTAGCCCAGGCTTCTGGATCAGCCCTGCTTGAGGACTCCACTATTGAGGATAACTATTTCACACATGTTTGTCTTGGTCTTTTGTCATTTGCAAGCATAATGTGGCAGTTTAGCAGGAGTTATATGGTATTCTGGACAAAGGTGTCTCAATAAAATCTCACAGATGCAGCTGAGCTTTTGCTTCAAGCATGTGTCAGAAGAACCATTGGCAACCTCGAGGGCCAGGGTGCATTCTGTTATGGGCTCACGTGGGTGCAGTTACTGAAGCAGGTTGGTCCCAGCAACCTCAGACAATTCAACCTACCCTCCAGGTGTATGACTCAGAACAAGAAGGGTCTGTGGCGTGAAAATATTTTTGTATCAAATGGTGTAGACCAGAATGACTTTAGTAGCAGTATTCCCAGCCACCTTGCTCACTTTAGCTCAGCTCTTCACTATCCCCCCAAAGACCCATGTTTTGAAGGGTTGGTTCTTCTGTCCCATGGTGTCATTGGGAATGATGGAACTTTTATGAAGCAGGGCTCAGTGAAAGGAAACTGGGTCATTGGAGGCCTTGAAGGGAGTATTAGGACCCACACCCCCTTCTCCTCTGTTTTCTGGTTGTACTTGGAATAGCCTCTTCTTCCAGGTTCTTTTGCTATAGACCTAACAGCAATGAAGCTAATTGGCACAAGTGGAAACCTCCTAAACAACTAAAAGTCTTTTCCTTAGTTGGGTGTTTTGTTACAGTGATAGGAAAGCTGGCTGATACATGCCCCATCTGGAAGTAGCATAAGTATTCATCAACAGTAGAATTGATAAATTATCTGAGCCGCTGTTCATGTGCTATTACTACTGCAGAGATGACAAATAAAACTTAGGTACATGTCACAACAGGAGAGACTCTAAAATCATAATGTTGAACATGGAAACCAGGCATATAAGCTTCATCCATATATCACTGTGCTTGAGTCCATGGTGAGATGTCTGAGATAGGAAACCTTAGTGTGTGCTGTTTCAAAGGTAGGGTGGGGGTGTTTGAAGCATGAGGAGTTTCAGATGAGGGGTACACTGATGTCCTTTTGTCCTGATGGCAATTATACTTGTGTGTCTATTCTATGTAAATGCATTCTCACTTGTGTATAATCCTGTAAAATACTACACTCCACTAACAAAATCATGTGAACAATAAATATACAAAGCCCATGACAGCCAAGCTTACCTTCTGCTGCTGCTTCTGCTTCCTCCTCCTCCTCCTCCTCCTCTTCCTCCTCCTCTTTTTCCTCCCCCCCCCCCTTATCCTCCTCCTTCTTCACAGATTGGGCCTCAGCTCTAGGGGCGGTTGACAAGCACACCGCTTGCTCTTGGTGCCTGGCATGATCCTCTAGTTAGTGAGTTTCATTTCCTCCCCCCGGCACTCAATCCTCAACCCAAACTCCATACCTCCCCCTTTCTTTCTAATCTCACCATTACAAATGTATGCCAGCCTATACCAGTTCCCCTGCCAGATTCTTTACCCATGTCGGACCCATTGTTCTGACTGCTATTCTATGCAGACAGGAACCTTAAGAGGGCTGGCCCTGTGCCTCAGTAGCACTTGGTTCACAATGAGCCTTTAACCCAAAGGTCTTCTCTCCCTCTTTCTGTGGTATTGGAAATCTCCAGACTGCTAATACCTTTAGGTTATGGCACCTCTACAATATTGAGATTGAAGAGGCAGACAAATGCTACTTTGTAATCTTTCATCAACTAGACCTTTATTAAGGTTCCCTGTGGGCCAGAGAAGCTTCTTCTGGTGTGCCCTTGAGGGTAGTTTCTAGGTTTTGCCTTAAACTTTTGAAGAATGGGTTGTGCATTTTGTTTTCTGTTTTTGGTTTAATAATTGGATTCCCTCATTGCTTGACCCAAAACCATGGAATAAGAGACTTATTTAGTTCCATTGTTTTTCAAACTTAAAAAAAAAAAAGTAGCTGCCAAAATCCTGCTGTCTAAATCCAAAGAATCAACAGTTCAGAGACTAGAGCAATTGCTGAGCCATGGGGATGGGAGACTTCTGAGGCCCCAATATCCCCCAAATGGTCCCTATTTGGTGAGGATGAAGTTTTGAGGAGCTCATGTTGGAAAACTAGGGGTTTTGCACAATTGTCTCATCTTTTGGTCATAATTTGGTTTCACCCTGGTTGTCCTGGCAGGGTTAGGCTGTGTCTTAGTCAGGGTTTCTATTCCTGTACAAACATCTTGACCAAGATGCAAGTTGGGGAGGAAAGGGTTTATTGAGCTTACACTTCCATGCTGCTGTTCATCACCAGAGGAAGTCAGGACTGGAACTCAAGCAGGTCAGGGATCAGGAGCTGATGCGGAGGCCATGGAGGGATGCTGCTTACTGGCTTGCTTGCTTGCTTTTCCTGGCTTGCTCAGCCTGCTTTCTTATAAAACCCAAGACTACCAGCCCACAGATGATACCACTCACAAGGGGCCCTCCCCCCTTGATCACTAATGGAGAAAATGCCTTACCACTGGATCTCATGGAGGCATTTTCTCAACTGAAAATTCCTTTCTCTGTGATAACTCCAGCCTGTGTCAAGTTGACACACAAAACCAGCCAGTACAGACTGACACTCTCCTTGCTAGACAAGAGCTCTTTCTTCTCTGTGATAGGAGAGACATTTTCCTTTTCTCCTCAGTATTTGCAAACCACACCTCTTTCTCTGTTTCTCTGCCAGACTTCTCCACCTGTTGTGTACATGTATGATCAGGTGTTTGTGTTCTGAAGCCCAGTTTCTCCTCAGCACATGTTGTCCCTGCTTTAGTCCTAAAGGGTTGTTAAGGAACACTGCTGGAGAAATCAGTCTGGATCCTGGGGCCTCTCCAAGGAATCTGAGTCTTGGCTTCAAAGACTGGGGCAACCCTGGTTAGGATACAAGGATACAAGGGCCATCTGGTCTTAGACTCTAGGAAAATACCATAGCTGCCTACATTCTGAACTATTTGCCTGAACCTGGTAAATTTGAGGGATGTACATTTCATTACTGGACACACCAGCACCTTCCAATGGTGTATGTGATCTGTGGCTGGCAGAGCAGGTCTGTAATCCCAGTTACTTAGGAATCTGAGGTAAAAAAAAAAAAAAAAAAAGTTCAAGGCTTTTCTGAACTACAGAGTGAGTACAAGGTCAGCCAGGGAATATTTAATGAACCCCCATCTCAAATAAAAAAATGAAAAAAAGTGAGTTGATTGTATAATTTAGTGGGGAAATACTTGCATAACCCATGTGGGTCCAATCCATAAAACTACAAAAGTATGTGTGTGTGTGTTCTAAAGGCCTCACCAAGCCAAAGACCCCAGGAAAAAACCTAGAGTCAAACAAGACTAGGCTAGCTTAATTTCTGTTGAATCAACAAGAACACGAAAGAGGATCCAGGTATCTCAGAAACAGGACCTAGACATGGCCTCTTATAGAATGTGTGCCTTTTGAACTTAGAATATGACTTGACTGCTTTAGAGTCACCGAGAAAACACACCTTTGAATAGATAAATGAGATAATTTCAGAAAGGCTTAACCCAGGAGAGAAGACCCACCCTGACCTGAGTACAGGTGGCACCATACCCTAGGCTGGGCTACCCAGCTGAATAAGAAGGAGAAAATGAGATCCACAAGACTGCTCAGTAGGTCAAGGTGTTTGCCACACAGGCAAGGAGATGGGAGTTCAACCCCTGGGATCCCTGTAATGGTGGAAGGAGAGAGCTGGCATATGCGCTCACGCATGAATCCTTTGACACACTCACAATGATAATAATTTTTCTTAAAAAGAAGAAAAATAGGAGAAAATGAGCTGAGCAACAACATTCTCTCTCTGCTTCCTGATGCTCCTGCTGACATGTCATCTCTCCTATAGTAGATAAGCCCTTCCTTCCTCCCATGTTACTTTCGTTGGTTATTTGCACAGCAATAAGAGAAGTGACTCATATACACGGTTTGGAGATGTTGAGGCTAGCTCTGGGTTGTTATCAGGAACTGGGAACAATTCTGATATTGAAGATATCTAGGCAGTTGTTATTACCTAGGCAACAGGAGGATTAAACTGGGACTTGTTGTCACTGGTAAAGAAACAAAAGATACTTATTGGTTAATTTTGTGGTCCCTGGGTGTGCTTATCTCTAATTAGCTTTACACATAATTATAGAAGGGCCTTGTCCCTGTCTTGTTTTACCATGGCCACCAAGTATCCTACTCTGAGTATCACGGCTTGTGAAATTTGTTCATACTCAGCTGGAAACATCACAATTTGCTTGCTGTTTGCTGTCAACTAGAGTGGTCATTAAAAAAACTGTATTTGTTCTTTGAGAATTTCATACAAGATGTTTTAGTATCTTTATCCTTTCAGCTCTTCCCAGGTCTACCCTCCTTCCCATCCAATTTTGTGCCCTGCCCCCCTTTCAACCCATCATGACCAATTTGTGCTGCCCAAATATTCTTGATAGATGAAGCATGCTCAACTTACCAGGGGCTTAGACAAAACTGACTCTCACTTTCCTAGAAGCTAAGAGTTATCAAGATTCTTGACTAGGGGTGGGACTTCCTGCCTAACTTGCTTCTCCGTGCTGGAGTTTGGTCTGTCTTGAGATTGCATAGGTCTTGTGCACACTGTCACAAATACAATGAATTCATATGTGCAGCTGATATGAGCAGAAGCCCCCATGTCCTTGTAGTCATCCATTGCCTCAGACTATTACAATGAACCTCTGGAAGAGTGGATGTGGCATAGATTCCAGTTAGATCTGTAGGATTTATTCTACCTTTATTCTTCAGTTCCTTATTCTCTGTGCCTTGGCTAGTTGTGGACCATTGTATAACCAATCATCATCTAATGCAAACAGAAGTTTTTCTGCTGGGTGTTGAGAAATGTATTAATCTATGGGTATAATGATAAGTCATCAGGAACCAGCTTAACACTATGTCCGTTTAGCAGCACAACAGTGATGGGTATTCCCCTGTGGCCTATGACCTGTCTAGCCACAGATGTGTAGTCTGATAATGGTGCCAGGTATAGATTTTGACCTTGTGGACTAGACTTTAAATCCAATCAGAAAGTGGTTCAATTCCCTCATGATGTTTCAGCCACTATTGTACCAGGGCCATGTCATGCCAGGGCAGTCATTGTAGCTCACAGAGTTCATAGATGGGTATAAGTGATGCTTACTTTTCCCTTCCAGTAGCATGAACTGCACCTTCCAGCTCTGTGAAAGCTAGGTACTAGGGATGAGGCTTCCAAGATGAGTACCAGCTTTAGTTCTTCATGCTCTATGATTCAAGCATGTGATGTTTTCAGCAACAGGAACTTGCTACTAAGTTCTGGAGGGTGGCCAAGAACATTGGCAATAGCATGAATTGTTTGAGGGCTTATGGACTCTCTGACCAACAACTCCAGAAGAAATAATCCATTCCTGGCACTGGGCCCTTTTTTTTTTTTCTTTTGTTATCCTGTGATATCTTGTAGGCCATTATTGTCTCATTATAGGTTAAAGAATGGCCATTTTTAACTCTCACCCATATTTTCCTGTACTCATGCCCACATTCATTCACATACATAACGTGTGTATGATGTTGTATGTTAGAGTGTGCATGCCGATATGTAGTATAGAACATTTAGCACGTATGATCAGGAGAGGCAGTCCCACATAGAGACTAATACTAGGGACATTGGAGCAGGATCCTGGGACTCTAATTCTTTAAGCAAATTTCTTCATCAACATTTCAATTTTCTCATTTATATAGTAGATGAGATATTATCTTTTAATATTGGTACATTCTGAAATTTTATATGTATATTCACATAAAAAGGTAAAGATAGTGCCTGGAGAGGTGATGAATAATACAACTTTATCTTGCAGTTATGCTAAGTCTACATCTGGGACAACTTGGCTGAATTTAAGGCACAACAGCCTGGCATCTGAGCCCCACTCTGACAGTTGTTGTTTGTTTCCTGGGCTTGCTGTGTTTTCTGATGGTCAGTGAGCATCAGTACCCCAAGAGATGATTGCATGTGAGTATTTAATTATATTCAATCATTGCTAACTAATGGAGAGAAATCAGGACATGCCATCTCAACCTTACTCAAATCCAAAGGACATGCACGCTCAACAGTAGAGAATAGAGTCTATTAACTGAGACAAGAATATTGCTCATTTACCTGCCTGTTCCTGTTTCTCCCAGAGAGCAGGCACCAATAGAGTAGAATCACATGACCCAAGTTAGCCAATCAGAATATTTTTACAAAGAATTTGATTGTTATTGGCTTCTATTGGACAATAGTATTAGTTACTTTCCTGTTGCCTTGATAAAATGACCCCCCAAAAAGCAACTTAAGGACACAAGAGTTAATTTTGGCTCACACTTTGAAGGTAAAGTACATCATGGTGGAAATATAGCAGCAAGAGCCTCAAGTGGCTGATCACATTGTTGCCACAGTTGAGAAACAATGAGTGAGAATTGTCCATTCTCACCTTGCTTCTTCCTTTTTATTCAGTCCAGGACCATGGAGTGATATTACCACAGGTAAGGAGGGTCTTCTCACCTCAATTATCTAGATAATCACTAACGTGTTTGCCCAAAGGTTACCCTCCCAGGGAAGTCTAGATCCCATACATGGATAATCTTAACCATCACAGACATTCAATGGTGATGAAGAGAGAGGCTGAACTCCTGTTCCCACATGCTGGAGGAAAGACAGTAAGCCCAGTTCTAACTAAGACACAGTCAGACAGACAGCCAGACTGAGGGACAGAGACAGATAGACAAAGAGACAGAGACACAGAGAGAGACAGACAGAGATGGAGAGACAGACAGACAAAAGGAGGGAGAGACAGAAACACAGAGACAAACAGAAACAGATACAGACAAACACAAACACACATACACAGAATGCAATCTCTAGAAGAACTTTAGAATTAGATAGAAAATTATCCCTTTGATTTCCAAATAAGGTATAATAAGATTGCAGTTGGCTAGGGCTAGGGCATGTGAGAAAGCATGAAGACCAGACAGGAGAGGGGTAAGGTGTGTGTCCATTAGCAGTTCCTGCAGTGTGATTCACAGACAGAGGCAATGACATTACCTGAGAACTTGTGGGACATATGAATTTCTAGATCTTTCCTGAACATAGGGAATCTGAGACAGGGAATCTGGTGACTTCTGTACAAGAGCCACCAGAGATACTTCAGGTGATTCTGATGGTCTTTCAGCAGTATAAAAGTAACTAAGACACTGGGTAAAGTTATGTTGTGGTTTGAATAAGAATGACCCCATAGGCTCATATGTTTGGCCTCATACAGAGGAACCGTTTGGGAAGAATTAGGAGGTATCGTTGGGATTTGAGGCTTCCAAAGCTCATGCCAGGACCATTCTCTCTCTCTCTCTCTCTCTCTCTCTCTCTCTCTCCTGCTGCCGCCGCCTGTGGACCAGGATGTAACAGTCTTAGCTCCTGCTACAGTATCATGTCTGTCTTTTTGCCGTGATGATTATGGACTAATTCTCTGAAACTATAAACAAGCTCCCAATTAAATATTTTCTAAGAGTTGCCTTGGTCATGGTATCTTTTCATGACAATAGAATTAAAAACAAACAAACAAAACCCTTGTTTTTTCAAAGGTCGCAGCAGATCTTCTCACTGGAGTATTTGCTTAGGGGGCAGTCTCTGGAACAATTAGTTATGACCTGAGCATTTTTCCTATGGCCTTTTAGCTGTGATTTAGATAGATATGATGAGAATGTATTTGTTTCTATGCTCAATTTCAAATGTCAGTCTTCCAATTGGACCCCAGGTCCCGAGCAACCTGTGAGGATACTATGCCTTCAGGCTTATGGCAGAACCTAGGACTTCTACTTTTAGTGCAAATTAAGTCCAGTGAGATCTCTGGTTTGTGATCTCAACAGCTCCAAGAGAGTAAATAAATCCATGAGAATGCTGTGGCTGTGAGTCCCCATGGAACAGCTTCCAGTTACTGGAAGACATTTTGCAAAGCACTTTTCTGAGTCTCCGTTAGCCCATGCTGTATCCCTAGGGTCTCTACAATTAGAAAACAGATGCAGAAAGAAATGGAGTTTATTAGTTTTGGGGGCAGCCAAAACAATTTCTAGATGGCTTTGGGAACCCATAGACTAATTGATGGTAAGAAATTCATTTTTACTTTTTCATGCCAAGATTCTCACTGTCTTGCTTTTAATTATTTATTTAAATGATTTTTATTGGTATATATTCATTGTACAAAGTGACAAGTTTCTTAATGACATTTTGATTAAGTGTATGTCATTTGACTATATATACATATGTATATATACATAATATATACATAATCTCTTCTGTCTCTCCTTCCTCCTTTCTTCCCCCGTCCTTTTCTCTTTCATTTTTATGTCCTACATGTATATGTCTTTGTGCACACACGTGTGTGTACACGGAGTAATATATGTTCCACATATGAGAAAAGACATGAGATACCTGTGTTTCTGTGTCTGCCTTATTTTGCTTAATATGATAGTTTTCAAATCCATCCATTTTCTTGCAAATAAGATTTTTTTCTTATTTATGATTGAATAAATGTCATGTGCTTATATACCACATTTGCTTTACCCACTAACCTGTTGATGGACACCCATGCTGATTCCATAACTTGGCTATGGTAAATGGTGCTAGAAGCAACTGGAGGAGCAGGCATCTCTATAGTACACTAATGTCCCTAAGTTCCTTAAGGTGTCCCCAAGGTGATTTGGACTTCTTACCCACTCTTTGTGGCCATTGCTCTTCTGTAGATTCTAGAAGCTTCAGATAAACTAAATATTCATCACCATGTTTCTGCCTAATACTCCATTTTGATAAATAGGATAAAGGCATAAAACACCTTTATCTTGCAGGAAAAAAAAGCAAAAACACTAGGCAAAGTACTAAATAACCTTTTGTTTGAAGTCAAAGTAACAGTCTTTGTGCTTTATTTTGTTTGTTTTAAGTGTGTATACATGTGTACTTGTACACACACACACACACACACACACACACACACACACACACACACACACATACACATGTTTATTTCTGAATGCTGGTGCCTTCAGAGGCTAAAGGTTTCTGTAATCACAAGCTGTTGTAAGCTGTCAGACAGTTGTTTTGGGAACAAAACTCAGGTCTCTCCAAGATCAGTAAGTGGTTTTAACTGTTGAATCTTCTCTCCAGTTCCAGTCACTTTGATTTTTTTTTGAAATATATCTGTTTAGTGTTTTTTGAAAACATCACAATTGCCACTTACATTAGCACCAAACTAAGTAAAAACAAAACCTTAAGTCTAAAGTTCACAAAAGATATCCAGGAATTATATACAGAAAATTGCAAATCATCATAGACATTTTAAAAATTCTAATATTGATAATGGAGAAGTATACTATATTTATACATTATAAAATTTATTATTAAGAAATGTATTTGTGTCAGTATTGAAATTGTGTTGAATCTGCATTGATCCACAGAGTCAATGTATTTACAATGAAAGTCTCAGAAAGCTATTTCTTTTTTTGTAGATGTTGACAAACTGATCCTAAATTTCACATGGAAAGCCATAAACAAAGCAACAAACTGACACACAGCAGTATAGCCAACAGAATAACAAAGAAGATGGATGATGGAGGACTATCACCACCTGACTTTAAGGATTACTGTAAAGCTACACCAATGGACAAAATATGATGTTGGTTAAAGAGTAGACACAGATCAAAGGGTAGAGTCGGCAGCCCAGAAAGACTATATACATGCACTGGAAGTGGGGGCAAAGTTAGTCTTTTCAGTAAATGATGCCAGAGATAGTGAGACAGAGACAGAGAATGACAGACAGATGGACACACACACACACACACACACACATGCATACACACACACACAAGTTAATATACACACAGGCTTTAAATATTTCCCAAATTAAAATCAAAATGAATCATAGTTCTAAATATAAAACCCAGAACTAAAAATTTGAAGAAAAAATGAGAACCAAACGTTAAGTTTGTTTTGTGATAAAACAACAAGACCATAAATATATTAAAGAAAATACCCAAAAATCGGACTTTATTGAACTAAAAAAAATTTTGCATAAAAGACATTGTTGAAAAAATAAAAAGATCAGTTAAAGATTGGGAGAAAAATCTTTGCAATACAAATATCAGACGAAAATCTTATTTCTAAAGTAAGGAATGACTCTGAATTCTTGCCCATGTGAAACACCTCATTTAAAATGAACAAATGGTGCTGGCTCAACTGGAGGTCAACATGTAGAAGAATGCAAATTGATCGATTCCTATCTCCTGTACAAAGCTCAAGTCCAAGTGGATCAAGGACCTCCACATAAAACCAAATACACTGAATCTAATAGAAGAGAAAGTGGGGAAAAGTCTCAAACACATGGGCACAGGGGAAAAGTTCCTGAACAGAACACCAATGGCTTATGCTCTAAGATCAAGAATTGACAAATGGGACCTCATAAAATTGCAAAACTTCTGTAAGGCAAAAGGCACTGTCAATAGGACAAAACGGCAATCAACAGACTGGGAAAAGATCTTTACCAATCCTACATCTGAGAGAGGGCTAATATCCAATATATGCAAAGAATTCAAGAAGTTAGACTCCGGAGATCCAAATAACCCTATCAAAAAATGGGGAACAGAGCTAAACAGAGAATTCTCAACTGAGGAAACTCAAAGGGTTTCAAAACAAATCTGAGATTCCACCTCACACCAATCAAAAACTCAGGTGACAGCAGATGCTGGTGAGGATGTGGAGAAAGAGGAATACTCCTCCATTGCTGGTGGGATTGCAAGCTGATAGAACCACTCTGGAAATCAATTTGGTGGACCCTCAGAAAAATGGACATAATACTACCTGAGGACACAGCTATACCACTCCTGGGCATATACTCAGAAGATGCTCCAACATGTAATAAGGACACATGCTTCAGTATGTTCATAGCAGCCATATTTATAATAACCAGAAGCTGGAAACAACCCAGATGTCCCTCAACAGAGGAATGGATACAGAAAATGTAGTACATTTACACAATGGAATACTACTCAGCTATTAAAAACAATGACTTCATGAAATTCGCAGGCAAATGGATGGAACTTGAAAATATCATCCTGAGCAAGGTAACTCAGTCACAAAAGAACGAACATAGTATGTACTCACTGATAAGTGGATATTAGCCCAAAAGTTCGGAATACCCATGATTCAGTTCACAGCAACTGTTGGACTGAGTGTGTGGTCCCAGGTGGAGCAGTTGCCGAAGTGACTGAACAAGCTGAGGGAGTTTGCAGTCCCATGGGGAGGGAGCAACAGTATCAATTGGTCAGCCCCCCCCCACCCCCCAGTGCTCCCAGAGTCTGGATTTCCAACCAAAGAATACATATGGAGGGACCCATGGTGCTGACCACATATGTGGCAGAGGAGGGCCTTGTTGGCCATCAGTGGGAGGAGAGGCCCTTGGGTCTGAGAGTGTTAGATGCCTCAGTATAGGGGAATGCCAGGGAGGGAAGATGGGGGTGGGTGGGTGAGGGAATATCCTCATAGAGGCAGGGGGAGGGGGGATGGGATAGGGAGTTTCCAAAGGGGAGACCTGGAAAGGGGGAAACATTTGAAATGTAAATAAAGTATCAAAAAAAAAACAAAAACAAAAAACTCCATTCATTGCTATTGAGAAAAAAAAAAGACCTGAACCGACACCTCACCAAAGAAGATAGCAAATAAGTCAGCAAAAAGAAGCTCAATAAGTGTGTATCATTACAGAACTGAAAGTCCAAATATCAACGACATACCATGGTGTATCTATTAAAATGGCTAAAATTGGAAACCAGACCATACTCAATACTAGCAAGACATGGAGCAGCAGGAACTGTCATTGCTGGTGTGACAGCCACTTTAAGACAGTTTGTCCATTTATTAAAAGCTAAAGTTTGTCTTTCATATGATCCAACAATTATGATCCTTGGAATATACCTGAGTGTATTGAAAACTTTCCACACAAAACCTGTTCATGGATATTTAGAGCCTCTTTCTGTTTAATGACCAACATTTGGCAGCCACTGGACATTCTCCAGAAGTTGCAAAGATAAACCAGTCATGGTGCCTCCCTACCAAGAATTCTCATTCCAGTCATGAAAAGAATCTGGGAAGCCTTAAATACACAATAGTTAGTGAGAGAATACATTCTGAAAGGCTACAGATGATTATAAATATACACCATTCTGGAAAGACAAAGCTAGGAAGACATAGTGGTCTCCAAGTGATCAGGCAGAAGGGGTGGGATGAATGGGTCAAATACAACAAGAAGTAGTGGAAATATGGTGGTAATATACTATACCTGACACTAACATCATGTATTGGTTTAAATAGATTTTTATAGCACAAACCATGAACCTTAATATAATTCTTCCTCTTTTTTTTTTTTTTTTTTTTTTTTTTGAGATAGAGTCTTACTGTGTTGCATTGGCTGACCTGTAACTTGCTATGTAGACCAGGCTGGCCTCTAACTCACAGAGATGCCTGTCTCCAGAGTGTTGGGATTAAAGGTGTGTACCATCATGCACAGCACTCCCCTCACCTTTTTCAGTTGAGTACCAGCACCTCTCTGGAGTCCCTTGGTGGAGTGTTTTAGGTTGGTTATGTAGAAACATATTCTCTAGGTTGTTCTTAATATGGTTTCTCTGCCACTGTACTTTCTTCTGAGAGCTTCAAATGCTATCTATAATAAACTTATCAGGCCTGCCATTGAGTTGGCAACCCTGTCTGTTTTCTAGTCCAGTGATCCAAGCTGTGGTAGCAGGCCTAGCAGCTTGGGCCTTTTCATACCAAGAATAGTAAGAGGAATATCATGGATGTCATGTAGTTTTAAATTGAAGCTGGAAAACCACTGGAGTTATCGCTTTTGTTATTCAACTGCTCTAGTGAGCAGCATTACTGGTGTTCAGCATGGAACTGCCAGGATCTCCTTGCTGGTGAGGTCATTCTTACCATGTTGATTTGTAAATAATGATGGTGTGATGGGGTGCTCATAAATTACACAGATAAAAGGCCTCCTTGATGTAGCACAGACTTACTCTCCCCTACTGGCCTTGTGGATATGTAGAATCCAGTTGGTAGTTGTGAGAAAGGCAAGCATCTCATTCAGGAAATATGGGGCTATAACAGTTCATCACATAGAAATAGTGCTTCTTATTTGATCAAGGCAAGAGCCAAAGAGTAGAAAGAAGAAAATATTTAAGGAAGTCTTAGTGTGTATTTGTTGAGCATTTATAAATCGAGGTCTTTGCTGGGGGTAGTGGATAAGACATGTAGCCAAAGGGTGCTGCCTTTGACACTGTCTGCCCCTTTGTTATGGTCTGAATGTGTCTCCCAGAATTCATGTTCTAGACTTTTGATACCTAGAGTGACAATGCTGGGAGATGAGGCCTTATGCAAAGTGATTCTGCCACAAGTGCTTATGTCTTATAAAGTACCAACACCTCTGTAGAAAGGGCTTGTGTGGATTGGTTCATTCTCCTATTCTCTTCTACCACATAAGGATGCAAAGTTTGTCTCTCTCTTGCTCCATGTTCCATGGTGTGGGGAATCAGCAAGAGGCCCTTGATCAGATTATCAGCAACTTAATCTTGAACATCTAAGATTCTAGAACCATCAGGAAGTAAAGTTCTGGTTTCACAAATTACTTAGTGTCTGGTAGTTTGTTATAGCAGCACAAAATAAACAGAGGTGCTGCTAAATTCCAGACTAATTCTGCAATTGGATATGCTCCAGGTTGGGCCCTGCAAGATCTTCTCTGAGCAAAGGCTGCCTCCAGGCTGGGCGAGCACTGAGAGTACAGCTTTAGTACTTGACTCTGAACACAGTGAGAACCAGAGGAGAGGCCAATGGAGACAAACCTTTCCTGTGTTGCTTATGAAAACAAACTATCCATACTTCCCATGAGCCATTTTTTAGGTTAATGAGCCCATCCATGTTTTCTCTAAAGTTTTGCTTTTACATTTCATTAAGTTAATTAAAATTGGTTTCCTTTCCATTTTAAAGTGAACCAATGTGCTGTATTTTCTTTTGGACCAACCCTACCCCAGGTATGGTGAAAAAGACAGTTGATTAGGAAGACACTTTCCTCTTTCCCCTTTTCTGTGGCTTTGTACCTCGCTCATCTACAGCCCCTTTGACTATGCATGCTGGACCTTACCTGATAAGAGATCAGATCATGGTACAAAAGTATTTCCCAAGATGTGCCACACGGTATCTTGACACTGTCTTCCAACCACCACATACTGTTCTTCACTCCCTTGGATGTTCTGGCAAAGAGCTTCAAACATGACAGCCAAGATTTTTTGCTGAATTCTCCTGTGTTTTCCCATGGACCTGAGGTAGGTTAAGATTAAGATGCTTCCTTTGAAGTTCCCTTCATGGAGCTTTCAGTAGCTAAGTGATTTTGTTCAGAAATGGGCATGGACTGGGTTTGTGGGAATTATCAGTTCTACTGATCTGTATCAGGAAGCACTGAAGATACAAATATGAAGACAGACACGTTTGTTTCTATATCATTTCCATTTTTTGATTTTTGCCAATCTGCAGGATCAACATCTAAGGTACTAAATCTCAAGAACTGGTTAACAGGTGTGTGTATGCTGACATCAGGTATGTGCATATCCATGCTAACATCAGGTGGCTGCTTGTCTACGGTGACATTATTAACAGGTGAATGTATATAAATGGTGGCATAAGGTCTCTCTCTCTCTCTCTCTCTCTCTCTCTCTCTTTCTCTCTCTCTCTCTCTCTCTCTCTCTCTTTCTGTGTGTGTGTGTGTGTGTGTGTGTGTGTGTGTGTGCGCATGTCCATGGTGACATCAGGTATGTGACTGTCCATGGTGACATCCAGTGTCTGTGTGTGTCTCCATGGTGACATCAGGTGTGTGTGTGCCCATGATGATGTTACCAGTGTTGTCATGCTTCAAGCTGCTGTAACAAAAGCTGTAAAAACTCGATGGTTTGTATAGCTGGAATTATTTTGCACAGTATGGGAGACAGGAAGTCTGAGGTTGGAACATCACTGTGGTAAAGTTCAGATGAGGACTTCCTGATTTGCGCTTTTCTTATTATGTCCTCATCTGGCAAAGAGGAGTCAGAAGTTGCTGGGTAATCTTGGGGCTCTAATCTCATGACTCAATGGTTTCAGTCTAAATACTTGCACATTTGGAGTTAAAGTCTCAATATTAGAATTTTGATGAAACACAAATATTCCATCCAAATTACTGGCTCATAACAAGGAGACTAAAAATGTGGATGATGTGAGTCTTATACATAAAGTGTATTCAATTATTTATATGAATTGATAGTTCTTGAACAAACTAATTTTTTAAGAGATTAGAAAGTTTTCAATCTTAAGACAATTCTACAATTCATTTTTCATTTCCTGGCAGCATCTGTCATTCTAAGACAGATGTTGGGGGAGTGCTTAAGGAAGTGACCAGGATAAGTAAAGCCATGAGAGTAGTGTAGGGCCCTGGGATTAGAAAGCCATGGAATTATACCAAGTCTTTGGCTTCAGTGGCAAAGAAGAGCAGTGTCCAGAACCTGGAAGAAAAATGTCTGTGCAGAGCAGTACCCAAAGAGAAGATATGACCTTCCATAGGAAGACATTGACAGCCTGAGGGGGCTTTGATTCTCCTTCCCTGTAAGCTCTTGCTGAGTTTCTATGTTGGTCAAATTCAAGAACACAGGACAGTGGATGTGGGGGCATGTACCTGCAATCACAGCACTCAGGAGTTCCAGTCAGGGAGATTGAAAGTTTGAGGCTATCCTCGGCTACCTCCTAAGTTTGAAGTTGGTTTGAACTATATAGTGACCTTATCTCACTGTTCATCACATGCCTGTATAGAAGCTAGAGGACAAAAGAGTCCATATATTTGATCAAAACAGGTCAATTTGCTTTGAATGTAGATCTGGAGGACATGTGGTAACTGACGGCATCCCCCAAGTATGTTCAAATACTAATGTCATAGTACTGGGAACTAGGGCCTCTAGGAAGCAATTAGTTCAGAACAATGGAGTCCTTGGAAGTAGAACTATGCATATAAAAACATCCATTTGACCTTTTTCTGTCACAAGAAGTCAGCCCAACAAGGTATCATGTATGAGCTGAACAAGGATTCTCACATGGCACAAAATATACCAGAATCTTGACCTTAAATTTTATTTTATTTTTTTCATGAAAAATAAATGCCTGTTGTTTAAACCATCAAGACTGGTACTTTTTGTGTGCCATCCCCAATGACTAAAACAAGGAGAGTACAGAGAGAATGTAGAGAAGTAAGCAGAAGGCATTTGACAAAGGCGCTCTTTTGTCTCTTAGCACACATTCTCATCTGTCATCTGGGTGAAGTGTTCAAAGAATATACAGATTCCCACTGCCAATTACATTATATGAGGTGACATTCATTTGGCTGCATGCCCAGTTGAAATCTTAAATGTTAGTCATTACTGGTATCTGTTTTCAATTCAGCAGGACCATGATGCATTTTTGAAGAAATCATTCCTCCTTTGGTGCTTCTAAACCCAGAAAGACTATGAACATGGTGCTAATAAGCAAAAGTTTTTCAAGTGGGTTCTGAAGAGTAACAGTGAGATGGGAAATTTTTTCCATCCTGGCTGTGACAGAGGGAACATTATATTTAAATGTTATTTTAAATTGGATCATGGAGAACATCACCATGATTTCATATAATGTAGGATCCTATCTGCTGGTACACCTCTGAGCATCCTTTCAACATGTCGCAAGTTAGCATCTAGCTGATAGGGCATGTTGAAAAGCCAGGGAAGAGGCCACACATCCTCTGTGGGTGACCACTGACACATCTGCAATAAAACATATATTATACGCACAAATAACATTGTAGAGGAAACTATGGCATGGACAACAAATTTCCTAAATCCATCTCTGGAAACTATGTTGCCAAAAAAAGGAAAATAAATTCTTGCCTGCCATAACTATGTGTTCCCATGAGAATGGAGCACTCACTGTTCCCACCATTATGGGACATTCTAATGTAATCAAATTGCCATCAAGTAGTTGCCATATTTATTACTGGCTGAAGTCAAGAGAAAGCCAGAGGGTAAAGAAGTTGTATTGCTGTTCTCCACACACAACACCCTTCTCATTGAGAACCATTTGG
>CM052701.1:31460777-31468277 GCA_028551405.1 Uromys caudimaculatus | reverse complement strand
TGGCTTCTTCTCATTCTCTAGTTCATTCTGTCTTTACCTGTGACTTGTCTCTGTAAAACTGTCCTGTTAAAACTGCCCCCACCATGCTCTCATAAGTTGCCTTTGTTTTTCTTTCTGTTAGCATGAGAGTTGGACTTATCTCTGACTCACTCTGTCAAATCTTTTTCTAGTTTGTCACTTTGTTTGTCCCTCAATTAGGTGTCACTTTCAAACTTTGCTGCTTCCTTCTATAAACTAATCTTACTTTCATTATTTGTGATTAAAGGTGTGTACAAAAGGTGTGTGTGTATTCCAGCCAGATCATGCTGTAATTCAGGGCATGTCTGCCTTCTGGCTGGATCATATCTTAGGATGTGATCCCTTGCTAGGACAGCCATGTAGCTGAATTAAAATTTCTTTACATGTCTTCAAGATATATACAATGGCAAAGATATTCTGAAAGGAATTCATACCATGAAATAATTTCAAGACTTGCCAGATGAGAATGCATACAACAGCCTTTGTATAGCAAAGGAAGCAGATCCTTTCTAGCCATATATCTGGCACATGAATAATTTCTAGGTTGTACAAAGAACTAAATACCAAATAGTCCAACCAATAAATGGGCAAATGATATAAGTAGACAGTTCTCAAAAGAGGAAGTACAAATAGCCAATAAACATATGAAAAGGACAGGCTCCAGTCAGATAAAGGGAGGGCAGATAGCACTAGAGATAACCAGATGGCAGGAGGCAAGCGCAAGAACATAAGCAACAGAAACCAAGGTTACCTGGCATCATCAGAACCCAATTCTCCCACCGTAGCAAGTCCTGGATACACTATCACATGGGAAAAGCAAGATTCAGATCTAAAAATCACATCTTGTGATGATAATAGAGGACTTTAAAAAGGACACAAATAACTCCCCTAAAGAAACACAGGAGAACACAGGTAAACAGCTAGAAGCCCTTAAACAGGAAACACAAAAATTCCTTAAAGAATTACATGAAAACACAACCAAACAGGTGAAGGAATTGAACAAAACCATCCAGTATCTAAAAATGAAAACAGAAACAGTGAAGAAATCACAAAGAGAGACAACCCAGGAGTTAGAAAACCTAGGAAAGAGATCAGGAGTCATAGATACAAGCATACAAGAGATAGAAGAGAGAATCTCAGGTGCAGAAGATACCATAGAAAACATTGACACAACAGTCAAAGAAAATGCAAAAGGCAAAAGGCTCCTAAGCCAAAGCATCCAGAAAATCCAGGACATAATGAGAAGACCAAACCTAAGGATAATAGGTATAGAAGAGAGTGAAGAGTCCCAACTTAAAGGGCCAGTAAATATCTTCAATAAAATTATAGAAGAAAACTTCCCTAACCTAAAGAAAGAGATGTCCATGAACATACAAGAAGCTTACAGAACTCCAAATAGATTGGACCAGAAAAGAAATTCCTCCCATCACATAATAATCAAAACACCAAATGCACTAAACAAAGAAAGAATATTAAAAACAATAAGGGAAAAAGGTAAAGTAACATATAAAGGCAGACCTATCAGAATGACACCAGACTTCTCACCAGAGACTATGAAAGCTAGAAGATCCTGGGCAGATTTCATACAGACCCTAACAGAACACAAATGCCAGCCCAGGCTACTATACCCAGCAAAACTCTCAATTACCATAGATGGAGAAAACAAGATATTCCATGACAAAACCAAATTTACACAATATCTTTCCACAAATCCAGCCCTATAAAGGATAATAGATGAAAAACACCAACACAAGGAGGGAAACTATACCCTAAAAAAAGCAAGAAAGTAATCTTCTTTTAACAAACCCAAAAGAAGATAGCCACACAAACACAATACCACCTCTAATAACAAAAATAACAGGAAGTAACAATCACTTTTCCTTAATATCTCTTAACATCAATGGGCTCAATTTCCCAATAAAAAGCCATAGACTAACAGACTGGATACGAAAACAGGACCCAGCCAGCATTTTGCTGCATACAGGAAACACAATTCAGTGACAAAGACAGACACTACCTCAGAGTAAAAGATTGGAAAACAATTTTCCAAGCAAATGATCCCAAGAAACAAACTGGAGTAGCCATTCTAATATCAAACAAAATCAACTTTCAACAAAAAGTTATCAAAAAATATAAGGAAGGACACTTCTTACTGGTCAAATAGAAATATTTAAGGGGTTACTTCAGCAAGTGTTTTGGTATCTGATGAATCTCAGTGTAATGGCCTTGGGAAACACACAGAAATGTTGCTTTTTGCTCAGAGTGAAGCTAGCATATCTTCAAAGGAAAACATTGGAGGTATTTGAATTTTATGTTCACATTAGGGAGGTGAGTCCTGTATATTTTAGAAGACTAGTATTTATTTTCTCTGAATTTAGTCAGGAATTGTCAACTTATTTCTAGTTGAGTGTGACAGTAGTAAGGTTTTCAAAGCCTACTGAAAACAAGTAACATTAGACATGAGATTTATGAGATTAGGTTGTGTGCTATTCTGACTGAAGTCAACTTTCCTTTGTCATTTCAAAGGAGAAAAAAATGAATGGCCTATAAAACTGTAGGAGTTGACCTGTCAGAAATAATTACCAATTGCATAATGTTTTTACAAAGTGATTTAATTTATTTAATCATATTTATAATGTGAAAGTATAAGATGGTGATAACATTGGCTTCTAAAGTTTTAGCCAAAAAATAGTATTTTAATTATCATAGAAATGTCTACAAGTAATTTCATAATTTATTAATTCCATATTTAATTTTGAAATGTTTCTCATAATTACCATTGTATATAATACTGTGATAGATATCCCACAGTACATACATAATTTTGTCAACATAAATTCCTATAAATTAAATAAATAAATAAAAGCAAATGACAGTTGGACTAATTCTGACTAATTTCTTTGTCCATAAAGATAGCCATGAGAACATTGGGTCTTATTTAATTTGAATTCTTTTCTCTTAAAATTTCTATCTCTTTCTGAAGGGTCCCTCCAACCTCCACCTCCCAAGTTGTTTGTTTCCATTCTTTCTGCTGGCCCTCAGGGCTTCAGTCCTTTTCCTTTACCCAATACCAGATCAGGTTCCCCTTTCCCCCCAACCCCCACCCACTTTTCCTCCCAGGTTCCTCTCTCCTTCTCCACTTGTGATTGCTTCCTTCTCCCTCCCAAATGGGACTGAGGCATCCTCACTTGGGCCCTTCAACTTGTTTTGAGGTCTGTGAACTGTATCTTGGGTTTTATATATATCTATATCAGCTAATATCCACTTATTAGTGAGTACATACCATGCATGTCCTTTTGGGTCTGAGTTACCTCACTCAGAATGATATTTTCTAGTTCCATCCAGTTGCCTGCAAATTTCATTATGTCCTCATTCTTAATAACTGAGTAGTACTCCATTGCGTAAATGAACCACATTTTCTGTATCCATTCTTCTGTTGTGGGACATCTGGGTTGTTTCCAGCTTGTGGCTATTATAAATATGACTGCTATGAACATAGTGGAGCATGTTCTCCTGTGGCATGGTGGGGCATCTTTTGAGTATATTCCCAAGAGTGGTATTGCTGTGTCTTCAGGCAGATTAATTTCCAATTTTCTGAGGAACTTCCAGATTAATTTCTAGAGTGGCTGTGCCAGTTTGTAATCCCACCAGCAATGGAGAAGTATTCCTCTTTCTCCACATCCTTGACAACATGTGTTGTCACCTGAGGTTTTGATCTTAGCCATTCTGATTGGTATAAGGTGGAATCTCAGGGTTTTGATTTGCATTTCTCTGATCACTAAGGACTTCGAACATTTCTTTAAGTGCTTCTCAGCCATTCGGAGATTTCTCTGCTGTGAATTCTTGGTTTAGTTCTATACCCCATTTTTTGATTGGATTTTTTGGTTTTTACCAGAGACCTGGGAGGTGAGAGACTTTCAGGACTCAAAGGGAAGGGACCTTAGATGAAATGCGCTACAGTGGGGAGAGGGAACTTATAGAGTCCACCTCCAGCAGGAAGACAAAGCATCAAGTGAGGGAGGAGGTTGCCATTCCACAGTCAAAACTCTGACGCATAATTGTTCCTGTCTGAAAGAACTACAGGGATGGAAATGGAGAGGAGTCTAAGGAAAAGAAGGTCCAGTGACAGGCCCAAAGTGGGATTCAGCTCAAGGGGAGGTCCCAAGGCCTGACACTATTACTGAGACTATGGAGCACTCACAAAAAGGGACCTAGCATGACCACGTTCCAGAAGACCCAACAAGCAACTGAAAAAGTCAGATGCAGATATTTGCAACTAACCAATGGACAAAAGCTGCTGACCCCTATGGTTGAATTAGGGAAAGGCTGAAAGAAGCTGAGGAGGAGGGCAACCCTGTTGAAGGACCAGCAGTTTCAATCAATCTGGACCCCCAAGATTTCTCAAACACTGGACCACCAAACAGGCAGCATACACCAGCTGATATGAGGCCCCCAACACATATACAGCAGAGGACTGCCGGGTCTGTGTTCAATCAGAGATGATGCACCTAACCCTCAAGAAACTGGAGGCCCCAGGGAGTTTAGAGGTCAGGTGGGGTGGGAGGTGGGGGGTGGGGACATCCTCGTGGAGACAGGGAGATGGGGAGGAGGTATGGGATGTGGAACAGTCAGAGGGTGGATGGGGGTGGATAAAATCTGGAGTGTAAATAATTTTAAAAAAAGAATTAAAAATTCATTTATAAAAAATTCTATCTCAAGTAGCTAGCCATAGAGAAACTTGAAGACTGAATTGTAGATATTGTCAACTAATTTCTATAGAATTAATAATGGAGAAAGATCAGGTCCCTGGGACCAGAAAATCTAGTGTTAAAAGACTCTCCTAGGTTCCAGGGGATATGATTTTGGACAATTTGTGGACTGGCAGTATCCAACTTTATTATTCTGTAATCTGGACTGTCCTCCAGGCTTAGGAAGTTAAGTGTGTTTATAAGTGAATGGTAACAGTCCTGTGGCCCCTGTATGACCCTTTTGTGATGTCTGTGTCATCCCTTGTCCCTTCACTGACCTAGAGTTAATATTTATGTGTTTTGTTAAAGAGTTCCAAGGTCCAGGCCTCAAAGGGAAGCTAAATATAAAAGAAGCAGAGATGTTAGATAAAGCTGTGGCTTTTAATCAGTGATTTAGCCACCACATCATTCTGTGAAAATATGGTTCATTATTCTCAGATGCTGTAATTAGTCTTAATGATCTGACTTCTGAGCAATGATTCCTAAGAAGGCTACTAGGACTAAGGTCAAAACCAATCACAGCTTGGGCTATTCATCTGGCTCTCAAACTCATCCATGTGTATCTAGTCGTTATATGTGGTATGTGGTTCTTAAATCCATCTTAAGGGGACTTATGTAGTGATTTTTTATTATGAACATCCTTGCTTGTAGCTGAGAGCTAGGTTAGCCTCATTCCACAAGACCAATAGGCCAAGGAAGAGAGAAGATGAAAGGTAAGGAGATGATATCCCTCAAGATGCATGGATGAAATGGCTTAAAATAGCTCAGACAGAATGAAAGATCTCTATGAATCACTCACATAGTCTACTTCATCAGTTACCCAGAGGATTCATTTTGTGTCCCATCTGAGTAATTGTGTGACAGTATGGATACCTGGCTTTTGCTTGAACCTTTCTCTGACCAGCACAGCCCCATGAAGAACTCTCTATTTTGAATTATCTTAATATTCACCGTAGCTCAGTAATTGCTCACATACCTACTATAGCCACACCTTGACCTTCTTTTTGATGGCATAAGGATAGCAGAGACTGCCTTGAATGGGCCAGTTACTATTTTCTCAGATATCCTTTCCAACAAGACTTGAATGTGATTGATCTTGACTTTTGGAATCAGGACTGTGGAGTCATAGGAAACCTTTAGAAATTCCCTGCAATTTTAGAAGATGAATAGCACGTGCTTGTGTTTGCATATACGTGAGGGTGCAATGCCAGCAATCTAATGACCAATGGAAGAAGGAACAGATAACCACAGAGAAGTCAGAAAATTCTCTATAGCCAAGTCTCAGTCAATGATAGACTTTGTGAATAATTATGGTACCAAAAGATTACAGCAGAAGTGTTCACATCACCTACTGATGTCATAGTTATCACTTCACTCGTGTTTGTGGTGGTAACAGTGAGAACAAATTTCTTCAATGCAATTATTTATACTATGTTATAGTTTATAGTAGTAATGACTGTGTTCATAGATTATGTATCTAGTATACTATCTGTATTATTATAACTTTGGAATATATGTCTTCTTACAAAGCAAGGGGAAAATGGAAAATGACTTTAACTGGTGATGGGAGAGGCAGGGTAACACATATGAAGAGGTAGAAGGGAGGGAATATATGACACCAAAATAAAATAATGTGTTTTACCTATGGATTTTTCAAAATTAATGCTCAAAGTTGCTATGTGTGATGCCTAAGGAGACAAGCAAACAATAGCCCTATCTACCTGCAAAGCCTATAAATCACAGTGATGACTAGCTCTCCGAGGTACCTTTAATGATGCAATACTGGCACTTATGTCTTAGGGGTCACCAACAGCTGGCTAATTGGACATAGGGCTTGCTTTGTGGGGGCAATTCATTCCTGATACTGTAAACCTGGCAACTGCCCAGGACTGGTGAGGTCATGGAAGCCATAGGAGAACCTACTATTGCCACATTGCTAAGCCAGTATAATTTCTAATTCCATTCTAAAACCCTTATATTCACAGATAAATTTATCTCTCATCCTTCATCAAAGAAGTTCCTTTCTGTAGCAGATAGAGGGCTGTTATGGTAATCTGTAATTGGTCAAAAGGCAGAGAAGAGACTGTGTGTGTGGGGGGAGGGAGTGCTCAACCCTAGATAACATGTATAACGCAACCCTACACCCAAGGCTCCCAAAACCTTGTAGAAGAGGGGATGAAAAATTTGTAAGAGGACCAGGATGTCTGCTGAGAGATAGTATTTTCTAGATATTATAGGAAATCTGCACCTAAGAGATCTAAAGAAAAAAGTCTCTCCAATTTCAAGTGGTCAACTTTGAATACACTCACATAGGGTCAACATTAAATGGACTCAGCAGGTTCTCTCTTTCTCTCTCTCTCTCTCTCTCTCTCTCTCTCTCTCTCTCTCTCTCTCTCTGTGTGTGTGTGTGTGTGTGTGTGTTTGTCTGTCTCTGTCTCCTTCCTTCTTCCCCTAACCCTACTCTTTATATTTATTTATTTATTTATTTATTTATTTATTTATTTATTCATTTATTTATTTATTTATTTTCAGTTCTTTTTTTTTTGATACTTTATTTACATTTCCAATGTTTCCCCTTTTCTGGGTCTCCTCTTTGGAAACCCCCTATCCCCTCCCCCTCCCCGCCTCTGTGAGGGAATTCCTCCTCCCACCTACCCGCCCACCCATTCCCATATTCCCACCTTGACATTCCCCTTTACTGGGGCCTCTAGCACCCTCAGGCCCAAAGTCCTCT
>CM052701.1:31442111-31460277 GCA_028551405.1 Uromys caudimaculatus | reverse complement strand
CCCAATTCCCAGGATGCTCGGGGATTATGCATAGCATCCTGCAGAAGATTCAAATGACTATAATACATTTGAGTTATGCTGGAAGGCCAATTAAAATCCCAAGGGCTTACGCTGGTGAGTATTTTTAGCACCTAAAGCTTTATTATTTCTGAGTTAAAATATTTGGGATTCCCTGCTCAGGTTTCCCAACACCCCAGAGTTGTGGATTTCTCTTTATAACTTCTAAAAGCATCATTTCCTTAAAATAATGAAGCTGAGAATGAGATATAAATCAAGGTGTGAAAGCTGACACTGTGGGCTGGGGACCTCTCATATCCGTGAGGGTTATGCATAGACCTCCACCACACACTCAAATGGTTGAGGCAGATTTGCACTGTTGTGGAAGGTCAATTAACATAAAAAGTGTTGAATCAGCCCTGCTCCTTCATGTGAGGATAAAGAAAATCTCCTAGATCTGAATGAGTGAGACTTTGCAAGAAACACAGTGAGCTGCCAGCTATGCTGTGACTGTGCTCAACTTGCAGTTTGAAATAACCTTTTCCTGTACATGGCAAAACACAACAACAACAACATAGCACTCACAGTGACACACAGACACACAGACACACACACACGCACACACACACACACACGCCTCTGCTTTTCCTACTGCTGCTGAGAACAATGTTGCATACAACATACTTCTGAGTACATTTCAAGAAGTTTTGGTAAATTTTCAATACAAATATACTCTTCTAGTGGTATAGTGACAAAAGATCAGGCTTTGTGGTATTTAAGAAGAAAAGAAAAAAGAGAAGAGAAGAGAAGACAAAAAAGAAAGAAAAGAAGAAAAAAGAAAAGAAAAAAGAAAAGAAAAAGAAGAAAAGAAAAGAAAAAAGCAAAGAAAAGAAAAAAGAAAAGAAAAGACCACTATGGTTTTTATTCTGTCCAAGCCATATCATAGTATGCCCCACATGGAGTGGGTTCTATAGTAGTTTCAACTACAGCCTACTGCTGTAGGTTTTTACATACACCACTGTACTTAGAGGGGCTGTAGATATTTTATATGAAAATTACAGCTCAGATATATCCATTGTGTCACATCTGAGATTTTCCAGCCATTTCTGTCTGATTCCAATACTTGCATGGTTAATTTTCGTGCTATAGAGTGGTGCTTAGAGAACAGAGCCATAAGCCATCCACATCCACCTACTTTTTGATAGCTTCCCATTTACTTTGATGAATGAAGTTGTCATTTGCTTGTTCAAAACTACCCTGTCACATAGGCATTTGACATCCTATTGTACAGATGGGAACAAATGAGTTTCAGGCAAGGGTCTGTTCATTTTGGTTCATAATTTGAAGTGCTCAGTAAATGTTTCTAAAGGATCACATATTTGAAAAATGCTAATTTGGTCCACATATCTGAATCTAAAGATATTGCAACTTTGGCACCATCTATCAGCATTTCTCAAGCTGTAGGCCATGACTCCTTTGGGGATCAAATATTATATATCAATCAAATCAGATGTTTACATGACAATTTATTACAGTAGCAAAATTACAGCTATGAAGTAACAATGGAATAATTTTATGATTGGGGGTCACCACCACATAAGGAACTGTATTAAAGGGTTTCGGCATTAAGAAAGTTGAAAATCACCGAGTTACCTATCTTGGCTGAAACCTGCTTACAAGCATGTCTCTTATTAGCTGTTGGTACACTGCAAAACAGTGCATGTCATTTTGTCTCCTTCTCTCTGATGCTGCTGCATCCAAGGCATGCTGTGATTAAAAGAAGAACAGCTCTTTCACTGGTCTTTTTAGGTTTTTCTTGTTGTCATTGTTGCTGTTGTCAACTTGACACAAGCTAGAGTCATCTGTGGTGAGGCAACCTAAATTAAGAAAATGCCCCTGTCATACTGGCCTGTAGGTTAGCCTGTGGAGCATCTTCTTGATTGATGATTGATGTGGGAAGATCCAGATCAGTGTGGATGCTGCTACCCTTGGGCAGATGATCCTGGATTGTATAAGAAAGCAGGATGGGTAAGTCAGAAAGAGCATGACAGTAAGCAGCATTCCTCCATTGCCTCTGTTTAGTTCCTGCCTTAAGGCTCCTGCCTTAAGTTCCTGAAATGACTTCCTTCAGTGATGTGCAGTGATGATGTGGTGGTTTGAATATGCTTGGCCCCTTGGAAGTGGCACTATTAGGAGGTGTGCACCTGTTGGAATAGGTGTGGCCTATCGTTAGAGGAAGTTTTGTCATTGTATAGGTAGGTTTTGAGGTTCCCTAGTGCTCAAGCTCTGCCCAGTGCAGAAGAGAGTCTCCTCCTGGGTACCTTTTATCAAGATGTAGAACTCTTGGCTCCTCCAGCACCAAGTCTGCCTGAATGATGCCATGCTTCCTGCCATGTTGATAATGGACTGAACCTCTGAAAATTTAAACCAGCTCCAATTAAATGTTTGCCTTTAGAAGAGTTACCTTGGTCATGGTGTCTCTTCATATCAATGAAAACACTAACAAAGTGTAAGCCAAATGACCTCTTTCTTCCCCCACATTGCTTATGGTCATGGTGTTTTATCACAGTGACAGAGAACAAATTAAAATACACTGTCCAGGTGAGATAGTTTAAGAGTGTCAACTAATAAAATAAATCTTAGATTCTATTGTATTTTCAAATGTGAAAAGAGGCCTTTCAAAAATTAGCCTATAATACCAATGTACAGAAGGTCCATTATAAGTATGTATGCATAGCCCTGCATGGTTAAGCCTGCCAGGTAGATAAAGAGTAGCTACTGCATCGCTACTGTGGTTGCGAGCATTCAAACGAACACTTGGCACACCTTTGAAAGGATGTTGCCTCTGAAGAGCTGTCTCTTCCTTGGAACTCCACAATACCAAAGTCAAGTTGGCCCCTCTACATAGCCAGATCCGTCTCCTTAACTCAAGGAGGCTGCCAGCTCCTGTCTTGTCTCACCATTACCACCTCTTATTGGTTTGCTTTATAGCAATCCTGGGCAGCCATGGAATCTACCTGTTTCCTCATTTTTGAGGGGCATTGAAGAAGCCATCTTTATATATTAAATTCCTGCTATGGTTAAGAAGATCTAGTTATTTCATCTTGACTAAAAATAAAATTTTCTTTCATTGATTTGATTTTTTTCATGAAATTCCTAGTTCTTGTAGCCAACTTGTTGCAACTGATATCTAAATGTAATTTCATTATTGGTAAGTTTTTGCCAACAAAAAATGATGGGCAATACAAAGTATTAGGGTGTCTTGTCACCTGTTCACTGATAGCATGAAAGACTTCTTGACTACATTAAATCACAGTTTCCCATATTGGGAATGTTCATACCATCCCATGTTGGGTTGTAACTTCCACAGACATAACAGAGACTTGGAAGTTTAATGACTTCTTCCCTGGCACCTTCTCAACTCCAGCCAACAACAAGCTCATAAAGCAAACTCTGCTTTGATGGTCTTCATGGTGCAAGTCTCCTTGCCATGAGTGACTTTATGTTACCCCTGTGATGCCCTAAATATGAAGTTAAAAAGGGTTACTCAGTGGCCACCTTCCGATAAGCCTTCTAGACAGGTGCCATGGACACAAATAACTTCAAGAGTGCAGAATGCAGGACCCTTACCTTAGAAGAGATGAGTGATGATTCCTTTATCTTTGGTAAAGTATTTAATTGTATGTTTATATGACTTAATTTTTCATAAAGGCTTGAGAAATTCCTGAAGACTTTCCAAATGGTTCTTCTTGGGAAGTGCAAGCTTCTTGTCCCTCTATGCAGCCTCTGGCTGAGGCCTCAGGTAGAAGTCACAGCACAGGGAGGCAGGGCCACACTCAGCTACAGAGATGCCAGAGATACTCATCCCTTCTCATAGAAGTGCCCATCTGTCAATGCAGAATATCTGGGCAGATGACCTGGCAGAGTGGTGGGAGTATCTTTGAGAAGGAGAAGACTGAGCTGTTCAAATTTTAATTCTTTAGGCATTGCAAGAGAATCATTCCAAAAATGGACTTGAGATCAAAGTGCCGGGATTTTAATCAAAGTCTTATTTCAAGTTTGGTTCTTGCCCCATATTTCCTGTAGAGTCTTGTTTATATGCTTGCATAAAGAGCAATTGTGTTAATGAAGGTGAAGTGCCGTCGTCGGAATAACTACACAGAACGCACAGGCAGAACACACTAGCACTCTAGTGCTACTTTTAAACAGCTGCAGCTCCGAGAACCCCTTCCCATCAGCACTTTAGGTTCATCCTGACTCACCCTGTGCTGATTCCACCTCTAAGAAAGTCTTCACCAAGCCTATGCTTTATCTGCTTCACCCCTTGACTATCCAGCAAGTGAGCCTATTCCTTTCCACCCCATCATCACGGCATCAGAGGCAGCGAGGGTAGAGCAGCCTCATACAGAAGTATCTACTCACCAGTCTCCAATCAGAACCATCAGCAGCTTGGCAGACTTATGTCAGCCACAGTGGGTAGATCTATGCCACGGGAACTGGCAAATCCTACAAACTGGGGCATTTTCTTCAGAGAGCTGGTTGTTAAACATTTATCAACACACCACTGCCCCTTCTTGTAGCCATCCTGACCTAAGCAGTTTAATTTGTTTAATGGAAGAGATGCATCAGTACTTTACATCAAGAAAAATCAATCTCTCTCCAGCAAGGCATTAAAGGAAATCCTGTAGCCTGTCCAATTCTATTACCAGAATGTCCTCCTACTGAAAGAATGAACAAAACCAGCCTCCTGCAAACAGTTTCTCAGGATGCTTTTGGGAACAAGTGCTCAACTTCAAGACAGCCTCGCGCCTAATGTGTTTCCATTAATATTCACTTCTCTGGAACTTAGCAATTTGCAGAGTACAGCTTGGAATAATGCAAACTGTGCCCCCGGAGAGCTTACGATAAGAGCCCATTATAAAGGTACCAGTTCCAGCTTTCCAGTCCCCATCACAGACAGGGTGTGCCTGCCATGCACACCATTTGAGAAAAAAAAGCAACGTCCAGAGAGAAGAAAGTCAGGAATGCCAAGTTCAGCTACGCAACCAAACCAAAAGAGGGAACACTCAAGGGATTCCCAGCCATGTTCAGCTGGGTTTTCAGGAGATCTAAAAGAAACAGTGGCAGATTACAGTACTAGTTTCAGCTCTTTGCTCTTTCTGTATTCATGTGCCTTGTAATGTCTTCCACTAAGGAGCTCTTGTTTCCTTGCCCCTTTGTCTTCAACCTTACCCATGCCATTTATGTCAACTAATGGGACGTGGAAGTAGCCTATACCTTTGGCGACCTATGGCCTTCCTGTTACAATGAGAAGGACATCCTTAGTCAGCCCACTGGCCTGAGGTAGGAAAAATGATATAGACTAGAGACCCAGCTGCTGTAGCCTGAAGTTCAGCCATCCCAGCCAACCTTCGTGGACACAGGAAGCCCACCCATCAAACCAGAGCTATTCCATACGAGCCCACCCTCGACACAAGAGTGTGAGACCTTCAGAGCAGGCCCAGCCTGGGTACAAATTGTTATTTCATATCAGCAGGGTGTTTTTTTTAAACTTGCTTTAAGAAAATACAGTATTGGGTGGGTGGGAGGTGGAATTCCCTCATAGAGATGGGGGAGGGGGAAGGGATAGGTGGTCTCCAAAGAGGAGACCTAGAAAGGGGAAAACATTGGAAATGTAAATAAAGTATCAAAAAAAAAAAAGAAAGAAAGAAAAGAAAATACAGTATTACTGTAATATGGCTAAGCACACCAAACCTTAAAAATAAAATTATTTTTCATGTCATAAGGAACAATTTTTTAAAAGTGGAAGTAAAGTTTAGCCATGAAGCTTTGGAAGGTGTTCATTTTATAAGCTTCGAAGCCTGCTCCAGCTCCTGGGATACATTTGGTGCTTAATATATGTTTCTGCCTGTCTTTCAGGAAGGGTACTTTTATAGAAGCATTCTTTTGTAAAACTGTGGCATGAGATGGAGAGTTTCCTGTTATTGGAAATAAAGTAGCATCGGTTGCATTTTATTTCTGTAATACAGTAAAAAGGCATTTTCACTAAATGGATAAGTTAATTGGGGCTCATTTGCATGAAAATGGCAATAATAAAGGTGATTCAAACTGACTTGAGTTGCTTGCTGGTTTAAAAATTTAAATATCCAAAAGTAGATTAAGGTCGGACCACATTGCCAGAGCTCAGAGCCCTGTGGTTCTTCATGCAACCCCTGGACTGGATGCCTCTGACTTGTGACCACGGACTTATGGGAACCCAGTTATATTTCATCCAGGAACAATGATTCAGTACTAATTTAGTGTTTCCAGGGACCCTATTGAACATAAGTGGTGTGAATGAGAATCAGCTGCCTCTTTCATTACACATGAACTGGTTTTGATGTCTTGCCTATGGAAGACCAAAAGTCACAAACAAAAATTATCAATAAGAGAAAAGATGGGCAACTTAACAGCAACCCAGTAATGAAAGCCACATAAAACCCTGCGTGCCAACTCAAAAACCTAGGGCATACAGCAATATGCTTCCTGAATAGTTGGCTCAATATTGTTGACTTCCTACCGTGTGAGAATGCCTTGGCTAAGCTCCCCCACAAAGTGTCCAGCACATGCTCTCATGGAAAACAAAATGCCTGCACTGGGACAGTTGAGTTGGGGATAGGCCAGCACCACAAAGATACCAACTGGGGTTGAACCCTGGGAGGGGACATAAGGAAGAGGAGAGGCAGAACTCTGTCATTCCACATATGACGCTGGGAAAGGTATTTCATACAGCTAGAATTCATGAACACGCTCATCCATTCATCCATATTATTCGCATCTGCCAGGCACCACAGAGGCCCTGTGTTTCATCTGTGGTTGAAAAAGTCTAGTGGTGGTATCCCAGTCACCTTAACCAAAAGGCTAAAACCAAACAACCAATCAGACTACCTTCATACTAGTGCATTGGCTGCTTTGAATGCTCTACAGACTCCTTGAGGAGACCACACGGCAAGCACTTGCTGCTAATACACAGTGCCAGAAGGTACTTTACTGATTTTGACTGATGCAAATGGCTCTCGCACTGCACTTTTTACCATTCAAATTGCAGTGAATTCTACAGGATCTGCCGTCATTTACCCAAGCTCTTGGAATAGCAGTTTCTTGTACTGATAGCTAGCAAAAGACTGGTGCATGTAAAGTCTTCCATCTGCATGAGGGATGGTGGCAAGGTTGGTGCTAACATAACCTTTCATTTGCACCGGGCTCTGCATTGATTGGTGGAAAAGAAAACCTTGCCATCTCACATGCTGTTCAAACCTCCAGGGCTTCCCCTGGTGTTCAACACCAGGCCAACTATAAACTTCTCTTGAACAGCGTTTCCCTTGTCTATTTTTGGTCACCGTTAGGAATGGTTGATCTGAGCACAGGAAGAGAGGACAGCAGCAGAGTGAAACAGACAACAGTGGCAGAGGCAAGGGCTTCCACTCCAGTGTGGCAGTGAGAAAGCAACTAGGTCAAAAACGATAAGGGACAGAGGTGGCTAAGATGAGGGATAATAGGCATAGAAAACAGAAAGGGTAGAGAATAGAAACAGAAGGAATACAGAAGGCTACAGAGAACCGGAGATGTGAAGACACAGGCCCCGGTCACTGGGAGAATTCAAGAAGTCCTCCAAAGTTTGCGGGCCAAGGGTCTCAGACACTCTAGCCTGAGCATTATAAAACCCATTGCCGTCCAAGCAGGAAATTCCAGCACTTGAAGTCCATCTGAGGGACGTAGCATTAGAAGGCGCCATTCAGTGTTACTTGTGGCTGTTTCTTACAATGCCTACTGCGCCGACTGGAAGCTGAGGATTATACTCACTGGCTGACAAGTGGAATGGCTGGAGGTTAAAGCCCAGAGGGATAAAGTCTCAACCAGGTCTGTAGAGCTTAAATCTTTGATATCTAAAGCCTTGCTAGTTCTTTGAGTTTCTAGCACTAAGCTTCTAGATCTGTTAGTACAGTTCCTAGGCTTTGAATATTTAAGACTCAAGGACTGCCAGCTTCTCAGGTACCTATGATCTCTGTTCAGGCATAAAAAAAGGATATCAACCAGCTGATTGATAACGAGTGAGCTATAAATATCTAAGTATCCAATGGGCAAAGTGGTGAGTTGTCAAGAGACCAAATCAAACAGCAACAGGTGAGGTATACAGTTTACTGAAACTTACTAACAGGTATGATATACTTACTGACAAGCTCTAATGTCCACGGTGTGTGTGTGTATGTGTGTGTGTGTGTGTGTGTGTGTGTGTGTGTGTGTGTGTGTGTGTGTGTGTGTGTGTGTGTGAATTCACAGGGAAGCTCCAGAACAACTTGCACATCCCACCATCCTCTCAGAGGGCCCGTGAGAAGGGTGAAGTAGTCATGATTCATGGAAGGGCTGGTAGGAAACCACGTTCTTTTATGCTCATGGTCAGAGCACCAGGATGACCTTGTGTTGTCTGTTTAGATTAGGGTTTCCTACAATGGCCTTAATGACATCTGAGGATGGATAACTCCTTATCACTGTGAACTATTTACTAGTCCCCACCCCAGCCTTCACCAATGAGTGGCAGTCAGCACTCCCAGAGGACGTCCACAAAAAGGGAGGGGGTCCAGGCGTTCTTTGCTGTATATTCACTGAGGGTGAGCAAAATCAGCGATGTGCTTTGGATGCTGAATCCTGGATCTCCCTGAGCAGCCTATGCAGTAGCGCGTGCCCTAATCACCATCCCACGGTGTGAATACTCCTGTGGCGGACAAGTTCAAGCTGTACAAAGTGATGTCACAGTTAGGAAGAGGTACGTTCTAGAATCCATAATGGGATACATTTACATGTAGCAAACACCAGTAACCTCACAATTCGTTGCAACAGGAAAATGCAGTATTATAAGGACGTGAACAGTATTTTTCTTTGTTTTTTCATGTAATGTATTTACTTCCAACGAAACATAACGTCATATGGTAATGGCAGTGTGTAACAACTGCCTTCAAGCCCCGAGTACTTGACCAGCTGGGTCCCACTGGCTCCTCCACATCCATCCAGCAGTGAGACTCATGTTCGATATCTGTGTCATGGGGAGTTGGTTTTTGTAGCTTGTAAGAGGCCTGGCCAGGCTGTGAACACAAAACGGAAAAGCAAAGCCTACGAGTAAACCCCACCCTCACCCCCAAGGGTGCACCTGAAAGTTATTAGAGGCTGGGTGTGGCATGTATTAGCTGGGAACTGGGGCCTTGGCTTGCCTTCAGGAGATCATGTCTCCAGAGGGTGTCCTTTTCAGCACTCGAAGCAAGCAGCCTCCAAGCTGAGAACGCTGAGCCCATTTCTAAGTCGTGTTAGGATCTTCTATCTTCTGTCCCCAGAGCTTTCCTCTCAAGGATGTGGTGATAGATGAAGTAAGAACAAACCTAATTCTCTGAGGATGCTATCCCGGTGGCACTGTAGGTGTCTTGAGGTGATAGCTAATTAGAAATCAATTCTTAAACCAGCATTCCACATCGGTCAATTACACACTAGTAAAAACTTTGAGCAATTAGTTTTCCTCTCCCGGGGATAAATGCTACCATTTGCTTTGGTGTGGAGATTTTTTTGGTTACTGATGCTTTGGGTCCGGCCATCACTCATTTAGTATCTGCTTATAGCTGTGTAAGAGGCCAGGACAGAGTCTGTTCTGAAAACTCAACCATTGCGAGCTTCCTCCTTTCCCCTAAATCCCTTTCTTGGTATGGCCAGACAGGGCAAAACTGGAGAAAGCTTGACATTCCTCGTGCAATAACGCTCTCAGGGGCAGTCTAGGAAGAGGAGGGGCCAGGGCTGGCTGTGGGATTGTCCACTTGGACAGGAGCATGGCAAGCCCTCATTCCTGTGTCACTATGACCTTCCCAGTCCAAGGAACCTGTGCCGGTCCCAGGGAGTCTGAGAGAGAGACTCCAAACCTGCAGTAGGACCCTGGACTACACTGAGCTGTCCCTTCACATTTATTTTGACAGAAAAATTTCGGGGCATTGTGGATGGTTTGGAAAGAGAAGCTGTGTGGCTGCTGAAGGTCAGCCATTGCACCCATGAGACAAGGGAGACCCTTTGGCTCCAGCCATGCTTCTCTTGTTTTGGTCCCCAGACTTCCTCTCCCTCTTCCTTTTGCTCAAGATACCCTTGTGTCCTGCTCTCCTGCTTCCTCTCCAGGCTTTCCTCCCTAGTGCTCCCCCACCACTTTGTTTCTGTTGGAGCAACATTATTCAGCACACACACGGGGCTGTTCATTCAACCTTTTTTCCATTTTCTGTTCTAAGCAGAGATAATTATGCATGTCAGGTTCACATGCAGAAGTAAATATTGTAATTTGGCTTCAGAGGTATTACATATAATGGGGTTTTTGTTGCCTCTGCCTCAGCAGCTAAACAGAGAGCATTGTATCTTCTCCTGAAGGGCCTTGGAATATTCTAGGGGATACATAAATAAGGTTTTCAATAAAAAAAAAAAAAAAAATCACTTCTGAGCCGTGCTTCTAGCATTCCTCCCCGTTTGAATAGCAACATTATTTGTGACATCCGGTGGCGGGCAAACTTCTGTGAGTCATGCTCCAGCAAGACACATGGTCCAATGCCATTGTGAGACGACAAGCCACTACCCCCATAAAGTGTGGAATGCTCTGTTAGCAGATTAAATACGAAGCTTTCACCAGAGGCCTCTAAATCAGCAGACTTATCAACTGGCTGTTACCAATTAGCATTTATGTTAGAAAACCACAAGGATTGATTTACATAAACACAAGAATTTTCACCTCTGCTGCAGCAGGAGACCAAGGTCACAAACATCTGACTTATCCTCAGGCACGACAATGATCAGTGACAAGTTAGTGGGGTTGTTTAATCAGCACCATTAGATGCCCAGGGGCTCAGATAGACAAACCTGGAATTCTGGGTTGACCTAGGGCTTCCTAGGCACCTCCTGGATGAGTTCTGTCTGTTTTGTTGTGTGGTATTAGCTAGGGTTGAGCTCCAGGATCAAAAGAGTAAATCCTATTCTGGCTCTGACTGTAAAATAGAAGGGTCCCACACTAGTTTTCTAAAAGTGTCCTCGAACCCTAGAACTATAAATAACTTTTAAAATGGTTTCTCTTCTCTCCTTTCATATGTGCCAACAACCCAGGTGAGAGCAACCAAGTGGCCTGGAGATATGGGCAACTTTTATGGTAAATAAAGATTTCAACATTTCTGGGGTGCCAGGAGCTCTGCACATACAAGGGCGTGTTTCTGTGACTGTCTCAAAGTGAGGAATGAATTTACATCTTCTTGCTGGTGAAGACTGGCTGACACCTGCCCAACAGTGAATGGTCCCTGTGAGGGCCAGCATCCCTTCACCCTCCCACCCAACACTCACCCAGCTATGAACCTCCACAGAAAGCCTCTGCCCCTGTCTCCAAAGTCCTGTCCTGGTTTTGCCTTCCAGATGCTGAACCCCAGAACCTGGCTTTAGAATAAACAGGAGGCATTTGCATTGGAGTTTAGGAATTGCAGTGATTAAAAATTGGGGGAAAAGCATTAGTTTGTCTAGGAAGTGAAATCAAAGTTAATTAAAGATGTTTTATTTAGTACCTGCCAAGAGCAATGCATTGAAGGGAATAAAAACTTTAATAAATCTCCCAGTTCAGGAGTTTATAATCCCAGACAGTAAAGAAATCTACAGCAAGAAGATGGATGATAGAACATCGGGAGGGGACAGAGGCCCTGAACAGCCTCAGTTCACACTTACGGACGGACGTGGTTCCCATAGCAGGGTTGGCAAGCATTCCAAAGAGGCAGGGTTTGAGGAAGAGCATCAGTCCTAAGGAGATTCTCCAGCACTTTGCACACATCCAAAGCCATCCAAAGTGCTCTGTTCTGCTGACCCCTGACAGCTCCATGCCGTGAGGAAGGCACCAGCTTTATTCTCACTCCATAGATGACCACGTACAGAAAAAAAAAAAAAAAAAATTCCCTTATGCCCTGCCAGGAAATCATGACTTACTATCTCTTTTATCTCTTTACTTCTTTCCCTTTGGCCCCGAATGTCTGGCATTCACAATCCTATTCTGTAAGTAGGTATGAGGAACCACATATGTCCAAGATGGGACACTAGAAGGATTAGAGAGTGCCAAGGCTTGGGCTTTACCGAAGAGAAACCCAATTTTGGCCATCAAGATGAGTCTGGAAAGAGGAGGAGGATTTACCACAGAATGCCCTGGGGATTGTGAGAAAGGGCAGTTCAGCTTTCTGTTCCTGAGGCAAAAGATCTGAGACAATCAACTTGCAACAGGGAAAAGTTCATTTTGGCTCACAGATTAGAGGCACTGGTCTGTGAAGAATCAGTCCTATTGCTTGGGTCTCCACTGAAGTAACACACCACTAAACATGCTTCAGACTTAGGAAAGATTTCAGATCCCAGCTAGACCAAGGCATTGAGCTTCTGTTTGCCAGTCTTTAACAAACTGTGTTTTTCTTCTGATCATGGAGGAAAAAAAGATTCTTTGGAAAAATACAGTGAAGATAAAAAGGAAAATAGAAAATAATTCATAATCACATCACCCCCAATATTATTATATTTGACATGTTTCATTCCATTCTCTTTTTATCTGCAATGAAAAGGCTTTATAAATAGGGGTAGAATTGTGTTGTTTGTGTAAGTTTGTGTCAATAGTCTTTCATGAAGAACACTGTATTGTCATTAAAGACTGTTTGAAAGAAACCTTTCCAAGTCTGTACTCATTGTAACTCACCCTCCCACCTCACTGTTATTGGTTATTTGCATTTTGCCAAGTCTCGCTGCAATATCACTGCTGCGTCCTTTTGCCTTCAACCCTTACACTGAATCTGTCATCTCTATACATGGTTCAGCCTTTGGAAAAAGCTTCAGGGCTTCTATACTGTAATCATTCTTGTTATTTGGACATTGCTGCTGTTGGAAAAGCTAAACTTTCCAAGTCATGGACTCAAAGCCCTCAGCCCTCAGCCCTTAGCCACCCTCTGAGTGGGCTAGGAGCTAGCTTCCTCTTAGTCTCATTTCTGTCTTGTTAGGTTCAGTTCAGAAGTCACAGCCTTTGTACAAGGCATCAACCGCCCCCTACCTCTCTAAACTCCCCACCTCTAACCACCCTAACTGTCTCCTGCACAGCCCGTTTATGAGATCGTGCCCAGTCCTTTCTCTACAGGATAACTGGACCTTTGTAGCAGGAATCCCCATTCTTGGCAAACAATAAACATAATTAACAGCCACCCCCTTGCAGTTTGAAGTATAAGCATAGATATTGTTTTGTAAAATCCAAAGCACATTTTCAAGGTGTCCTGAATTTTGTTACCTCAGAATTGCAATCCTCATAAGTCTACAAACACACATAATTCTTCTTTGCTCTCCATAGGTTGATTTTTATCTTGGCCAGCAGTAGATTTCATTTTCTTGTCCCAACCCAAACACATAACACCACTTTCTTCTTGAAATGGCTTTTCAGGAGAATTTTCTTCAGCAATCATCATAAAACTTTCTATCTATACTTTCCATGTGTCTCTCACTTCCCCTAAGAATACAAGGAGATTTCCAGCTATAAAGCACATTTCTGATTGTAGAAATAAATTCAAGGCTTTAATCACTCACTCCCACGACCCTACACCCTGAAGAGATGCACATCTAGTTAACCTAACTTCCTCTCCTCTCACTCTTAACCAGTTGAAACCTGCTTCTTCCTGGATCTAAACAATGTCTAGTACTTAGTCACTGGGCAACTAATTGTTGCAGATAAGCAGTTTTCAATTATGTCTATCCCTCCGGCATCTTTCTAAAATGCTTAGGATAGCTAGAACTCCCGATGGTGTAGCCAGTCGTTCATGCAAGCAGTCCCATAGGCTATTTGAACAGCACATTGCTTGCAAGCCCCCCATAAATAAGACTGTAGGATGTTTCTTAGAGCTCTGTCCCTATCTCACACTGTCTCCTTTCTGTCTTTTCTTGTCTTGAATGCTGTCTTTTTCTGTCTGCTTTCTGGCTCCTGTTCCACGTGCAGAGTTTCTACATGCCGGTACTCTGGAGGTCTGTCCCCACTAGAACCTAGCAACACACTTGGGTTCTCTGCTGAAGATGAGAATCACATCAAACCCCACAAGAGAAAAGGATTTCCTGGTTCGAAATTTTCCTATTTATGGTGGAGCAACCATATTGAGTATGAGAGAAAGGCATGAGACCATTTCCCAATACAGAGAGTGATTTAGTTATTCAGCTGGGATTCCCTGGGGACTGAGGAGCCGATGGAGCTGAAATGCTGAGCTGTGTGCTGAGCAGATCCACACTGCTATCTCTGTCACCTAGGGCAAATTCACCATTTCATAAACACCCTGAACCAAATCAAGGACAAGGAGAAGCTACCTATGAGAAGCCACATAGTCCATTTTCCCAAGAACCTATGGATACATCGTATTTTTGTAAGTGGTTCACTACTATAAAAATAGAAAATATTCTGGAGCTTAAAAGTTTGCATTTTCCCAGAACTTGGGTACTGGGGTCATCTGTGAGAGGTCTCTGAGCTGTCATCATTAATATAACTGGCTGACTTTTTTTTTCAGTTTATGGAATGCCTTCCCTGGAATGCCTTGGGCAGGAAAGCAAAAGCAAAAACAGCACTCAGAAACAGTCCCAAGGGTTCCTAGTCCCACACCTGCTTCCCTTTTAGGTCTCAGGTTTCTAGAACCTGGTCTCAAACTCTCGAAAGCTGCCTCAGTTCATAGTACAGGAGCTTGCAAGTGTCTCCTCTTCTGCCCTCTAGTGGTTAATGCAGATCAGCAAGAAGACCCTTTGGGCAGAGACTTGGTGACCTGCCAAGGGTAAGTACCAGATGTTTGAACTGACTCCTCAAGGTGCTTTCACCCATGTTCATTGCTGATCCCCCAGTACCTAGCACGCTGCCTGTGGCATAGTATGGGCTCAATGAATATCTGCCCAATTGAATGTTAAACACACATATTTGTTGCCAATGCATGGAGATCCGATAGTGTAAGAGTTCCTAACTTCTAGGTGCAGACAAGTTGGCTAGGAAGGTGAGAGTAAACCCACAATCATATGCCACTTTTTCCCAAGGCATATCAACCTCATGAGCTCAGTGATACAATATAGTCACTGACATACTTCACCAGCACATCACCAGAATCAGTCTCTATTGTTTTCCCATCTATTTTCCAAAGAAAGTCCTACATGTCCTCTTAGGAATATCAGGTATCTTCCCCTCCTGCCATATATGGTGCAGGCCCAATCATGAGGTGTGCAGGCCCTCCTTGACTATGCTGAAGCCACGGTTCTATTGCCCTCCTCATCAACCCCAATGGTCACCTAGGATGCTTCTATTTTGTACCACATCATGGCCAGACCATAGTTCAAGTTGTCCCAAGCAAGGCGCATAGTTCTCTTGCTTGGTATGGTATTTCAGTTCATTGAATTATCCAGTTACTCTAAACACACGATATGCACGTTCTTTGTTTACAGTGGAAAGTTGATCAGCAGCACTGTGGAAATCTCTCTGACCCCTACCACCTGCTAGGGCCTGAGACAAGGCCTGAGCACTTTTAAACTCTCTTTAGCAGGGAAATTCCCAACCTATGGCTACAAATCAAATAGTTATAAAGGGCTTTGGTTAAAACTTGAACTGCAGCTGATTCAGGGGTCAGCTCAGAAACTCAAAGATGTCCCCTCCATGGTTGAATTGAGGGCACTTTCTTCCTCCGAAACTCATTCTATGCATCTGTCTTAATGGGGAAGAATGGGACATAGCCTCTCTGTGCATATGTGTTTTACTTATTAGGGAAGAGGGAAACACCCCACAGAGCCCCTCCCCCAGAAGTCTTCACTTATCCAGAATATCTTACCTATTCCTGCTTAGCATGGAGGCTAGACTCAACTCCCCCAAGGAAATAGGGTCTCCTTCTAAGTGAACAGAATTGTGTTCTTCTAACAAGGAGTGAGGGGAAATACTTTGAAATTGTTAACAAATGCTGGCAACAACCAAAAGTGCCTGCAACCAAAGGCATTGATTACTTTACATAATCAGAAGTTTGGAAGGAGATAGCAGCAGTTTTGGTTAGTGGACCAACTAAACTACAACCATAGCTCCATTATTAATAGAGACACATGCTAAGAAGTGTTTCATTGGATCATTATGGTGTTATATGAATATTATACACTGTAGCTACCTAGGTTTATAACAACATGGACACTTGACGAGATCAAGAAATACAGTAAATACAGATGTCTGAGGCATTACCAATGTAATGTAACATACTTCTTTTATTAAATAGGAGTATACTTACTGTGATGGTTAGCATTGACTATCAACTTGACGGATTTAAAGTCATGGAGAAGGCAAACCAGTGGCGATGTCTGCCAAGGAGTTTATAGATTAGGTTAGTTAAGACGAGAAGAGCCCCTCTAAATGTGGGCCGTGCTATCCTGTAGATAGGAATCCTGACAGAATGAAAGAAACCAGGCTGAGCACCATCATTCATTTCTCAGCTTCCCTCTGGCAGCTGTAATGTGACCAGCTGCCTTATATTCCTGGTGCCTTGCTGTCCCAGCCATGGTGAATCCTTTGTATGAGTAGGGTTTTTTTTTTCTTTTTTGATCCAAACTAGGGTCATCTAGGGAGAATGAACCTCTATTAAAGAACTGCTTTTATTAGATCAGCTACTAGATATGACTGTGGGTGATTTTCTTCATTAATGACTGATGTGGGAAGGCCCAGCCCTCTGTGGGTCATGCTACCTCTGATCAAGTAGTCCTGGATTATATAAGAAAGCAATCTGATCATGCCTTGCAGAGTAAGCCAGTAAGCAGCACTTCTCCATGGTTCCTGTTTCTTGTCCTGCCTCCAGGTTCCTGCCTCCAGCTCCTGCCCCAAGTTCCCTTAGTGACAAACTGTTACTTGAAAGTATAAGATGAAATAAACCCTTTGCTCTCAAGTTGTTTGTCGTCATGGTATTTACCATAGCAACCAAAAGCAAACTAGATATTTTCAAAGAGCCAAATACATTTTTCATTCCTTAAGATGCTTTTGTCGGGGATTTTGTCACAGCAACAAAATAAGTAACTAACACACTTAAGTAGTATGCTTTAACATCTTTAAACATTTCTGGGTGAACATTTCCTGCATTTGTACCATATTCACGCAATCCCATCCCTTCCTTTCCACCCTCAAACCCCTTCCAAGTCCCTTCATTATCTTCCAAATGTATGCCCATTTCTTCTTTAAATACACAGAGTGGGGATGTATTTTTACACTCTTTAAATATAAAGAGTAGCCCGAACCCGCGAGACACAGGGACCGAGGTAGGCTGGCTTAGAAACCCCCCTAGATCCTAACAGCGGGCAGCTGAGGCAGGAAACTTTTGCCTGGGACACTAGGATTCCATAGTCAAGCAGCTCCAGGAGAAAATTTTCTCTCCCAGGAACGCGGAAAAGCCCTGAGCGGGGGCAAGACGAGCCCCAGAGCTCACTGATTCCGCCCAGTTTCCGCGGGCCACAGAGACTGACTGACAGCAACTTCCGCCGGCAGCCAGGAACCTCAGCTTGGGCCACAGGGCTCCATAGCAAATTAGCGCCGGGACAAAGATCCCTCTCAGGAGCTCGGAAAAGCCAGAGAGGGCCAAAGACAGGCTCCACAGCTCACCAGGAACTGCCCTGAACCCGCGAGACACAGGGACCGAGATCAAACCCAGTGCCACAGCTCTCCAAACCCAAACACCTCTCAGAGAGAGCTGGTCTTCAAGGAGTACTGACACAGAGACCTGCAGGAGGGGCAAGCCACAACCAGACAGAGTAAGATCAGCTAACAACAGGGTCAACAAGATGGCAAAAGGCAAGGGCAAGAACATAAAGAACAGAAACCAAGAGTACTCTGCACCATCAGAACCCAGCTCTCCCACCACAGCAAGCCCTGGATACCCCAACACACCAGAAAAGCAAGACTCAGATTTAAAATCATTTCTCATGAGGATGATAGAAGACTTTAAGAAAGAAATGAATAACACCCTTAAGGAAATGCAAGAGAACAGGGATAAACAACGAGAAGCCTTTCAAGAGGAGATGCAAAAATACATTAAAGAATTACAGGAAAACACAAACAAACAGGCAGAAGTGCAAGAAAACACAATCAAAC
>CM052701.1:31389038-31441611 GCA_028551405.1 Uromys caudimaculatus | reverse complement strand
ACCAGGGGCTTATGCTCTAAGATCAAGAATAGACAAATGGAACCTCATGAAACTGCAAAACTTCTGTAAGGCAAAGGACACTGTCAATAGGACAAAACGGCAACCAACAGATTGGGAAAAGATCTTAACCAATCCTATGTCCGATAGAGGGTTATTTTACATTTAAAAGGAAGAAGATAAAGGACCTTGAACAGGAACGTACAAGCATCACTGGGAGAGCACGTGGCAATGTGAGGTCTAATGGGGAAGGTTAGCTCCTGGACAAGCACTGTCTGAAGTTAAATTCCATAAAGGGAAAGGAATTAGAAACTTCTCATTTCCCAGAAAAGTCAGTCTCCCATATCTTCAGTTCTCCTCAGACCAGCTTTGTAGTCAAGGTCAATGTTGAGGTCAGCGTCATCCGATGTCCACATCCTGTGCATGAGCATTACATGTATGGCCGCCAATGGAGGTGAGGACCATGAGAGTGATTGAACACAGGGCTTCTTAAATGGTTGGGAGTTGCTCTGCCAACTGAGCCATGTCCACAGTGGTTGTATTTCTCTTTGTTTCTTTTACTTCTTTTTACTTTTGCTCCTGCCTCGATTTTCCTCAGGAGAATCTTACAGTGTGACCCAGAATGACCTGTGACCTATGTCTATTTGGTCTCTTCTGTATGGAGTGGAGAGTGCCCCACTCAGCCTAAAAGGCCTTTACTCTTGGTGACTCCACTGTTCCAGGTGCCTATTCTCATGACACTTTGCCAACACCCCAACGGCTGCACTTTCTGTCACCTGAGGCATCTTTGGGGCAGTTTTCAACAAGCTAGGCCTGTGGCTTCTGTGAATGTACCCCCAAACTCAAATCTCACATTATTATCAGCCCTGTAGGTTCTTTCTGGGTACGCATCTGTGTATCTATACTTGAGGTGGGTGTTCTTTCTGTATCCACACTCATCCTGATGAAATTTCTCAGAAGTGTTTTCTGACGTGGATGGATAGGAGCGTGATGAGGAAGGAATGAAATATTTCTGGGAAGTGTTTGGAGAGTAAGCACTCATTTCCCCACAGCTCAGGGACTGAGGCAATGCTGTGTGAGGTCCCAGCATGCATCAGGGGAGACCCTGACAGGTTGTGGTTGGAGTGAGATACTATCTGCTATGTGTTTGTGGTGAGTATCTACTTGACTGGAAGGTGATTGTGTACTGGAATAGTGTGATAGCAGCAGGAGGGACTTGGTCCCATGTGGTATATCTCAATGACTCATGGACAGCTGAGGCTCACCGTTCCTCCTATCTGGTCCTATTATGCAAGGCTCTGGCAGTGATGAGGATCACGGATCTCATAGAGCATTTCTTTCACTGGTCATCAGCTGTGGCTGAGTGGTCAGCCTCTCCGCCTTCTTCTTCACCTCTTTTATTGGACAGGAGGGTTTGGGGTGATGGCAGCTCCACAATAGTCTGGCTATGGAGATGAACACAAGTGAACATGCATTGGGACAGGGCACAAAGCTTGAACAAGCCAACCTGAGTTCTAGACAGTTATGTGAAAAACCATGTATGCCTGCAACCTTCCATGTGTTCTAGAACTTGGCCAGTGTTCTTCAATATTGTTGTCTTCCCAATCTTCAATATTGTTGTCTTCCCAATTGTAGCCTGTAGCAGTGAGGTTCCTGTAGGTCTCTGGCATCACATCTTTGTGGAGACACTTCTGGGGAGGATTCAGCAAATCCCACTCTTACATCCTCATAAGTCACTGCATCCGTGTTGAGAAGATTACCTGAGCTCCCTTCCTAGGACCCAGGAGCAGGAATGATCAGAGCATAGCACAATGAATCCTCTGTTCAAGTCCTCCCAGCTATAAAACTTCTCTACTCATTTTCTAGTAGTTTCTACATTGATTTTTTTATCCTTGGTGATTGGATTTTCAGCATAACTATTGCTTCTGTCTACCATCTTTCATTTCTCTTTATGCTTTATGGTTGCCTTTCTTTTAAGAGTCTTATGCCTTGTCCACCTCTGCATTAGCCAACTTCATTATAATCTTAGCCTTGCTGTTTAGTAGTTGAATTTTCTTTCCTATAGCCCATGTTTCTTGCACAGCACTGAGGTTCCATTTAGGTTCTCTCTGAAAGTTTCTTTCTATATAATAAATACTTCTTTGCGGAAAATATTGTTTTCCTTTTTTAGGATGTATGGAGTTTTCAGGAGATTCAAGGCTAGTTTCCTCTGACTGAGGAAGTCCAGAGCAAACTTTGAAAAGCCATCTTGTTGCACCAGTGTACTTCTCCACTCTCACACAGCTCCAGTAGTCAGTTACTATGAGCATCAGTGACACTAAAGGACTGGTTGATGGGTGTGGTGCTGGGCTAGGTGCCTGGTACTTTGAACATGTGGTGGGACTTTATTCTCCTTATTTCATCAAGAGATTCCTAATTCTTTTTTTAAGGATTTATTTATTTATTTATTTTATGTATATGAGTACTTAATCTGCATGTATACCTGCATGACAGAAGAGAGCATCAGATCCCATTATAGATGGTTGTAAGCCACCGTGTGGTTGCTGGGACTTGAACTCTGGACCTTTGGAAGAGCAGACAGTGCTCCTAACTGCTGAGCCATCTCTCCAGCCCCAGCCATCTCTCCATGCCCCTCTTCCTAGTTTTTAATCTAGAGACAGCATATGAAAATTTCACATTTTCCCTGGTTTACAGCTCCTTGGTGCTCTGCACTCCGCCTCTTTTCTATTTGCCTCTGGAAAGCAATAGATCAGCATCCTGTTTTCTGTCTGGCTGATTTGCATTTCCAGGAAATGGGGTCTCTGAATAGATGACTCTAAAGTGCTGTGCTGATGGGAATGGAGGTGCCCTTGAAATCAGTCCCTTTAAGTAGCAAAGCCCTTGTTTTTTTCTGAGCTTGGTGCTTACACCTAGGGGTCAGTGTGTTCTCCATGGTCCACCTGTCAAATCTCATTTTTATTTCCCAGGACCTTCACACTCAGCATCTTTTTATGTTTTTCTATATCTCATTCATTGGAAATGTGGAGAAGTGTGAATTGTTTGATACTAGCTAGCTGTTATTATATTCCAGAATGCCTCTTCAAATTTCAGCTTGAAAAATGTCTGCTCTTTGGAAAGAAAATTATCTTCACAGAACCACAGGTGAGGCATGACCACTCTCGTCCAAGTTAATGTCACTTGCTAGAGTCTGGTAGGTAGACAGTGTTCATTTGAATTTACACTTAATGATTAAAACTGTTTGGATGGTTCCCCTAGTCCAGTGCTTCTCAACCTTCCTAATGCTGTGACCCTTTAATAGAGTTCCTCATGTGGTGGTGACCCCAATCATAAAATTATTTCATTGTTACTTCATAACTGTAATTTTGTTACTGTTATGAATCCTAATGTAAATATTTGATATTCAGGAGATCTGATGTGCAACCCCTAAAGGGATCGCGATCCACAAATTGAAAACCTATTCTAAGTATCTCTGAAGACAGAGACATTGCTACTTGAGGACCTGGACAAGAGTTTATTCCATTGTGGTATTCAGGGTTCTCCAGGGGAACAGAACTGATAGGAAAAAAGAAATATAATTAATAATAATAATAATAATATACATGTGTGTGTGTGTGTGTATGTATGTATGTGCCTGGTGCTTATACTTGGGGGTCAATGTGTTTTCCATGGACCACCTGTAACATCCCATGGTCTGGGCAGTGCAATGATGGCTGTCTCACACTGGACAGCCTGGATAGGCCAAGAACCCAGTCATTGTTCAGTCCACAGTTCTGGATCTTAGTAGTTATGATCCTGGTGCTAAAGGCCTGGAGGATTCTGGGAGAATTGCTGGTCATTAGTCTATACTGCAAGGTTGAAGAAGCGTATTCTAGTATCAGTGAAGGAATGTAGCAGTAGCAACCATAGAAGAGATGAACATGCCATCAAGAATGACAGAAAGAAGGCTAACAGGGAAGCTTTCCTTTATCCACACAATTTTTTCAACTGTTTCCACACTTCAAATCATTGAATCTAGAAAGCTCCTCATAGGAGTCCCCAGAGATGTATATTGTAGCTGATTTAAGACATATTCAAGATAGCCAGGCATGGTAGCACACATCTCTCACCCCCGCATTAGGGAGGTAGAAGCAGGCCAATCTCTGTGAGTTTTAGGCCAGCCTCACCTATATAGTGTGCAGTAGGTCAGCCATGGCTGCATGGTGAGACCCTGTTTCAAGCAAACAAATGAACAAACAAAACCAAAAAAGAAACAGAAACAAACAAAACAAAAAACAAAAAACTTCATACAGTCGAATTGATAACTAAAAATTACCCATCACACCTGGTATGGTAGGTACAATCATTGTCCTTTGTGGATGTCTATGCCTCAATCTCTCGACTCTGTCATTTTGTCATATGCATGGCAGTTAAGGGGGAATGAATTTACAGATAAAATGAAGGTTGATAGTCATTTGAACCTGAACTGGTGAGATCATCAGGATGGTCCCGATGTCATGATAGCTTCTCAGTGGAAGGGAAGAAGGAGAGGCTGAGTCAGAGAAGGGGGTGTGGTAAACCATATAGAAGACAGACTGATATGACTCCTGGCTTGTAAATGAAAGGGGACCACAAGTCAAGCAGTGCAGGCAGCATCTAGGAGCTACAGGAGACAAACAATTCTGTTGTATAGCTTCTAGAGAGCACATAGTATTGGGCATATTGAGAGCTGTTTTGGATTCTATGTTCCAGAACTGCACAACTGGGGGCTGTTTAAAGGCACAAAATTTATGGCAATTTTTTAGAGCAGCAGTAGAAACTCCTATACTCTGGGAATCAAATATTGACCACAATCTAACTCTTTAATGCAGACACCAGAAGTCGATATGATTGACTATGTACATATTGTGTGGAGCTTTTGTCTTAGCATTTCCATGTAGCAACTTAAGGGTGATTTATATATTTATTTCTTCCTTTAGTTGTTACCCTCCCCAAATTAGAATACCAGTTCCCTGAGAAAAGTCACTACCCCTCTCAAATAAATAATAAGATAAATACTCTAAAATAATAATTTCCATACCACAGACTCGTTATTCCATTCAATAGATCAGTCATAATTATCTGTCACTGGATCTTTAAATTGTGTCAATTGTTGAGGTATTGCATTGCTATTATTAGACACCTTTGTTCGAGTCCCTTCAGCTTTCCCCTTGCCATTGTGTTTGCAGTGATTCCACAGGCCTACACAACCCAGTCAAGCTATTGATGGTAGTGATGGGTTACAAAACTTTTATACAGTATGTAATTTGCTCTGCTAGGCCATCCACCATAGAGTTTTGGAGTGACTGCTCAGTTTCCTGTGTACCCACTGTCAAGTGTCTTTTCAACCTCAGCTTACCTTCTCCCTAGAACTGTTCCTCAGTAGACATATCCAGAAGCTCTCCAGCAGATGGAGATAAGAATGGAGCAGGATGGGGCAGAGTAAAGGCTAAGCAACCAATGGAAGGCAAGGCGTGAGGCTTGTTGGTATCAGGCAGAGGCATCTCCTTCCAGTGCACCATGTGACATATTTCCCCTTTCTAGTAGCTGCTCTGCCTCCTTTATCATCTCTCTTGAAAGCTGCTTTAGCTTCCTTGCACACTAACTGCTTCTTTGATGACCACATCAGAAGGAAAAGCATTTTAACCCTTGCCTCAATTTTGCAAAGAGCCACAAAGAGTTGGGGTTGGGGGAAAGAAGTCTGCAGGCTCCACATGATTGTACAAACCAGCAGTGTTAGTTAAATTAAAGACAACAGTCCTTGGAGAAAAGAAGAAGGTCCTAGATAAGACAGATCTGGACACTCGTTTTTGCCTAAGATGGCAAAAGCATCATCTTTTAGTCTTGAGCCAAGAGAAGCATAAATGGATGTAACTTGTTCTGCCAGGTTGGGATGCTCATGTGGGTTCCTGGGTCCTGTCCCTCGATGGCTTTTTCTTCCTTGATCATTATCTTTTGGGAAGTGGGGTACCAATAGGGTGGGAGAGGAAGGGGAGACAGGAAGCACACTTGCTTGGTGCTCTTTCCTGATGAACGTTCCAAGGGTCAGCATGAAAGACGGTTTTCTTTTAGAAGACTTGAGGAATGAAATCTTTTGTGTTGATATTGTGCAGGACTGGCCAGGATAGTTCTGCTCTTCCATCTTTATAGTGTCTGTCACAGAAACATCCAGGGATAGGAAACTTGGCCCACAAACTCAGTGACATTGCCCAGAACAGAAGTACTGGACAGAGAGAGTAGAGGCAGAAGGTTCTATCCCCCTTTTGGAAGTCTTCTTCTACAAGGTCTGTTTTGTCCTCAGCTTTCTCATGCATAAAATGTGAATCTGTGTGTTAAACTGTCTTCATAGTCACAACACTATGTTGCTCCAATTCTTTCTTTAATCTGAATCTACTAGCTTCCTGGGTGATGTTGGAAATATGCTTCTGTCTCAGGTGAATTTACAGCCAGAGCAGTATTGTGTTGCTCCCAAGCATGCCCTGATTCATCATTCGTTTCTATTTCATGAGAATTATTCTTGTAACTGTGATTTTTCTATTGGTTTCACGGGGCCATTGAGATTGTATGGCTCAATGGATTCCTTCCATTTGCCATAAATTTTCACTTATTGTATAAGTCAGTGGTTTTCAGAGTGAGATCCCAGGAACAGCAGCTGGCATCCCCTGGGATCCCCTTGGAGCTTTGTTCATAATGCAAGTTCTTGGGTATCACTCTGGCCTGTTGAGTCTCTGTGGAGACCTAGGCAGCTCTGTTGTCCATGGTCCTGTGTTGCATCAGAGAAGCATGAGAAGTGTTCTTGATAAGCCAGGAGAATAGAATTTTGATGTATGCCCCCACAACTGCACCAAGCATATGTTTTTCTCCCTGTGTGGCTTTTATAGTTTGGATCTAGACTATACCACAGAGGCTCATATTTTGAAGGTTTGGTTCAGGCTTGTGGTCCTTTTAGAAGACTGGAAGCTTTAGGCAGTAGAACTTAGCAGAAGAGAGTTATGTCTCTGGGGGAATCCTCAGGAAGGAGATACTGGGACCACTGCCCTCTAGTCTCTCCTTTTGCTTTCTACCCACCATGAAGAATGCCCTCCATTGAAAGTATTCAGACTGTGATGCCATAAGCCCAAAGTAACAGGTCCAAGAGATTGTGGAATGAAATCTTTAAAACTGCAAGATAAAGTAAACCTTTTCATCTAAGTGGTTGACCTCAGGTAACTTGTCACAGTAACAAAACTTATTAGCATAATGGCTGTACTTCAGGCTAGCCTAATAAACTACATTATATCTGCTAAGATTTGAACACATCTGTTAGACAAAACACCTGTGACTTTGTTGAGAGTTTAATGATACCAAGAAGAAAAAATGTAGTCCTGATTCAGGTAAAAAGGAGAATGGATCTCTTTGCTCCTTAGATAACAGGATTGATTCTTAGATTTCCCAGGAATCGCTGCTTTGCTGACTTCAAGGGAGCTGTAGGTTTACAAGTGCATCCTGGGATGAGCACTAGACCAAGTATTTCTGAGAGATCTGGAGGAGAAAAAACAGCCATGAATGGGCTACCATTTCTGTGTGTGGCATTTATTTTGATATGTGTCCCTGGGTTTTGATCCCAATCCCTGTGGTGATAGACATCAGCCAGCTGGGAGCAAAGTTCTGAGACAAAAGGAAGGAGCATTCCCACAGGGATTCGTTCCCAGCTGAGCCAAGGAGAGACCTTAGTTTTCATCCTTGATCATTTCTACAAAGGTCGCTAAGCACTGTGAATTGATGAACAGATGTTTGTCAGATTGCCTGTACACATGCATGCCCCTTATCACTGTCTGTCTCCAGCAGAGGATGTTGTAAAGTGTCTGTTTATCCAACTCTAGCTGGCACTTGTCTGAAGTATGTCATGTGAGCTTGGGAGCCACCATAGCCATTTCCTTATTGGGACTCTCTCACACTGAGTTAGATACCACTGAAAAGTTCCCATTCCAATTCTTTAAGTGCTTTCTACCCACCAAACACTTGACTCATTTCTTAGATCCTTTGGTACCTCCAAAGACCTTAGTGTTCCATCAGGACAGATGCTCTGGCGCAAGCATGTCAGGATGTCAAGCCTAGGTGACCATTGGTTGGAGACCCTGGCCTAGAGCTCCCGCCACTCAGGAAGGGCTGTCTTTTGTATGTCCACTTACAATTCTTTCTGTGTATCCTCTTGGCCTCCTCCTCTTTTATGCAGATTTCTAGCTGGGGGCTTTGGTCCCTGAAAGGTATACGGCAAACCTGAGTTTTTACTTATACTTATAAGCTCTAAGTATGAGTATTGCTAAAGAAAAACTTCTGGGATGGTCTCTTAAACTGGGTTCCTTTCCTGTTTTGAGTTTAATATTCAAGTGTCCTTGATTTCCGTGTCTTCAATATATCACACTGGAAGCTGGGTCTCTGATCCTGTTTCTGTCCATCACAGCATGCCCTTCTCCCCCTCTCTCCCAGCTATCTCTTGTGTATACTCTTACCATCTTTCATCAGAGATTAGATCTTATCACCTAGATGTCCCCGATTGCTCCCTCCTCATTGTTAGTCACATTACACAATATCCTGAAGCAGAGCTGTGCTAGAGGCAGGGACATTCTTATGTTGAACATTTTTTCTAATTCCCTTCTTGCACATAATCAGAGCCATGTTGCCTGAACCTGAGGCCTCATCAGTCAGCTCTACCTACAATGTTGATGCCCAACCCATTATTACATAGACTGTTGGTCAAGGTGCATGCGGAATATCTATGGATTTGAAAGAGCATTGGATGAAAAATTAAATGACAACATGCAGGAAGTACTAACAGAGCGACTGGCTGTGAGACATCTATTGTGGTCTTTACTTTATAATGTAACTCAACTCCAGTCTTCTTGGCATCCTACTCTAGCAGTTAACTTCTGTAGGGGGGGAAGGCGTGGTCATTAATGTAGTTAAGCTGACTGTGGGGTAGCACCACTCAGTCTTGGTCCCAAAGTGGTGCTTAGGCACAGTGCTAATTCTAGAGATTCTCAGAGCCCCATAGGAAGATAGATCTATGCAAACAAAAGACTACTAATGCCAAATGTCAAGTCCCTTAAAGAATGACCTGGGAAGGCACTAACCTGACTGTCAGGGCTGGGATCTGACACACAGCAGAGCTAGTTTGTGTATCCATTTTTCAATATGATATTTTTTACAGATATAAATACAAATATAAATTGTATTCATTAAAGATGCACAGATGTGTGTGTGTGTGTGTGTGTATGTGTGCTTGTGTTTGTGTTTAGAAATGCAGTCATGTTACTGAGCATCTGCCATCACCTGTACATGCTACAATGAAGAAAACATGCCATAATCAGTTGGGTGTGTTTGATTATGTATTGATTCATATACAACTTATTTATCTATAGTAAACACTTGGTGTTTCTTTGTATTTTGACAGTAGCAATCTGTGCATTTCATTTGGTATGTTACTTATTATTATTCAGTTATTATGAGTGTATTTTTTTTAAAACACATCACCTTTTCAGTATCAGAGTAGCTTACCAGAGTGTTGTCCTATGCATCATCAAATGTGCCTTTTATCGTCCTCTGTACTAATCTATGCAGGAAGCTGCATTCCCCAGCACCTTTGACTTCCACCTTCTAGGTAGATTTGGTCAACATGAAGTATAGAGTTGGGGAGAAGGAAGGTCCTCTCTTTCTTACCCCCTCCATTTCTTCCTACTCTTCTTAAGGGACTATCCCTGGCAGTGGCTGTGACTCTATGTTAGACAGCCCTGAACCTCATAGCTTGCTTTCCAAGCTCCTATAACATTGTAGTAGTTAATGACTGCCAACTAGACAGCATCTAGAATAACCATGGAAGCTAGCGTCTGTAGGAGTCTGTGAATGGTTATCTAGAGTATATTAATTGAAGTGGAAAGACTTACCTTAAATGTGGGAGGTGCCATTGCATGGGGTGGGGTAGGTCCTAGTCTGCATACATGGGGGAAGATGATTGAACAGGAGCATGTATCATTGCTCTGGGGGCAGAAAATGGACCAGCTGCCTCCTGCTCTGGCCAGCATGCCTTCCCCATCATGGTACACCCCCTTGAACCGCAAGTAAACATCGACCTTCCCTTAAGGTGTTTCTCATACCTTGAGATATTTTGTCACAGAAATGAGAACAGGACACAATAAAGCACCTTCTTGGTTCGCCTCTCTCACCATAGCAGACACAGTGACAGTTTTCTCCTGCTGATAGGATGTGCCACCCTCTTTAATCATGCTCTCCCTTAGAAGGCCAATTCCCTGAGTTAAATTCCTGCCGTTTGCAATGCCTACTGTGATTTTGATGTTCTTCACTAATATCTGCCTCATTCATATGGAAGTAACAGATTATTTTGGTTTAGTTCTTCCCATCATGGTAAACATTTGAATTACTTTTATTATTTTCCCAATCGCAAGCAGTACCGGTGCTGAACACCCCTGTGCAGGGCTCTTAGTATACATGCAGCAGAGCAGTTTTTCCAGGTAACACCAAGTAGTAAGATCACCAGGGTTAGCATTGAAATCTCTTCCGGTGCCTTCCGTCTGCAATCTCTAGGAAGTTGATCTACAGGGAGAAGTTGGCTAAGCTGCTGTGGACTGAGTGAAATGAATGGGTTTTTTCTACTTGTGGAAGGAGAAAGCATTGGCCAGATGAACCCTGATAAAATATTCCTCTGCTCTTTAGCTTACCTTTTTACTGCTTGTCCTAATCATAGAGTATATTACTTTGGGGGCCCATGTCCTAGAGAGATTGACCTAGAAATCAGAGTCTGTTGCTTTATATAGGATCCAGATTAGCATGAATGCTTACAATGAGTACTATGGCTGGTCTAAATATAGAATATTATGGAGGAATCCTGTTTTCTTCTTCTAGGAACCCAGTGAACATTGTGATAAAGAAAAGTATTGTGACTCTGCACATAGGTATTGATAGAGATCAATATAGGTTAGTAACACAAAGTATCCCAGGAGAGGCAAGAAGCTGTTGCCTGGAGACTTGTGGAGTCTCCATACCCCTAGGGGTTGAAAAACTGATTGGTCCATATTTCATTATATATCTATCCTCTACTTTATAAGATTCCTAGAGAAGGACAAATCTTAAAATGTACATCCAGGACACATTGAAAGTTCAGTACATCCAGTGTCAGTAGGCCAACTGTCAGACAGGGATACATGTGTAGAAGGGAGAATAATCCTTGGGGGTTATATTATTGTATTAGTCTCTTTTGTTTTGCTATAAGGAAATACCCAAGGCTTGGTACATTATAAGAAAAAATGGGTTGTTTACCCAAAGTTTGGGGGGTTAAAGTCCAAACTGCATAGTTTTATCTCTGGTAAACAGCCCCTAGTTTGAGGATGTCATGGCAGATATGCACTCAAGAGGAAGAGACCACAGAGTAAGACAAGAAGCCAGACAACAAGATGGGGTCAGTCTTGCTGTTTTTATAACAGTCCACTCTATAAAACTCATCAGGACCTACATAAACATTTCCAAGGGTAGCCATTCCAAGAATCTGACTACCTCTTAATGTTCCCATTGTCTCCTAATATCACCACCCTGGAGACCAGGAGTCTGACACATGAGCTCTCAGAGGACAAACCACATCCAAACACTGGCAAGTATGGTCAATTATCAGTAGAGGAAGTTTTGTAATAAACCAGACTTTCTGTAGAACATCGAACAGACCAAGTTTTTCTCTTCATTTCTAGGTGTTAGGGAACCTGCTTAGTTCCAGTCAATTCTAAATGCTGAGAATAACTTTAAAAAATATTAACTGTATCACCCTTGGCCTGAAATGCTGGCAAGGACACATGATGGCCACATAGCAGAGATCTGTGGCATGCAGTCTTTATAAACACAGCACTTGCCAATTGTACATGTGTCCTTTTTCCTGACTGTTCCTTAATGTCTGAGTTCAGGGACCTCCAAGTCTCAGGAACTACATATTCATTCACTTGCCCCTTCCTACCCAAAGTGAAAATCTTTCTGTGGTCAGACGCCTAGGGAACAAGCGCCTGCTGCTGCTGGGGCAGGCAGGTATGGGGCCAGGCATAGAGTTAAATGGAGGGGGTGGTCAGGGACAGAAGGGTCACCTGGTCTTGTTTTCCATCCTCAGTCTGAGTTTAGCCACTTTGCCATTTGCAAGTCATCATAAGAGATTTCATGAGAGTTACCTTCTAAGAAGGCCTGGTGTGGGGTCCCTTTATAGTCAGAGAGAATTTCTCTCTGGGATCAGTCTATTCATGCCATATGCTGGCCTAGCCTGAGGTACCTATACCGTGGGAAGGCCAGGCTGGAGCTTGGATCTTCCACGTGTTTTCCTTGTGTAGTACAGCTGGCCTCCCTATACCCATATGCATGGATTCAACCATCTATGGTTTAAAAAAGATCCAGAAAAAACAGGTCTGTGCCAAAGTATATGGATACTACTCTTAATGTAGAATATCTAGTGTTTTCTACATCATTTATTGTATTCAGTGTCCTAAGTAATACAGTGACAAATTTTATGGGGGAATGTGCACAGGTTATATGTAAATGACTCGGCCCTTCCTTTGGCTTTTAGTCCCTGCAGGGGGTCCTAGAACCAATCTACCATGGATGAGGGGTGACTGCTGTCCCTCTCTGGTCTTATGTGAATGTGGGCATGAGATCGGAACTGAGTGTTGTCTACATGTTAACTGTGGCTGACTTTGGCTGGGAGTTGGTTGGGGAGGACAGCTGTACTGCTCTTCTGGGGGACTCTTGGTTCTGCCTTGTCCATCAGTCCCCCCAGCCTGCACCTCCATCTGCTGGAAGCACTCAGCTTCAGCTGGCTTTCCTTTGGGTAGATTCTATAAAAGCCTGAGCTGCTGAACATTTCCTGTGCCTTTTCTATTTTCAACTCAAATAGGAAGTGACAAGGACAGCTTCAGAGAAGGGAGAGCATGATTCATTCTGTTTCTTTAAAACTGCTCTTGGGGGTGAGGAGAGAGGAGAGAGGAGAGAGTGGGGAGGGAGGGATTGAGGAAGGGAGGGAGGGAGGGAGAGAGAGAGAGAGAGAGAGAGAGAGAGAGAGAGAGAGAGAGAGAGAAAGAGAAGAGAATATATATGTGTATAACATGTTATATGTTATCTACACACAGGAAATGTACCTAGCATAAGTGCATAGAAGCATTTTCATAAACCAAGTACCCTTCAAGTGTGTGCACTGAACCCCAGGCATGCATTTCTTCTCCCCAGAATTGTGTTATTTCAGTGTAATCTGTGAGTGTTCCTTTGCTGAGTTTCATGCACGGGAGAGTCATCTATGTTCTCACTGGTGGTAGATGATTCTCCATCACTGTCATTTACTTGTGAGACGAGCAGCTGGTGACCTCCTGTGGTTTGTTACGAGTTGTGCTACTCAGAGCATTCCTTGCACACACCTTTCCATGATCACATGTAAGCGTGTCTAAATATCTCTCCAGAGCACAACCATATTTTCACTTTGATGTTGCACCTCCACAGTCCCGCTCCACAGTGGATGTTCCTGCTTAATAAGTGTCTTAGTTACAGTTTCCATTGCTGTGAAGGGACACCATGACCAAGGCAACTCTTATCAAGACAAACATTTAATTGGGGCTAACTTACAGTTTCAGAGGTTTAGTTCATTATCCTCATGGCAAGAAGCATGGCAGTGTGCAGGCAGGTGGTGCTGAAGGAGCTGAGTGTCCTACATCTTGATCTGAAGGTAGTCATGAGAAGACTGTCTTCTGAAGATAGCCAAGAGGGGACTCTCTTCTGAACTGGGCACAGCTTGAGCACCAGGAGACCTCAAAACCCACCTACACAGTGACACACTTCCTCCAACAAGACCACACCTATTCTAACAGGGCCATACCTCCTAATGGTGCCACTTTCCATGGACATATTCAAGCCATCACAGTGAGCAAAAGCACAGCAGGAGGTGGGTTGCAGTTCTTGTCACATTTGCTGGATATAAGGCCTCATGGGGAAACTACAGTCAAAAGAGGATCAAAGCCTTGGGAGGGGGCAGTTAGAGCTAACACCATGGTATCATATCCTCTCATCCTTGATTGATGTTGAGTCCTAGCACCATGCAAGGAGGTACTTAGACATGGGATACACAAGAGGCACATGACTTGCCTTATGGAGGCAAAAACATGGTTATTACTGTTACTGATGTTCTTTTCCTCTTTTGCATATACACACATGTTCATGAGCAAACACGCACAGACACAGGCACACATATACACAGACACATACACAACAGGCACACACTTCTTACCCTGTGGTAGTAATGCAGACAGGGGAATTACAGTGAGGAGAAAGCGTTAATTATCCCAGAGAAATTATGATTGCAACAGCCACAGATTGTCAGAGAAATGCTTATTTAAAGGGAACAGTCTTCCTAAAATGACCATGTTGGGGTCCGCCCTGTAAGTGCTGGCCTCTCTCCCATCATCTCTGAGCAGGAGTAGAGAGGTTCTAAACTCATAATAAGTGGTGTGAGGACCAGACACCCTGAGGTAGAAATAACAGGGTAGCTCATTCTCCAGTCCAGCATCCTCTTTCTAGCCACACCCTCTGTGACTGAGGATCTTGTCACTAGCATCTGCTTCTAGGATACCTTTGAGATAGAGTGAGGGCTTGTCCTCACAGGAGGCCCTGATATACACCGGAGGAGAGGGTGCTGCTGGAGGGAAAGACATTTGCTTAAGACACTTGTCACATTGCTAGAGAGCAGTGTCCTTTGGACTGCTGGCCCCTTTCTCTCTCTTCCATTCATTTCAGCTCAGAGATAAGTAGCACTGTGAGAACTCCCTAGATACCTGTGGAGGACTGGGATGTCCCAGGCTCTTCATGCTGGCAAGTGATTGGTTTGCTTGTGATAATAATCCTGTCATATTTTTCTCACCCTGCCTGTTGGTCAGAGGTTTGTGAATCGGGTCTGAGATCACAGGATGAGGTAGAGGGGAAGAGCCTAAAAGCCATGTGGCCCAGCCATGTGCAACGCTGGAACAGCTGCTGGAGCCTTAGTGGTGCAGTGTCTCTAGAAGTCGAGGCAATACCCACAATGCCTTTCTACATGCTTTGTTTCATGCTCTGTGCTTGTACAGAGCCTTGCTCCCAGCCAGACTTGGAGACTCTCAGGCTCTGGCTAGAGGGAACTCACTAGTATCTCTCCAATAACTATGCTCTGAAAAGTAGATTGGCAAGTGGTTGGGCATGGTGTGAGATCTCTTGAAGGCAGCCTTGACATGAGTCTTGGGCTCTAGCATACAAAGCTATTCTGGGAGTGGTCCCAGCCTGGCTGGATTTAGCATTCAGATCCAAGGAAAGTGGGTGAAGTGTGTTTTATGCCACCATCAACTTCCTTCTCCATCTTCTGATCATGGACAGTCTCCTATCCTTGAAAAGCCCAATGCTCAGGGCTGGGAAGCCTCCATCTTGGTTGCAGACCACTCCTTGTACTGTGTGGGGTGATGTGATAGTTGGTGTGGAAAATGATTTAAGGCTGACCTACATCTCTTCCCTCTGGCTGTGTCTTCTCACTGGCTGGCTCAACACCAAGAGCCTAACAAAGAAGATCAATTTACAAGGTATAAAAAGGCTGATTTATTAGGTCCCCTTCAATTAGTATCGCCAAACCATCCAAGCACTTGCAAGATTCTGTGAATTGATAAATCCATATATTCATTTTTTTGATACTTTATTTACATTTCCAATGTTTCCCCCTTTCTAGGTCTCCTCTTTGGAAGCCACCTATCCCCTCCCACTCCCCCACCTCTATGAGGGAATTCCACCTCCCACCCACCCGCCCACCCACTCCCATATTCCCACCTTGACATTCCCCTTTACTGGGGCCTCTCCTCCCCCTGATGGCCAACAAGGCCTTCCTCTGCCACATATGTGGTCCGAACCATGGGTCCCTCGATGTGTATTCTTTGGTTGGTGGTCCAGCCTCCAGGAGGACCGGGGGGGGGGGTCAGGCCAGTTGACACTGTTGCTCCCTCCATGGGGCTGCAGACTCCCTCAGCTCCTTCAGTCCCTTCTCCAACTCCTCCATCTGGGACTTCACTCTCAGCCCAGAGGTTACTGTAAAGTGAAAATTGGGTATTCCGAACGTTTGGGCTAATATCCACTTATCAGTGAGTACATACCATGTTCGTTCTTTTGTGACTGAGTTACCTCACTCAGGATGATATTTTCAAGTTCTATCCATTTGCCTTCAAATTTCATTAAGTCATTGTTTTTAATAGCTGGGTAGTACTCCATTGTATAAATGTACCACATTTTCTGTATCCATTCCTCTGATGAGGGACATCTGGGTTGTTTCCAGCTTCTGGCTATTATAAATATGGCTGCTCTGAACATAGTGGAGCATGTGTCTTTATTACATGTTGGAGCATCTTCTGGATATATGCCCAGGAGTGGTATAGCAAACCATCATTTCTTTCCTTTCCCCTGAAATTCATCCTAGACCTACACAGCTTCTGGTTGGGGCTTTCAGCCAGTACAAGAACTGACATGGCCACTTGAGTTTATATCATTATGGATGGAAACAGAGGCTTATAGATTTCTGTTTCTCATTGCAGCTGTATGCAGAGGAAGTCTGAGGTTTTTGGTGTGTTTCAATAATACATGGCCCCTCAAAGCAACCCTGCCCTGTCACTGGGCAGAGGAGCAAAGGCTCCATAGTACACATTTTGCATTGTAGACATAGATGTAGCTTTCCTGTAGGTTCCACATCCTAAGTTTCTGGGAACTCTAGAGACATGTAAACTCTTTATAGTGAACCGAACTGTATGTGTGTATAGTGAACCAGTATAGGTGCTGTATATAGTCATTTATCCCCACCCCCAACCCACTGGGGTAGTAAAACAATAGGATAGAACCCTTACCTCCTAGGAAGTCATCCCTGACTCTAGTTAGCACCACTGGATTTTTTGACAGTTGGAAGCAGGAAAGACAGCTGGGAATGTTGTCTTGGCTGGAGTCTAGTCAATCCGACTAGGAACCCCAGAACACAGGGACATCACAGAGTTGATCTGATCTTAGAGCAAAGGGCCAACTTTTGTATTCCCTAGCTCAGTGCTAACTAGTCCCTGGTCCCTAGTCCCTGGTCCCTAGTCCCTAGTCCCTAGTCCCTACTCCCTACTCCCTGGTCCCTGGTCCCTAGTCCCTAGCCCCTAGCTATTACTGGCATGGGATGGATGGCAAGTGTGTAACCTCTGAAAAAATGTAGATTCTCTGAAGACAAGGGTAACTGGAAGCCATGAGCAGTCACTGATCATGGTATCAGGGTGTTGACTGGACAAGGAATGGATTCTAGTTTATACCAGTTGTGAGCACAGGAGCCCCTGTGCTCCTGGCCTCTCTTAGGTCTACACCTACTACTCTTGCAAATCACTTTATGAACTCCCTGGACCAGCCAGTTTCTATGGTAGCATTCAGTGGGTTTGAGGAAAACACCTTCTGTAACCAAGAACACTAGGTAAGTGGGCAAAGCAGCTCTGCAGATATGACAGTTGAGTAGGGCCTGGATGGAGCCCTGTTTGAGGCCCATCAAAGCTTAGTCATATGTCCGGGCTTAGTTTGCCTAGTATGAGACACCGGGGTTGTATGGATACCAGGCAGAGCTGGGAGGGGGATGTCCTCAGGTGTCTCCAGAAGTACAAGAGTGGATTTTCCACCCCCAGTTCCTTTCTCTGGCCCAGGACCATTTTGTACAGATGGCCTGGATCTTCTTCAAGTAACTCTGTCCCTCTATTCTTGGGGTCAGGCTGTTGATTAGAAAAAACATACTAATCTCACACACACCAGACTAGGCATCTGGGTCTGAATTCTAAAACAGCGGGAACTACTCTCTGAGCATGCCCAAGAACATTCCCCAAAGCCAGCGCCCATGAATTGGTAAGCACCTAGGCAGTGGTGGCACATGCCTTTAATCCCAGCACTTGGGAGGCAGAGGCAGGTGGATTTCTGAGTTCCAGGCCAGCCTGGTCTACAGAGTAAGTTCCAGGACAGCCAGGGCTATACAGAGAAAACCTGTCTTGTAAAACCAAAAAAAAAAAAAAAAAAAAAAGAATGGCTTATAAGAAGCAATCATGACATTGGTGGTGCTTTGAATGAAAACTTTCGCTTTTGACTCTCTTGTCTGACTTGGAGATACTCCTTCTAGGCTGATGCATTCACTTCAGAATCTTGGCATATTCAGGGAAACAGTGATGAATAGTACATCAGTGCCTCCCAGATATTGGGGGTCATTTTACTGCAGAGTGCTTTTTGTCTCTATGGCAAAGGGGTGCAAGACATGAACATTAGGGCTGTAGAAATGCAGAATAACAAGTGAACTTGATCCCAGGAGGTTGCGCGTTTGAATGGCTCCCTTTGGTAGCTTCAGGGTTCCTGGACAGGTGCTTTGGAAAAAGTGACTGACTTCAGCTTATCTTCCGGGCACAGTGTGATCAGATCTCCCTGCAGACTCCCATCCTCACAGGGAGTTTTGGTTTTGAGACTAATAATAATTTTGTGGACAGGCAAGAGGTGGCAAGGTGAAGTATGGAATTGTGAATGAAGTCCTGAACCCAGATCCAAGAGGAAGATTAACTTACAACTCAAAGGGAGGGCTGTTGGCACTACGTGAAGCTAGTCTGTGTGCCCTGATAGGAGTAAACGAAAACCTCAGGGTTTGTCTGGGTTTCAGCTTCATCCATTCACTTACACAGTCACTAAGGCAGGAGGTGTGAGGTGAGACCAGGCTTGCTTGTATTGTGTTCAAGATGTCCCATATAGATTGGGGTTTGGACAATAGAGGTCTGGGCAATGGAAAAAAAAGCACATTTTCACTCTTTTCTCAAAACTGTACCCAAAGCAGTTGGGATTGCAGCTGACATTTCCCACACATGGCAGCGTTCGCCAGTTAGTACTCACTCAGGAGGGTGGGGAGGGGGAGGGGTGGGGGGCACATTCCCTTACTCCTTGCCAAATGACGATTTTCAGAAATGGTCAACTATGGTCTGCCTACAGGTATACAATATATATGTCCAAGGAATTTGTTTACTTAGTTTTTAATGAGCAAACTGGTAACATGATACAGACATGTCCTAAAAACAGTCCAGAGAGCAGGTGCTTCCAGCCCAGGGAGAATGAAAACGGTGTGCAAATGCAGGCAAAATTGCTTTCTTCTTCAGTGTGGGAGGAAACGTTAATTAAATGTACTCTATGAAATTAGCAAGTCCAGGTAATTATTTTGCGTCATCAATTTACAATGTTGTAAAATAGCTCAAGGGTAATGAAAAGTTATAATCATATAATTTGGAAAATGTACTGTCAACAATACATGATTTTTCTATAGAAGCATGAATTTTTCCCCTCAGTAAAATCTAGCAAATATGCTCAAAAACTACCTTTGTATTTTTAAATGTATAAGTAGAAATAATGTTTTTAAACATAAAAATTTTTGATATTCTTTCTGTCTCACTCCCTGAGGGTGCTACCATGTAGCCCAGGCTTAGCCTTGAACTCCCGACTCTTCCTGAATACTGCAATAAGGGCATATGCTTTAAGTAACTTGATGAGTTATTTTAGAAGAAAATTACTGGATTTACCTTGCATGCTTTCCAAAGGTTTGCATTAATGAGTCTGGATTATTGTTATAGGATCTATGTATATATGAAATACATAAGACACTGAGCATGCAATTAGCCTCAGAGTATCTATCCTGGAAGTCAGATGAAGAGGGTCATACAGCTCAAAGAGCCGCACATCCACTGCTGCTGTGGTGGGTGCTGGGAGGTGTGGGAAACAGCACATTTGGAAACATCTGAATAGTTCCAGAACACGATATCTGCATTTCTAACGACCGTTAGATTTTGCACCTGATCTTTTTACACTCCATCCTCAGTGTGGGTAAAATGACAATAACCAAATCCCTTACAGTAATGTGGCTCCTTTAAAAAAATGTATCATTCTGTTCTTTGATTGACCAAGCACTCCAATTCCTTCTGCTCTTATCTGACCTTTCCTCTCATTCTATTATCATTACCTGGTCCTGACCCTCATCTCCCCATCCACTAGTGGGTCACTGCAGTGCTTCTGCACTCATCTTAGTTCTGTAAGCATTCCTTTAATGTTTTCTGAGAACCAAGAGCCACATGCTGCTGGCGATAACAATACTGAGCATGAAGATGGACATCAATTAGAAACTTACACTGTTGAGACTATATAATCATAAATAGAGGAATGTTCTAGAAGGAAAATATTATATGACTCTGCAAAAGGAAACCCCAGTTTAAGTCTGAGGGAAGAATGAAACTTCCCTGACGAAGCAGTTGTTGGGACAAGGTTTCTGAGGAATGGTAGAAATGACGTACATAAAGGTGAGGTGGTGGCTTTTGCCAGGGACACTGGGTTGCAGGAGATTTGGTGCAGTAGAGAGACTGAGTATGGGAGACCTGTGTTAGCAGGAAGCAGATAAAGCCTATAGTAACCTGGGATGAGGACGGGGAAGGCAAACAGAAATAGTTGTAAGTTGCAATAAGTAATCAAGTATCTTTTTCAGGTTGAAGGGGGATTCTTGAGGATTTTAAGCAGGTAGGGAATGACATAACTGGTCAAATCTTTTGTAAAATCATTGTGACAACTATGTGATGACCAGTAGGCAAGACACGCTAAAGTTCCTCCTGATTCAAGAGCAAGAAATACAGAAGAGTATCACAGCAGGGGTTGGAATAAGTTATATAGGAGGAAAAGATATCCCTGGACCTGAAACCAACCCAAAAGACCAGAACCGGTGGAGAGAACATGTTGCCTTGGACCACCTCATTTCCTGATGGCATCTTATCAGTAGACAAGAGTTGGACCTTTAATTAAATGACTAATGATAAAAGCTAAGGTTAGGAGTGGCCACAGGTTAAAGGACTAGATACGAGACACTCATTAGTAAGAGAAAGGCCATATAGTAATTCTTCCCTCAAAAGTGAATGTTGGAAAACTCTCCTTTGACCTGGTCTCTGGTTGGGGATGGAAGAGCTTGGTTTAAAAATACTGGGTTCGGAATTCTTCTTTACTCTACTTTCATGAATCTAGAGACCCCATGCCAAGACCTGAACATTATAATAGGTCCCACATATCTGAGATTCTCAGAATTCTAAAGAACTTCATCCAATAGCATGAATAAACACATATATAAACATCTTAAACTGCATAGAGCAATAATGATGATATATTTAATTTGGGTAGATGGTCAGAATTAAAACATTACATTCTTCTGTTTTGAGGTAGAGAGAGTAGATATTTTCATAAAAATGTAAATTTATTAAGTTAAATGTAGGTGTGTACATTAAAATTATGAGGAGTTTCTGAAGTAGTAAGAATAGGGAATGTGACTTCTAGATGAAAAGAGAAACACACCTGACAGAGGGAATCTTGTTGGTCCAAAGAAGAGCAAAACTAATGATAAGAAGAAATAGAGGATAAGAAAAAGTGAAGATATAAAATCAGAAGGTAAAAGCAAATTCAAATAAATGAATACTAAATGTAAATGAACTAAACTTAGGACAGTTGTCAAACTGAATCAGAGAAAAACTAAAAATTCCTTATGTTGTTTACAATGGACAATACAATGTAAAAGCACAAGTGGCTGAAAAGTTAAAAGTGAAATTTTATAGATAAACACTAAGAAAAAACACTAGTGGATAATATTAGACATTGCTATAAAGTAGTTTTAAGGACCAAGGGAACTGAAGTAAAGGGTCAACACTTAGTGATAGATAATACTGCTCGCAGCAATTTAAATATTTTAAGAAGTTAATATTATCATCTCAAGATACAATTCAAAGACTAAAACTATCACAAATAGGGAGAAACTTAGACATTTGTAATACTGAGAGATTTTAATACAGCTTTCTCTGTACCAGAATAATCAAGAAGTCAAAATATCCACCAATGATAGACAAGAGCTGAGCAACAGTTTGATCTGCTGGGTGTGTGAACATAAATAACTCTTAACAATTAAGAATCCGACATACATAAGGATTCTCTATACACTTGGCCATGATGTAAGCCTTTTAAAAAGCAAGTTTCAGCATCCCAGCAACTAGATTCTTTGACCACAGATGCTGTGTGTTCTGTTATACCATACTAAATTGTATCCTATGGTCATGTATCATTTAATACTTGGGACTCATTCTGAGAAAGGGTGATGTTTGTTGCCATGAGTATCATGAATATCAGTGTTACACAAACCCAGATGGAATGACCTTTTTGACACATGTAGTCAACATGCAGAACATGTTACTGTGCTGAATATTGTAGGCAGATGTAACACTGCCGTTAATATATAAACAGAAAAGTTTCAGTAAAAATACAGTACAAAAGATAAAAGAAATCATGTCCCATGCAAGCCTGGGCAGGGTAAGGACAGGAGACAGGAACTGACTAGGTAGGTTAGGGGCAGCAGTTCAAGAATGTCCTTACTAGAAGCAAGGAATGCCAAAGGTAGTTCTCTCTCTCTCTCTCTCTCTCTCTCTCTCTCTCTCTCTCTCTCTCTCTCTCTCTTTAAATCTTCCCTTAAATGAGCTCCTCCCCTGCATGGAGGCTATACCCAAGGTTATGACTGAAACTCCAGGCCAGATTAAATCCATTCTAGATTTTCATGATACAGAAGGATTCTATTTTTTTCTGATTTTAGCTGCTCTCCCAATGATGGGTCAGTGGTGGGTAAAGCTACCTCTTCAGAGCAAGAAATGTTGTAGTAGACTTGGTTAAGGCTCTGATGCAGCTCACTAAGGGAAAGCCATTCTTTATGGCTGAAAGGATGGGATGTGCTTCTGTCACTGAGTAGGAACCTAATATTTTCAGGTACAGATAAAAGTGTTAATCCATCGAGACCCCTTGATCATGGGGCTCAGGGTCAGTCACTTCAGGAAAGTTGAATCACCTTAACTCAAAGAGATGAGGAGAATAATTATTCTTTTAATGAGATAATATACTTCAAAAAAGCTACCCTTCGAGCCACTGCCATGCAGCTGGGTTAAACACTGCTTTCCTGACGTGTGTTCTCTGTTTTCTTCTTTCTATCACTTTCTTTTAGGTACTAGCCATAGCCTGTGCATGCGTTCCGAATTGTGCTTGCTCATTCTTTTTCTCCAAAGCCATCCCCTTCCTGATCATAATCTGTCGACTTACCACATGGGTTTCTCTCCTCTTCTACATCTTCCTCTTCCAAGCAGGTTCGAAGATTTACAGCTTGACAGGCCTGGGATTTGTCTTTTAAACTCCAATGTTCCTTCATCTTTATCTCTGGGTCTGCTCTTAAATTTTCTTATTAATGAGGCTAAGAACCTTGAGAGGGGACCCTAATTTCCCACAGTAACATGTGGCATGGCAGATAGGGCTCCCCCAAAATTTCAAAAACAGAAGCTTCTTTGTGCCAGCCAGTGAGTAAGTACTGAGTAAATGTGGTGTCAGCACTGGCTGTATGACGCAGAGGGCGTTATGGCACTCCACTTTTAATGTATGCTGAACTTAGAAAGAATCAATCTGAGCTACAATAACTTATAAACCTCATCTTCTAAGATTTTTGGTCCTTTTGTAGTGATATTTAGAACACAAACACCTGGCAGTTTTTCCTCCATGTGAAACAGGGTCTTGTTTTGTAGACCAGTTTCTTCTCAAACTCACAACCCTTCCTCCACCTTTTAAGTATGACATTATAGGACTATACCACTATGGCCTCAAAATGCTTTCTTTATATTCTTATTACCATTTTTAAATGATTTTTCTCAAAGCTAAAACTAACTCTCTCTCTCTCTCTCTCTCTCTCTCTCTCTCTCTCTCTCTCTCTCTCTCTCTCGTCTAGGCCCACACAGCACCAAGAATCTCAAAGTCACCATCTTTCACCTCCACATCTGGCCCAGACAGCCTCTTGTGGGCCAGGCTCCTCCTTTCTCCTAGGTTTTATAGTTAACCCTTTAGAGTGTCAGTTTCCAAAAGAAGAATCACAAGTGGCCAAGTAGGATTTTGTTTGTTTTTTCTAATTTTTATTTTTTTATGTTTTGTTTTGTTTTAATGTTTACCATCCCTAGCTATTGGGGAAATGTAAATTAAAACTACTTTGAGACCTTACTCTGATCATAATAGCTACCACCAAGAAACCTGACAATAAATACTGGTGAGGGAAAGGAAACTTTATTTGCTGCCGGTAGGAGTGAAAACTGGTGTAGCAACTGAGCAAGTCAGTATGGAGAATTCCCCAAAAAATTTAAAGCTAGAACTTCCGCATGACCCAATCACACCATTCCTGGGCTGTATCTACAGGCGTCTGTACCCTATCATGGACATATGTGCACATCCTTGCTCTCACTTGCTCCATTCGTAATAGAGGCCATAGAGTCACTGCGGACGCCCATCAGCAGATGAGTCCATAGTGAAAATGGGATACATATACACAATGGAATCTTATCAACTGGAAAGGAAAGTAAAATTATGAAGATTTCAGGACAACATGTCTAAAAAGTATTATATTAAGCAAGGTAGTCTAAACCCAAAGACAAAAACTGCATAGTCTCTCATATGTGGATAACTTCTAATGTAATGCATGTGTGTGTGTGTGTGTGTGTGTGTGTGTGTGTGTGTGTGTATGTGTGTGTGTATACACATATTCCATATATATGTGTGTGTATGTATATGTGTGTATATGTGTATATCCATACACAGAGAGAGAGAGAGAGAGAGAGAGAGAGAGAGAGAGAGAGAGAGAGATGTGAGTAAAGTCTAACCGAGAACTAGATGAAGACACAGTGAAAAGAAGTTGTGAGAAAGGGGCTAGGAGCCAAAGGACACATTTGACGTGGAGAGGAGACCTGGCTGGGGTTAACAGTTGGGTGGAAGGCAGAAGATGAATGGGGAAGAGACTCTGCTAAGACACACTTTGAAAGTGTCATCATGATAGCTAATGTTTTGTATGCAAATTTAAAAAGTTAAAAATTCTTCAGTATGGCAAATAGGGAAATTAGTGATGTGGTCCCTTATCGTTACCAGGAGCAGGCACCGTGCATAGTTGTACACTCTGCCTCTCTACAATGGGCAGCACAGCCGGCTTCTTTCTAGAAAGATCATCACAATTATGTGTGAAGCACTGAACTCTCTTCATGGCGTGCCCACCTCCATTATAATATTAGGGCACTATATCTAATGGAGTCTGTTGCTACCTGAGATGCCATTATGCAGTGCACAACTGGAGTGTACTACACCACAGGGGAAAGAAAGAATAAAAATAAAGGAGTTAGTTATTCACTGTAAGAAGTTAGAGGCAAGAACAATCAAAAGAACCGAGAGACATTCGAAGGAAAGAACTAACCTATGCAAGTACAGCCAGTCAAATAGCGAAACTTAGAATCGTCAAAACCAAGCCTAGTTCTTCATACAGAGCAATGAAATACACACCCTTCTCAGTAAATTCAGTCAACAGAGATAGCCAATATTAAAGAATGGCGGCACACAAAAGTAGTTGTTCACAGAGATTTTTACCAGTGCAGTAGGAGACCCAGGCAGAGCAGGAATTGTTCTAGAGAAGAAGATGCTGGAAGTGTGATCCAGGAGGAAATTGAACACTTGAAGGAATACACACTAATGAGATTTTATCAGTAGTGTGAAATATTCTTATTAAATGTATTAGTGGGCTTTACCCCACAGATAAATCAAAGAATAAAAGATGTGATTTGCAGAATAAATGTAAAAAGACATTTTAGAAATTCAATTTTTTTATCTCCTCTCCCTCCTCCTTTATTTATCTCTACCTTTTCCACTCCCTCCTGCTCTCTGACTCTCTTTCTGCCAAGCAAGGGGTACTAGAAAGTAGAACCAAGCTATCAAAACCAGAAAAGAAATTAGGTAAATATCAAATAACTATCTCTCTTAAGGTCTAGAGAAGGCAACATTGATCATATTATTCTTTTTAGTCCATATTTTATCTGAGCTTCTGAGTGATCTAATATGTCAAGACAAGTTAAAGATAAAAGCATTTCCTTAGGTTGGTGGGGTGTCTCCATGGTTAAGAGCACTGACTGGTCTTCCAGAGGACCTGGATTCGGTTCCCAGCACTCACATGGTGCTTCACAGCCATCTATAACTCCAGTTCTGGGGATCTGTCCCTCCCCCTCTGTGGGCTCCAGGCACACATGATGAACATAATTACATGCAAGCAAACAGCCATCCATCCTTCTCCTTCATCTAGCTCTGACCTTTCACACCAAAATTGCTGTCCTCAATTGCTTCTCTTCGGTGTTTGTCTGACAAGAGGGAAATTAAGGGGGGGGGGGCAAAAATAATCTAAATCCAATTTCTGAATGTCTTCAGCACTTTCTAGTGATCTGTGACTTTCTCAGAACACTCTTTAAGAGGGAAGGGTATAATCCAGAAGTAATAATTTTGTGGCTAAAAATATGAGGCTCCCAGCCACTGAAACGTTTAATGCTGGCAGCAGCAGACAGCTCCCAGCTCCGTGTGGTGTAGCGGCCAACAGTCACGTGTAATGGACTGAGAACTTGAACTGCGGAATCCAGATTGCAATATGTCTGTCAGACTTTGAAGAATAGGAATATTATGGTAATAATTCTGTACTAATTATGTGTCTCAAAGATATTTTTGATGCATGTAGGTTTTTTAAAAAATTTTTTATTTTTAAAGAAAAGCTTGAAAAGAAATACTAGGCAGTGTACGGCTTGCATCTGTACATGTTAGTTTCTGTTGGCCATCAGGTCTAGATCTGCTTTTCCTAAGTGTGTGGTTTGAAGCTTGTGTCTCAGGTTCTCTGTGTCTCACTTACCGCTTCTGTAGGCAAGGATGGTAAGTCTCATATGCTACACAGGTGCTTGCGAGATGTAGGCAAACCCAGCTTACAAAGGACCATTCAAGTCATGGCAAGGCTTTATAAGAGGTGCACTGGATACTTTTGTTTCTTGCCAGCCAGTCCACATTTGTTCAGGAGCACAGCAGAATCCCACAAACTGAGGAAAACAGAGGGGCTTGGGAAAATCCTGACCATGGTTCTGGCATCTTGCTTCATGACTGGAACTAGAAATCTGAGGCAGTGTCTAAGCAGGATTTTGATATTTGTCCTCCTTATGGACTTAGACATATACAGAGAATTAATTCTTTGAGCCCAGCATCCCACACTCCTAGTAGGTATATGGTCTATAAACCAGTGATAGAGCACTTGTCTGGCATGCATGAGACACTGGGTTCCATCCCTAGCACAAAAACTAAATAACAACAAAGGCTTTTAGCATTGGTTATAAATGCACAGTAAAGAGAAATGTAAAAAAATAAATAAATAAATAAATAAATAAAAACCCAAATGTTTAGTTAATATGTTTAACGTGAGTTAATATATTTAACACTTGAAATATTGAGGATCAAGTGTCTTTTTTTTTTTTTCAAAATAAAAAATTGCTTTAAAACACTGAAAACAGTAAAAGAACAAACAATAGCCAAGAGTCATCTGAGTACTGCTTATGGCATGGAATGAGTGCCGTTCGGATGCTTCAGCTGGTGCCCATACTCTGTGGCAGTTTGCTTTTTGTGCCTTTAGTTACACAAAACAGTTCCAAGAGTTCCCCAGACACAGCATTCTTTTTCCTCGTGGCCGCTTTCATTGGGTGCATTGATAAGTCTGTCTTAAATTCCTGTTGCTGCAGTGTAGCCTTATTGATCACGCCATGTCATCATTCCCATGGGCAGCTGCCTCTTCCACAGCTCCATCACTGTGTGGCCACTTTGCCTTCCATGGGGCCACTTTCCACTGCTTTGCCTCACTTCTGACTGGTGCGCAACACCTTCTTCTTTGGATTATCCATCTTGCAGAATGTCACAAGGCCTGGAAGATAGGAGAAAACAGCTTCATGGTCTGCTGCCCTGTTGGAGTGAGTGAGCTGATGCTGAGACACTTCAAGAGCAACATTGAGGCCTTGGATGTGTGGGCCACTGATCAAGAGGCACCCGCTATTTGATTTGAGGGAGCAGCAAATGCTGAGCTCTTGGATGATGGACAGTAGGAGCGAAACTTGGACCGTGGTGTTGGGGTACCACTGTGATTTGACTAGACCATAGCATCTGGCACTGCTGACTTTCTTGACTGCAAAATGAGGACTGCATATACTGAGCATGTTCTTTAGGGAATGAGACCCACCCTCTGGCCCCTCCATATCCCTCACCCCTCCATATCCCTTGCCCCCCATTTGCACTGTAATGGCCCCTTTCCTGATTGCTTTCCTCTAATGCTGTCCAGTACACAGTCTGAGCATGTGAGGGAGATGTGCGCGGCCAGCAGTTCCTGAGTCATTCAACAGCCATGTGCCCAGGCTCTATTCTACACTGGGCTCCGAGCTGGCCTTTGGTATATTTTCTGGCAACTGAAAGTGCCTGAAATTGCTCTCATTTTTGGCTTTTGGCAGCTAACTTTGCAGCATATTTTCCAAACCACTGCTTATACCGTTTGCAGAAGGTTTTAAAGTCGCTCTCTGCTTGCACAACTTTCCAGTATCCTGATGGCGGAGATACACACGTTAGGAGCATCGTTTCCCAAGATGGGGCTACAGTCCCATTTTCTAAATAGGACAATCAACTAATGGACAGGGTCTAAACTTGCATTGCTGCTGGTTAATTATTCAAAGCAGTGTTTCATCAAAGCCAGTCCTATTTCTCAGCACCATCTTTCCTTGGTGTTTTTAATTGACCCAGGAATTATGGCTACCATGGTCTACAGGGTGTGTTTGGGTTTACTTAGGATCAGATGTCTTTGCCTGGAGGGTTAAATTCCACTACAGAACTACCCCAACCAGAATAGAGGTGTGGCCAGAGGGAAAACTTCATTTTAGAGGGGGAAAAAAGCCCAAAACAACTAACCAACAAAACAAAAACCGAAAGCAATCCTTCACCATTAAATTTTTATAAGTTGTGTAGGCAAATAATGCATTTGTTTACAAAATAGGAAATTCACTGTAAATGAGCTCTCTGGCTTTCAGTGTGAAGGGAACTAAACACCCACTGGGCAAATATGATGCTGGGGGCTTCTGCATGTCATCTTACATGGTCCTAACAATAGCCTTATAGTTAGGAGTTATTAACCTCACAGAGGAAACTAAAGCCAAGACAGGAAAATAAAAATGCCCAAGATCTCAAATCTTTATATATTAGAATTGAATTTTAATTAATTAATTAATTTATCTGGTCTCAAATTCTTTACACTTATCCATGTATAATTAATTGTAAATGCTTTGGCTTATGGCTTCTAGTCTCCTATCTTGGTACCATTACAGACATCACTAATTGATAGCCTAACTATTGTCTCTACTTTATGACATGCTACTGTCTTTAAAGGTATTGAATGGTGCTTAGAATAGACATTCCATCTGACTCCTTAAAGGAAAGGTAAGGAAAGCAAAAATATTTTAGGAAAAGTTACCCTAAAGAATCCGTGGGATCCTGCTGGCAGGCAGCTTTTAGGCCAGTGTGATCCCTCATTGCTGTAGAGAGCTCTCCTCCCTCCTGACATTTTCTTAGACCCATTATTTCTATATTAGGGCTAGCGAGGGAGAGCTAAAGTAATCCCCAAGGAATAAGCCATAGACAGCAAAGAAAAACAAGAACTTGTGAATTTATATTCTGCATGCTCTGCCAATGTCTTGGCTTGGGTTTCCCTAAAAACAGACATTCAAATAAGTGCTTTAGTACAAGGAGGTTACCCTGGAAGCAGACAGAGGGAATGAGGTAAGTGAGGAAGAAGGGCAGATAAATACCTTTTTAAAAAACATGTGGGTATATGATAGACACACACACACACACACACACGGCAAGTGTGTGAGCATCTGTTTGCATGCATGAATATATGTGTGCACATATATGTATAAATACATGCATGATATGCATACAGATATTTACATGTTCCCCATATACATATATATGCATGCACAGATGTTCACACAGTTACTGTGTCCGTGTGTATCACATACGCACATGTGAAAAAGATATATAAGTATATATGGGAGACATGTAAACATCTATATGCATACATATGTATGCAGATGCATGTAGAGGCCAAAGATCAAGTTCAGGTGTCTTCCATGATTCCTCTTTGCCTTATTCTTTGATACAAGATTTATCATTGACTCTATCAAGCTTCCCAGGGAGCTCCAGGGATTCACCTGTCTCTGCCTCTCTGACACTGGCCTTGCAAACACATGCTGTTATAACTGTTTTTTATGTAGGTTCTGGGATATGAGCTTGGGTCCTCATGCTTTCAAGGCCAGCATTTGACTGACTGAGCCATCTCCTCAGCCCTGAATGCTATACTCTTAAGCTGACAATGATAGTGGGTACTGAGATTGAACTCTAGTGGGATCTTAGAATATATGGAAACAGCTTCAAGATCATCCCATTGCAAAGCAAAGAAGATGGAGGATTTTCCCACCAAACCAGCTCCCTACAGCTTGGGAATGCCTTTTGTCAATTCCTGCCCCTTCATGAAACCTCCTTTTAATTCACAGATGCTGGGAATAGGCCTTATTGTGCAGGTCTCAGAGTTGGGAAGCAGGGGTGGAATGAAATGGAACAGAAGTAACATGGTCACCTACAGAGGGTGCTTCTCCAGCATCCGTCTTCTCTCCATCTGTCTCAGACGGATGTTTTTCCCAAATGGCCAGCAGAGAGCCAAGCTAGTTTCACCTCCCTTGCTATAGGAAATCACCCAGATTTTCCATGTTCTGAACTGTTAATGCCGTGTACACACCCCCTAATGGCTTTTCTCTACACCTAGGCAACATGCCTAGTGGCTGCAGCCAGCTCTGTGGATTTGTAATTTATGGCACTGGTTGATTCCATCAAAGACAGCATAGAGTGCTGTGTGTAACTCCTAATAAATTCCTTGTTATCTTTTACAACCATTATGGGAGAGCATCATTCCTTTGGATACAGCGGGCCATGTCAGCCAGAGCAAATGTTACCCCAGACAGCCATGGATCCAAGATTAAAGAGGTGTCAGGGCCAAAATAAGTGCCTTTGAGATGGAGCCAAATAGTTTCCTACAGCAGAAGGGCAGATGGAAGGCAAGAAGAACTCAAATGCCTTTTGTGTTGAGGAGACCCTCAACTATGGAGGGTCCTAGCAGCTATTGGTAACAATATCTTTGCCACCAAAGTTTGGAACAAAAAGAAAAACGGCATGGTGGTGACAGTAATCTGCCCCTGGTAATAGATGCTAATTAATGCAGACAGCTGATTTTAATAATTTTTGTCATCGGTTAAAACCAGCTAGCTGGCAGAGTGGTTCAGTTTCATCATTTCAAATGAGTGGATGCTCAGAGTTCCTCTTCCATCCCAGGTTACCTTTCTTCTAGCTTAAAGAAAATGCCTATAGATATAATGGGGTGGTACAGTTCCCAGAACTCCCTGCTCATTGCCTTTGAATTGTCTTGGTGTGTTCATTTGCATGTGACATTATTCCCACTCCACTGTGGAAACTAGCAGCCAGCAACTCCATGGATTTTTCAATCACTTTGTCTGAAGTTCCTGGGATACATTTCTTTGGGTCTTCCAGTTTGGGGATGGGTTAGCTTCTCTCTAACTGTGGGTACAACTTTGCAGCCATACTCCAAAACAATGTTCAGAAGCGGCACTCACTCTTTCAGTGTCTCAGCCGGAGTAGGGTATGCACTTAGATTTCTGTCATTATGCAATAGGTACTTTGCCTCTAAGAGTCAGGCAAGGTCAATCATGTGGCAACATGTGGAGCAATTCCTGGATGCTTGGTCTTCCCACAGGATTAAGCAATGGCTCTGTTTCTCATGTGTCTCCCTGGGGCTGCACCTGGAATAGTGCCATTTATAGAAGGTGTTGGCTGTTGTCCCAGGTAGCCTATGGACTCATCTGCCTGTTTCTGTAGGTGAAGGGAGGGGCTGTAACTAAGATCCTGGGGACTTGTTGGCATATCCCAAGGTACAGGCCATACTGTGCTAATTTCAACCAGTGGCATCCAAATGTTGAGGGTCAATGACCTGCCTACCACCCTTGGTCATAGAAACCAGTCATTTTCAGGGCCTTTTCAGCTCAGGGGAGAAGAGTCATGCAAGAAAGTGTTCAGGATCTGAGGAATGCCTATGTAGCACACATAAAGGACTTCCTTGCCAGGTGTCACTTTGACACTGCATGCTTCTACCCTTGGGGCTTTAGCTCTCTTGGCAGTCAGGTCATAACCCTCTGGGTTTTCTGTATCCTTCCCTGTAGTCTGACATTCACCTCTCTGATTGTTTCATAGTGTTAATTTGGAGTCGTCAGCATCTTTGCTTGTAGGAATCAGGTGTATACCAACCATGCTTTTCTGGGGTCCTGGCACAGGTTTGAGCTTTGAGAATCTGTGTGAGCTCACACGTTCTTACATCTCCTTTAATTGCTCATTCCCGCAGGAAGGGAGCTGAGAAATGGTGATGGAAGGACTGCCTTTCCAAGCTGCTAGAGTAGATGGAGAAACCAAGCATGCCTACTGGAGAGGAAAACATGATCTTCCATTCTGGGCCAAAGGAGTGGGCATGAGTGTTAAGGAAAACCATCACAGGCGAGGAGGTTCTGTATGGTTCTGCGATTGCTGTGGTATGAGTGGGGCTTACATGAAAGGGAAAGGAGACCTGATCAGCTGGGGCTCTCCCATGGCCACCTGCAATGTGTATGTTCTGTGTCTGGCTCCCATGGCCTCATGGGTAATGAGAGGGAGTGGTTGGGACTCTAAGAGCTTAGGGCTTCTCTTGTCCAATACATGGCCCACGTTCTCAGTTCCATGTGTTGCGAACTCTGGACCATGTTGCTGTGTCTTCTTGGTTGTCAAGCTGAAATTGCTTCTAGTGTAAACTTGGGGATTTTTTTTTTTACACTGTATGGACAAACAAAACATGTTCATGCCTATCTCTAGCCTGACTATTGGTAGCTTCCATCCAGGACTTTCCCAGTATGTTCTAATGGGGTAATATTTCCTAGGCATCATGCCGTCTCTCCACAAATGATGTGACACTAGAGCCCATCTGCTTCTGTCTGTCTCCCAGATGTTTGTGAATAGATCCTGGGAACCTCTTTTAGTCTTAATCATTTTTTCTTGTATTGGTGAATGAACCCAGAATCTCATGCTTGCTTTGCAAACATTCTACCACTGAGCTTTTATTTTGAAACTGGCTCTCACCAAGTTAACCAGCCTGACCTCGAACTTACTCTGTAGTCCAGGCAGGCCTGGATTTTGCTGTCCTGTTGCCTCACCTTCCCAAGTAGCTGGAGTTACCAGGCCTTCACTATCAGGTCTGGCTCTCCCTTACTCTCCCCTGAGCTGACACTGGAGCAGAGAGGCCTTACCTTTGGTGGGGAAGCCACCTGCCAGGCTGGACCAGAGGAGGATTTTTGAGAAAGCATTTCAGGCACAGGTTCAGGGCATGGTTTGGGAATAAAAGCAATGGATCTAAGCATTGTGGAGTCTCATCATTCCTCAGTGACAGACTCAGCAGCTCCATCCAGTTCAATAAAACCAGAGCCCCGTGGCTCAGACAAGCGATGACAAGTAAAAATTCATAAACAAAAGGAAGGAATTCTTGTGTCTTTCTGACTCATGCTGTATAGGCAGGGTGGCCACAGATGGTTGGATCTGGGTGGCTCAGGAAGGCACTCTTATGGTCTAGGAACTCTCAGGGTGCTGTTGAGAAGGGGAAGCTTCATGGGGTAAGGTTAGGGCCCTTGTATGGGCCAACCTTTTCAAAAATAGCCCTGTTGTCAAAAACTTGAATTCTGAAGACAAACACCCAGAATCAAATGCAGGCTGTGCCACTTAACAGCTCTGTGACTTTCAAGAGGTTACTTAACCTCTCTGTGTTAAGCAATTTTTCTCTTTAAATGCAGATCATGAAATAATCAAGCAATGATATTAATAATAATAATTACGTTTCCCACACAGGTTTGTGACAAGCCATGTACCGTATCTAAAGCTACCATATGCAAACCACTAAGAAGACTATTTGATACATAATTACTGCCATATAATTATCAGCTGTTACTATTAATTATTCTTATATGCTGAAGAAAGGATATATCTGCCCTTTTCCAGGAAGAGTAAATGTCTTTAATCCACTGAGAGGGGATTCATGGGTATTATTGTTTTCAAGGGATGGAAGTTCATTGGTGATTACCTACTGTGCTTTCAATGCCCAGATGTATTTGCATCTGGTTTCCATGACTACCCTCTAAAGCAGGGGCTACGTGTATTTTCTTTCTGCCTAAGGACTTCAGTTAAGTTATTTCTCTGTGGTAAATGATTAGCTTAACCTTTGATGTCCATCAGTAGCAGACAGTTTCAATCAACTCTCTGAAAGATGGAGAGGCCTTCCTTCTGGTCCTCCCTTCTTTCTCCTCCTCCTTCTCACCCCCCTCCTTCCCTTCCTTTTTTCTTTCAGCTCTTTCTATTCAGCTCTCTTTAGGGCAGGGGTTCTCAAACTGTGGGTCTCACCACCTTTAGGAGTCACATATCAGATATCTTGTATATCAGATAGTTATATTACAATTCACAACAGTAGCAAAATTACAGCTATGATGTAGCAGCGCAATAATATTTTGCTTGGGGGAAATCACCACAGCATGGGGTGCTTTAGGAAGGTTGAGGACCACTGCTTTAGATGCTTTAGAGTGGTTGTGGGTGATTTCCACCTCGTCTCAGGGCCTGACCCTTGGATGAAAACAGAATGACAGCCATGATGTCGACTGCTTCTCAGAAAGAGTAATGGACCTTTGGATGTATTTTTATCTTTGTCTTCTCCATGTGACCCCAGTGTGTATGAGGATGGAGCATATTGCATGGGATGGATCCTTGGACATGTAGGTTCAAAGTCAGATGTTGTCTTGTGACTATGGACAAGCAAATGTCTTTTCAGAGCTTTTATTTGTGTGTGTAGGGGGGGAGTGCTGTATGCACTCAGTATGGAAGGCAGGAGAGTACTCAGTATGGAGCATGTGGGCTTCAGCTGGTCCATCGGAAGCTTCCAAAGCTTTGCTTTGGGAAATGTCATTCAAAGTGAGAATGTAAAGTATCTCACTAGAGACTTTTTATTCATGCATGGATTTAGCAACTAAAAGGAATCTAGAGGTGACATAGGCAGTAACATGGGCAAACCTTGAACATGCTAAGTTAAATCAGCCATCTCCCAGAAACCACGTGAAGAGTAGGCCATGTCCAGTGTAGGCACATATGTGAGCTCAAGAGGCAGGTTAGTGGTCACCTTAGGGTATACATATAGGTGACAAAGAAGGATTGCTGCAAGGTACAAAGTACCCTTTTGCCATGATGAAAATATTCTTGAATTAGATATTGGTGAAGCATCCTTATGCAACTCTTTAAACACCTTCTTAAAGGGGTTTAATTGCTTTCACACAAGTGAAATTCTCATGAGTGAATTTTATAAGACCATAATTTGTATAGTAAATCATATCTATGTAAAGTTGATGAATGACTTTTATGATTACTACACTTTGAGAGGATAGCATTTGGAGTATGCCAGATTAAATAAATAAATAAATATTAGAATTCATTTCACCTGTTTGATATTTCCTTTTAATATTTCTGCTTGAGGCTCTAGAATTACTTACCTAGTGCCCTCCCCCTTATACACACACACACACACACACACACACACACACACACACACACACAGTACCTATCTCTCTCTTTCTCTATCTATCATCTATCATCTATCTATCTATCTATCTATCTATCTATCTATCTATCTATCTATCTATCTATCACAGAATTCTATTCCTCTACCAAACTTGCCCCCAGGTTTGAACTTCTGATGACTTATCTGGCATCATGGTTAGAACTCAATTTTGGGAAAAAGTCATTTGGGTCTTTTTCTTTCTTTTTTTATTTAAGCATCATTTTCAAAAAATAGGTTTTTAAAGGGAAATTTTAGAACAAATGTGATGAGCCTCAGAGCTGGACTCTCCCTTCCTCCTGCCCTGTGAGCCACTCAAAGATATGTTTATAACCATGGACAGGACTGGTTTTAAAAATTCATAGTCTGAACTGAACAAAGGTTTCTTTAATTGAGCCTCCCCTGAGCTGCAGCTGAGAGAAATAGGCAAGGAAATTGATTCTGGGTAGCCAGGGGGCTTATTGGATGCCTGTATGTCTCTGTCCTGCCTGCTTCTTCTGGTAGGAATGTCTGATTTTCTCTGAAGGCTCAATATCCACCCTTGAGCCCTAATTGCACCTGCGATGACAACTGAAAATGACCTCATTCTTTTTTAGTGATTCCTCCTGGAGAAGTTCTTTTCTAAAGATCTCTTCTGCCAGCTTCCCTTGCTGATCATGTGGGAAGCCAGAGTTATACCCCTTTGCAGACTAGAGTCCTGCAAGAGTTGTAGACTGCCAATCTGTAGAAGGAAGCAATATACCCAGATTACTTCAGGAAACATACCTAGATTGCTTTTCTCCTGATATGACAAAATACCCGGAAAGATCAACTTAGGGGGGAAAAGTTCATATGGACTTTGATTTGGGGATGTAGCCCATTGAGGCAGGGACATCATAGTGGGGTGATGCAGCTGCTCACATGCATCTAGAGTCAAGAGGCAGAGATGAGTGAGTGTTGGTGTTTGGCTCACTTTCTCCTTTGTAGTCAGCCCATAGTGCCATTCCGTGGAATGGAATTGGCCACATTTAAGGTATGGCTTCCATGATTTTCTTTTTCAATTACCCAATCTATATTCCTTCATAGATATACACAGAGGTTTGTCTCCTGAGTGATGCTGGACAGTATTAAGCCAGAGCTGTGGGTGTGGTTCTTATTTCTGCCGTGAGAGTGTGCTCCCTCTGCTTACAGGCTGATAAGAACCTGAGGCTGGGCCAGGAGCCCTCCGCACTCCTGCATTCCTGATACCACACTTGGGAAGGTTCCTGTCTGTAATGCTCCCTGCATCTTTAACTATTTTCACTGAGACCACATTGGTGCCAGTGTCCAGAGTCTTGGGGACCCATGCTGGCATGCAGCTCTTCTCCAGTTGGTTGCTTCCTATTCCATGAGCTCTTCCTGCCTATGGCAAAGCTGTGGAACAAAGCAAATGCCAATGTCTTTTCAGATGATAACTGGATACATGGAGGATCAGTCCAAGAATCGAGGATGAGGAGAAAGATATGAATGAACTTTTGCTTTCCTATAACTTCCTTGCTAGGTACAAACTTTGAGAGATCTCCAGACAAAAACACAAGCTGGGGTAGAGCCTACACAGCCATGATCAAGCACAAGGTCAGGGCAGATGGGATTGATTTGTGGAATACTAGGCAGATGGCATCTGGGCCTATCTGGTTCGAGCAGTAAGTCACCAGTAAAACTAGCCAGCTCAGCAGAAGGCTTCTTCTTAATATGAGTGCAGGAATAGACCCCAAATCACATGTAAATGAGCTGGGTGATTCTCCTAGACACAGGGACGTCATGAGGAAGTACACATGAGATCTCATTGAGATACACACAGAGGGTTTGCCCTTGAGCTGGGTTATTTCATGGCTTAGTCCAGAGGGAACTTTTGTCCATGTGACCTTGCTACTTGAGGTTAATCCCTCCAACACCTCTGATGAGAAGACAGGACAAACTCCTCTGAAAGAGGGCCTGAAGCCAAGGTACAACTTGAGCTGCTAGGAGAGTTGGGGTGTCTCTGGAGTAAGGACTCGAATAGGTGTGGTTCTGGAGCATGCTGCTCCTCAATGCCTGATGACACCAGGATGTCTGCGCCTTGGTGATATGTTCAGGGTGCTTGGCTACAGTGGGTGCCAGCATCTTGTCACAAAGCTCTGAGACAGAGTAATCAAGATCTTAGAAGCTCCTCTGAATGGCAGTACACTTCATGGTTAAGGATCAGCCAAAGGTTGAGTTCACTGGCCACATAGCCAGGCATGGCCTCACCTGGAAGGGCTCATTGTGCACAATGAACGTGGCCATGATGCTTGCTTTACTTTCAGATACTGCAAAATGGGGATTATCAATATTAATGCACTAATGAAACCTTAGCAACTTTGTCTCCAATATTTTAGATAAAACCATACAGAGACATTTTAAAACAGAGTACCATTCAGACGCCCACCAGTAAGACTCTACCACCCACATTCACCATGACTCTAGCTTTACTATTTTTCACTCCCTATTGTAAAATCCCTTTTAGAATCCCATGCCATATCTATAAAAACAGCCCAGTCCCTCCTTGTTTCTGATGTAAACACTAAGGGAAGATGATATTAGTGAGGTGGGTCAGAATTCAAATGTCTGGAATATAAAGGACTAAAATACTAATAAGAGATCCTTGGGTTGGAGATAAAAAGTAGCTGATCAAGGCCACACTCTTCTCCTACAAACACCAAGAACTTGGGGTGATCACCTTAAATCTGCCAGGACTATTATGAGACTGATCTTAGATTCAGTGTTGCTGATAGTCCACCTACAGCATGGATTCAACATGTAGTTTATGATCTTTGATGAGTTGTTAGACTCAATCCCAAGACATTTCGTTTTTATTAGAGGAGTAGCAATAACAACCCTCATGCCACCATGTGACTGTCATATTGAGATGTTGAAATGCAATGGGAATGTTCATCCTTGACTATGTCTGGCATGATGTGGGCATAGCTAAAATAACAAACATTAAAAGGACAAACTAGCCTATATCACCGAAGGAGGAGATAACACTGTATCTGCGTTGTATTTAGAAGAAAGAGCGGCATTGATTGGAAAGCTAAGCAGACTAAAACTGGACACAAAGAACCAGTGATTAAAACAAAAAAATTCTCAGTTCACATCATGTGCATCCTCTGTATGACTGGAAAAAGCTGATCTAGTTGCTTCGGAGGAAGATAGCTTGCTGGTTATTGCTTCCCATCAAAGAGTTATGAAGACCCCTGACCTCTCGGACCTTTGGAGAGGCCCAAGGGACAGCACTGCTCATGGCTTCATTTGCTGTATATGCTCTCTACCCTCCATAAGAAACCCCTCTGCCAAGGGAGACACACCCCTCTGACTTGGAGAGCTCCTGTCTTTCATGCCTGTCATCAGTACAGAGGAGCCAACTGAAGACAAGATCAGGGTGACCCTGGGAGTAGGAGGTAGCAAGAAATGACCTTCTACAGCACCTCAGATGCCCCCAGCCCCTCATGTGGCTTAACCTTTGCTTCATGCTGCCACAGAAAACAGATGGTGACATTCATAACACTACCATGGCTTCAGTGAACATCTCTGAGGCAAATGTGGCTCTCAGAGAGCATCCCTTTCCAGCCTCCTCCTCTCCTCCTCTGCCATGGTATGGAGCTGCCTGCTAGGTGGCACTGATGGACAAGGTGCTCTTCCTCACCCAGCAGATGGGCATGATTTAACCTGATAGGTATGGGCTCTGAGAATGAGGAGAGAAACTTTGCAGTGAGAGTTTACTATCTTTATGAGAACTCTTCTTGTCTGGGCTGATAGACCTGTGGGACAGTTCACACATGGAGGGCCAGCTTCTCAGGAGTTCCTATGGCAGTAAGGACACACAGGCCAGAAAAATGCAGATACCAGACAGAAAACAGAGTCTTCAGGTTCATGGCAGTGCTATGCCACAGCAGAAGACATGACACTTCATATTGTCAGAAATAAAACAACTAAAATGCTTTATTTGCCTGGTGATTCCATCACAGATGTTTTTACTAGAGTCTGGGGGTATCAAGCTCCAGTAGGGAACAGATCCACGGTCACATCCAGAACCCAGTTTCATATTTTTTTCCTTCCCTTGTGTTTGCGTCATCTCAAAACCAGCTTCTTTCATGGTGGCAAAGAGACTGCCATGGTTCCAGGTCTCACCTCTTCACATAGAAAGCAAAGTATGACATCAACAGTTCTTTGTGAAAAGCAACAGGACCTTCCATCCTTCTGAGAAGCTATTACCAAACTTCCTTTTGTGTCTCACTGGTGGTTACTCATCTCTCCCAGACCAGAGACATATCACATGCAACTTCCTGCTGCTTCAAACAATAGTGGCCCAACCATGAAGTTAAGGCAAGCCATTCACTCCATCTCTATGACTTCCTGCTGGCACAATAGGGATGGGTGGACGTGATCTGACTGTTCATGATATCTACATGGGGCTTACCAAGTACCAACCCCAGCTGTGCCTGACACATACCTATGCGCCCACCACCATCTTTCTGTCATGGAGAGATAATATATAAGTCTAGAAGAGACAATATGCTCTGTTCACTGCCAGAATCCCTTGCCTTACTACCTCTTTATAGTGTGTTGTCGTGTGTGTGTGTGTGTGTGTGTGTGTGTGTGTGTGTGTGTGTGTGTGTGTGTGTGTGTACATCCTTAGTTTCTTGACCATGGAAGCTATAATAGACAGGGTATCTTATAGCATTCAGAAAGGACTGGCCCAGTGTAGCTTTGGGGGACAGAATGTGAGCTAGAAAACAGAGAGCAGGCAGTCCACAAGAAACAAACTGTTCTGAGTAGGACCTGGAGCCCACGGCTAGGTGCATGTGGCAGAAACCCAATCCTAAGTAATTGAGTTTCATTTTCAATGAGCGTTTTCCAAGGGGAAGTCATTGAAAGCCTGCCTCAGAGGTCTGTGCTGCTTGTCAGAATTCTGTGTAACAATGGAAATGGGTCCTCAGAAAGTCAGCATGGGGGATGATGAGATCCATCAATCCTGCTTACAGGTCAGGAGGTATGTGGTGGTGGGTAGCACCCCACCTTTCCCAGCTTGTCCCTTGCTGTCAGACTCAGTCATGTCCTCTTTCTCCAGCTTGCCTTTCCTCTCAGTGAGTCTGAGACTCAGGCTGATACAGAAAGGCCTGGAGTGGATCTTGTTTTTCCATTCGCCCCTAGTGTAATCCTGTGGCTGGCTTCAGTTTCCAGCTTGGATAGGTGTGAACATGACCCAAAGAACAGCGAACAGTGAGAGTGAAGTGACTTTGTGTTTAAACAGAAAGTGTACCACCAGCCTCCTCCATTGTCCCAGCCTCTCTGGGAAGTGGCAAAGGAATTGTTTCTCTTCTCAAGTTCCATGGTAAAAGAGAAAAGAGGAAAACATCATTAGAATGTCCATCACAGCTCTGAACCCATTTGCTTCTGCACAGTCTTCCCATTTGCTTCAAGTGACTGCATCAAAAACAAGGCCAAGGGTACTTTTGGTCGATGACATCATTGGATTCCCTCTAGACACCCTGTCTGCTCTCCTTGGGTTCCAGCCACAGCTGTAGCAGTCAGGTCACTTTGAATTCAGATGCCCATTGATATGACAGTATATGCCTTGTTTTATTCTGAAATCCTTTCTAGCTGGGATATCCCTGAGACGCATGCAGAAGCTGGCTTGACCAAAATACAGGCTAGAATTTGTGGAGTTTGAATTTTTAGGGACAACTGCCTAAACTGGTGGAACTGTAGCAACACAGCACTCATTCTTCAGATGGACAATTTGGCAAGGCTTTCTGGACGATGCGTCACTGAATGTACAGTGGGCTTGGGCCTTGATAGGAGTAAGGGCCTCTGTAGTATATCGTGGTACATTCCCCATCCCCCACACTGTCTTCCTGACAGTCTCCCTCAGCCTCCTCTCCCTCCCCCTCAAAACAAATTGCTTACATACAGGTCTTTGTCTTCTTAATGCTGGCTTTTGGGGAACCCAAACACTTCCCACTGTTGCTAGCACTGAATTGCTATCAGAAGCATTGCTGTACTACCACTATGGTATTTGAGGCCTTTCATCATTTGAATGTTCGGGCCCCTGGCTGTCAGCTGCCATTCCCACTGTTGCTAGCACTGAATTGCTATCAGAACCATTGCTGTACTACCACTATGGTATTTGAGGCCTTTCATCATTTGAATGTTCGGGCCCCTGGCTGTCAGCTGCCAAGGCTGGCTGAGTATTTGGGGACCTGTGCTTAGACTAACAGGATCTACTTTCAGTGGCCCAGCTTCACCACCTGTTGCCTGGAATTGATCTCTTTGTGCCCTGTGGCCCTATTGATCTCCACAGTAGCCCAGTGCTCTTACAGATCTGTTCCTTTGTTTTATAGATGGCATCTGAAAGACTCACTATGTATGATGGTATGAAGGATGTTTAGGGGAAAAAAGCAACTCTACACCATCGTAGATGCAGAAGAAGGCAAGCTGGTTTGGATGAGAACAGTCCTGGTTTATTCTTTTAGATTTCATCAGATTTTACATGAGGTAGGATTTTAGGAAAAATGAGTCATAGATCAGGTGGGGATCTTTCCATTGCTCTTTCAGAAAGACCAACCTAGACTGGCTCAGGCTGCCATCAGACATCATTGCAGCATATGATCGAAAAGCTCATGATCATCTTGGATCATCCGTCAAAGTCAATACATGATGTCATCTGGGCCTTGGCTGATTGCCTCTTGATGTTGTCTCTGGTCACCTTTGTGTGCCTGATGTGTCCTTATACTCAAAAGCTTCGCCTTTCCTGGCTCCAGGTTCACATTCGCTGGGAGAGAATGGGTGAATCTCATTCCTGTGAGCTCTTGCTTGACTGGCCTGGTTCAGTTATAGCAATTTGTCAGAACCAATCATCATGGCCCATGAGATGATGGCCTTTTATTAATATGTTCGTCAGTTTTCCACTACTATAACAAAACAATGGAGATAATTAACTCGTGAAGAGGAGAGGATGGATTTTGCATCCTATGCTTGGAACTTGCCATTATCAATTGCCTAGTTGCTTTGGAACTGTGGTGAGGCAAAGCATCATGGTCCAGCACACAAAAAATAGCAATCACTCGTGGTAGCTGAAAAGTGAAAGAGAGAGAGAGAGAAGAGGGGACCAACATCCCAAGTCTTCTTTAAGGCATGCATCCTGTTTCCTAAGACCTCCCACTAGGGCTTACCTCCCAAAGGTGAGGCTTTATGGGGACATTCAAATTGTTGCAGTTAACCATGGGTTCTGTGTAGGCTTCAGAGGTGGATAGAGCTTCCTGTCAGAATGGGTAGCCATTGCCCACCAATGCATGGCTGGCCAGCCCGCTGGGGATGAGAGAACCAGGGCATAATGTGGGAACATGTGCCATACATTCCATCTTTTTTACTACATCCCACAACAGGGAAGTATAAACAAAGTTCCAGTGTAGCTAACATTATAAATTTCTCATGTAGAGATTTATCAATCCTTCTGTTCAAGACCTTCCCAGAGACCAACGAGAAAAGGATAACCATGTCAGGAAGCCCATTACCTAAGTGGGTGATGGAAAATATACATGGCTGTCACTCATGCAACCATCATTCAGAGATACCTTTCTTACTCTCTGTGAGTGATGAATTGTTCTTTCTCACTACTAATCTCTCAGCCCTTCATCCCTGGACCCTACATCCCCCACCATCCTGGTACTTCTTGTCTTTGAAGAGTTTTCTCCTTAGGACCATGGGGGGGGGGGAATGCCTTTTATTTCTCCTCTCTCAACTCTCTCCTGAGGTTTTTATTGTTCATTTGACTTAAGAAGAGCCAGAATGAGGGGAGTCTGAGTCCCTATTCAGTCTCTTCTGCGGCAGCAGGATGTTGTAGCTGGAGAAGAGATGGTAAGCAACAAATTGGAGTGTTTATTCAAGCACAGATGATGGGAAAGGCCGTGCTTTTGAGGAGCCAAGTGATGTAGTATAGTCAAATTCTATTCAGTTGGAAGCAAAATGTGAGTTTTTGAGAAAAACGAAGGAACACGTTAGTCAGGTTTGCAGGGGTCAAATGTATTCGCTGTATGGAAAATACAGTCACAGGGGGCACACCAGCAGGGCGTGGCTTAGCTGGGATGGATGGAGTCATTTGAAACTGGAATCTGCAAATTCTTCTGAACAATGTGAATCCCTGTGTCTTTAATACTTTATTATGTGTGAAAATGATGTACTTTATTGAGGCCTTGTACCTAATTTTGGATTTCTATTTTACATTTAAAAGAAGAACACTTATATAACTTTAGACCCTATAATATCCAGAAACTTACATTTAAGAGGTAAAAATAAAAATGAGAACATGACTTTAAAATTGTTTTTGTCATAGAACAGAATATTTAGATTTTAATGAATACCACAACATGAATGAACATTGTTTTATTGAGTAGACATGACTCAACACACTTAATCATTTTTGAACATGTGACTTTCCAGAAACATGTGCTTGAAGCTCTATTTTGCATTTCATTTAGTATTGAAGCTTAATGACTTAGAAAATCCAGAAAGCCATATGGTTCTAAATGGCAGAAGGCCACTATAAGTGAGATCTACTAAGTGAAGACACTGACTTTTCAATCATAGACACAGTTATGTAAATTATCCTCATCCTGGCCCAGCTGATTAATCTCATTTTTTAGGTTGCACATTTATGCACTCTTAGTACATGTGTTCTGGAATGTTTTTAAGTAGACCATACAATTCTACCTAATTTATCCTGGCTGGGACATACAGACTGTTTTAGAGTCTACTGATCTTTATCTTCTGGTAAGGGGACAAAAATGTCTTAATATTTGTTTTTCTAATGGTCTTTCCATAGAGCAAGTTACTTTAGGAAAGCAACCACTTTCTCACTAGCTATTCAAATGTCATTTTGAAAGATACATGTTTGTCTGTGGGTGTCTATGTGTGCTCTCTAAAAATACTGGCTAGGAGCATGGTTACCCGGTAATCATCCCCTTCCCAGAAAATTATAGCATATTTATAGTAGTTGTCATTTTATAGAGAGAAATGCACACTTCATATTTGAAAATATTTTTTACATGTACTTACTGTGCCTCTGCACTCAAGACTGCATTTGTATGATACTCATGGAACACACGTGGAAACCAGAATCAGAGCACAGCTTGCAGGACTTAGTTTTCTCTTCCCGCCAGGGCTCGAACCCAAGTCGTCAGGCAGTGTGGCAAGAACTCTTACCCACTGCGCCATCTCACTGGCCCTAACTCACTAGTTATTAAAAAAAAAAAAAAAAAGGCTAGTTACCATTTATAAAGTAAAAAAAAAAAAAAAAAAAGGTCTGAGATACTACTAAGAAAGTAAGGTATTGGTACTGAGCTTGAATCCTTGACATGTCAATGAACCATCAAGAGGAAAATGGGCTCTGGGCAGGATGCATGGGTAATTTGAACAATCCTATTTACTACATCTAGTAGTAGAGTGCATGTCATGGAGAAAGCTTTCTGGAATCTTCATCCCTGCATCAGTCTCACAACTACCCTACCTTGACATTGCCAGCATCCTCAGTAGCAATTTGGACTTTTTCTCATGCCTTTAGTATCAAACTCTGGGCAGTCCCTTTGCCCTTGTTAGGAACTCACTGAACTTGCTTCTTTCCATGCCTAACTCCCTGAGGACTGGTGAGTTGGTATGCGTGTGTAAGGTGGGACATGGAGTGGTCATTGTCAGGCTGGGCTAGAAATTAAAATATTTTGGTGGGTAGTAGGGAGAGACTGACCCTTCCTTCCATTTACTATGGTGAGCTTGCAATCTTGTCTGTACTTGGACATAGTTTCTATAACTAAACAATGCAGCTGTATATCATCCACCTCACAGGAGAGCCCTGGACCTAGCAGCTTGCTTAGGTCCTTATCCTCCCTGTCTCCATCAAGACTTGATTCTACTGCGCTCTGTGTTCTATTCCTACGCCTGCAGAAATGCCAGGTTCTGACAGGCCCATCGACCTCTTTTTCTCTGGTGCTGAGAGGACAGCCTCTCACCATCTGGGAGAAGACTGCATAACTGGTACGGTCGGGATGCAATATGAGTATTAGACACAGAATCCAATGTCTAGCCTTAAGGAAGGTCTGAAAATGCTCCCGACTCCCAGGATCCCACTCTTAAGTGGGATGACTGGTATTAGTTGATTATCTGCTTTCTCTACTCTGAGCAAAAGGGAATTTCTTCAAAAGGACTGAAACCCTTTTCAAATTCAACATAAGTTTTCTGTTGGAGTAGAGACTATAGGAAGAAGTTTAAATCAACCATCAAAGCTGCTGCCTTAGAGTCCCAGAGCTGATGGGTGACACTGGAGGTGTGACTCAGCCCATCAGAGTCTTAAGGTCCTCTCACCTGCCAGACACAATGCCCACATGGCCTGAGGATGAGATGCTAATAGAATCCATGGCTTTCCTAGGGTTTGGAGTTCTTCTCTAAGACACCGGCATGTCTCCAGAACCCTTTCTGGAAGCTTGCACATATTTGATAGAAACCAGTGCACAGTACACTTAGCCTCAATTTTTCAGTTCTGCTGGGTTTGGAGGGCTCACTTTGGTGACTTATAGCTTTGTTACACATTGTGTTCCTTCCCAAGGACCAGGAAGCAATGCAGAGAGAAGTTCTTATTTGGAAACTCTGAAGGATTTTGTATTGAATATGGGGGTAGATATAGAAACAAAGTGGAAAGGGAAGGATACAGTGAGGAGGGGAAAGACAAGGAGATGAGAGGGGAGAGAGCGAATATGTCTAAAATCCCCACATGGGAACCTGCTACTTCCTAAGCTGCTTTAAGAAATAAGAATAAAGCGGTTAAAAAATTCAACAGAAAAAAAATCCTCAGGTATAAACCCCTTCCACTTATAGAAGATAAAAATTGCCTGGCCACCCTCTTGGGATACAAGGGGTAGGCCAGAAAAGGGGCCATGTGGAGAGTGGTGCTGATCCCTGGAGACTGCAGAAGGCGGTCTGCTGGCTGCTGGCTTATGCAAACTCAACCTCCAACCCTGGGGTGAAGACCTGGAGTACATAGAGTGGAGGCAGCTGTGTAAACTGCAGGGTGGGTATTTATAGCCTTGGTGAGGCGTGCAGGGCCAGCCTACAGTCTGTCAGTGACCATCACCATCAGCTTGGACCTTGTGTCCTGGGCTGTTCTCTGCTTCTTCCTTCTTGAATGATGCAGGAGATTCCAAAACTTAGCTTCTGCACCTTCGAGGGAGGGGCTGTTGCCATGGTATTTGGGACACTTGGGAATGCTGGCTTTCCACTCCAGGACAGCATTCCAGTTCTCAAGAGGACAGAGTTGTATGTGCTCTCAAAGAGGGACTGCTTGAAACTGTGAGACCATTCTCACTGGCTCCTAGCACTCTGGGACAAAGTGGGAAAATGCACCATGGACTCAGACACGGACTTGGGTTCCAGGTCGGCTGATCGACGCATGGAGCAAAAATGTAACAGAATGTGGTGACGTGGCACAGGAAGGGAACTTGGTGCATAGGTGAGGGACACACAAGATGCATTTTACATTCTTCTATTTTCCACTTTTACTAACATATATTAATTGCACAAAATAATACATTTTATTGGAACATTTTTCTGCACGTATTGTGTGTGTGTGTGTGTGTGTGTGTGTATGTGTGTACGTGTGTATGTGTACTTTGATCACATTTATTTCCTTGACCACTTTAACTGATCCCTCCCTCTCCTACAGTTCCAACTTGGACTAATGGTGCAGTCTTCAATCTGTCCAGGTGTCGGAGGAGTTAATCCCTTGGCAGAGAGCAAACAACCCAACCTCTCTTCTGAGCTTAAGACCAAGATCTGAGAAGGGTTAGAAGTCCTGTGCATCAGGCTAGCAGACAAGAGATAGTGTGTTAGGAGTTAGGGCTGAGGATCTGGGTCGTGGGGCATCCGAGAAGACCCATTATTGGTATCTGAAATCCTTGGGGTCTGTGTTCTTTGGTCATGAGAAGGAGAACAGGAGCGGGACAGAGAATGTCTAGAGGAAGGAGGAGCAGGGCGTGCTAGAGTGCAAAGGGTGAACACACAGCTCTGTAATGGAAACTTGGCACTCAGCCTCCACTTTCTCTGCTTCCTCAGTGCATGCTGCTTGAATCTCGGATTGAGAACCAAGTTTCCTCCTCTGACAGCAGCAGCCCACAGCTTCTCTATGGCCCCCTCTTGTCACTTCTACTCAGAGACCACAGCCCTACAAGCGTCCTCTACTGGTGACATGTGACATGGAAGCCTGCTGCTTCCCCCACCCCCTTCACCCGCTGCCTCCTCCCCTTTCCCTGACTAATTAGGCCAACATGTAACTTTCAGGGCCTGGCAGTTGAGAAGCCAAGAATGCTGTGAATTGGGGCCAAGTGTTTTTGTTGACATTGCTCTAGTATAGCTTTGGAGAGCAACCTCTTTGCTGTAGCAGAGAAGTCCAAGGAGCCAGGGAGGTGAGTTAAGAGAGAACAATACAAAGAGCAAGTGTGGGCATCCCTTGCACATCTGCTTCATCTTCCCCCGCCTCCTAAAACCCCCACTGCCCACCCTTTGCTTTTTCTCTCTAAACGCAAGACTGGAACAGCCCATGTCACAGATAGCCAGATTCTAGGAAGCTACTGAGCAAAGTGCCCTGCATAGAGTGAGAGACTACAAGTGTTCGAGTCTTTGGTCTGTGAGGCTTTGCAGATGTGCCCACTATCTTCATAATAGTTTCTGGGGACTGTTTAATAGATGTAGTGAGACGGTCTTCACTCCCCACCTAGTGTAAGGTGGAGGCCCTTTTCCCAATCTGTCTTGTTATCAGCTGTGCATTGTAACCAGGGTGAGTTTCTTCCATCTAGGGATCTGCCAGGAAGATGGCCTTTGAAACCATCAAGCCTGGATTCAGATCTTTCTTCTGCTACTTGCTCACTGTGTGATGCTGGCAAGCTGCTTAACCAGGGAATGCTTCCACTTCATTTCCTTGTTTGCAAAAGTGGAGACAATATTTCCACATAGATTTATTATGAATATAAAACATACTTAACATGGAAAGCTGTTTGCACATAATAGATGCTCAATAAGCAGAATGACAAAATCTATGGGAAGTATTCAATATGGTTTAGATTGCCTATAACCTTAGGCAAGGCACTTCTTTGACTAATTTGCTTCAGAGGTAAAGAGATCATGAAACCTTGTCTTCTACTAGGAGATTTTTGAGGAAACCAAATTGAACTACAACACTATTAAACTTTGTTCTCACTGAATGTTGTTACTTCTGGTATTATTACTAATACTAACATTTTCTCAGACTCTGAACATCGTTGTTGTGTCAGTGATCGGTGGTCAAGTCTGTTTTTGTTGAGATAAAAGTCTGTAGGTTTTGGAAGGCTGAGGTGCTGTCTTAATAGTGTCTAATTCCTGAAGATATTGAATCATTATGTTTAAAAAAATCCTCTAATTTTCTGCTACAATAGCTGGCTTTGCTTTCACATCTCTTAATTGGTATCAGCTTTTCTCTTAGAGTTACAGATCCATGGAAACTTGGCAAGAGAGCGTTGGGAGTCATTGGAAGGGATACTTGTGTTTCTTTGCAAGTCTTCAGGGTCTGTTTGAACCTTAAGATTGCAGGTTCATGGAGCACCCTCCTCTGACCCACACTGTGAGGACAGATAGTAGAATGGCTATTCTGCCAGCCACAGCATGATTATTTCTTTAGATACCATGTAGACTGGCAGATATTTAGTACTCTGCCCATATCTGTTGCTCTAAACTCTATTGCTCACTGGCACTGTACGCCTTCCAGAACCTGCATTTCATTGTCTAAGGTCTTTGCTGTGCAACAGAGCTTAATTTGGAGCTTAAAGTCATAGGTTAGAAAAACTAGAAGGAAGGATGAAGAGATGGCTCAGCAGGTAAGAGCACATACTGCTTCTGCAGACGACCTGAGTTCAGTTCTTAGCTCCATATCTGGTGGCTCACAACAGGCTAGAATCCCAGCTCTGGTCTTCATGGGCACTTGCACTGAAATGCTGTGTATGCCTACATCACACACACACACACACACACACACACACACACACACACACACACACACACACACACACGGGGGGGCTTTAAAAAATAAGAAATAAATCAAAAGAAAAGTTGGAGAATTAATGTTTTTGGGAATAGCCTTAAAGCCATGAAAGAGGAAGAGTGAATAAACAGTATCCTGCTCCCTCACATCTTGAGTATCTGAGATGCTTTCCCTATGGTTTATAATACTTTCAAAGGGGCCCAGTGCTCCTCAGTTATTTTGGCAACTGGCTTGAAGCATACCTTCCCTACCCTACTTCTGTATTCCCTGACACAGTCTTCCTGAAAATACATCTGTAAGTCAGTGATGCTTAGTTCTTCATCTTAGGAGCAGTTCCTGACACCTACCCTGGGACAAGGAGAGCTCCACTCCCCACATTTTTGATAATCTTTAATATGGTACATTTATGTTTTAAGACTGATCATTGGAGTTTATGGCCACTGACCTTATTCTTTCTTCATGAGTTCTTAGAGTTTGGGGGTTTTGTTTGTTTGTTTGTTTTCTCTGCTTGATATCATTTTTAGTCATAGGAGCAACCATTTAGGCTAAACAAGCTATCCAGATAATTTGATTGAATTTTGAACTTTGAAACCCTTTCTTAAGTGTTGTTCTTAATTTTGGCCAAGTTAATACAGGTAGCTGCCTTGGAGAGTCTTTACATTTTACAGTTGCAGTGATTGTTTGTTGGGCAGTTTCTCCTCTTCTCTCGCTTCAGCTGCTTTCCCTGTTGTATACCTAAGTTCTACTTAGAGTTCTTGACAATTCTACATTCAGGACTTGGGCTACATTTGGGGAAAACCTAAGTTCATTAGATGCTGATGCTATCTGTAGGTTTTCGAAGTGAGAGGCAGATGAACACTTTCCAGAAAGGTCTAGAACCCTAACTTGTCCATGTATAAGGTGGAAATGGTAATTTCAGCTTGGACTTAGGGGAAACTTTCTTTGATCTTATAGCAGTTGGTACTGGAGAGATGATGTTCATACTCTCCTATGTAACACTGTGACAATAATGAGGGTAAAATTGTTTGGAAAATTGACAATAACTGTAAAAATAGATGGTGGCCTTTAGTTCTCTATTGACCACTTCAGAGCATCACATTGTGTAATTGGGTGCACTCTGTTGTCTGTGTGAAGGATGCTGGGCACAAAAATTATGGCATTGTCTTGTATTTAGAACCATTTTTCAGAATTGTTATTATTTAAGACGTTTTTAAATTTTAAGTATATTTTGATTGTATTCTTCTCCTCCCCCAAGTCCTTCCATATTCTCTCTTCCTTTCTATGCACCAAACTTTAAGTTCTTTCTCAACAACAAACAAAATCACAGTACAGCCATTTTTCTAGACAGAGCTATTCTAGACATTGCAGAGCTGATAATCTTCCCGGCCACTAGAAAGAGCTGCCATGTCTGTCCACCCGGCCCTCAGTAAGCCCTCAGGCCAAGTTCAAGCTTTCCTCTCTCTGCCTTTGTCTCGCTGGATTTGTCCATGGTGTTCAAGACTGTTAAGTTTTCTTCCTTGGATCCTTGCTCTCTGCTTTTTGTTACACCAAGCTCCCTTCTCCATCTCCCCCATGGTCATCTGTTGAATTTGTTTAACCTCCTGCTCTCTAGAGAAATTTTAGGTCCTCAAAGATTTTCTTTTTAAATTTTTTTTTTCTCAGTGGTCATCCCTACACACAGACATGTATGTATGACGTCTCCCTCTTGTTGTGAAACCCACAGAGAACCCATCTGGACAATATCACATGCCTTCCCTGTTTGGGATCTCTTTTGAACTAACACTCGTGCCTAAGGTATCATTACCAAGAAGCTATACAATTTCTCTCCTGATAATCTTATCAGCAGAAACTTCAGACTAGACGTTCCCTAACCAGGATGAGAGTGTCTTCCCTCATGTGCCCTTTCTTCTCTGTTCTTTGTGCTGATACTTTCATCTCCATGGTCATCCCATCCAGAGACCTAGGCACTGCTCACCCTCTCACACACCTTCCATAGCCTTTTTCCTTCATCTCTTATTTTATGAAATCTTGTGCTGGGTCTTTTATAGGCCGCTGCTTTGGGGATGGTGAAGTGATGCCTTAGCTTTGGTTAACTTCCAAGAATCAGATTCTGATCATATGTTCAACTGCAGTTGGTTTATATGAAAGACAACTTAAGCAAATATGGTGGAGATGTAGACATTGGTAGGCTAAAGCAGCTCCTACAGAGCCAATAGAGTCCATACTCTGTATCTCTTCCCAGATTGTTTTTTTTTTTTTTTTTTGATACTTTATTTACAATTCCAATGTTTCCCCCTTTCTAGGTCTCCTCTTTGGAAACCACCTATTCCCTCCCCCTCCCCCACCTCTATGAGGGAATTTCACCTCCCACCCACCCACCCACCCACTCCCGTATTCCTACCTTGACATTCCCCTTTACTGGGGCCTCTCCTCCCCCTGATGGCCAACAGGGCCCTCCTCTGCCACATATGTGGTCCGAACCATGGGTCCCTCCATGTGTATTCTTTGGTTGGTGGTCCAACCTCCATGAGGACTGGGTGGGGGGGTTCCATGCCAGTTGACACTGTTGCTCCCTCCATGGGGCTGCAGATTCCCTCAGCTCCTTCAGTCCCTTCTCCAACTCCTCCATCTGGGACCTCACTCTCAGTCCAGCAGTTACTGTAAAGTGAAACTTGGGTATTCCGAACATTTGGGCTAATATCCACTTATCAGTGAGTACATACCATGTT
>CM052701.1:31372602-31387602 GCA_028551405.1 Uromys caudimaculatus | reverse complement strand
CCTGTTTGGAAAGATGAGTAGAAGGACCCTTCCTTACCATACCAAGCATCTTAATAGTAATTTCTTAAATAGAAATGGAAAGAATGAAGACTACTTATATGTCTACCCTCAAAATACTATATAACCTATGGTCCTCAATTAGCAGGGTTTATGGTCAGTGTATGCTATTATTAATAGTTCACAAGGACCATTTTCAAAAGTCAGTTAAGTATGTGGAAGCTACATTTAATTATAAATGAGAATGGCCATGAAGAGTTTGAATCCCCTTGTTGAGTTGACCGTTGTGGATAACCTCTGAAGCACAGACCTATCAAGGACTGACCTGCACAAACAGGAGAGGGAATGTGCAGATTCTACTCTGTGAACTCTGTTGGTGACCTTGTCTGGTCGTCACAAACAGTCTTTCAATGCATTTCTTCAATTAATAGGCAAATGGTAAGTGGGATGTAGGGAGACAGGAATCATAGTAGTGGAAATCTCACTTTTACCTTTGTAGTGGAAAGAGTGGAGTTAAAGGAGACATGGTGGTGAATACCCTTCATTGAGTTTGTCTATATTCTGGATTGGTGGAGATGGAATGATTCTATTTCCTGCTGGTGTGGCTTTCTTCATGGGGAGAAGGTAGTCAGTCAGCCTTGCTGATAGTGGCATTGCTCACTCTATTAGCAATCACTTCCTTACAGAGATAGGTGCAGAAACTTCAGGTACATTGAAAGCCATTCCAGTAGAAGAAATGATTCGACTTCATAGGTAGCAATAAAATGCCTGGGTTGATCAAACAAACAAACATAGCTTAGCATCTAGTGGAGTTGCTAAAGGAGAGTACAGAGAAGAAGAGATGAAAGGTTTTAGGATGAAGGTGGATAGGTGGCAGCGAAAGAGAGCTCAGGCACACTGTACAGAGAAGACTATGATATGCATGCATGTCATTATTAAACCCACTGCTAGGTACAATTAATATATGTTAACAAAATCTTAAAACTAATGGTTACAAAGGGATATGGTGCCAGAACTGACACTTTTACTTTACTCAACTATAGGCTAAAAAGGACTAGGATTCAATGTGAAACCTCAACTCAGAACCAAAGTAGGTAAGATGAGCATGCCTAAGGCAGAGTCCTGTTCACATTCTAGCATCTTGGGACTTGCATTCTTTAAGAACCCCTCCTTCTCCAAACTATGGGGACCACTCCCTTGTGTGGATGCTGTTGTCCTGAAGTGTCTTTAACTGCATCCTGGAGGATAATATTCAGTGACAATTCAAATCAAATGAATAGGGCCAGGGAGATGGCTCAGTGATAAAGAGTACCAGTTATTCTTCTAGAGGACCAGGGTTTTAATTCCCAGCATCACATGCCTGTAATTCCAGTTCTGGAGATCCATTGCCTTCTTCTGGTCTTTGCATGCACCAGGACTGTCTATATTACAGAGGCATACATGTAGATAAAATACCCATGCATATAAAATTCATTAAAATTAAATCAAATGAACCAAAATAACATAAAATAAAACATGCAGATGCTCCAGATGTTCAGTTGTATTATCTCTCAGATATTCAACTGCTGCATGCGATTGGCAGCTGTTATAACTGGGCAGCACAGGTCCTGCAACCTGTTTATCAGCATGGAAGAGATTATTCGACAGGATGATCTAAAACTTCCAGTGGTCTCTGGACATATTTTCTGTCTTACTAGTTCACTTTCAGACTTCTCATGAATGAAGGATGGATGTGTGTACTGTGATCTCTGTTTCCAACCTTCTAATCTAGATCTTGGAACCACACATAAGTTTGAATTCTTGCTTGGAACCTATGGGCTTTGGGCAATAGAATCAGATTCTCTTAGCCTGTCAGCTCCTTAGAAATGATGGCAATCATTCTGACCTTTCACAAGTGAGAATTGGTACTGAAGTCATCAAGTATGTACAGTTTAGGGCCCCTTGTGTGATAGTTGTATAGTAAGAGTTGACTTGCAAACTTCCCGTGTCTGCTGGAAGGTGTTTCTGTCTCCATTTCAGGTGAGTTATGATGCAAGATCCGTAGAGCCACAAGTCCATAGCCATTGCCCACCAGAAATGGCCAGTCTTGGTCTGTCAACCACTCATACTCTGTAGTGGTCCAGAGATGAGCAGCTGGTCAGCTGAACTGTGAGGAGCAAGTACCATTATCTGTAAGACAAGCTTTGAAGATGGTAGTAAACACCATCATCTCTGCTGACCACTAATAGTGATGTGATCAAATCATGTCAGACATGCATGACCTACCTGGCTCAGTGCCTTCCCGAGATGAAGAGAGAGATGTATGAGACAACATTAAAAGCCAAATCACAGGTAAGGCTGTGATTTAATGTTATTACTTTAATAGTGCCGTCAATTCCCATTTCGTGGAGATATGCCTGAAGACCCCTAGTGGATGCCTGAAACCACAGAGAACACTGAGCCCTGCTGTACTATATAGATATGTGTGTGTGTATGCATATATACATACATATATATAGTGTATTTATTATATATGCATACTACAATAATCTTTAATGGAGATGAATAATAATGACTGCTAATAAAATACAGTAATTATATGAATATATTATAGTAAAAGTTATTCATTGCTCCTGTCTGTAATTTTACATTTAATATTTTTGGACCATGGTTGACTGCAGGAGACCAAGGGAAATGAAACTGTGGGTCAGAACAAGGTGCTGCTGTGTTCTTCTCTATGTCTGACTTTAGCTGGAGTGAGCTGTGGCAGGTCCATTCACCCATCATTGTCTCATTTCCTTTAAGAGATTCTGAACTCAGTGAATATCACTGTGCTGACTGAATACAGTGGTGTCTGCTCTCAGAAGTCTTGATGTAGGGGCTAGGAAGGGAGCCTGTGGTTTCTGGATTCTTTCCCTTCCTATTTGTGACGCCAACAGTGCCCCTGCATTGATAGGGATGATGGGCCCGGGTTCCCTCTGTGCACGGAGGGGTGATTGTTTGTATAGGCACTTGAGCATGCTGGGTGCCAGTTGAGCTTTAGCCATGTGAGCCATGGTGTCAAGGTCATAGGCAGGAGTTAATGTAACATTTGTCCCACAGCACAGTCTGTTACCACTTATGTTGTCACAGTTTTCAGTTCCAAGACTGTGTCGTTGGGGCTGACGTCCTTTTAGATGCTGTTAGAGGAAGCCTATAGATTCAGGATCTATAGATCTGTAGAATTGGGGCGTTTATTCCCCCACCCCCATGTTACAGAGCTGCTTTGTGTCTCAAGAGGTTCATTTCTTCAGCTTTCATTCCTTCCATTACATAAACCCACTAATTCAGAGAAAATTGAAGAATAAAGACTCAGCAAAACTTCTACTCTAAGTAAGCCCCCTGCTTCTCCTAATAACTTTCTTGCATTTGCATAGTTCCAAGTCATGTCAACCTTCTTCTCCCTGTCCCTCCTCCCCCACCCCTTCCACACCCCCTCACTCCTCCTCTTCTCCCTCTGCTTATCTTTCCTTCTCCCCACAGATCAATAGCCTAGAATACCCCATGTGCAGGCCAGAAGAAGCAGAGTACATGACCTCTTATGAATTCGTAATGTTATATGTGACTGGCCTTTCAACATTAGGGTGTCTTACTCTTTATATGATACTTGCCACTTTATGAATATATTATTTTAGGCATTTTTGGTTTTTTACAAAATGGCATATTTAGTCACCCCTGGTTTTAGTGGAAACCTATCATTTTTTCCTCTAGAACTGAGTCAAAAGACTGACCTCCAGGCTCCAATTTTTTTCACGCAGTTGTTCCAGCTCTCTGAATTTTTGAGTCTGTTTTCTTAGCCTGACACTGCCGATTTCATCTGAAGTCTGGAAACATATTGCGTTTTTGGCAAATAACACTTGAAATTGTTTACTCAGATGATCTATTAAGAGAAATTTCACTTTGAATAAATTTGATCCACAGAAAATTAAGTTAGCTAAATGTAATCTTGAGGGTGGTGGACAATGACAGCAGAAATGCATTTTTTATAATTCTGTGTACACTTGACAGGGTTTTATTTATACACTTTGCAGTGTGCCTCCAGAAACTTCTGTCTTCTCCGTGTTCTCAGTTCTCTGATATTTTATGGAAATGGATCTCTTCCTAGGGTACCTCTCTCAAACAAACTTTGGAAGGAGAAAAATAGCTGAAGTGACAGGCTTTGGTGAGAAGTCCTTCAGACAGAGGATCAGCTTATGGCTCTGTCCCTTGGTTTAGTTGGGTCTAAGGTCTGTGGAGGAAAGAAAGATACCTGGACCTGTGTTGCAAGACCAAACTGAGGTTGGCAAGAGACTGTCTTAAGGGAATGTGTCAAGAGATCGATGGTTTGTGGACTGATCAGAAACTGTATAACCTAGGAGGTAAGTGGGAATTGGAATAGCAGATGGGGGCTAGAGGAGACAAGATGAAATGGGTTCAGGGAGTTGGTGTGGTGGAAAACAACAAGAACTTAGATATAAATGGGCAAAATCCACACAAGGTTCTGGCTGTGAACAGCAGGCCAAGATCCCTCTGTTTAGGGATTTAAACAATAACATTGGAGTTGACTAGTTTAATCCAGGACTGGATATGACCAATGTATGGAGCATGAAAAGCCTGCTTGTAATCTTTTATATGAAAGATCAATATTCAGAATAAACAACTGACCCAAAGGTGACAGGACTTAGAAGCCAAATGGGACTCCCCCACCATAGACACTCAGTGTGTAGATATGCACAGACAACCTGAGCCTCACATTATCTAGGTTGGACAAATAGGAACTTAATGCTGATGCAAATGCAAGCTTATGTTTTTCTGGCAGCTACCTTGTAAAAGTAAGGTTGTACAGATAAATTAAAAAAAAATATTGAATATATTTCTATCAAATACATGAAAAACATTAGGAATAACCAATTGTAACTACCTCAGTGTTATCATTGGTGGTGTTGAACCCAGAAAAAAAATGAACTTTAAAGGCTGAAAATCCATACACTATTGCTCAAGGTCAAACAACTTTTACCAACTTCTCTTTGTAGATACATTTGTCTTCTCTCTCTCTCTCTCTCTCTCTCTCTCTCTCTCTCTCTCTCCCTCCCTCCCTCCCTCCCTCCCTCTCTCCTCCCTCCCCCCTCTCTCTCTGTGTTTGTGTGTGTGTTTGTGTGTGTGTGTGTGTGTTTGTGTGTGTGTTACCATATCACTCTCCACCATCTTCCCTTGAGTAGAGTCTCTCACTGAACTAGAAGCCATTTTTACTAGACTAGCTTGTCAGGGAATACCCCAGGCTCCTCCTATGTCTACCCCTGGTGCTGGATTTCCGTGTTGACAATGCCTGGCTCTTACATGGGTGCTAGGGATTCAAACCCAGGTCCCAGTGCTTATGCAACAAGCTCTTGCCCCAGTGAACCATCTCTCTAGCATTGTGGCTGCAGTGTTCTTAATGAATAAAAAATAACAGCTGCTCACATTCCTACATGGAGAAAATTAGAAACTAATGTGATATGCTTTTTAATTTGTGTCAAACTTTTCTGCTGAATTAGTTAGATGGGGTAATAGCTGCTATAACAGATTTAGGACTTTACACCAGAGACATTTCTTTCTCAAGCAGAATTCTGCTCCCTGATTAGCTTTGTTATAAGAAGTGGTCCATGACCTTCTGATCCTATTGTCTAGGGGTTTTTGTATCCCCAAATGTGGCTTCCAAGGCCCCATGTTTCTTCACATTGAGGATTCAAACCATGGAGATTGGGCATAGCAGAATTGGTCATCTCTGGTCAAGATCTACAGACCAGAATTCAGTCATATGACAAGGGAGGCTGTAGCACGAATATTACAGAATGTAGAAAAAAAACCAAGTCTGGTGAATAGCTATCTGGATGCTACTACATTAATTTCTTCCAAGTTTAAAAAAAAAAAAAACTTTTATATGCTTTTTATTACAATAGTGTGCTGGCTAGTTTTATGTTAACATAATTGGAGTAGAGGGAGAATTGGTTGAGAAAATGTCTCTATAAGATTAGGCTGTAGGCAAACCAGTAGGATAGTTTTTTAGTCATTGATGGGCCATCATATGGAACTGTAAGCCAAATAAGCCCTCCCCAACTTGCTTTTGGTTACAGTGTGTTATCATAGCAATAATAGTACCCCTAACTAGAACAAAAGGCAGTGTATGCCACTGTAGAATACCCATAATTCAAATTATGATTTTCAAGCCCAGCGTCAGCCCTGGGTTTCATCATGACAGTCTTCACCTGATCAGGGTGACACTGTTGATTTTCCTTTCACCCTGGGAAGATTATCACTGAGGTAGAAATTCATCCAATTGCAAATTACATGTTTTCATCAAAGTCCAGACTCACAACTGTGAGGAGAATTTGAGGGATTACTATTCGTAGTCCCTCCCAAACCCCTTTCCTTAATGTCAGTCTCAACAAATCCTTGGATGATATACGGTCCTATTAACTACATTTATGATAAAGTTTTATAAGAAACCCATCACATTTATAAGAAACACATCCATTTCTGTGTAGCCAATGCCTATTCTTATCTATTAAGACTTAATTGAGTAGTTACGGGCTACAAGGTATGCAAAGCAAAAATTAATTATTCTCTATTTCTTCACAGAAATATTTATTATTTTCCTTGTGCTAGACCCTGATACTGAAGTCTCATGTGGCCTGAAAAGGAGGTTAAAGCAAGAAGGAGTGTATTAACTTCCTCTCTGTTCCTGACCCTGATCACTCCTGTGTGACATTAAATATATCTAATATAATCCTCAGTGTTAGAAGGATTATGAACTATATTTTTCCTTTCCTCTCTTCCCTATTCAACTCATAATGTAAAACTCCCTGTCCTCCAATATTTCTCTGATCTTAAATTGGGAATATGTTTCAAATTTCAGGAATACTTTTCCACTTCCTAGAAATACTTGAGAACCATTGTTCTGGACTGTCTCCTCTACTCATAGCATCTACTTTCCTGTACTCATTACTCTCTAAATTTGTTTCTCCCTTGGGCCTGAGAGTGAAGCTTCAATGGAGGGTTGGATTCAGGCATACTACCCCATATCACACATAGACAATTTCACTAAAGTTTACCTCTTGGGCATCTCCAGAGCAGTAAGCAACATCCTTACCTTGTGAAAAGACCATAAGAACAGGAACGGAGTAGCTGGCATCACCTACTTTTGGATCCACTAAACTGCTTCCTGGATATGTTGTACCCTTGGCTCAACCCATTGTTGCCTACAACAGTGATGGTCATGTCTCCCTACTGGCCAACAGGTGAATGCTAGTTTATGTCTCTTGCATTCTGGGTCTTACTTCTCTCTGTCATTTCTGTAGCAGCAGTATGTATACAGGGTAACTTTGTTACTCTTTTAAAACTCACATTCAGAAATTCTCTTTTTGCACAGGTCAACTCATAAAGCCAGAGTAGAGTTTAACTGTATATGTGTGAGAGAGCCTCTGTGGCATCCAGCACCAGAAGGGGCTAGAACAAGGACCAGAATATCCTCAGTGATAGGCTGAGTCCCCTAGCTTTGTCGGTGTGTATAAGCAGCTTTTAAGTCATACCTGAAAATCTGCATTGCCAAAAGAGTACTGATTTGCCTTCATCCAAGTGTTCTTCCTCAGACGCCTTAGGATCATAACCAGATTTGAGACCTATTAGATCAGAACTTCTTGAAAGGAGATCCAGACATCAGGATTTTCACAAGTTTTCTGGGGCTTGCTCGATGTACTCAGGTATAAAGTCCCTTGATCTAGCTCTTGTGAATCACTTGAGAAGATGTGAAGTTGTGTCCCACCCTATGCTCAGAAACTGGGAGGGCTTAGGTATGGGACCCAGGACAGGGCTTTAGGGTGTAAGCAGCTCTCCCTGACACACATTTGACTTGGAATGTGATGGTCTAAGCCTTGGAGAAGATGAGACTAAGCTTCTTCCCTCAAAACCTTCCTATAGTTTCTCTAAGCTCTAAAAAATGCCTGCCAAAGGGACACAAAGAAGGCAGAGCTGAATTATACACCATGTAAGTTCAGACACAGAGACTCCCCTCAGTGAGATTCCTGTGGCCAGTGGGCTAATGGCTACTGTATGGTCTACTTAGGATCAGGCTTTACCTAAGAGTACAATGGAGTACATAGTGCTCACATTGTACTCCAGAGAATCCATTTAAAGATGAATATGTCTAGTTTGGTGTATGGCTGCCTTTGAGCTTCCTGATATGATCCTGTTCATTTCTATGATAAGAAAATTAAAAGCCCTGAATTAAATATCAGCAGCCCCTTTTTAGTAACACAGTATACACACACACAAAAGTGATTTGATGCCAGTATAATGTCTTATCCATCTTTATCAAGACCCTGAGATCATCTCAGGATACTACACACTATTGGGATTAGGGGTAAAGAATTGAGACTGGAGACACAACAGGCTATAGACCACTGACTGTAGTAGATCATTTTAGAAGAGGCAGAGGTCTAGGAGTCTAAGAGTAAGTTGGATTTGTTAGAAGTTTTGTTGTTCATTGGTCTTGTGGTCACAAGGAAACTGGAAGATAAGGAGTGGTCACATTTTATAACTCCTGGGTAGAATTAGGGATGCCGGCTTGAGTCCTGTAAACCTGGGCAGGATCCCGACATTGATAATGCGAACCAGCTAGCTCTCATCTCAAGGACTCAGATTCTTTTGTACAGTAGAGATGATAAACAGTGGTGGGTTTATAAAAAGCTCCAAGTACTTTGCACCCAGCCCATGCTCAGCCTTGATTGGATGCCTATTTCCTGAACACACACTGTGAAGATTCTAAGAGATCCCACACACGGGCTCAATGAGTGACACGTAAGAGACTGTGGTTACTATTGGTGCTACTGATTCTTTAACTTGCGGGCATGAGAAGAGTAAAGTCAATTTGACAAGTATTAATATAAAAATCCAGAAATAAAGTAGAAATCATTTTAGCTGCCTGAATATTTGTGCAGGGCACAAGAATAACCTACTGGTATAAATATAAGTCACTAAATGTGTCTTTTATAGAGAAACAGGAACTGCACATATGGCAAAATCTTGTTGATTTGCCCTGGGCAAATCCAGAGAGCAACCACCATTGATGGCAATTCAGAGTTTTTGATGGAGTATGCTAGGTTGTGTGTACAGAATGAATCCCAGTGGACAAACAAGAGTCGAACTACTGTGAGCAGGTGCAAATGATGTAGCGGTTCTTCTGGGCGTGACCCTACTTCCCTTTGTCTTAGCTCATTTGGTTGCTGCAACAAAACTCTGCAGACTGCTTGACTCTAAAGGAGAGAAATTTGTTGCTCTCTTCTAGAGTCTGGAAAGTAAAAAAGAAGAGGCACAGCAGGTTTGGGGTATGGTGAGGATACTCTTCCTTGCTTTGCAGATGCCACCCTCTCTCTAGGATGTTCTGTGGTGTTAAGGACTGGGTTCTTTGTCAAACATTCTTTTAAGACTTATTTATTTCATCTTTAGTTGTATGAGTACTTTGAATGTCTGTAGGGATATCAAGTACGTGTCTGGTGCCTGTGGAGGTCAAAAGAAGGTGTTGGATGTCCTGAAGTCAGTTATGAGTGGGCAGGTTCACTCTATGCGACTGCAGAGTTGAATTCACATCCTCTGCAAGAGTAACAAGTGTTTTTATCCACTGAAACATCTCTCTAAATATCTCCATAGTTGAAGCCCTACTGGCGACAACATCGAAAGACAGATACATTGCACACTGGGTACCTTCCCTTCCCTGTATTACTTATTCATTCCCTACTGGTGTTTCCTGGGGTAACCACTTAAATAAACACACTCAGCTCCTTAGCTTGGCATCTGCTTCTAGGGAAGCCTAAAGTAAGCTGAGGCACTTGATGGCTAAGGCAGTGTTATGTGCTATCTTTGGATGGCTCATGTAAAAATCACAGATTATCTACTAAAAATCACCTTGAAAGGGACAAAGAAAGGAACATAGGAATATAAATAACACCTAAGGGATTTTTCAGGGACAGAATTTGTTGGAAATAAAAGATCTTAATCCATTTGAAGGCTTTAACACACACACTTCTCACTTTAAGGCAAGGTCTTGTTTTTCTTACTTATATAAGTATCTGTACCTTGGAGGAGGCAGTTGTAGAATTCTTTCGTCTCTCTGATGCTATGCTGTAATAAAGAATCTACCAAAATCCCAAAAGATGCTGCATAGGCTTCCTGGCTCCCAGCAGCTTCTATAGAAGAATCACGTGGCCATATAGACAGTGGGTCAAACCGCTCTCTGCAATCTCTTAGCTCCCCACCCCCATACTTAATCAATGGATTTCTTTCATCATACCTGGAGAGACAGGACTAGGAAAATGCTTTTAAGAACCAGTCTCCCTCACCCCACTCCCTTCCTAGTTGAGTCCACAGTTCAACTTTGGAGAAATATGAAGGGGAGGATTATGGGTACCTGGTCTTTGCTAAGTTTCTTTTCCTGATAAAGTTTTCAGATACCACAAAAGTATAGATATCTGACCAAAAAATTACCAAAATTTGCAAGGCTCTTCCCAGAGAGAAAGTCACCAATACATAAACATTTACCCAGAGAGGTCATCATTGTGTATGTGCTATCTATATATATTGATGTTTACATGTATGTACATATAATCAAGGATGTATGGATGACTCGCAAAGGCTATGCTAAGAAGCCTCATACCATGCTTACACACATGGTTGTATGGTAACATTAGTCAGATGTGTGCTTGTGGGAAGGTGAGATGGGCCAGGAGAGTTCTAAAATCTTCCTTCGAGAACTTTGCTGAGATCATGGTGCACCTTTAGCTTCATGGTAGTTGGATGCACAGGTGTCTAGTTGTTTTCAGCTCACTGATGGACTGCTGGTATACTTTAGACTTGTGGACTTTGCTGTGTGGCTACATGTATCCCCAAAGGAAGGGAAATAATAAACTTTAGTTAGTGATATATTATTTAGCCTATGCATGGGAGGGAGTACAGCTTTAGTTTGTTTAATGTTGGTTTCAATATGTAGCTCAACCTGGCCTTGAATTTCTGATTCCCCATTCTCCACCTCACAAATGCAGGGATTGCATGGGGGAATACATCAATTTTTGTAAATTGCTTTGAAATACACTAAAGTGTGACAGATCAATGAATGGATGCAGGCCTGGTTACATGGGAAATACTGGTCAAATAAAGTAGGGCTTGCAACACTACCATGCTGGGTCTGTAGCTCCTCACTCTAAAATTCTCCCTGTCTTCCTAGATGTTTGCAAATGTCCATAATAAAATGTTTGAGAAAAATAAAGGCAAGATTCTTAAAACTGAAAGGGGAGATCGGGGATGGAAATTTTCATATAAATAACATGTAAAGTTGTGGCATTTCACACAATTGTAGACTTGCAGTGATAACTATTGAGAGATTATGTCCCCCTGGGAACCCGTAAGCTGAGTCAACAGGTGCTAAGATTTTTTTTGGTCTGGACATCTTAAAGAAACTATCCTTTTCTAGGCTAGCAACATAAAATTATTCTGCAAAGGGCCAGGTGTCCTGCGTGAAACCAGGGCCACTGGATTAAATCTCCTGGCAGAGGAAGAGGAGCAGTTATGTAGATACTTCTAATTCAGCATTAAATAATTCATTTTAATAAGTCAGCCTGAGGTTAAAATGCAACATGCAGTGGGGAAACATAGAAAGTCAGTAGCTTCTATGTCTGGGGGACATGGGCCATCTCTTCCTAGATGATCTGACTGTAGTAACATTCAAAAGACAGGCAACCATATCAGTACTCAGAGGGGGAATCGGGGTATCATCTGAATGTTTATGTCTCTCCTAAATTCACATGCTGAAATCCTAGCCCAGAAGGAAGTAGAAGCCAAAAATGGGATTAAGGTCCTTATAAAAGAGTCCACAGGTAGAGCAGAGGAGACACTCCTTAGGGTTCTTCCACCCAGAAGCTTTTAATAATTATGCCTTGAGGGAAGGAGTACAAAGGCTCTGGTGGTTGAAGGTTGGACCAGTGTGTTCTCAAGTGCTAAGGGTGAAGAGTGCTCTAGCAGCTATTGGCCAGTCTGCTTCTTTAGTCTCCGCACATGTCCCAATCGCCTGGGAAGCACGCTCTAATCCTAGAGATTCTATAGTGCTCAGTCTCCTTCCTCTCCATGTGCCTACTTGTTTGTCTCTCTGAGGGCAGGAGCTCAGGCTTGCCTGCTAGCTTTCATAGCCTAGTAATGTTTGCACAGTCACTGATGGAGGCTCACAGTTAGCAGTAGACTCAGCTCTGTTAAAGGGAGGGGGCTTTCATGAAAATTCTCAAGTGTTCCCTACCTTCCTCACTCTCTCTTTTACCACCTCTGTCCTTGTGTCAGATGTGTGAGGACTTCTGAGGAAGCTCAAAACTTGTCAAAATTGCAAAAATGGAAGCTACAAGAGACTCCTACCTCAGGCTCCTCTGTCAGAAAAGAGAGGATTAGCTGTCAACAGAGCAGATATTTTTATTTTGCAATCCTGGAAAGTAAGCAAGTCATGTTGAGAAGTGTTCCTGGGACCCGAGATTAGGACTTACATACACTCAAAGAGAAGACTCCTTGAAGACTGAATCTATGTTAGGGACATGGTGTTTCTGCAGACACCCTGCCAACTTCGTGGCCCTTGGCAGGTATGAGATTTCAGGGGCACACACAGGCTTTTCTGGCTCAATAGTTCAAAGCTAATGGATACATATCTTCAGGCAACACTTTAATCTCTCACCAGGCTCTGCCTTGTGTGAAATGGAATTTGTCTTTCATACTAAATCATTTTTTCAAAGAGAGTTGGTATGTTTAAAGTAAGGAGCCCTGTACTCCTGTTGTTCAGCTCGTCTGTGATTTTTCTTCTTCTAAAGATTTTCAAAGGCAGAGCACACCTATCTTAGCAAATGCTCTTCAGCTCAAAGCTTGGCCCAGTGGAGGGAACCCCCAGGCTATGAGGGGGTTGTGGATCCCTCAGAGGAACTGGGGTACAGTCTCTAGGGAGGGATTGTACCTCATGGTACTTTCAGTTATGCCCACTAATACTGAGGCTTCTTGGCCTGATGGCTACCTCCATGAATGTAGCTAGCCATTGTGACTTGTGTCTGATAGGTAATATGTGGCAGAGGCTGTGTACCTTCTACATCTGAGTATTGCAGGCAGTGCAGCCTCTATTATGCTCTCTTCCTTGGGATGAGTTGATCTTGGAATCTGGCCACCACGCTGGGAGGAAGCCAAGGTGTCAGGGAAAAGCCACATGCATGTTCTCCGGTCAGCAGTTCCAGCTGGCTCAACAACTGAACTCGTGAGTAAAGACCCTTCCTGGATGGCCCAGCCATGGCGGCTGTCTGAGAGCAACTTCAGAAGAGACCCTGTGTGGGAGTTATGCAGAAGAGCCCCGGGTACTTCCAGAACCAGAAAAGAGAATAATGAAACAGGACTGCGGTTCTTTGGTGCTGTCAACTTGGTTGGTTTGTTCTGTAGCCACACTGTCTGATGCACTCATATGTCTACCGAGTCACTGCAAGGAACCTCCATGGCCAACAAAGGATGCCCCACCACCTGTCACTCTCCTTCAGTTGTAGTGACTGTTCACTTCTTGTTTCCCCAGAAGTCATCATCACAGGAGAAGGGACAGGAGGGATATTGCTCTTCCTGTGACTCAATCTCCAGATTTTTTATATTGTTTGTGACTTAGAGGCAGACATAAGGTTTCTACCACACTGATTATTAGATTAATGGTCTGTTTGGTGTTTGGCTGTTAGCAGTTGCTGTCTTTCTCTCTACAGACAGGATCACCATGGTGACAGCTGCTGTGATACACAGTTCTCCACTTACCATACTCGGAACTCTGGCCCCCGCTGGCCAAATTTGCTTTAATTTATTTTTTAAAATTATGTTTGTGTTGTTGGGGGTTTGCGCATGCTTATGGAGGCCAGGAAAGTATGTCAGATGCCCTGGAGCTATAGTTTTAGGTATTTGTGAGAGAACCAATGTGAGTGCTGGATGCTGGATGCTGGACTAAGGTCCTCTGTAGAAACAGTACATGTTCTTAATCTCTAACTCACATCTACAGCCCCACTCACTTGACCTCTGTAACCAAACCCGGGGCCCTAGGAAGCAGAGGCTTTAGTTTCCCTTCCAATTTTTCAATTCTTCCGTCTATGACCCCATGCTGGGACCTTTATACTGTCTTCTTCTCTGACATCACCTTGTGTTCAGTCCAGAAATGGCCAACTCCACTGGCTTGAAGCAAGAAAGGAAATCTGCAAAGGCAGAAACTACCATTAAGGGATTAATGAGCAGCTCCCAGGCGGGGCAGGAGGGGCGCACTTCATAGAGATTTGATCATTCTCCACATACATTAGAGTCATAAACTCTCAAAGCTCACAGATGTAAACATCCCTTTGGCCCTGTAGCTCAGGTGATGCTGGAGCTACCTTTGTAGCATCATCCTGAGGCACTGTACCTTCATGTCCTTGGATACCTGTAAGCGACGACGGGAAGTTCATTTCTTACCTCTTTGCAGAGGCCATTTATGCCAATCACCTGGGGTTATTAATGTCATCTTTTTGAAGAGCCAACGTCAGTTGCCTCTGTGTCATTTTGAGTTTGTACAGTACATCTTAAGCCTTTCCCACTCGTATTTCTTTTAAGTCAGCTATCGATTTCTTCTTTGTTTGGGCTTCCCTCGCTTTTGTCTACCTTTTACCGTGACATGGTTTGGAGAGCCCGGCCCCTCAACACCGTCACTTTCCTGGTTGCCTTCTGGCTCAAATGTCCAAATGTTCACACTCTTCTCAGTCTTTAAGCATCAGCCTGCTGCTGTGTTTGATCGTATACCTAAGTGACCCGAAAACCTCCGCCAGAGAACTCCTGCAGCTGATAAACAACTTCAGCAAAGTGGCCGGATACAAAATTAACTCAAACAAATCAGTAGCCTTCCTATACTCAAAGGATAAACAGGCTGAGAGAGAAATTAGGGAAATGACACCTTTCACAATTGTC